>JARDWD010000397.1:0-1200000 GCA_029034505.1 Ornithoptera priamus
TATCATACTTAGTGTCACCTTATTATGTGACCGATTCCCCCGAACCTGTCGCCCAGAGGCCATGGGAGCCACTGGAGAAAACCTCTTTCGGCTCCCCGCGGCGGAGAAATGTTAGGCCTGCCGCTACCTGTCAACGGCCGCGGAGGATAGGGAGAACGGCGCATCTCAATACCGGCACTCCTCTTCCCGCGCGGCCCCACCGCCGCCGCATCGCTGGTGCGACACCGGTTGGCCGCAGAGGGTACTCCCTCCGCGACCCCACCTCGGCTGCGAGGGGCGGTATGAAACCGCCCCTGCAGCCGGCCGCTAGAGCAGTACACAGCCGCCCCTGCGGCCCCCAGCCGTTCCGGTAAGCTCCAGTTATCCCAACCGGTGCTCGAACCTGGAGCGGCCGCTTCGGCCAGCCCTTCGCCGTGGGCTGGCCGGGTGGGTTCCACTTAGCTTCACCGTGTTCCGCATCACGGTTACTAAGCCCCTCCGCCACGACAAGGCGAGAACCCGTTGGAGGGGATAGAGCGAGAGGTAAGGAGGATGTAATTAAATATATATTAGATTCTTACATATGAAATTGGCGTTTTGTACGGGAGTAAGATAAAGTCAATTTTTTTTTGTAAAATATATTTAATTAATCAAAGTATGCACCGTTGTTATCCATGCACTTTTGTGGTCTCATAAGTAGCTCATTGGTCCCTTTGAAGGCGGTTTAGACCGCCGCATCGGAGTTGAATTTTTTTCCTTGTAAGAAGTTGTCCAAATTCCAGAAAGAGTGATAATCAGTTGGGGCAAGGTCCGGGGAGTACGGTGGATGTCGCAGACATTCCAATTGTAGTTCATCTAACTTAGTGGTTGTTTGTTGTGCAGTGATGTGGTGGTGGTGTTGCGTTGTCGTGAACCAGCAGTGGCCTAGAGCCGATTGACCAATCTCGGTTGTTTAGCAGCTAGTTCTTCCTTCATGGTTTGCAGTCGCTGACAATAGATATCTGCCGTAATGGTTTGGCAAGATTTTAGAGAGCTGTAGTGCACGACACCGGCGCTAGTCCACCAAACACTCACAAGTAACTTTTTCTGAGTAAATTTTCGTTTAAGGCAGAGTTTGGCTGGGTGTCCAGGGTTCAGCCATTACGACGAGCGCTTCCGATTATCATACAGGATCTACGTTTCATCACAAGTAATGATTCGATTTAATATCCCTTCATCATCGTGTCAGTTGTGCAAAGTAACACAGCAGCAGCAATCGACGCGTGTTTGCAAGATCGATTCACTCAATGCATGAGGTACCTCTCATTCAAGTTTTTTTACTTTCCCGATTTGCTTCAGGTGGATTAATACAGTTTTGTTACTTACCCTGAAGCCTGCAGCTATCTCTGAAGTGCTTTGTGATGGATCTGGTTCCACAATAGCCTTTACATCTTCATTTTCGACTTTGGTCTCCGGCGGTCCACGGGGTTGCTTCTGAAGGTCGAAATTGCCAGAACGAAAACGTTGAAACCAAAAACGTACCGTGCTTACTTTTGCGACACCAGCGCCGTACACATCATTAATCCTTCGAGCTGTTCCTGCAGCACTGGTACTGGTGCTACGGTAGAAGTCGTACTTGTAAATATATCGATATTTTATGTTTTCCATTGTGCGGTAATAAGCACCGCCAATGAAAAATATAATGAGGAATAAACAATGACTGTTTTCAAAACTCAAATGTATCAGCTAAATGAATTTATAAATTTGATTTTGGAATTCTTAACCAAAGAGGAGATATTTCAGATCAAAGTGTCTACGTCACTACGACATTACCTTAATTTCATATGTAAGGACCTAATAGATAAATATACATATGAATGTGAGACGCGCACGGTGCGCATCGGATGGCGGCAATGACTATGAAGCTAACGGCGGAGGGCGGAACACCCGCTCTGATGCGACAGGAAGTAGTGTGAGCACTTCCCGCTCGGTAGCGGAAGGTGCGGTTCGACAAGAAGGCTTTGATGATGGCAACGAGCATGTCCGTGATTCTGAGTGCGTACAGCTTGAAGATCAAGCTATCGTACCAGGCTTTGTCGAACGCCTTAGCTACATCAAAGAAGAGGGCTACGGTGTCATGCGACCTTTTGCGCGTGAAACCTTAACCTGAGGCCGTACTCTACCAATCTGTGTACTTGGTGAACGCAGAAGTGGTTCCTTCTGAACCCGAACTGTTCGCCAGGCAGGAGTTTCTTCTCCGACATCAAGTTGGAGAGACGCGTAAGGGTCAGACGCTCATAAACATTTCCCATGTTACAGAGGAGGCTTATCGGTCTATAGTTGCGAGGGAATGTTCCTAGGCTTATTTTGCTTAGGGATTTCAACAACTTCAGCCTCTTTCCAGGCATCCGGAAAGGAGCAACTGCAGAGGGGCACGTTGAAGATGGTCCCGAGCAAACAGATTATATGAGCGGGGAGACACTTGGGTACTCTGTTCGAGATGCCATCAGGGTCCGGGGCGGACTTGGATTTTAGACCTCTGATGGTAACTGCGACCTCGTCTGCTGAGATCGGAACAAGGGGTGGACCTACCGGAGGGATTGAGGATGAGTGTGCGATCTCGACATCCACCAGTTTTAGGTGAGCGGGGTCGGCTGTAGAAGATGACGGTGTTCACTGGTTCTCCAGACTGTCGGTTAAGCACTCGGCTTTTTCATCGTCCTCGAAGGCCAAAGACGACGCGTTGACGTCTTTGACGAGGGATGACATAGGTCCAGATTTATCTAACCTGAGCCTCCGAATCAGACGCCAGAAAGCGTCCTTGGAAGGCTGGAGGTCGCTGAGCACTGAATCCCATCTGTCGGCTCTGTAGGCGGCGCGCATTAACTTTATTCAACTCGGAGTAGTGAAGATTGATTGCATGAATTATATCAACCAGATGCCGATGACAAATCAATAAACTTCAAACATTAAAATAAACAGAAAAAGTATGATGCATATTACTGGTAGCAGGTCTTTGTTACTGGAGACTGTGTACATACCACTGCAGAACCTATTTCTGGCCCCAAACAATAATGTGCAAACATTACTGTGTTCCGGTTGAAATGGCTTTGTAGGTAGTGTTATTTCTGGAGTAACGAGACTGAACATTTTATGTCTTAAGACGACGAGCATAATGTTGTGATGTGTATATCCACGTTGTTATGGACAGGCGTATCACTTACCATCAGATGAATGTCCTGCTCGTCTTGTCATTTCACAGAATAAAATAAAATCTTTCTTTACACCGTCAAACCCTAAAGTTTTTCTATATTCGTGTACTTAATTCTGTTTTCAGCATCCTGTTTCGCAGATCTCGTGGTTTAATTGAAATATAAATTACAATAATTAAATTTAGTTATTGTATAGGAACCGAACCATGAATCTTCTCGTTTCTATTTAATGCTTCATGGAAGCAAAGCTGGTGAAGACCATGTGATCTTCACCAGCTTTGCTATAAAGATCGTACAGGAAGTCGATTTAGAAAATCTTAATTGACAGCGATAGGCTAAAATGATCAATCGATGTGGAAATCTTTGAGGGAGGCCTATGTCCAGTAGAGGACTTCTATCGGCTGATGATGATGATGGCAAAAATGATGATAATGTAAACAATCCAACGAAATGATTAAAAAGCTATTATTTCCATATTACTAACAGACAATAAAATTTTGTTTATTTACATAGATTCGGCGTGACGCAGCCTCAAACTTTTCCATACAAGGATTTAAACATAATCTAATATTAATAATACTAATATGAGTATACACTTTTAAACCAGTTTATTATGTATACTATCAATTAAACACTGATGTTGACATTTATCACGATCTAACATAGATTTAGAAGCGTAACCAGTTTTTATTTTAGGCGGAACACTAGTATTTCAAACTTAAACTCATGTCGTTCCTATAGTGGTATATTTTGTTTTGTTCGCTGCAGATTCTCGTCTTTTATGTATCATCTTTCATTCTCGTGTTATCGTGGACCTTCAACTTCACAAAATATTGTATGCATTGGAATACTTTAACAGATATAATATAGCAATGCAGTTGTCAGCTGGAAGGAATTAAAAATCACTAACCAAACATATCTCAGGAGCGAACCAAAGATATCTAGGTAAAGGGATTAACCGCTGTTCTAAGATATTTTATATAATTTTTTTTTAAGATGTATATTCTTTGTTAGATAAGATTTGATGCATCATTAGAATATATTATCTAAAACGAGATTTCCACCTTTATGATGTCATATCGATATTGAACCATAAAGCCTAAAGACTTGAAAGCTAGTAGGAATACTCCTGTTGACGAATTTAGGTCAACTAAGAATGCATTTTATAAAACTCCTTCCACAAAGGAAATTACGAGGTCGTTGCCAGCAACGCATACGGGGAACAGCCAACATCTACAGATAATCACTTGAGGAATAAGATTAGCGTTGAACAGGTAGTTAAAGAATTAGACTGATTGAAAACCTATTGAACGTAGATAATTGAATCGTTTCTTCAGTAAGAGATAATTTAATGAACTATATTCTAGATTGTTTATTTATTTGAAGTTCATAAAGGTACACAAGGTGACTTCATTCCTAGATAGTTGAAGCGTTTATTTAACTATTTCAGAGGGTCAAAAATAGGTATAATGGAGTATCTTCCTAGACTTATTAAATTCCTTGAAATATAGTTTCATTTGGACGTTTTATAATCGTCTAAATGTCAATAAAACACAATAAATTTCGTGTTTTAAGAGTTCCCGCACAACAACTCACGGGATCCAAGCCAACCTCACCTGCTCGTGATGCAGCCTGTTAATCAACAAATGAGACTCTGGCTCCCGCCAATTCGAATTGGGCCAGCGTGGTTAGAAATAACCCAAATTCCCCTACGAATCCTACCCTAATCGATCGATGTGAGAATCTTTGGGGGAGGCCTGTGTCCAGCAGTAGACCTATATCTGCTGATCGCAATGTTCGCAATTATATATTGGAATTTTTAATCAGTTAATACGAGCAGGAGAAGAGCAAAAAGAAAAGTGACGTTTCATCATCATCAGCTTAACGTACAGACGTTATTCTGATATCAAATGATGCGCCTGATCTCAAGAATTTGACCTTAGAATGCCTGCACTACAACATATTGTCCTAGTTATTTTAAATCATACCACAGATTCAGACTTTTATTGTTTCGGCTGAAGAATAAGCAATATAGTTATTATTTTAGTAGCTTTACGGTGTCGCCAACTGACTCCTAACATTACACTAAACTTAGTAAACGGATGATGAACTTTGATGAATCTTCCTCATGATGACTACTATGAAAACTAATTTGCATTATGGGTACAAATTATCATTCATAAAACATTAGTGGCTTTGTATCATGTAATTAATATATCTTTCAAGGATATATGGATAAAAAAAAATTTTTTTTTATTTAAAAAAAAATTATAAGTAGCAGAAGTTTCCGGGGCCTCCAGCAACGCACGCAACAAGCTGTGGGTCAGATCCGGGTGCCTTGTATAAGATGAGCTGTAAGAGTTAATATGACATTGAAGCGATTAACATCTTCAGAAACAGACGCAAGACACTGAGGATCACCACCGAGGAGGTTTTAGTTGATAAAAATCCCACATAAATAATAATAGTAACGACGAAACGAGCTGGACCTTCACCTGATGGTAAGTGTGCCGCACTGTGACCATCGCCTTGCAACGTAGGATGTAGTGTCTTTACTCCGGTAATTTCATTAGCTACAACGCCCCTCAAATCGGAACACCGTAGTTCTATCACACTGCTGCTCGGCGGCTGGTATAGGAGTCGTGGTGGTATCAAGACGGTCTCCGGCAACAGTGACTTACCACCAGTAGATATTAATAACATAGTTATGTTTCTTTAAAAGTACCCACCGCACCGCAGCTCCTGTTCAGCTGCTATACAGTAGTGTACAAACGTTACTGTTCCGGTTTAAAGGGCGTTGTAGCTGGTGAAATTACTGAGGTAACGAGACCTAATATCTTACGTCTCTAGGCGAAGAGCATAACGTACTGCAGTGTATATCATCCTAACTGGCGTCCGGTTGTTAGAAGTTAGTTAACATTGTTTATAAAAAAAATGCGTTATTCATCTCTACCTCGAGTAGATAGATGACGCATCTCACATAACCTGTAACGTCTACGGCGCCCTTCAAACCGGACGGATATATTTGCGCATACATTTAAAATGCAAATAATTGATTTGCAGTATACTTAAATATGTGAAAAGAGATGGGAAAATTTAAAACGTGGTCGACCTTAGAAATTAAAGTAATTTTTACATATATAGAACAATGCCATCAAGTGACCTTGACCTGATGATGAATTATACTTGCTATTATAAAGAGACGTAAGTTAGGATGTTCACACTACCGCAAGCAGCTCGACGGGTGTTACCATAACATAACAATTTCATGAGAATTGTCTTTGGTTTATACATATCCATATTACTGGTGGTAAGTCTTTATTACTAGAGACCATCTACATACCACTGCAGAACCTACTTCTGGCCCCAAACAATAATGTGTAATCATTACTGTGTTCCTGTTTAAAGGGCTTTGTAGCTAATGATAGTTCTGGAGTAACGAGACTGAACATTTTATGTCTTAAGACGACGAGCATAATGTTGTGATGTGTATATCCACGTTGTTATGGACAGGCGTATCACTTACCATCAGGTAAATGTCCTGCTCGTCTTGTCATTTCATATTATAAGAAAAAAAAATTTTCCTTACACCGTCAAACCCCTAAATTTTTCTATATTCGTATACTTAATTCTATTTTCAGCATCCTGTTTCGCAGATCTCGTGGTTTAATTGAAATATAAATTACAATAATTAAATTTAGTTACCGTATAGGAACCGAACTATGAATCTTCTCGTTAGAAAGCAAGCAGTCAGCCACTGCACCACTGAGACAGTTAAATACAATTTCCCATATATATATATATAGAAGATTTCCAAAGGTTTATTGACCCATCATGAGATCTCCGAAACTATTAGATATGAACAGTCAAAATTCGGTACAGACATTGCTTCTGCCATTCAGAGGTCAATTAAGAATGGATTTTACAAAATTTCATCCCTATAGGGAGCTGCGGGGGTGTTACGGCCAGCAGAGCGGGCGAGGAACAGCTAGCACATATATAAACTTAGTAATATTTGTTACTGTTTATATTTTAACGTACGGCAAAGTAAACTAAGGAGGATATAAGATGTGTTTGTGCATTTTTTTTATATCCGTACAGACATGCATTTCGTTACTGTAAAGTCAAAGGTCTAAAAACTAGTAATTCTGTTTTGAAAAAATTAATATATTTGCAAATATATGCGCTGCGTCTTACATATGCTGTTGTGTGAACCAACGTCTGGCGCAGCACCAGATAAGTTTGACAGGTAACCACAGTATTAGTACCTTATTTTTTTTTGTAATGTGTATTTTTTTGAGCTAATGCGACTGATATATCCCTAAGGGACAAAAGTCCCCCCTCGCCCCCCAAAAAAAAAGAATAAATAAAAAATATATGCGCTACAGTACACACATATATGTACTTGATTGAACCATAAAAAAAGTACACTGTTTTGTATATTACGTTTTTGCTACTACAACGATAAATATAAGAATTTAAATGCAAATACGTAAATTATTATAAATCCAAAAAAATCATGATATATTTAATCGTCATCATCATCATCATCGTTTCTGCTTATTGAAGCTTTCTAATTGCAGCTCTCCGAGGATACAGTACAGTTGTCAGAGTACGAAGGAATAGCCACTGCTCTCTTTCCGGACTATTGCCTTTTAGTCGCCTTTTAAGTTACAGACAATAGACTAATGATGTCAATATTGTAAACTGCCTTCCACACAGGGTACTGGTAACGGTTATTAAAAAAAAAATTAGTTATAGCCTTTTCATTATCTAATTCTATATAACTTAATGTATAACACTATCTGAAACTGGTAGACATATTTTATGTATCAATGCGATGTGGACAACGTGGAATGATATATATCATCCTAACCAGCGCCACGTTGTTATAGGTCAGCGTATCATTTACCATCAGGTGAACGTCTCGCTTTGACAAAAAAAATTTACAGCAACAAATTATTATAAAAAAATTATCAAATATATCATGAAGATTGGTTAAATTATTTAAAAGTCCCTTCACTGCAACATCATCTCCCGGCAAGTTACATCTGAGTAATCTATGAACATTCCCCGTGATGAAATATACGCAGCAGTCTTTAGTCAAAATCAGAGGTAAATGATTTGAAAGAAAATATTTATAATAATTTATAACTGTTAGTAAAACCGAGAAGAAAAGGAAATATTAAAAAAATATTTAAGACATTAAATACGCGTATAAATATTCGTAATGTCATCTATATCTCATGTCTCAGACGACGAGCGTAATATGGTGCAGTGTATATCATCCTAACCAGCTTCACGTTGTTATGAGCGGACGAATCGCTTATCATCAGGTGAACAGTCCGTTCGTCTCTTCATTTAATTTTAATAATAAAAACTAAAAAATGTCATTGACATGTAAGAAAATAAAAGAGGTTAAAAAATATCACTGGCACGTAAGAAAAGAAAAAGAAATTTAAAAAATGTCACTGGCATGTAAGAAAATAAAGAAAATTTAAAAAAAATTCACTGGCATGTAAAAAACTACAGAAAAAATCAAAAATGTCACTGGCATGAAAGAAAAAAAATAAAAAAGATAATTCACTCACAGTCGCCGAGGTAACCGGCGGGGTAGCCCTCCATCGCCTTGGAGCTGTACATTGAGGTGACGTCACTGGCGGCGAACAGCAACGTTAGGTAAAACACTTCGAGCAGCATGGTTGTGCGGTGGGCGCGGGCACATGCGCGCCGGACGTCCACACCGTGGCAATGTCAATGTCCCAATGCGTTACACCGCATAGCGCGCCGCTCGCGATAACACGCTAGTTGCTCCGTAGTGATGTCCTTTGAGCTAACATTTGGCAATTTAATTATTAATCCACTACGGCACAACACTTTCATACGACGATTATGATGCGTTTATTTTCACGGAGCGGTGATACGAGTAGGACTTTCATCTAATGATATATAAAAACTCGTCTCAATCCGGCGGTAGCTAGGATGATATACACTGCATCACATTGTACTGCGTCTTGATTCATAAATATCCTTTTTGTTTGATAAAGCGACGAGAGAAGCAGGACGTTCATTAAATGATAAGTAATGACTCTAACTACATGACGCTGGTTAGTATGATATACACTGCATCACAACGCGCTCGTCGCTCTGAAAAATAACATTTTAAGTATCATTACCCCATTAATTTCACCAGCTACAGCGGCCTTCAAATCAAAACAGTAATATTTGCACACTACTCTTAAGCGGCAGAAATAACTGCTGGAGTGGTATATGCGTTTGATATTTTTGTCAAAAATGAAACTAATATTTTCATCATCATCATTTCAACCTATGGAGGTCCACAGCTGGACATAGGTCTCTTGTAATGTGTTCCAAAAAGCACAGATTATTTTGGTCCTTTATCCACCTAGTAGGAGATCTGTCAACGCTGTCCTTTCCGGTGCGGGATCGCCATTTCAGCACTATAAGACCCCAATGTCCATCGGCCCATTGCCACTGCTGCTTCGCGACACGAAGAGTTACGTTGGTGATCCTGGTTCTTCCGCGGATCTTCTCATTTCTGATTTGACGCCCAGATAATCCAAGCATCGCCCTCACCATCAGTCGCTGTATGACTTAGCTTTTCCAAGAGGTCCACAATTAGCGGCAAGTTTCGGACCCGTAGGTGATCACTACACATCCTTTACTATGATAAATTTAAATACTACAGATTGACCTAGTTTACATACTCTGTTGTGCGCTATAGCCTTCGCCGTTTCCATTTAGATAATTCCTTACAATTTCTACAGCCCTGTGTTACCAGGGTACATTCTAATAAACTCCACCCCTCCTCACAATACCGAATAAGGAATAGATGGATATTGAATTACCGATATCGGAAGCGATTTTCAAAAATTCATCGTTTAATGTATTAGTTCTTGTAAACAGTTTACAAAAACATCTCAAATTTTAGATTCGAAAAAACTTAAATTCTACTTAAAGTAATATAATTATTGTTAATATTTATAAGAAAAAAAAAATTATAATTTGTATTACGTCTGCGTACAGGTCAGTCTTTGTTTTATAATTAATGCCCATTCATAATTAGTCGTGAGCGGTATAAGTTCATATCAGTTGTTTTAGATACAAACAAAACGTACGTCACAATGACGACATGAATAATTATGAGATGCGTAATGATCATATTAATTTACAGTATAGTATATATGCTATATATATGTATATACTTATTATTCATACAAAATGGAAACTTGGGAAATTGTTGCATAAGAAGTTGAATGAGCTTTTCACAGAGCCGAACAACTGTAATCAAAATGGATCTTCCATGTTGTTTATACTTTTGTCTTCAGCTGAATGTTTCATAAAAATCGGACCTTACATCGTCCGGAATAAACAGACGGAAACACAAAAAAAACAATAGGTTTACAGGCTTAATTATCATGTATATTCATATTAATAGGGTAATACTGATATTAAAAAAGACGTCACTTTTTTATCTAGTTACAAATTATTCATACCAAAAGCCTTTTGTCTTCAAATTGTTTAGTCCTAGTTAGTTTACTGCTGAACAGGACTATAGTCAGCTGTTCTAATGTGGATTTAGATAAATATCTTAAGAGTAATCACATCATTATCATCGTCAGCTGATAGACGCCCACTGCTGGATCTCAACAACAATCGGTCCTGCACCGTCCGCTTCTAACGGCTTTCCACCTTCACCAGATCGTCGCTCCAAATTATAGGGGGCCTATCAGCACTATAATAACCACACAGGCAGACAGACTAATTATAAGATAAGTCTAACAATAAAACTAATCATAGCTATATTTTTAATATACATTGTAAAGTATTATCGATAATCAGGATAGACCCTTCACTCGATACCATGTGAAATTGAGGTCAAACATTAAGCCTATATTATTAGTAAAATATTTAATTGTTTAAATAAATAATACCGGAAAAGCATTTCGTTGGGTTTTTCTAACAAACAATAAACAGGCATTCCGCCTTTATATCTACGGAGATTATTCAATTTGCTAATTTATTTATTTATGGATGCGCCATTTGCATTACTAATATTTATGTGTACCAGAAGTCCGGTCACAATGCCGTCCACTACCATCTAATTAAAGATTATGATTATATATTATAATAAAACATTATTACAGCAGAGGCATTATTCTTTCGTCGTATAAAACATTGTAAACTGGAGCCGCCAGTCGGCCCAATAATACTTCCGTTATTATCTGCCGTGTGTATTCTAACCAGCGCTTTACAAAGGCGTCGATGCGGTGGTCTTCCTGCTTGACAAGTTTTTCTTTAACATATGACGTACTCTGCTCTATATGTTCTTCAACAGTCCATTGCTGCATTTATGTCTCACCTGTCCATCTAAATCATTTTATTTACATACTAATTATTAGTGTGAAAAAAAACTAAGTTTGAAACTGAAAATTGCCATATAAATATAAACACATGCCTAGTCTGAGGGGCCGCATACACGGCGCCGTGTGATCAGAAGCGCACAGAGATTTCTGGTAGAGAGTGCTTACCGTACTCGAAATATCTGTGCTTATCTATACTTAAAAATAAAATTACTTGCTTCAATTTAGCATATTTGCATACCTTTTGAGTTACTGCAGAGATTATTATTTATATACATTTAAGAAGCGAGTGTGCACTGGTTATTTGCCTATATGAAGCGCAAGCACGTGCTATTGAAGGGCCGACTACACGGCGCCGTGTATTACTCATACAAAACTATAACGCTATAAACACAAACTAATATTGTCTTATATTCCTTTTATTATTATTTGGATTAATAATACTTTTCTTTTAATTTCTTTCTCTCAAAACAGACTTACTCTTTATGAGATATACTTGTACAGAAAATCATATTTTTTATTTCACAAATTTTAAGAATATTTTGCATTTCCTGTTTTCAGCTGCAATGTTATCTTGTGGTTGAAATGGCTTAGCGTGATCGTGATGCACTTAAGTTTTTACAAACTTGACCCAGGATCGGATATTGTTAGTTTCATCGGTTTACTGCAAGCAATTACGCTGACTGGTAATCTTGTAACAATTTAAGTTAACAATACGAGCCCTTGAACAGCCCTTGACATGTTTATGCAACAGTCTTAATTTTTTACAAATTTAGAGCGAGATGGGTCTTCCGACTCGGTAGAGGAACCACTCGAGCAATGAGGAGTTAGGGATGATTGACCGCACCACCACATTAACTATCTACACCACTTTTAATGACATAAATGTTACTCAAGTTATTCAAATACAATAATGTCAAATAAATAATTAATTTTAAGAGTGTAAGGGTTCTTGTAACAACTCACGGGATCCAAGGCAACCTCACCTGCTCGTGATGCACCCGCCTAATCAACAAACAAGGCTCTGGCTCTCACCAACCCGCATTGGGCCAGCGTGGTGGGAAATCCCTCCATATGAATCCCTACCCGATCGATATAGGATTCTTTCGGGGAGGTCTATATCCAGTTGTGGACTTCTATCGGTTGATGATGATGATGACGATGATGACTTAATTTTATATTTACGCTACTTAAAGTTCTGTCCTTTAAGCTTTGTACAGGTTTAGATGTTACTATCGACTAGTGTCAAGAAGATCATCTTTTTAAATTTGGAGGGTAGCGTGCATTTATTCTAAGATGTTACTGTGTGGCACCAAAATCGAACCAGGGACTGTCGTCTCACAATGCACACAACCACTGATACGGTTCAAGCCGTTAAAAACTATACAAGATCACAATCATTGTGAACTCTACACGAAGGTGCGAATCTAGCAGATGAAGCATCAAAATGTCCGTGTTAAGTTATTCAATCAATAAACTTAAAACGTTTTAATTCAAATGATTAAACCGTCAGGGTTCAAGGTGAAAACACGAGGAAATGAAACAAAAAAAAAAACCCGAAGCATCAATGGAGATGTCGTCAGAGAAATCAAAAGCGGTTGGAGTACATTGAACAGTATCTGATCGAGTTCCCGACGAAGACCAGTTAGCTGTATTAATTTAGATTTCATAATAACAAACAAACCTGTTTTTTTTTTACTTGTATTAATTTAATAGTTGATATTATAATTAAACAGTGGAACTCGGCAGACGTATTGATAGTGTATTTGTATAATCTATTGATGCAGAGCTGGAGAAAATCTCGGATGCTGCTAAAATTGATCGAAAGGTAGTAAGTCGATAACAATACTATGGGCATAAATATTTAATATTCTAGAACATAATATATATTATAATATGCTGTGTTGAAGAATCTTAAGTGGCATAGGCCGGGCACCACGGGTCTCGGATGGTGTACATGTACCGGGTGACGCCCTGTTGAAAAGCCTCACACTACGCGGTCCCACAATCTGATGAAGATCGCAGGAAGTAGATGTGGAGATCTTTGTGAAAGGCTTCTGTCCGTCCAGCAATGGACTCTGTCAGCTGTTGATGACGATGATGCTATTCTGTTGGTGTATCAAATAAATAAATATATGAATATAATAATTTTTTTAAAGCTAATGTGAAAAAGTTATTTTTCTTTAGCTCAGCCGTTTTGGTGATTACCCGTAATGGATAAGCATATAATTTTTGGCATAAGTATACGTTAGTAAACTTACTAATAAAGTATAAAGATTTTAGACAAACAGTTTACTACACCAGCTGTTCCCTGCCTCGTAACACCCTCGCATCTCGCTTTGAGGAAGGAATTATGTATAGTCAATTCTTAGCTGACCTCTAAACGGCGGAATCAGTATCTCTGATAGAACTAAAACAAGCAATGTATAGTAATAAGAAAATGGATAAAGAAATGTAGTAGAAGTAGGGATGTAAATAAATAAAAAATTGTGCCTCAACTCATTTAAGGGAACCATTAAAGAAGGGATTAGGATGGAGTATAGACGAGAGACAAAGAATGAATAAAATGGTATAAGAAGAAGAAGAGAACGGAACGCGAGAATGAGGAAAGAAATTATTATATGTACAAGAATTAAAGGAACGAAGCCCAGGCCCACAAATGCCTGGGGGAACGAGAAAAAAAAACAAATTGTGAGTCTTCCGGTACGGGATTGCTATTCGAGGCCCTTGGTCATCCATCGGCAGTCAGTCCGTGGAGCGATGTGTCCCTCCCATTGCCAATTAAGGCTAGCAATCTTTTGGACTATACCTTAGATCTCCTTAATCAGAAATTTTGATTGTTTACGTCCAATAGTTTCGGAGATCTCGAGAAGAGTCAATGGATCTCAGGATATCTGACATATATATATAGATATATATGAATAAAAACTTCATGTGGTACTTTACCTAAGCAGTAATATATTTTTACTGGTGGTAGGTCTCTGTTGCCGGATACCGTCTATTGCGCAAACATTACTGTGTTCCGGTTTGAATGGCGCTATAGATCAGCAGTATGAACATTCGTCTTACCAAGTCTAGGTCACCTAAGAACGGACTTTATGAAATGTGAATGGGTTGCGGGGTTGTTACGCCTAGTTATAATATAAATGTTAATTTCATATATGCTGGTCACGATTGAAGATTTATACAATACCACAAAACCTCCTCACTGTATTACAACAGTCATTTCCTATAAAAAAAAAAAAAAAACTAAGTGTGATGATTACCATAAAATAGCTCTGTTACCGACAAAAAAACATCTGTTCATAAAATACGATTTTAATAGTCCATCCAAATTATAACAGAATTATTGTTATATATATATATATATATATATATATATATATTATATATATACATGTATATATATAATATGTTGGACTGACGATCTGGTGAGAATCGTTGGAAGCCACTGGATGCAAGCAACGGTGGACCGATCGATGTGGAGAACTTTGAAGAGGCCTATGTCCAGCAGTGGACGTCTATCGGCTGATGATGATATATACGTTATTCCATAAATACTCGCCTATGTTAATATCAAACCGGTGAATGTGACTTTTTTTTTTAATAACTTAATTTCTTATTGAGAATGATCCATTATAAGTTGTTATGCATTTAATAATTCTACATCGGTCCTGTACTGCCAGCTGCTTCCGGCGATCTTCATCATATCGTCGGACCATCTACTGGAGGGCTTGTCAACACCGCGTCTTCCGGTACACGGTCGCCAATCCAGGACCCTTCTGTCCCATCAGCTGTCGCTCCTTCGAGCAATCTTTTGGACTATGTAGATAACTTTACTTCTCCTGCGGACCTCATTTCTTCCTATATTACTGCAGCAGTTACTAGTTTCTAGATAAACGTATTAACTACATTACATGACAGTCCAGCAGTGGACAGACACTACGAACACAGCAAGAACAAGACTAAAACTTGGACAATATTCTATTGGTCTTGTTTGTTCGGTCTTGGTCTTGATCTTGCTTAAATACTCTTAGTCTTGGATATTTAGTCTTATAACAGTATTAGAAGAAAAGCGCATGTTCAAGTTATCATAAATATTTTGAATAAACATTTCAACGATATTTATAATTTTCTGGTCGAGTCTTCCACATTTGACCTTGGTCTTGATTTTGCTTGTGTAAAATTTGTCTTTGATCTTGGTCTGCAAGACCAAGACCATTTCTACTCATCACTAGCAGACGATAATATAGTACTGTGCTTGCTTTTCTTACAACACGAATGTTTCCCTTTCGATATCGGTGTGATATTAGAGTTATCAAGTTTAGATGTTAATCAAGTTGTGTACTGCGTATGAAGAGGTATCAGCTACAACAAACTATTAACTTAAACTTATTTATAACTTGTGCTCATGTGAAACGTGTATAGAAAGTAATGCCTATGGACGCCCTCGAATTGTTTGGATTCCTCACTGTGCGTGATGGGAATGTCAAGAAGAGTAAAACAATCTTTGAACCTTAAAAACCATAAACAAAAACCCAGCTATGTTATATTGCACAGTTTTTTTTTATAGGTTTTAATAATATACTATTAAACCGGAAATTTGTATAACAAAAATGACATTATAATCACAAAGTGATACGAGACAGATTACTTTTAATGATACGAAATCTCGACAAAAACCAACTAACGTCGACCTTACGGATAATTAGTTACATTTGTCCAAAATCGTCAAAAAAAATATTTTTTTTTTCAAATTAAGCGACGAGATGAGCAGGACGTTCACCTGATGGTATATGATTTATCTGCTCGGTAACAACGTAGCGCTAGTTAGGATAATTTACACAGCACCACATTGCGCTCGTCGTCTGAGAGGTTTGAGTCTCGTTACCTCAGTAATTTCACTAGCTATAACTCCCTTCAAACCGGAATATGGTATTGTATACACGTTACTGTTTAGCGGTAGAGGAGCTGTGGTGGTATGTAGACGGTGTCTGACAACAAACACTTTTTGTTTTTGGTTTCTGAGAGGGAAACCTTCGAAAGATACACTGATTCTGGGGGGAAGTAAGGCTTATGTTAGATTCCTACTCACAAAAAGCCCCTCAGTGGTCTGCATCAGTGCATCCAGAGAGGCTCCGGAGTCTGTTATAAAACGCACCGGTGTCTCTCTACACTTTGTCTCTGAGGAGGGGCCTAACCCCTCCTAGGCGCCATCGCTGAGTCATACGTTGTTCCCCGCAGGTTCGCTTGTTGAGCGATAAGGGCCCCCACCCTCAAGGCTCGAGAAACTCCTAGACCGTTTTAGTCGCCTTTTATGATAGGCAGGGCTTACCTAGTCCTATTCTTACTAGCCCGAGACTACAGGGCAGTGGCAACAGAGACCTATCACCAGTAAAATGTTTGCTCACTACTGTTTGGTTCCGGGAAACGGGCTCCGATAATACCCTTACTTAAAGTTAGTAAGACGTAAGTAAAGGCTCCAAAATTTAAATACTTTCTCATGCAATTTTCTTAATAGATTATATAATCAATAAATATTTCTAAGTGCAAATTTCGCAATTACTTGAACGACTTTATTTTCTTTCCATTGTTAAGTTAAAGATATTTATAGAAGCTTGTTATCCGTAGAATTAAGGTAGATCACGATTACCTGAAAAACAAAAGCTTTTTTTTCTAGATTTCACAGAATCAGATGCACGTAATACAGTGTAATAGAACAATTATAATATTATATATGTTTACAAAAGTAAATAATCTTCTTGATGTGAACACTAGTGATGAGCAAAGCAAGAACAAGGAACAACACTTCGACATTCTTGGTCTTGGTTATGTATATTTACTCTCATAATACTTTAAATATTTTGTTTCCAGACGAAAAGCACATGTTCAAGTAATTATTTCAACGGGATTTTTATTTTTTCATTGAATATGCTCGGTCTTTAGTCTTGCTTCGTCGTAAGACCAAGATCAATTTTACTCATCCCTGATGAACACAAAATGCTTAAAAGTTCAGCTTGACACAGTAAATATTTTGAGTACTAGTAATTATAATTACGGTAACGAAATTATCAAATTAGACTAACGTTTCATATATTTAGCAAAATAATAAAACTATGAAACAATGTTGTATATAGCAATATTGGAAATTTTTAAAATATAACAATTTGACAACTTTAATACTTAAATAAAGAACGTGTGGATGGATTGTGTGGAAGATGACGTGTAAGAAGAGAGTGAATTCAGATATGACGGCTGTGGGAGAAGTACATACTGTACTGACTCCACATAGCTGGGAGAAAAGTAGGAGGAAGAAGAATACCTAAATAATTAGGATTAACATAATAGGTAATAATATTTCACGCGATGCACCCTGCTGAATAACAGACCTGACTACCCACCAACCCGCACTGGGCCACCGTGGTGCGCTTAAAGTACAATTGCTCACAATAAACTCTGTAGAGATCTTCGAGGGAGGCCTATGCCCAGTCACTGGACGTCTATCGGCTGATGATGATATTTCAATTAAGTTTAAATGAAAGTCGTTGACCTAACGAAACACAATACTAAAGTATATTATAAATCGCGTTGACGATTTGTACCAAAGCGCCATGTTAACGAGTTGCGAACAATCGGCGCATGAATTGTTACTCATGCTTATAAAATTATGCACTTGTCTTTTATGCATCACCTTCATATACATTCCCTTTTAGCCTGGCTCAGACGGATTATGTACAAATATATCTATATATATATATGATATTCGTACCTATGCAGAGACTTATCACGATATCTACGGAAACAGACCTCTTTTTTTTGATATTGAGGAGAAATCGTTTAAAAAGATATCCTGCTTCTGGGAGGGAGAGGGGGGTGCAAGTTTAAGTGGTACTTTAACTCATACGGCAAGAACCGGTGTCTGCCGGTAAGACACTTAAAGCACGGCCTAGGGAGGGCTATAGCTCTTCCTGGTACCCTCGCTTTAGTACAAGCACTACACCACCTCTTACTTGTTGTTCAAACCCGAGTTCGCTTAGTGGATAATGAGGGCCTACCTTCAAAGCCTACGAACCCGAAAACCTGTCAGTCGCCATCTATGACAGACTGGGCTTACTTTAATAACCCGAATCTACAGGGCAAAGGAACCATAAGGCCTAGAGTGTTGAATAGTGGTAGGAATAATCTTTTTGTGGAGAATAGGTAAGCTAAGGATGGATTTTAAAAATGCCTTCCGCGAAGAGAGTTGCAGAGGTGTTACGACTAGTGTTAAAGACAAAAATCTTGAAAAAAGTAGTGTCTAACATTACACAGTATAACATGAAAATTGAGAAATATATGACTAAAAAGAGAAAAGAAAGAAAGTGATACCAATAACTTAAAGACACTATATGAGATATTAATAAAAAGCCATAAAACATTTTAAGATATTATAATTTAATTTGCAATTTTAATTATCAAATATATCATTTTCATACAAATCCTTATTATATATCTATTAAAATATAAAAAGTTGATACAGTTTTGATGATAAGTAAAAAATAATAATTTTATGTATTAACATTTCCTCCTTTTATCATCATTATTATCACCTTTTATGTATTTTATTAAATATTTTCGCTTCATTGCTGGAAAGCTTTAAATTATAATATTTCTTCAAAATAATAAATAACAATTTAGTACTTACATAACAACAATAAATAACTTTCATAAACAAAAATTTGCTATAATATTTTTGCAGGCGTTATTTAAAGTGTCAATAATTCTTGGCTTTAATAATACAAAGACAAGATAATAATAGAAAATGTCTAATTTTTTAATAGAAGTAAGCGTAGTTTAAGTCATCAATGAGCTTCTATGAACATTTTTGTGACGCCTTAAAACAGCAAAGGTACAAAGTGTTGCTTTCAGCTGTATTTTTATTGATCTACCAAGATAAAGCTCTTCTAAGGTGCAATCGTTGGAATTATTATGATTTCATAACTTGGATATGTTACCTGCTTTAGAAATTTCTATGCGTATTATCTCGCGTTATCACTATTTTATATGATTCTGCTCAATTAAATCTAGACTTGCCTCAATCCTAGAGCAAAGACTAATTAAGTTATATATTTTAAAATATTTGAAGGATCCAACAAAGATTGTCATACTGCCTTTCACACTAAACTTCCCGATATTTCATGTATACCTAATTCTACCATTATAAAAAAAGTGTTAACCTTAAAAGGTTCCACAGTAAATATTATAATGCAGCACCTTACTTAATAACCTCCGTTATCTTAACTTTGAAAAGACAATCGTATTTTCTTGTTAGGACGATAGCTTCTGTTGGTAACAAGGAAATGGCATGCTTTTTTGTTTAAAGTTAACAAATAAGTGTACTTAACTAAGCAGGAAAGTTTAGTTAGCTATAAGTGTAGTGTCAGGATTAAATAAACCTTGATTAGGTTAATATCTCTTCTTTAATTCAATATCTCTTCTGTTGTCGGAGATAGTCTGGTTAGGTTAGGTTAGAAAAGTAAAGAAGTAGTAGAGAAAAAAAAATACGATAACCTTATTGTAAAATGTATAGGATGTCCTATGGCAGATTTAGGATTTGAAAATCGAATATTTTTGTAACGGTTACGTGGGTTACCGAGAAAGGATTACAGTTTGGCGCGGCATTTGTACGGATTGGTCAGTCATGATGTCGCAGTAGACTGATGCTCTTTCTATTAATGGAATAACTGGTCCGTTTTTCTTTGAAAATTCTCGTGAAGCAACCGTAACTGTTGATGGTGATGGTGATGTCTATCGCCGCATTTTTATACCGAACAGCTCTCACACGTGGTTTCAACAAGATGGCGCCACGCCTCACACAGCAACAGCCATTATGAGCCTCCTTCGCGAGATACACATCAGAATACTCTCGAAAGATTGCCGCGAGTGTGTACGTCGCGATGGACGGAGTGATCTTCAAAAAATAAAATCCGCATGTCTCGTCTTTCTTCCTATGACAAATATATGTATATTCTAAAATAATAACATCCTTAATTAATTTAAGAAATTCTAAATCTGCCACGGGACACCTTATAGTTCAAACGTTGGCCCATCGTCGATACAAATAATGAAAATTTGTAATTATATTCCCCCATTACATTAATCATATCTATTTAATTTACATCTCATTAAATAAGGATAACAAAAGACCTTTATTACGAACTCCAAGAGCCATGTTAGTAACACACCTAAAAATACAACTATTCAATAGAAATCAGGGAGGTGGAAAAAAAAGATCTCACCCCGACGAGGTGTTATAGTCGACTGGAAACATTGACTTTGTTATGACTTTTCGATCTTCAGTTGTAAGCAATAGCGATAATGTAAAACGCTTCGTCCGGAAGTGGAGAATATCGACAGGAAATGGCGTAAAAGTTATGTAAAAATACAACACGTCAACCGTACATTGGTTCCATGGATGAAATATGTGCGTGCGTGCGGGCGTGGATGCGTGCGTCCGTGCGTGCGTGCGTGCGCGCGTGTTCGTGGGCGCGTGTGCGCGAGTGCGCGTGTGCTTGTGTGTTGTCAATTTTTAGCCATAGCGGAAATGAAACAATAATAACTAAAATAACTAAATTGCATTATGTATAAGCGATGGAGCGGTAAGTTTATTGTTGAAATTATTTTACGAGGATGCCAAGAAAAATGCATTTTAAAGTAAATCGCACATCGCTCACAGCCCACAGCACACTGCCAACTACCAACTGCGCACTGCCTACTGCCCATAGTCTACTGCTCATTCTTCATTGCTCATTGCTTATAGCTCACAGCTAACAGCTCAACGCCCACTGGCCACAGTTCACAGCCCACAGCCCAAAGCCTATAGTCCATAGCTTATTGCCCATAACTCATGACCTGCAGCCTAAAGCGCATAGCCTAACTCATTAACTCATATTCCTTCATCCGTCACTCAACGCCCATCGTCTATTATCCATCATCCACCGCTCCTCGCTCAACATCAATCGTTGATCGTTCATTGGCCAACGCTCATAGCCCATCGACAAACACCCATCTGTCATCACTCAACATCCATCGTTCATTGTTAATCGTCCCCTAATGACGATCGTTCATCATTGAAGAGCGCTGTACCTATTGTAGCAATGAGACTAAACGTCTCATGGTCTCAGGCGACGAGCGTAATGCGGTGTAGTGTATATCCTAACTAGCGTCACGTTGTTATGGGCAGGCGTACCACTCACCATTAGGTGAACGTCTAAATAAAAAAGTACTCGTTAGCAATTACTCGTTGGATTATAAGAAAAAAAATTAAAAAATCAACTTATGAAATGATTCATCTTGTTATGGGCAGGCGTACCACTTACCATTAGGTTAACGTCTAAATAAAAAAGTACTCGTTAGCAACTGCTCTTTTGATTAAAAAAAATCAACTCATGAGATTATGCATCTCCTATAGAAAACACCATATATATCATTGTGGGGTAGGTAAAGTTTTCATAAAACTACCCAACTAAATTATGATGTATGGATTATAATTTGTAGGATATTATTTCTGTTGCTGATTTCGGTCTGTTATTTAAATTTGGTCGGGTAGTAAGTAATGACCAAGTTAGTATTAAGAAGGAAAATAATTGTAACTTGAGACTAAACCCACACGGTTTGTCGGCGTATCATCATCTTAAGCCGATAGACGTCCATTGTTGGACAAAGGCCTCCCCCAAAGATCTCCACATACAGTCAGCATAGCCTCCGGTATCGCTGGGCAGTGCGAACTGTTGTATGTAGGGGTTCATATAGTGGGATTTGGGCCATTTCCCATCACGCTGGCTCATTGCGGGTTGGCGAGAGGCAAAACCTCATTTGTTGATTAGCAGGGTGCATTGGCTTGGATCTCGTGAGTTGTTATGCGGGGCCCCTTACACACCTACCGGCGTATAGCGATATTAAAAAAATTACAACTATAAAAAAAAAATGGCTTTTGAATTTGGGACTGATGTTAAATCCTTCATGTATATACATAATAACCCTGCTGGTTCAGTCTAAGCAACGTTTCTTTAAGCCCGTGGGGTCGAGCAGACCGCCGGCGGCAACTTTTCCCATTTATTTCCTACATCTGACAGTTCCCCCACCGCGCCTCAAGAAAATGGCGGACTGGGCTAAAGTCAGTGTTGCGCGCGATATCCGGCGCGTGCGCACGCCGTCGGGCTCGTTCCTCACGACGCGATAATATTCGAAACATAAAAATATATTTGATTACGAAAAACGAAATAAAATAACAAGTGTGTTTGTGACTAGTGACGTCATTAAAAATATTGATTTTTTTCTGTTTGTTGTATTATATTATGAGAGTGATTATATAGTATTTGTTTGCGGCGTTCACCTGTCAAAATAAAACGGCGATTTTAAAGGTAAATTGTAATTTTTATATATATACAATAAACCGATGAAACGAGCGGAACATTCACCTGATGGTGAGTGATACGTCCGACAATAAACCACCCCACCCGCCAACGTGGCGCTAGTTAGGATGACATTACACCGTATTGCGCTCGTCGCCTGAGACATGAGTCGCGTTACCCCAGTAGTTTCACTAGGTACAGCGCCCTTCAAACCGGAACACAGCAATGTTTGCACAATACTGTTTGTCGGCTGCAATAGGTACTGCTGGTGGTACCTACTTAGACTGTCTCCGATATAGATACTGATCACTAGTAAAATTAAATTTGAATATTTTTTTTATATATTTCATATTTAAATTATTCTATACTAGTTGCTTTCTATACAGATATATATTCTAACTCTGTTTCCAAGGTAAAAATGTACTTATTGCTAAGTAATAAGTACACATTATAATAACTTATGATGTATAATATCCTAAGACAAATATGATTGATACGTACCATAACGATATCTCTATCTTTTTTAATCTGTGTACAAAATAACGTATATATCTGTAGTGAGAATGTCGTTACTTTTACTGTCTATTGATCTATTAATCCGCCATTTTTGTACAATATTTACTACACGATTTTTTTTAGTAATAATAATATCTGTATTTTTCTAATTTTATAAATTTTTTAAATGTTAATATTACGTAGTTATGTTGTTTTTACTGCGGCAGTGGGGGAGCGTTCCTGTGTTACTAATTGATAGATGTAGTCACCGTGAAGTTTACTATAAAAAAATTAAAATTCATATAATTTCATCATAAGCCGATAGAGGTCCACTGCTGGATGTAGGCTTCACCCAATGATCCCCACATCGATCGGTTTCCTGCAACCTTAGCATGAGCCTCTAGGATCGCCGGGCACTAGGGGCCGTCGTTTTTACGAACCTGCTACCCCACGCTGGCCCAATGCGAGTTAATAGGAGCCGGAGCCTAGTTTGTTGACTACCAAGGTGCACCACAAGCAGGTGAAGTTGCCTTTACACCCCTCTTGAGCTTTATATAATCTGAATATATTATATTTATGCTGTTATATTAGATATTATATCAATTTGCTGCGCCTCAAGTACGCTGTAAAAATATTATGTTCAGTGGAAACCGGCCGTTTAATAAAACATATTTGGGTCATGGATGTTCTTTGTTACGTTTAGACAAACATTCACAGTTGTATACTTATTATCTTATGAAACTAATATATATAAATATATATATAAATATTATAATCAGTGTGTAATATAAAATTATAGTAGATATCTGTCTGTGTTGCGGGTAATATGTAAGACCGCCGGACTGATTATAAGAAGAATTTCACTGAAGATAAGATAGAATATACCTGTAAGGCATAATTTAGGTTATTTTCTAAGTTAAAATATTCATAATGTACAATAGATAATATATTTGAAATCGATTTATAATAAATATTGCTTACGATAGCTATCGCTATTAAAATTTCGCAAAAGGGGAAAAACACGCACAGTAACTCGCGGAATCCAAGCCAACTTCCCTTGCTCGTAGTGCACCCTGCTAATCAACAAAAGGGGCTCTGGCTCCCACCAATCCGCATTGGGCCAGCGTGGTATGAAATGGCCTAAATTCCTTATGAATCCTTACAAACGACGGCCCTTTGTGCTCGACGGTACTGAAGGCCGTGCCGACTGTGATCTGGTGAAGGTCGCGGAAAGACCCTAAGCGATGTTAAATCTTTAATAGAAGTCTATACCCAACAGTAGACGTCTATCGGCTAATGATAATGATAAAATTTTTAATGTATTTTTAACGAGAATAGTTTAATATTAACATCCTCTGTGGTAATGCCATTACAAGATATGAACAAATGAACAAACGATTATATTGGAAAAAGTGGATGGCTCCCTGCTGACTTCGTGGCCACACATTCACGCATGGTTCTATAATCATCTCGCTATTGGCGAATGAGCTAATCAGTTGTGTAACGACTCACTTGGCCGACTCAGCGCCGGAGATCGGATCACTTGGTGAGCAGTTTCTTATGCACTTAATGGTATTACTCCAACCAATTCAGTTGTGGACGTATGCAAATAACAACCTACTTATGTCTAAGTATTGCATAGTAAAAACTAACTGAGGGCCACCATATAAAATATTACCATACAAAAGATTAACTCTACGTGATGAAAATACTACTACGCTACTCCTTTTTTAAGGAGTCTTGAAAAATAAAATTACTTTCGCATTCAGGTTTGATGTGCCCTGCAGCTAATGAAAATCCTTAAATAATAACAATCGAGATCAGCATACTCCTGATGGCGTGCTCCACATGAAGTTTACATAGTTCCATACTGAGGTCATGACCTTCATTTTAAGTTAACAGTCTTAGGAGGTAAGGACATGCTTAGTATAATAAAATTAATAAAATCTCAGTAGATTTATTTTTATATTAATTATTACAACATACAAGAAATATTAAAAGGAAAGTGATTACTTCCAGTTAATCAGTTAAAGGATATATATGGTTTTAATTAGTTGTGCCGGATATATGTATATATGTAAACAATCATACATATACATAAAAGGACTCGTAAATAGATATATAAAATATAGAAATACTATTATTTAGTTCAAACGAAAGAATGCGGACTATGATACTAATTGTTTTAAGCCCTAGTTTAAAATACTAGGAAGTGATTATGAGGTATCTTATGCAATATATGTTATATATACATATGAGGCAGTGACAAAGTGATTCACGACCAGCCAGTGCTCTTTGCAGCAAGTGAGAAGATTAATCATTTGTCCTTAATGCTGGATGTTGACATTACCGTCGAAGGCCAGGCGCAGGAATTTTTCAAGGCATCTACAGCACATGATTAATAATACTTTCATCCGGCCGTCGGTATTTAACGTTATTATAGCGATAAAAACTAATAGAAGATAAACAAAAACTGTAAAAAAGATTTCGGTGATATCTAAACAAAATATAATAAGTATATCTTTTTATACTTTCTTTCTTTAAAGGTTTTAATTTGTATTTGTTTTCATTCAGTATATATTGCACCAACAAAAAATCATTAAATAGTACTACTCCAACAAAAGATACGCGCGTACTGATCTTAAGCCTCTGTTTCCGGAGACTGCGTTGGTACCACCGCAGCACCTGTTTCTGTTGACAAATAGTATTGTGCAAACATTGCTTTGGTCCTGTTTGAAGGACGTTGTAACTAGTGATATTACAGAAGTGATGAGACTTAGCATCGTATGTCCCATAGCGACGAGCACAACATGTTGTCTAGAATATCATCCTAACTATCACGTTTTTACGAGCAGGTGTATCACTTACCATCAGGTGAACGTCTCGCTCAACTTGGTAGATGTATTGTGAATCGAGAACCCCTTCTACTTTGTTGACCAAAACCTCAAAGTTGATACTGTAATTAACCATAAACACGCTATTCTTTCTAAAAATAAAAAAATCAACCCTTAAGGTTAATTTAGGATATATTTTTTTTACTCTCTAACATTTTTTGTTTCAAACTCCTTTCTGTTTCTATTCAACGCTGTTAGTTTTAGTGAAGTAATAAATGTTGACTATATTCTATGTTAATGTTACATAAAAAATACTACATAAATTATACTTTTTTAGACTAAGTATATATACTTAGTACAAAAAATGTCTGAGTGTAGGAAGCGACGGCCTACACTCGAGCGTAACACTTTCCGCGCTTACGTTTGATTGATTCGTTCGCGATAGATAACTTTCAATATCGTTTCCGGATACCATTAGAAATGTATATATTAGTAGATTATTAAAAATTGGGAGACTGTATCCTGGTTATAAATATGGGGCTTAGCAGGGTTAGCTATCTGACCCATATTTTTCATTAACCGCAATAACATCATTGCTATGTTCCAGCATTAGGATATGAAGGCCTTAGTATAATGGAAATGTCTGCCTCACCATGTTTATTATTATTGTCACTTAATATCACCTAAAATTATAACATTGCAGTCTTCCGGAAATATAAAGTTATAGTTTAGAGTTTTCATAAGTATAATACAGATTACTCGACAATAAGAGTAACATTTCAAATAGTTAAATATCTGTCGAGTAGACTAAAGATAAAAAGGTGGTTCTGTTCGTTTATAATTTCGCAGGCTTCAGGTAATTGATTCTAAGTCTTCTTCATTTTAAATAGACTAAGATTAAGTTTCTTTTGATAGCATCCTCTGTATATACCAGTGAAAATTCCATTGCACAACTCAATGGATCCAAGCCAACCTTACCTGCTGGAGGTGCACCCTGCTCATCAACAAACGAGGCTTTGGGTCCTATCAACTCGCATTGGGCTAGCGTGGTTGGAAATGGTCCAATCCCCCATATGAATCCACCAAAGCTTCCCCTAAAGTGTAGCCTTTGTGAGAAGCTTTGATGGAGGCCTATGTCTAGCTGTGGACGTCTATCGGCTGATGATGATGATAATGATGAATGTTTATTAAGTATCAACGAGATACTACAAACAGACGTATTAATTGTAATTAATTGGTTATAGATAAAAGAAATCGAAAGTGACATTTATATGGCTTTTGAGTGGGTTTCGCTCTTAAATGGATTGTTGTGTCCAATGCTACGGAAACGGGTTGCCGTTAATCTCCGTATGATGTAATGTCTTCACCGTTTTATCACCTGGCTCGCACTTAGAATGTTGATTTGCAACCGTTTTAACTGTCCGATCGTGTGATAACTTTGTCTCGACGCGTTAGTGAAATAACTGGAAAACATAAGTCTCGTATGCCGTATTGAAATATTTATATACTTCTTGTATAGAAAGTTTCAGAGAAATCGCTATGAAATATCATTCTTAATTTTTTCATATTCAATGCTGTTTTTTTCTATAGGTTCTATAGAAATATATATTCAGAAGGAGCTGTGTGCCTTGCTGCTCATACACTTCCCTTTGGCGAAGCAATTTTGTAAAATCCGTACTTAGATGACCTGTATTCGGCAAAATGAATATTTTTACCAAATTTCAAGTGTCCAGGCCTTATTATTCCAAATATATAGATATGAGTCTATAAATAGGTGGAATCTCTTATGTATTATACATAGATTTGTAGTTCCTCTACCAACCCCAAAATTTGACTATACGAGAATAACTTAGGGATTTATGTCTACCTTTTTTTTCCATATCTATTGCATTTGTTTCTTGTTTGTTTACTTTAAAAAGAGGTTTAGATTAATGAATAAAAAGCAAAACTGTAGTCGATTTTATGTTTCTGTCGTACCTAACGCATGTGATGTTTACAAAGCAAGTCCTCACATTAACATATCTGATGTCATCTCTACTGACGTCCGGGTAACTCTGCGCCGAGACACAAGAAACAAGGAAAACTCCGTGAGCTTCACGCTCGCTTTGAAAATTCTCACATAATACAATTTTGAGCGGCATTTGCATAGATGACAGATTATCACGAATTTATCACACGATGATGATGATTAAACATCTTGATCGTGAGCGGCGAGCGTATTTAAAGATCAGTTTCCACTTGCAAAGACTAACTTCCTATGGGCTAACATAAGCTTTCTAAAAACTTTAAAAATGTTTGTTTTAACTGTGTATACCCAACACGTGGACTTAATGTCTTTTAGTATTTTGTACCAGATAAAGAAAGACGCGGAGGGATGCAGTGACAAGAGGGATAGAAATGTGGAGCATAAGAAAAGAAAATTTAACTAATCAAATATATAATGATATATAGCAAACTCCCTCATCATTTCAACTTATTAACATCCATTGATGGACTCATGTATTGTATTCCACCAAAACATGGACTTATATACCAACCACTTCATCTATATATATATATGAGAAATTTCGACCTACGTAGGGAGTAATCATGATATCTGTGGAACCATTTGCCTTAGAGACTTGAATTTTGTAGACATATTCCTTTTGCCGAGTAAAGGTCAGCAAAGAATTCAGCCATATAGTCTCGGACTAATAAGAATAGAACTAAGGTGAGTTCTGCCTGTCATAGAAGACGACTAAAACGGTCTAAGAGTTTTTCGGAACTTAAGGGTGGGGGACAGCGTGTGGCTCAGCGATGGTGCTTAGGAGGGTTAAGCCCCTCCTCATAGACGTATAACACAAAGTGTAGGGGAGTACCGGTGCGTTCTATGAGAGATCGCTGAGCCTCTCCGATTGCAATGATGTAGACTACCGACAGGGTTTTAGTGAGTAAAAATCTCATATAAATCTGATTTCCCCCCTGAAGCAGGGTATCTTTCGAATATTTTACCCCGTAACAAAAAAAAGGAGTCAGTTAAAAATAGATTTTACAAAATTCCTTCCCCAAAGGAGTTGCGAAGGTGTTACGGTCAGCAAAGCGGGCGGTGATCAGCTAGTATCAAATCCAATATGATAAAGCGCACTGTGGAGGAATAAAAATAACATTATTGATGAAGACTGTATAAAATTTTTGTTTCTTATCCTTTGATATCAAAGCATAAGTGCGAGCTGAAAGCCGACGATCTGATGAAGAGTTCGCAGAAAACTGTTGTAAGTCAGCATTGAAGGATAAATTGATGTGGATCTATATTTAGAAAGGTTTTATTCATTGGACGTCTATCGCCTTATGATGAGAAAGACCAACCCATGTTATCATAAGTTGGCGATTCTGGATATGGAAACGTACGAACATTTGCAATGTACGGCTCCTCAAACGTTAGTTTGTTAATATCTATTTCAACTACCGCATATCGATTTCGTTTCATCAATTATATCGATTAACAATCGTTCTTTGCCCAATCGTTAAATGTGTTGCGCGATATATTTGAAAAGTTTTTAACATATCTCTTTAGCATTTCATAGAATATTTCTAAATACATCGCGACATTGAATTTATTTAAATCGAATGGCACATGAGATATTGGCCATTAAGTTGGAAAGTTCTCACAGAACTGGTTTCCCTTGTATTAAGAAGCCCCGGTCTTTGATTGCACATGTGTTTATATAAAGCGGTGTATGCACGATTCATTTTTTTTTTACTATTTGTATTCTATCCTCTCAAGTGGGAGACGGGTAGCAATATTTTCACGGTCTTCCGTATCTGTGGCCAAAAGGTGATGACGAATGAAATAATTCTAAGGAAAGAACAGTAGGTCCACAGAAAGAACCATTACTAGGACACTACTCCAGCCTAAGTCCTTTTGGGTTCATAATCAAACTAAAATAGTAATTTAAGTATTTCTTTGACTATAAACATCAGTTGTTAATAATAAAGGTAAATATTCAGGAAATGAAAATGCATTAATGTCAAAGTTTAAACGTGAATCCAACATTTGACCACATAATCGATTCTATACAGTTCTTTGGCCATCACTGTGTCCTAATTTTCAAATGTATTGTTTCCAAAAGTTAACGATATTACACACTTAACTGATAGTTAAATGTATATTACAGGCGTCTATTAGTGCCGAACAGTTGTTTGGAAATATTTCTACTTCAAAGTTGGTAAAAACATAAGATTTCTGAAAGCTTTACGCATGGATAAAGAATGTAACATGATTTGAAACCAAACATGATAAAACCCGTTCGTCCTAAATAATCTGGATTAACAGGACCCAACAACGCTGTTATGGCGACAGATTTACAATATTAGTTAATATCAAAGCAAGCTAAAACGCTGTTATCAATTTAAGTATAACGTTCACTTGTTCAGGATTTTGTCCCCTACAGAAATGCTAAGCATTGCTCTCCTCATCGCTCGTTGTGCGTTTTGATCAGGTCTTTATAACTCTTCGCCGTAAGTAAAGGTTGCACTGGTTATAACCGAAGAAATTCGACGGAGACCTAAAGTTGTCGAAGTAGCTCTCAAGATCTGCAAGCTGAAGTGCCAGTGGGCCAGCCATGTCTGTCGTGTCAGTGACGGCCGATCGGGGAGAAGTCTTGGAGTGGAGGCCGCGTACAGGTCGCATAAGTGTCGGACGCCTTCTCCCTCCAGATTAGTCGACGATATTATCAGGGCGGTCGGAAGTAGGTGGTTGCGAGAAGCTGAGGATTTCATTTTTTGGAAAACATTGGGGAAGATCTGTGTCCAGCAGTGGATAAACAAAGGCTGATAATGATGATGATAATATTCGCTTGTAGATTAGTAGAATTAATTGATAATGATTTCCTGCTGGCGCTGACAGGGTTCATGAAGACACAGCGCTACTAATTAATAGTGCTAGCAATTTCACCATCAACTGGATATAGTCGTTCTTCAATGTTTTCCATTATCTATGGTCTTCAGCATTTCGCATCGACCTACATCCGACCAGCCTTATGATATCGTCGGTCAATCTGGAATTTAACTGTGAACAAATTATGTTGGTGGCTGGTGTACAGTAGCTCGCTGGCCTAATGGTTAGAGCGTGCGGCCTTCATTTCAAAGGTGGTGGATTGGAAATCTCGGCATGTACCGATGACTTTGATATTTAAGTTATGTACATTTGTGAACTTAAGTAACAACAACAAAATACAAACGGCAAAGGAAAACATCGCGAGGAAACCTGCACATGAATTAGAATTTACTCTAAGGTGTGTGTGAAGTCACCAATCTGCATTGGGCCCGTGTGGTGACTGTGGCCCCATTGCTCTCATATTGAGGGTAGGTCTGTGAAGTGAGTGTGTTGAAATAAAAAAGCTGGTGTATATGAAATTCCATTAAAGTCATACGGGCTGACAAAAATGACCAATTTGCTCAAGAAGCGGCACCGTGACCGTCGTCTGCCTTAACAACTAACCGTCGCGCACACCCATTATTGTTATTCCGATTAAACTTTAGCGGTAAATGTACTGCTACATCCGTAGTGCACATATTTTTTTTTTCCTCCTGTTCCAGTGAAACAGCACCGCTCGTGTCCAACTGGGTTAATATTATAATTAAACGGATCGTAAATCACGATATTGTTGTATGCAAATAGAGGCGATGTTAACAAACTTGTTGCGCGTACATAAATAGATTGTATTCTGTGATGTTTTGTAATCAAAACTTCAACAGTTGTTGGGCCGCTGGTGAGACGGACAGATCACAATTCAGCAGTGTCACAATCTATCGGTTAATCATAATGTTAATGGTGGTAGATCTCTCCCTCCCATTAATTTCGAATGACAAATAGAAGCTGTCGTATTTGTCGCAACATAGTGAAGGTACTTAGACAAGGCTTCCCCACGGGTGGACTTAGTGCAGGAAAACTTCTGATTTCATTGGTGTTTTTCTTACGATATTTACGAAACCCTCGATACACACTTGAGAAGATCTCATCATTAATAGATTAAAATGTTTTCGCTCCCCCGTCCTCCCATACCCTCGTAAAATAAGGTGTAAATATCGGCCTACAAATTCGATTAGAAGGCCTCTTAGAAGACTTTGAACTTACATAAGTTATCAACATCACATTACCACAGAGTAACAGCGTGTTTTATGTTTTGGTCATTGCAAGGTCAGCCAGAGTAGTCGAGGCAAGTATACTTCACCATCAAAGTACAATGATATCCCATTTTATATAAAAAATCATAATCAGTATAATGCATATAAAACGTATGAATAAGGTCATACATTACTGCGAAGAGAATATTTAATGGTTTGATCATGAGACCCTTGCAGGTCACTCCTTTCCCTCGGACCACAACTGGGTCACAGTCGACGCAATTAAGAGAAAGGCTAAGACTAATGAGATGAATTAAGAAGCGGTGCCCAACACGCGCGTAGCAAATTACATGGTGTTTCCCACGCGACCCCACCACGAATGTGGTCACCCATATATTCTTCTGGTCGTGCATACAAAACGCTTGTTTCAGTTATTCCGTTACAATAAATACGCCTGCCGACATTGATGGTAATAACTGGTAAAGTGATAATGATTTCTTCTCTCCGTCTCTCGATCTTGATTTTGAAAGTACAGTGGGGAAATATCAACCAGTGATAAAGTTTATTGTTTTACAGTAATCCATGCATACCTTCCTTCGCCTGAGTAGACAGGTTATGTCAGATTTGCATCCATTGAAATCACTACGGCATTCCTTCCCATTTCCACGGGAACTTATTAGGACATATTTGCAGCAGTTCTGGTCTCATCTGAGAGGAAGTACCTTGCTATTGCCTTATGGACAAGAAGGAATAACATAATTAAAAAGTGATGGAGAAAGTTGGTTGTAGCCCTCTTACTTGAGGCATATAATTTGAGGAGAAAAATCGCTGATAATATAGGGCGACTTTTGACACTGCCTCTTATCATCACCCATGCAGCTTATCTTTTCATAATTATAATCTAGAGACCACGGGAACCTAGGGAACCAAATCCTCTAGTGGTCCGATTCTGGTGTTGAGGTGGTTACGATTTGGCTATCAACCTGTTATGATTCTTCATTGATGATTTCAAATTTGAAATTTATCTCTTTTTAACAAAATGGATTGCCCATTACTTAAAGCCATGATTCTTCACCGCCAACATATAATGAGACCTCCCACGACTCCTCACTCCTGTCAAGTCATTCCCACGTTACCGTGTAACCGTGGACCATGGATTAGAGATTGCGTCACTGTTAATAAATAGAAATTCCACAAAAAACCTTCGTGGACTATCACCATTAAATACTGATGTGAACCATGGTCTTTTGATGTCGTTTCTAATATTATCGAAACGTGAAATGTTCGATATTTACTTTTTAGACCTTTGGGGATATTTGTTTTTTAAATATTAATTATATTGTCATTGATCCAACAAATCATCCTCTCTTCATTTGCTCTATCATCAAGCTCTTCATCAAGATGTATTTTTTTTTCCTTTAATACATCTCTTGATGGAGATAACTCAATACCCTCATTGTTTTATAGATAATTATTTTTCTAATTATTTCTTTTATATTTTATTTTTGTATTGTCATTTACAAATTTTTCTTCTACCGATGCACATAATTTCCTTCACTACTTATTTACTTAAATTTTGTTATCAAGATCTGTTAAATTGTAAAATATTTAAGTTAAAACTCGTACACTACGCTTTGGGACAAATATAATCCAAGTGTTCTTAATTTTTGGACCTTTAATTTCAAATATACGAGTACAGAAAAATTTATTAGACAAATACTGTCCTAATAATTCCATTTTATTTCATCCCTTGTCGGAGTATTTACCTCAGTTTGATTACTCGAGTACATTTGTCTTTATAATATATTTAGATTACCATAAGGCACATTATTAAATTCACGATTTATTTTCTATTTCCCAACAATGGGTTACCTTTGTCACTCTACCAGTCGATAGACGCCCACAGCTGGACATAGGCCAACCTCTAAGATCCCCACATCAATTGGTCCTGCGCTAACCGCCTCCTCGAGCACAAAGAGCCGTTGTTTATATATATGGGCGGATTTGGGCCATTTCCCATCACGCCGGGCCAAAGCGGGTTGTTGGGGGTTAACCTACATGCGGCGTTAATTGACAATATTCCCGAAATACTCCGATGGATTCTAAAAAGCTAAACTCAAGCAGGCAAGTTTGGAGCAGCACCAGGAACGCTTGTCTTCTAATGCAAGCTTAACCCCTGCATCACGCACAAGTTATAGATCGAATATTATAATTAATTCCATGAGATTTTCAATACTGTAATATAAGGGTTGTTTTAATGAAAAAATCAAAGTAAATATTATATACAGCGTTGACACAAATCTTCTAAAGTTTTTCATAATTACATTCTCTTACGCTAAAAAAAACGTGCACGCATAACGACAGGATATTAACCTATTAATGTGGTATATAAGTTAAGGCTTTGGACACAACAGTGACCCTATATGGCATGTTGTTCGAGGACCTTGTACGGGAGGCTGTGAGGTGACATCATGCAGCGAGATCTCATAATGATTTAGTAAGCCGAGTGGGCTGTGTAGAGCTGCAACCTGCGATAAGCAACGTTTTTTTTTCCTAATATTTAACCATCTACAAAAAGAGCGTATGATAATTTTAACGCGTTGAACCAAATTACAAAATATTTAGATACATCAATGAAAGTATAGACGAAAACTAGGAATCAACGTACATTATTGTTCATCATCATCATCATCAGTCCATAGACGTCCACTGCTGGGTATGGCCTCCCCCGAAATTCTCCACATCGATCGGTCCTGCATTGTAGTCAGCATGGACTTCGGCAACGCCAGGCCATTTCCCACCACTCTGGCCTAATGTGCGTTGGTGGGAGCCAGAGCCTCGTTTGTTGATCAGCAGGCTGCACAACGAACAGGTGAGGTTAGACTTGGTTCCCGTGATTTGATATGCGTGACCCCTTACGCCCCCATTCTAGATACTGTTGATGTTCTTTCTTTCTTATTATTTTAACCTACATTACAAAGAGGTTATGTGTCCAGATAGATTCCCCACTTTACGTACATTTTTAACCTTTTGTCCGTATGACTAGCACAACTTTTTACAGCGTCTTTTCAATCGCTCTTTTCAGTTAAAATCTATTAAGTTTTTATAGTAGTTAGTTTACGACAAACTTGTTATTGTTTGTTAACTCCAGCACAAAGCCATTTATCCGCCGATGATGACCTTGGATGACTTGTAAATGTCCAACAAAATTAAGTTCGATTTTTTAGTTTTTCAGTTAACATTACTCGTGCTGAAAGTATTTCTTTATTTTACGTTTCCTCTGCAAGTTGAACGCACACGGATGTTGCTGTTCGTCGCGTTAGTTAACTTTAACTAGAGTTATAATCGATGGCTGCACTGGCAGCAGGATGTGATGCCCCAATTGGCAGCGGCCGTTTGGCAGAATGATCGCACGCCAGCACACGGCGAGCATTGTACTAGAACTATTTAACGCCTTAAAATGCTAAAAATAACGTTTACATCGACTATTACTTTGTTTTCATGGATTCCTGTGTTGGATTATTAAACGGGACCGGTTCACGCGATTTAACGTGTAAACAAATTGAAATCACTCGTAAAATAACTTCGGTGAATATTAAAACGAAGTTACGACAGTACCAATATATATATATATATATATTGGTTACCATTAAAGTCACCGACAAAGTCCAAAAGATCGCTAGCCTCAAGTAGCAATGAGCAGCATACATCGCTCGAAGTACAGACAGCCGATGGGGCACCAAGGTCCTCGTATGGCGACTGAGTACCGGAAGACGTAGTGTTAGCAGGCCCCCCAACAGATGGTCCGACTATCTGTTGAAAGTTGCAGGAAGCAACTGGATGCGGGCAGCGCAGGATCGATCGATATTGTTCGATCGATCTTCGGGGGAGGCCTGTATCCAGCAGTGGACGTCTGTCGGCTGATAATGATGATGATAATGAAGAAGCTGATGTGCACTGCTTATTTGCCTATATGAAGACACCTGTTTTTGAAAGGCCGACTACACGGCGCCGTGTATTACTCATATACAATAACGTTATAAATACAAACTAAGGTGAAGGTCTATGTCCAGCTGTGGACGTCTGTCGGATGATGATGATGATATCCAGAGATACATTTTATACATCACGAGATCTCCGAAACCATTAAATGTTAACACCGGAAATTTGGTAAAGATATTGCTTTTGGTATTTAGAGATCGATTAAAAATAGATTTTTCGAAATTTCGTACTTAAAGTGTGTAGCGGGGGTGTTATTAATGTGAACGGGCCCATGGGGTGGAGGGTTGCCGCCGTGCGGGAATATTTCTGATAAATTTCAAATCTAATTATATATTACGGCGAACAGTTAGATGATATCTAAGATATTTGCAATAGTAACTAGTGTTAGGTGGTATATAACATATAAATAATTCAATAGGGACATATAAATTTTTTTTAAACGGATATAAGAGGTCCTGCACAACAACTCATGGGATCCAAGCCAACCTCACCTGCTCGTGGTGCATACTGCTAATCAACAAATGAGGCTGTGGCTCCAACCAACCCGAATTGGGCCAGCGTGATGGAAAATGACCCAAACCCTCTCATATGAAACCTTACATAGATCGCGGAAGCTTCTGGGTGCGTGTAGCTCATTACTGATCGAAGTGGAGATCTTTGTAGTAGACCTATCTCTAGCAGTGGACGTCTATCGGCTGATCATGATAATGACCCTGTTAATTTCACTAGTCACAGAACCTTTCAGACAAGCACAGAGTAATGCTTACACACTTCTGTTTAGCGGCAGTAGCAGGAGCTGCGGTGATACCTACCTAGACAGTCATCGGTAACAGAGAACTGCTCCGAGTGAACTCTAGTTAACTAAGGTTCAGTCATTTCGTTTGCTACAGCGCCCTTCATCATCAGCATATTGTCAAAAGATTGTTCGGAACCTGGTTAATGTTAAAACACTAACGTCGACTGAAACTCTCAACGAAGTTCTCTTCTATATGATAGTATAAAACCAAAATCGGTTGAACCATTTAAGACACAAGTTTTCAAAATGGTAAATAAACAGTCGTCTTCTTCATGCCGCTCATAAAGATGGAAACGAACGGCGTTGGATTTACTTTGCTTCAAGCAATAACCAGGGTATCGAACCCGAGCCTTCGGTTTTTACGCATATCGTTTTATAAATGGGTTTACGTTAACACCAGCTCCGGTTTTTTACTGGTTTATTTTGGTCAGCGAATATTTTCATCATACTAAAGGCTTTGTGCTTTGAATGTCGATAGGGTGCTTACTTATTTATGTACAGTCCAAAGTACAATCTTTTCAGACGTTGACCTTCTCAAGTTTATATCATACCAGCACCACCGCAACTCCCTTTGGGAAAGGAATATTATAATACCCATTCTTAAGTGATCTCTATACGGCAGAAGTAAACTCTTTATCAAGTTTCTCTCGTGACGGGGAAGGAATCTCTGTATATATCTTATATATATAGATTCGTGTAATCACTTATAAAAGAACTATCACCTACTGCTGGGAGGTCTCTGTTGCTGGAGACCGTCTAGGTATCAATACAGCTCTTATTTCTCCTGCCAAACAGCAGTGTGCAAATATTACTGTGTTCCGGTTTAAAGAGAGTTGTAGCCGGTGTAATTACTGTGGTAACGAGACTCAATACTATATGGCTGAAGATGACGAGCACAGTGTACTGCTGTGTATATAATCCTAACTAACGCCACGTTGTTATGGGCTGGAGTATGCCGCTCCAACTAGTGAAGGTTGGCGATCAGCATGATACAGTCCTTTCCGTCTCTGGTCCAGCAGAACAATGCGGACGCCCCAGAAGAGTCCATTCCCTGATATTCCACAACCATGACTTTATCCTTCCACCTTAGTTATTATATATATATATATATATATTTAGTTATCATAAACGTAGAAGGTGGTGATTCTAACAGTCAATAAAGACAGTATTTATCTATCGTTTTTGCAGTTAAAAGAAAATGTCTTCGTGTGAATAAAATGTTAATATATAATGTACACAACGTCGTAAAAAGGACTTCGTAGTCGTTAAAACGAAACATTTAAATAGTGTTTTTTTTTTATATATAACATTTACGATCTCGAACTGAGGAGACTGAGAGAGAATTGAGGTTGTGTCGAAAGATATATGCGTTGATGAAAAAACTAAATATATATACATGCAATGAAAATAAATTTTGTTTATTAACCAATCACGTGAAAACCAGTGAACGTATCGACATGGGTACGTGATCATTCGACGCGGAAAGATCTGTAGATGGTTATAGGCTATTTACTTGTTGAATTTCATAGATCCTTCATCATTTTATTTCTAATTAACTTTTATAAACATTTTCGTTTCGTGTTATATATGCGGTTGCTATAGTAACGGTTGTCATAATCATTTGCGGTTGCGGTTGCTCTCAAGGAATATTTCAGACAAATTTCAATTGTTTCAAGTGAGCAAGGAACAGCTAATATATATATATATAGAATTAGTCTAACCATTATGGATTACCCATTTACCCAGATATACACATATTGTTTAATGCTATACAACCCCTTTAACAGGGGGTAAAAGAAATCTTTTTTATTCGACGGCAAGTCGATACGACCGAGACATTTAACAGAAGGTAAATCATACGCCTGCATAACAATGTGGCGAGCACCACATTGTTCTCGTTGCCTTGAGGCATATGATATTAGGGATCGTTATTATTTCCACCAACTACAGCGCCCTTCAAATTGGTACACAATAATGTTTCATCATCATCATCAGCCGATAGATGTCCACTGTTGGACATAGACCTCCCGCGTAGATCTCCACATCCATCGGTCTCGCGTTGCTCTCATCCAGTGGGTTACCACGACTATCACTACATCGTCGGTCGACCTTATGGAAGGCCTCACAATACTACATATACAACTCGAGGACCTTACTGCCCCATCGGCCGTCGATCCTTCGAGCAATGTGCCCTGTCCACTGCCACTTAAGTCTAGCAATCTTTTGGGCTATGTCGATGACCTCAGTTCTCGACATTGGTAGTGTGCAAACACAGTAATATTTCCACATCACTAACTGTCGACAGATAATCTAGGACAGTAATAAACATATACAGACAAACAAAAAACAAAGGAGAGTCGGAAAGCTTTACACTCATAAAGTCGCCTATAAAATGTGAAATTCCAGCGAAGTACGGTCAGCATAAAAATTACAAGCCGCGCAAATGTTGCGGGGCACAGAACCATGGGAGCGAACCTGGAGCCGCGCCAAAGCAGAGGCGGTACAGCCACCGTCATACATTCTTGAAGATTGACAAGTTGAGACTGAGAATAAGGTCCAATGATGCTCCCATTTCTGCCGGGCTTTATTCTTGACCTTTTACAATTTTTTAGTTATTTCCTTCTTTCTCTTCCTCTTTCTTTCCATTCTCATCTTTCTTATCATTCTTTGTTTCACTATCTTTCTCCATTTTTATCCTTTCATTCAAACGTTGCGCTCTAAAAAAGGCTGATAATGATGATGGAGCTTAGCTTGTGTCTCAAGGCGACGTGCACAATGTGCTGCAGTGTATATCTTCCTAATTACCGCCACTTTGTTATGGACAGGCGACTTACCATCAGATGAACGTCTCGTCCGTCTCGTCGTCGAATTAAGAGGAAGGACAGTTGTCGCCACATTGTTATTTTGCGAATGACAACGAGGTTGCTGGTGGTGAAGAAAACTGCACCACACAGCCTTCGCCGCATGAGACATAAGATGTTAAGTCTCGTTACCCTATTAATTACACGAGCTACAACGCCCTTCAAAGTGGAACACAGTAATGTTTGCATACTACGGTTTGGCGGCACCAATAATAGCTGCGATGGTAACTACCTAGTCGGTCTCCGAATAGAATTACTGGGCCCTGGATTCAAGTTGTTCCTCATATAATTTTTCACATCAAATTCAGAAGATCTCCACATACGGTCAGCATGGCCTCCGGTATCGCTGGGCATTAGGGGTTGTCGTATGTAAGGGTTCATATGAGGCGATTCGGGCCATTTCTCACCACGCTGGCCCAATGCGGGTTGGGGGGAGCCAAAGCCGCGTTTGTTGATTAGCAGTATACATCACGAGCAGGTGAGGTTCGTTTGGGTTCCGGGAGTTGATGTGCGGGACACATTACACCCGTCCTCCACTCATCGCCTGGTCAAGTCCCAACGAAAGTATTTGAATCCAGTAATAGTTGGGCTTTTAAATGTACGTTATGATATATATATATATACATTATTGTATATAGTTCCTTCTTAACAATGCGATGAATAACAAATTATATGACAGCAATGAAACACAAAGAAACTATGCCAAGGTCGCGTACAACTATCGTAAACACGACACTCGTATTATTTTTTTGTCTTATGTACGAGAAAATACATAGCACTTGAAATCGGTTCAGCCGTTTTTGAGCAGCTATAATTTTGTACTGTTATTAAGTCTCTGTTGCAGGAAACCGTCTACCACTGCATCTCCTATTTCTGCCATCAAACTAGTATGGAAACATTATTGTGTTCCAGATTGAAGTGAGTTGTAGCTAGTAAAATTACTGGGGTAACCAGACGACGATGAATAACTAGCGCCACGTTGTTATGGGCGAGCGTATAACTTACCATCAGGTCAAAGTCCCGCTCGTCTCGTGGCTTCATTGTATTGTATAAAGAATAAGTCACAGACCAATGATGAACAGTACACCAAAATTTGTTTGAAATTATGATGGTGAGTGTGAATGTTAATGGAATTGGGATATCCAAGAATTTGAGGGCTGATTATGTGGTTGATGATATGAAAGATGTGATTTTGGAAGGAATGAATAATATAGACTAGATAGATGAAGAAGAGTACATGTACCTTGGCTAGAAGAAAAAGCATAAGATGATTAAGGAGATTAAAACAGCTGGAAAGCCTGTTTTAAATAACAAGAGACTCAAATGTGTCGGTTGGTCCAGTTTCTCTCTTCTCCCTTCCTCTTTCCGTCTTTAGACGTTAACACATCGGAAAGTTAATTTGATTCGTTTTTAACTTACTAAAATTAACTATAACCATTACGTTTCTTACTGTTCGATATGGTAAACCCTTTGGAAAAGGTCATAGTAAAAGTACATTTCTAGATGTTTCTACCTGACATGATATACCTCATGTTACTGCTGCTGGGGCTGTTCCACAAAGGGAAAGTTAAGGTAAACCAGAATTAAGTAGGTCATCCCCATTGTATATTACTAAATTCGATTCATGACTTTTCGTATCCGCTCATTTCCGTCTCTCTCTTATGAGGTCCTCGGTCTGGAGGAAGAGAAACTCACGCTCCTACGTCGTACGCAATTTCAACTCCAAAACTCTTCTCTTAGTATCAAAAATCAATCGCGCTTACAACAGAACCATAACCGCTTCGTTTGTTTTTTCTAAAATTGGCTTATACATGAGAACAACTAGTATGTGGTGGTCCACATGCGCCTGTTAATCATCCGTTCATGTGGCGAGGTCAGGTACGCGTAGGCCGCTCGGCTCGCCATTATCATTCATTACATTCAGGCATCCGAAGGTTCACATCAATCATTTCACTATTCATTGCTTCTGTTAATTGTTCTTTACATTGCTTTACATTTATGTGAGAGACATGGACGAGTATATATATATATATCATCATCAGACGTCCACTGCTGGTCATAGGCCTCCTCCCAAAGATCCCCACATCGATCGGTCTCGCATTGCTCACTTCCAGTGGGTTCCCGCGATTCTCACCAGACCGTCGGGCACCGTGTGGGGGCTTCCCAACACTACGTCTACCACTCGAGGACCTTACTGCCCCATCGGCCGTCGCGTCCTTCGAGCAATGTGCCCTTCCCACTACCACTTAAGTCTAACAATCTTTTGGGTTATGTCGATGACCTCAGTTCTCGACATTAGTAGTGTGCAAACACAGTAATATTTCCACATCACAAACTGTCGACAGGTAATCTAGGACAGTAATAAAGATATACAGACAAACAAAAAACAAAGGAGAGTCGGAAAGCTTTACACTCATAAAGTCGCCTATAAAATGTGAAATTCCAGCGAAGTACGGTCAGCATAAAAATTACAAGCCGCGCAAATGTTGCGGGGCACAGAACCATGGGAGCGAACCTGGAGCCGCGCCAAAGCAGAGGCGGTACAGGTACATATATATGTATATATATAGCTGTTCCCCGCCTGCTTTACTGGACGTAACTTACTCTGCAACTCCTTTTGGGAATTTTGTAAAATCTATTCTTATCTGACCTCTAAACGGCAGATGCAATAACTCTACCAAATTATGAATCTCCGTCTAGTAGTCTCGGAGATCTTGTGATGAGCCAAAGATTCTCTGGATATCTCCTATATATAGATAAATTATACAATTGGTATTTCTTCTGTTTAATCGATCATGAGTAACCCATTTCCTGACATTTTTCTTCATTGTCAACTGGGAATTTCGTTCGTCTCTGTGTGATTGGTTATAAAAGTCAAAATCTTCAGATCAAAAACATTAGATCCTTACTTTTATACTTCCCTATACACAATCATCAATTCTTCGAACTGCTTCTGCAGCGCTGATGTCGCGGAAGAACTCATGTTCGTATCTAACGTGACATTACAAATTGTCCATTTTGTATACAGGCAGATGTCATAGAGAAAAAAATGGCGCGAAAACAATTGAACCATCAAATTTGGAACAGAAGTAAGCCGCAATTTGTAATACATTTGAATTTGGAATTCTTGACAAGACACTAGATAAATTGAGGTCAGTGTCATTTCTACACAAAGAAGCGACGAGACGGGCGTGACGATCACCTGATGGTAAGTGATACGCCTGACTATAACAATATGGTGCACACACACTGTGCTCGTCTCTCTCTTCAATCCGGAACACAGTAATATTCGCACACTACTATTTGTCGGCTGCAATTGCAGCTGCAGTGGTACTAACTTAGACGGTCTCCAGCAGCGACACCTACCACAAGTAAGGCTGTGGCTTAGTTGGACTTTTTTATCATACAATGAATCGACGCAATGAGACGGGACGTTCACTTGATGGTAAGTGATATGCTAGTTAGGATGGTATACACAGCACCACATAGCGCTCGTCGCCATGAGCCATAAGATGTGGACTCACATTACCTTAGTAATTACACTACATACAGCGCCCTTCAAACCGGAACACTGTAATATTTGCACACTAATGTTTGATTTATTTGCCGCTAGATGTCCACTGCTGGACATAGGCCTCCGTCAAAGATCTCCACATCGATTGATCATGTGCTGCCCGCATAACCGCCAGGCACTAGAGGTCGTCGTTTGTAGATTCATATCGGCGGGATTTGGGCCTTTTGCAACCACACTGGCCCAATGCGGGTTAATGGAAGCCAGAGCCTCGTTTAATGATTAGCAGGGTGCCCCAGGAGCAGGAGAGGTTGGCTTGGGGCCCTTGAGTTATTATGTGGGACTCCTTACATCCTTTATATCCCTAATTCACCAGTAACCTTTTCTGCGTAACTTTAATATATTTAATACTATAATTATGTGTTTTCTATAATTATGTTTGTCTCATTACTATACATTAAAACCTTCTTTTAAATATATATTCAATAGTACTGTTAGGATACTTTCACCACCACAACCTAAACGCTTCCCGCATTCAGATCGTGTTAACGCTTTACTTTCGATGAGGAATGTAAAAAAAACAAGATTGTTTTTCAACAAAAAATTACCCGATACTTAAGAGATGCTTGTCGCAACTTAATCACAAGTTACAGAGCGATATGTTATGAACAAGTAAAGTTCACTTGTTACTTGCTACTTTTGCTGGCATTTAAGTAAATAGCTTATAACGTAACGCCTTACAATTGTCGGTGCTGCGGACCGGTTGTGGGAGACTCTTGTTTTCCGACGCTCGCGTCCCAACGCCTGACCTACAAGACCAGTTCCGAATGAAGTGTACCACACCATGATGTATCATTTTAAATGCGAATCATATGGGCACACTTTCATAAAGAATAATTACTGTAGTTGATAGCTTTGAATAACTAAAAAAATTGCTTTGATGATATTTATCTTAGAATAGAATAGAAAATTAGTTATTGCAGACCAAATAATGTTGCGTGTTACGGTACTTACGTATTAACGCCACCGCAGCGGAACGCGATGTAGGTTAGGTTAGGTTAGGTTATGTATATATTATTTTCCCCCAGCAGGTTCCCGCCTTCTTGTGGCGGAAGAGTTTAGTAGCCGCGGTTGGGTCAGCCACGGTAAAGCTGGCTGGCCCGAGGCAACTGCTCCAGGTTAGAGCTCCGGAGGTTCACCGTGAGCTTACCTCGGATATGCGCTGGTGGGCTGCAGGGGTGGCCTTATGCTTCCCTTTATAGTTAAGATGGAGTCGCGGAGGGAGAGTACCTTCTGTGGCTAAGCGGTGCCGAACCGCTCATACAGCGACGACGGCGCCGCGGGCGAAGAGGAGTGTCGCTATTGCGATGCACCGCTCTTTCTATCCTCCGCGGCCGTATAGCGGGTGGCGGCGGGCCCAAGATCGGATCCGCCGCAGGGAGGCGAGCGAGTTTTCTGTTTTGGCTCCTATGGTCTGTGGGTGAAGGATTCGGGGAATCCGTTGCCCGCGCGACAGCAAAAGGCCGAGGAGGGGCGAGCTGTGGCTTGCGGCGTGCCCTCACAAAAGTGGAAAGGGAAGATTCTCCCCTCCCTCCCGAGGTGAGGCTGCGTCATGCGGCCAGCGCTAGCGGGGTCTCGGATGTATGCGAAAGCGTTCGCGTGACCCCATCTTAAAGCGACGAGGAGGACCATCGTGGGGGTTTTGTCCTGTCCTGTCCTTGCACCCGCGAGAAAGGGTATGCGCAGGCATTTCTCCCACGTTAAACAAATAAAACCTACATCACGTTCTGCTGCGGCGGCGATAATACGTAAGTACCAATTACAATATCGTCTTATCGTTACAAGCGATCTCTTCCAGTCAAACTCGGATGGAAAATATGGAAAAATAACTGATTAATTTGATGTGGGTACTTAATTTATATATATACACATACATACACATTACATGAATAGCTTAAGTGACTTCATAATATTATATATAATTAATTAAAGTGAAAGATGATTCCTGACAAAGTTCTTAATATCTTACTGTGAGAAGTGAAGCATTCCATAAACGCACAGCCTGCCATCCTTTACCTTATTTAATTATTTTTTTTATATAACTGCTTTTCAAAGCTCTGCTTGAAAAAGTAGTTGTATTTTCCACTTATTTATACAGTGGAAACGAAAGACTGTTGAATACTGTTATTACAGATAATTTCATATATAATCTAACGGGAAAATTATATATATATATTAACTTTAGACAGTAGATAACCAACCGAGATTTCTTCTGCAGTTAATGTCAGATAATGCACAGTTAAGTATATAAAAAGTAAAGTTAACGCATATAACTTAACTTATAACCGCTATTGATTTTAATACAGTCCTGCATCACAACATTTTGTTTAACTTTACAGCAAGTGAAGCGATCATACAGTGCGGCCCGATGCATGAGCTTAAGCGGGAAGCGTATTATTTTTTCATATGTAAAGTTATAGTAATAAATAATAGTCAACAATAAATAGTCAAGGTATTAATTTTTTTTTCACAAATTTGGATTCAGTGTCAGTCAAATAACGATGTTTCCTTTGATGTCATCATCATCATCATCGTTATAGTTTTGATGTCACATGTTGAATATAGACCTTCCCCACCATTCTTTTTTATATTTATGATATCATCATTAACTAGTAATTGACTTCCGCAATGATTAAATGCGGTGCAGTGTAAAAATTTTTGCTATCGCCTCTTTATAACGGGAAGTTGTGTGATCGTATGAAAAGCACATCGGCGTGTTATAGTCGCGTCGAAGAGTAACGGAGTATCCCAACAGTGGGCCATTACAGCTTGGCTTCGTCAGGGCATCGATTGGCGGCTTTATAGTGGTTTCAGCTATTACGGCGTGCGGTAACGTCAATCCGCGGCGAGGTGTCGTGATCGATACTGTGTCATTCGATGCTTTCGACATCCTTACTCAAACTTGGATGTGGGAAAATGTTTCTGCATAGAAAGCGCTGCGAAGTAACACTATAACATAGCTTCAACATCATCACAGTAATATCATCATCGTCTGCAGATACACGTCCACCACTAGACACAGACCTCCTCCAAAGATCTCCACATACAGTCAGCATGGCCTCCGGTACTACTGGACACTAGGGGCTGTCGTATGTTGAGAGGGATTTGGGCCATTTCTCACCATGCTGGCAGAATGCGTGTTGGCGAAAGGTCATAGTAATATAATACAATAAATTTCTGTTTGAAGCTATCACGATTATATAACAAACAATGTTAAGTTAAAGATATTTTACATATAAAGAAAACCTTAACATTAGTTATATTCAATGATTAGGGAAGTGAGACTTTCACCTGATTGTAAGTGATACGCCGATATACAATAAAATGGTGCTGTGTTTTAATAAACTTTAACAATGTTAGAATAAACATCACTTTACCGTAATATGAAAGAGGCGTTAATAAAAAACGAAGCACCTCTTTTGTTTAGTTCCCTCAACAATTTCACTAGCCCCAACGCCCTTTAAACAGGAACACGGTAATATTTGCACAGCACTGTTACTCGGTTGCAATAGTTGCGGAATTACCCACACTTAAACAGTCTCCAGCAACAGAGACCTATTAGTAATGTATATAAGATATCTTAACTTTAACTTAAATCCCAAAATATTAATAACACCTAAGATATCAAGATGGTATATTATATATATTATATTATATATTTTGTTTCCTGTTACAGGTAACTGAAGATTAGTTTGGTTAAACTAGGCGTGGAATACTCTGACACATTACAAGGTAGACAATTTACACGAATTCTTTAAGATGATAAATCTTATTTAAGTTGTTTATTTGAACTGGGTATCGAACCTAATATCTGCTGGGTGTTAGAAGCTTTTAAAGCAACCCACTTAATGTGACCCTCATTGGGACTAACAGTAATAATTCACAAAGAGAGAGTCAAGGCTGTATATTCACTACGCTGACAAAGTACCGGTAAGTAGAAAGAATATATATGAAAGCTGTAATTTTTGGAACTTATTACAATCCTCATGTTTCCGTTCTCCGGAAGTTGAAGCTCAGTGAGGATCAAATCCTTAGCTATTACTTCATGATAATACTAATTGTTCCTTTCCCGCTTTGCAAGCCGGTGACACCCCCGCAACTGCCTTTGAGGAAGGAATTTTTTAAAATCCTTTCTTACCTAACCTCTAAATGGCCCAAAAATCATTACTTAAACTTTAACTGGTTTGTAAGTTACTAAAAAATATATGAAATAGAAAATTTTACTAACGCATTGTAATAAATATATCTGATTTAATGTTTTAACAAATACTGTTGCAGGTTAAACTTAAAGGTTAAAGTTCCCTATTACCCACCAGTCTTACTAACCCCTGTTATGTTATACATTTTCATATATCAATGAAAACTCACAACTCCGCTACTCCATTTGAGGAATCTATTCTCAGCTCACCTTTAAACAGCGGAAGCAATATCTTTACCAAATTTTAAGTGTTCGCGTCTATTATCTTCAGATCATCTCGTGACGAATCAATGGATCTCTAGATAGATTAGCAACAATACATCCGGATCCATTTCATTGTTAACGCTAAAAAAAATAACTAAAACCATACTAATAATTAAATAATGGTAACTGACAATGTAATATAGTATATAACAGAAGACGTGTTCATCAAGCCGATCCAATTACCGGTAACACAGCGACAGACACGCAGACAAAGTAATACAAACCGTTGACATCGTAATAACAGTTGTATGGCGACGTTGAAAGCTTAATGAGATACCTGTACGGGTTTATTGTATATATACTATATCAGAACTATAGCATATAGTATACATATAGTGCATGCATATAGTATACATAGCATATAGTACTGATGGTAAGTCTGTAGCCAGAGACCGTCTACCACCGCAGCTTCTATTTCCGCCGTCAAACAGTAGTGTGGAGATTCAGCTCAATCTCAATCTAGATCAATGTGTTCTGCTTTAGTGGGGTTGCAGTTAGATATACTATTGAGATAAAGATACTTAATATCTTACGGCTCAGGGCGAGTATAATGTGATGTTGTGTATATCATCCTATCCAGCGCCTCGTGTAGTGAATGTTTTTTTTTTAACGGAGCGGCTAGAAGAACAGTTACGTTTATCTGATGTTAGTGATACGCCTGCCTATAATGAGGCGCTAGTTAGGATGTTGTCCACTGCAACACATTGTAATCGTCGCCTTGAGACCGAAAATATTGAATCTCGTTAGTGCAGTAACACTAGCTAATTACACTAGCTGCAGTATCTTTCAAACCGGACCACGGTATTGTAAAAATAGACGCGTACGTGGTACCTACTTAGACGGGCCCTGACAAAGAGTCCTATCACCAGTGAAGTTATAAGTTAAGTAAGTTGTGTATATCATCCTAATTAGCGCCTCGTTGTTATAGGGAGACGTATCACTTAGCTCAACATCTCGCTAATTGCTACCATTGCTTGAGAAAGATGCTCTCAAATTTCGACATTGGAAGCTTTAAGTTGAATCGCTTTAAGTATAAAAATATATATAAGTTAACGCTTAATCGTCGCTTACATACATCCGTCGCAACTATCGCTGAATTAGTCATAAAACAGCAAATATTGTGCGATTCTCGCTACAGTCACTTATTCGCGGAATATATAATAATCCCGCCGATCTGGAATGTTTGAAACGTGCTCACATGGAATAACAAGGCGAACGTTGCGTGCGCGCTATATATATATTTTTTTATATAAAAATGACAGAAGCATAAATGTCATTCGGCCTTTATGAAGGTTGATATGTATTTTTATTCCTTTTTAGTCTGTGATGAATGTAGAATATTACGTGTTCTTTTTTTTCTTCAATGTATTAAAAAGGTACATTATGATGAAGGTTGTGCTCGTAATAAATGGTGGATGAGGTATTTGGTGAAAGGTCTCTGTTGTCGGATGGCTAATGAATTTACTGGGATGGTTATTTAAGTACTCATATTTCTTTTTTATTCAATGAAATGACGAAACCAGCGAGCCGTTCACCTGATGGTAAGTGATACTCTTACTCATAACAACGTGGCGCTAGTTAGGACGTTATACAATAACAGCCAATTTATCTCCCCACTGCTGGGGCACAGGCCTACCCTCAATATGAGGGCGATAGGGCCATAGTCATCACGCGGGCCCAATGCTGGTGACTTCACACACACCTTAGATTAAATTCTAATTCATGTGCAGGTTTCCTCGCGATGTTTCTCTTCACCGTTTGTATTTCGCTGTTTTTACTTAACTACATAAATGTACATAACTTAAATATTAAAGTTATCGGTACATAACGAGACTCAAACCCGCGACCTTCGGAATAAAGGCCGCACGCTCTAACCATTACACCAGCGAGCTAGGACATCTACACTGCACCACAATATGCTCGTCGCCTTGAGACATAAGATGTTGAATCTCATTACCCCCGTAATTACAATAGCTACAGCGCCCTTCAAACCGAAACAGTAACCTTTGCACACTATTATTTATCGGCAGCAATAGGCGCTATGGTAGTGGTCACCTACCACTAGTAAAGGCGACGTCCTATGCGACGAGCACAATATCGCGCAGTGTATATCATCCTAACTAACGCCATATTATTTGTAATCAGACACGTCATGTTTGTCTCTTTGCTTCCTATAATATATATATATATATTCGGTATTTTTTTTTATCCTTTTCTACATCTACCTGTTCCGTAAACTCAATTAGTATTATAATTGACAGTTAAACCGAACAAGTTTAAGCGTTAGTTCGCATGCAACACTCTAGTGCGTATGCTTTGCTGTTCAAACACGGCCGTGTTATAATGGCGGCGAGTGAACGATATACAGTAAATAGGAACAGTATAGCAGTATCTACATAGCAGACCCTCCATCTGCACATGCGATTGTTATCCCCGGTCATTTATCATAGTGTAACAGTGCACTTCCTTTCGTTTCGTTCGCGAAACAAACCGTTTCATCTATCCGCCATCTTTAGCACCGTTGTCATTCGGACCGTGACCACTGTAATTATACAGCCCTAAATATCAGCTCACAATCACGCATGGTCTTTAGGAATCAAACCTCAACGAGGGACCTTCTTCTAAATTAACTAGCTTAGTGCTTAACCAGGATTCTATACCACCAGAGGGTACACCCTCCGCAGTCGCGCTGCCACCGTGACTCATGCTGCCACCAGCGACGTAAGTCACCGTGCGGCGGTACTAGATGCTGTAACTAATACGTTATTATACGTTACACGTAACAGAGTATATTACTGTTTAAACATATTACGTTATAAGCGGTAGCGGATGAAATTACGGAAACTATTTTAACAATTTTTGACTTGTAACATAGACCCTTTTTGTTTTTAGATTCCGGGGGGATATCTTCGAAAGATACCCTGGTTACTGGGGGGAAATCAAGGTTATGTGAGATTCTTATTCACTAAAACCTCGTCGGTGGTCTGCATCAGTACATTCGGAGATGCTCCGGAATCTCATAGAACGCACCGGTGCGCTTCTACACTTTGTGGTAACACGTCTCTGAGGAGCCTAACCCTCCCAGGCACCATCACTGAGCCATACACTGTTCCGCGCAGGTTTGTTTGTTGAACGACCAAGGCCCCCACCGTCAAGGCCCGCGAAACTCCTAGATCCTTTTAGTTGCCTTCTACAATAGGCAGGGCTTACTTTAGTCCTATTCTTACTAGCCCGAGACTATAGGGTTATGTAACATGGGCCCTAACAACCTTATTCTGAGACTAATATGTAGAATTTTTTGCTGAGCACACATTATATATACTGCACCAATATGTTCGTAGCCGTATGCTTAGTGTCGTTACCACAGTAATTTCAATAGGTACAACGCCTTTCAAACCGGAACACAGTATTGTTTGCACGCTGCTGTTTGGCGGCAGGAATAGGAGCTGCGGTAGTACCTAGATGGTCTCCGGCAACAGTGACCTACCATGACTACTAAATCAAACATTTGCTTTCCTCTTAATCTAGCCTATATTGTAATTATTTAACTGTATGAGAGTTACAGACCTGGTGGTGGTAATAAGGGTTGGTTACCGATCGCAAGCACAAGCCATTCACGGACATATTATTAAATCATATGCACATTATAATCGAGTGTCGTTGAAGGTAAAAAATAATTAAATAAATAGCCCAACGACGTTCCCACTACTGGGTATCGAGTCCTTCTCTGACAAGAGGAAAGTTAAAACCATTCATCCTCGATGTTTTCTCTCACCGGAAGCTCGAGCCCAGTGGGTATCGAACCCGCGTTTGTTCGATAAGTATAACGCGGACGACTGCCCACTCAGCTTAAGCATCCGGTGAAAGAACACTTCGTATTATTTATCGTATATTTACTGGTAGTAGGTCTCTGTTTCCGGAAACTGTCTAGATAGGTGCTACTGCAGCGCCTACTGCAACCAACAAACAGTACTGTACGTGCGTTACTGTGTTCCGGATTGAAAGGCGCTGTAGCTAGTGTAATTACTGGGGTAACGAGACACAACATCTAAAGTCTTGCGTCAAGCGCAATGTGGTGCTGTGTATATCATCCTAATAAGGGCCACATTGTTATGGTTAAGCGGATCACTTAATATGAGGTGAACGTCCCGCTTATCTCGTCACTTAATTGTATAAAAAAAGGGTCCCGGTTATGATAACATTATCAGAGCTGTTTATTATTAACTGCTCATTAGTAATATAATGAACTCTCTAACGATATCATAAGCTCCTCGCTTATTCCCAACTTGAGACTCGCTACTTTTTTTATAACACGTTTTGATAATTGCATTGGAACTGGTTTGAGGAGTTTATTACCTCCACTCAGCATTTTGTTTACATCTATTTAGTTCTAGGGTTGCTTCGTTTCTTTTTTTTACTGTTTGAACTTAATGTAGATGGTTTCCAGAGGGAAGAAATAACGCTAATTATCCACTAAAATTATCCCGTTACATAAGCGTAATACAGATTGATAGATCAAAAAATATCTATATATATGATATGTAGATGAGACAGCTTTTACTATTAAATCTACAGGGTTAGCGCTTCATCACGATCCCACCTAAAGTTAAGTGGTGACGTGATCTGTGATGGTAACCTAATAGGATATCCACTCTTTTCTAGAGGACACCCACGTCATTTTTTAATGGCAACACCGACGCCGGCAAGTTTGCTCTTTTCAACTCCTTTACTGTTTTTATCAAGATTGAGGAGTTGAACCACTTGTGTGCAAACCGTGCGTCTGGTCGTCCGATGAGGAAAATGGGATGGGGGAAGTATATCGAGTAATTCCATGGCACACTCTTTAAAATGCATCCTTTAGAACACCGCGAATCTGGCCTTAGGCGCCACAGTTCAAGACAGTGAAGCCTAGTTGTGACAAGTTCTTGATAACGAACAAGCCTCTTAGACCGCCTCTCTACCGAGTCTAGTGCCGCTAGATGAGTTTTGACAGCACCTGCCCAGATATCACAACACTACTGTACTCGCGATCGGACCTGCGCTTTATATAAAATCAGAAGCTTTCCCATATTCCCAGTTTCTAGATGTAACGCCAATTAAGTATTAAGTTAGGGATAAAATCAAAAATATAAACTCTGTTAATGTTATATCTTTTAATGAAAGTAAAAAGACTATATAATAAAAATACTGTTCACCCAAGAGATAATATAAAGTATTACTTGTCTTCTTTTTGCCCTTTCCCATGAAAATGTATTAAAAAATATCTCCGAACTTGCGAATGTCGGTGTAAAGGGTCCCACAACTCACGGGACCCATACCAAGCTCACCTGATCGTGGTGCACCCTGGTAATCAATAAACGAGGCTCTAATTCCCGCCAACCCGCATTGGGCCAGCGTAGTGGGAAATAGTTCAAAACCCTATGAACCTCTACACATGTGGAGATCTTTGAGGAAGCCTTATGTCCAGCAGTGGACGTCTAACATTTGATGATGATTAGGAAGTTAACATAGATGTCATCGATTCGAAAAATTAGTTCATAATATATAATTGGTTTCCATTATACAGAATTATGGATTATCAAAAGCTGATGATGATCATGATTACGTAGTAAAATACATTTCTTATTTACAGCAACTGCAACTGCCACCGCTCTTTGCAACAGTTGCAATCGTGGCAACGTTTGACACCGCCTTTCCCGTCGGCGCAGAGGCAAACGCATGCAGCGCCACCTGTCGGAACGCAGATGCATTTCGTGTTGTTGCACTTCCGTTTGCATCCGTCGTCACAATCGCATTCTTGGCAAGGCGCTACAGTACCTTCGTCGTTAATACAAACGCAGATGCAGTTCTTTCCTTGCGTAGGTAAACACACGCATCCTTTTTTGTCGCAACTCTTGGCTTCGTCTGCAACGCATTTGCAGTCGTCGCAGCGTCTAACCTCTCCCTTGTCGTCCACGCAAACGCAAATCCAGCCCGCATCGTTTGTCGGTATACACTTGCAGTTGGATTTGCTGCAGCGACAGACGCAGCTCCCTTCACCAGAGCATTGACAGTCGTCGCACTTTGCAATGTTCTTCTTTTCGTCCACGCATATACATACACAGGACTTGCCGCCGGTCTGTATACAGGTGCATCCGTCTTTGTCGCATTTGAATGCGCAGCAGCAGATTTTGTTCACTGGTACTTTGCAGCACGGCATCCTGTCGACTTTTGGATCTGTAACATTTTTTTAAGATCCGTTCATAGTTTTGCCATATTTTAGAATTGCATTTTTGCAACTGATGCAAGGATATTTAATTTCCCAAAGTGAAGAACACAGTATGATGCTGTATCCATATTGTTACAAGGAAATCGCTCATATCTTAGCGTACAATATAATATAATATATATTCACACAATGTATTAATACTGACATATAAAAACTCGTGTAATTAAATCAAGAGAATTGAATTTATGTAACTACATTGTACCAGAACTTACTAGCGTAGCTAAAGAAAGATCGTAACTTGAATCGAGAAAGTTGTCTATTGAAAAGTAACTTGAATGGTTATTATTAAGATCTCATTCAGTGGAATAAAACTTAGTAATTACTACCTTTAAATTGTTTTATGTTTCTATTGATTATTTAACTTTAGTAACCACAAAACAGCGTAATACGAAGTAAAGATTAATTAATATGTATTTTTCCTCAATATAATACTGAAGTTTATATAAGCATTATGAGAGACCCAAATAAATTACAAATATAATATCTGGTCAGCGAAAATAAGAATTTTCTTAAAATTCTTTTTGACATAAAAATAATTAACATGTTTTCTCTTATTTTTTTAATGAGATAACAATAATAAATACTACATTTATTTAGTTATATGCATATATATTTTTATCTACATTTATAACGCCATTTTCATAACCTCCATTGAAGTTATTAAAGAGAGGTTTTAAGTGATTAGAATTTTGATTACTTTTACGATAATCATTAGTTAAAAACCACATACACAGACAATATAAATATTTAATTGTAACTTGTAAACAATTCTTAACATTTAGTCAGATAATTATAAAGGCTAATTTACTCTATAATTATAAAGAAATTAATTGCTGCCGAATTATGAACAGTTTGTATGTAAACATTAGGTCTGCGTACATGTACTTCAATTGACAGATATTCGATATTTACAGAAGAAATAAGATAACAAATTAAACGGCTACTTATTTAAATGATAATATTTAAATAATATTATTTATACTCACATTTATTATGTGTTTTATAGTCGACGCAAAACCTTTCTCACACGAACTATTTGTAACTAAGAGCGACATCCTCCCACTTTTATATAAGCGGCACATCGCCGTGCGCAAGGGACCCTAAGACTCGTGCGCAGCGGGTTTCGCCGAGTGCAAAACTGAACAGCGGGCCGTGTGAACTTGTTTACTAGCTCCTTATCATTGATAAGTCAGAAGACGCTACGTCATATCTTCGGCAAAGTATGATTAGTATGCTAGTCAACTATAGTAACTACTCGAACAATCAGTTACAATCGAAGGTAAAACAAATAAACTAGAAAATGTTTTTTCTTTGCAATATTTAACATGTCTCCAATTAAAATATAGTTAAGAATAATCCTCTTTAGATAGAGAGAAAGATCTCCTACATCATAACCATATCTAAAAAGACAAGCATAAGAAACTGTCAACAGAAGATGTAAATATAAAAGAATGTGTTAAAGAACTAGTGTATAGTTATATCTTCGGTTTCCAACAGATAACTTTTCTGTATGGTAAAACTTTGATTTTAGTATTCAAGGATATTTCTTTTTTCTCCTAATTTCTCCTAAATCGGGTCAAAATTCAAAATCAAGTATGAAGCATCAACTAGAAAGTATATACTCTATATATACTTAAGCATCCTTCTAAAACTGTATAACGATGTTGCAATAGCGTTTTTACTAGGTTTAGGAGTAAGATAATTAGATCAAGGATAGGCATGTGAGATTACTTTATCAGTGCGAATATTGTTTATGGTGCTGGACAAGGTATATTTACAATCTGGTGAAGACCACGGGAAACCGTTAAAAGCGAGCAGCGCAGGACCAAAAGATGTAAAGGTGTTTGTGAGACGCTTCAGCAGTGGACCGGTATCAGCCAATGGTGATAATGATAATCATAGCTGTTTTATATTTTGTGGATATATGAAATCGTGATCTTTTAGATCTATAAACGATTACATTAATCCTCCTTTTTTTATGATGAAGTTTCTTTGACAACCATAGCAGCTCCATCGGACTCAGGTTCCGGGATCTGGTATCCGCTAGCTATATGAATCCTCCAACGCTGTCAGCAATATATATTTTTTTACATATATAGGATATATCTTAAGGTTCATTGACTCATTACAAGATCTCGGAAACTATTAGACGTGTCGGCCGATGGGGGAGGAAAGTCTTGGAGTGGAGGTCGCGTACAGGTCGCAGAAGCGTAGGACGCTCTCCCTCCAGATGGACCGACGACATCATCAGAGCGGTAGGAAGTAGGTAGATGTGAGACGCTGAGGAACGCATTTGGTGGAAGACATTGGGGAAGGCCTATATCCAGCAGTGGATAAACAAAGGCTGATAATGATGATGAATGATGATTAGACGTTAACACTCAAAATGTAGTAGTGATATCGCTTCTTCCATTTAAAGGTCAGCTAAGAATGGTTATTCCAAAAATCCTTCCTCAAAGAGAGTGAATATTACGGCCAGCGGACTGGACGAGGATCAGCTGGTAATTAAAAATGCTTACTGATAACATATTTATCACACGAACACCGGTATCCTTTGAATACTATCATCTCTAGACAAAAAATCTAGATTCGTAACTCGTTTTCCAGTCGGTAGATGCGATGACGTCACCGCTAAAAACAGTTCACAAAACACTTGACATTACGATCCGGTTCACTGTGAGCTGATCGGATGACTCATAAGGCTTTATTTGTTTTTCATACGAGTCGAATAATACTAATGAAATAAAGACGGACTTGTGATCATCTTCATACGTTTCCATCACAGGTTTTTTTGTAACAGCAATATTTCCATCAGATCATGAATATTAATAATTAAAACTATTGTTTTAGATATAAGAAGTCCTCTTTGTTGCGATGTAATAAAAAAAATCTTGAGAACTGTAGACCATTGTTCAGGTCATGTAAATAAATATAAACTTATAACAATCAACGGAATATACGAGTATCTTTTAATCTCACTAATAAGTCTGATTCTGGAGACCGTGTAGATACCACTGCAGCTCCTGTTGCAGCCGATAAACAGTAGTGCGTGATCTCTACTATGTTATGATTAAATATTTTTTTTTTAAGCGACAAAGTTAGCGCTGGACCACGATCCCACCTGATATGGTGATAGCGCTGTGGTAATAACGCGCACTAACCTAGTAACAGGCTATTCACTCTTTTCTCGAAGACACCCTCGACGTATTTAAACGGAAACGCCGACACTGCTAAGTTGTTCCACTTCCTGCTGTTCTCAAGAAGAACGAAGAGCTTGAACCTCTTTGTTCGGTAAACTAGGGATGTCCGCAACATAACAACAGACACGGCGTACGTCTGATCGTCCGGTGGTGAATAGATAATGGAGGAATTATATTGTATTGGTTATTGAAGGTAGTGAAATTATTGTGGTAAACGAGACGATGATGATCACAATGTGATGCTGTGTATATCTACAGAACTAATTTATCTCTTATCTTCAGGAGAACAACCCGCTCGTTTCATCGCTTCGTCGAATAAAAAGTCTAGTATTTTTTATGTATGATATTAGGGGTGTAAGGGGTCCTGCATAAAAACTCACGGGACCCAAGCCAACCTCACCTGCTCGTGGTGCACCCTGCTAATCAACGAACGAGGCTCTGGCTCCCATCAACCCGCAATGAGCCAGCGTGGTGGGAAATGGCCCAAATTCTCATATTAATCCTTACCCGATCGATGTGGGAGTCTTTAGGAGATGCCTATGTCCTGCTGACAGTGAACGTCTATCGGCTGATGATGATGATGTATATTATATATGTATGACCAATTTTAAAGAGGCTTTACTAAAAAAGGGATAGACTTGAAAACGAAATATTATACTTTGTTTCTTTTTGTTGATTTTTTTTCAGTTTTAATCTTTACTATAGATTCAATTAAGTAGGTGGGTTAATATCATTTGCTGTTATTTCATCGCCTTTCACCAAGATTGCCTCGTTTCGCAACAACGATGGACAGTTGCCAACAACCTGCCCACAGTGGCCGCGTGGGCGATGGACCCACTCGCCTTGAGAAACTCCTAGCAGTTCGGTGACGGCAGTCGCTAAATGTTGGGAAAGGATCCATTATATTCGGCGCCAGGTACCAAGCAATTATACCACTAAACGCCCTGGACACAAGTTCCAGTTTACCTTATAAGTTTTATATGGAAATGGGTCGGCGAGCTCGAGTCGTGTTTTCGTTTGTGATTTCATTACATCTTCATGATGTTTCTTATCTAATAGTATATCACGTTTTTAAGAATGTACAACTGTAAAGTTACATTCACAAAGTGTTATTTGATGTTTGTATTATCTACTTTTTTTTGAACAACAAAGCGCCAAAAACTTATCTTCATATATATTAACAGTGCGATGTTAGATCGAATGTTTACACAGTACCCGATATTAAATCTGGTTCCTGCATCAATTTCACTAATTATGAACGGCAGCAGGATAATGGTAACACCGTCACCAATGTAGATGGTCTCCTGCAACAGAATTGCTCATCTATTAATGCTTTAAACATTCTAAAGGTTATAAAAGATAGACTTAATACGTTTAGATATTTGCAAGTAGTTATACTCTTACTTACGGCGCAGAGACTTGGCATCTGACCATCGGGATGATCCACTGATTTAAAGTAGCACAGCGAGCAATGGAGAGAGCTATGCTTGGCATTTCTCTAAGGGACAAAATCTGGAACGAAGAAATTCGACGGAGAACTAAAGTTGTTGACGTAGCTCTCAAAATCTGCAAGCTGAAGTGGCAGTGGGCCGGCCATGTCTGTCGTGTCAGTGACGGCCGATTGGAGAGGAAAGTATTTGGATGAAGGCGGCGTACAGGTCGCAGAAATGTAGGACGCCCTCTCTTCAGATGGACCGACGACATCATCAAGGTCGGAAGTGAGTGGTTGCGAGAAGCTGCGGGCCGCATTTGGTGGATGACATTGGGGAAGGCCTACATCCAGCAGTGGATAAACAAAGGCTGATAATGATGAGGTAGTTGATACTGTTGTCCGATGATGTTGAGCGGTTGGAAGTCATTTTGACACCACTCATCTGATACTGGGCTCGTGGACTCGGGTCCACGACTGCTACTAGTTGGACAAGGGAAGAAAAGAGGATCATAAAATAAATAAACAGCTCTTTTAATGTTCTTGTTTTTGGTATTTGAGGTGTTTGAGTTGAGGATAGAGTCAGGATTATTTATCCACTACGATAACCAAGTGAAGGATGGTGAATGTCTGTTACATATCAATAAAAATTGGTATGTTTTAGTTCACCGGAAACTGAAGCTTATTGGGTATCTAGCAACTAAACTACGACTGTTTTAAAACTGAGCTATCACAGCTTCTGAAGAAATAATCACATACAACATTAATCTTAAAATCAGTATTACAACTGCGTTCAAAGATCACTCGGGTGCAGCAATTTGACTAGGTCATTCATGCAGCGAGAGTATGAGTAAAACCTAAGTGATATCTAAGTCGGCTCACGTCAGCGTGAAAAGAGAAATTAGGCCTTACGGAGAAAGCACTGAGACTTCCATAACATTTACATACGAAATGAAAATTACACAATCCGCGAACTTCCGATAAGAGCGTGTCGGCATCATTAATCGATACCACATCCATTTGGATAAGTGTGTCACTATCTTTCAAGTGATCAATACCTTGCTCTTATGAAACCGGATACCAAAAGTACGTACGTACCTTTTTTTAATACCAACAACCGTCTTTTTATTCATTGAAATGGTTACAACTTCACTTAGATCCCATCCGGTGTTAGACAGTATAATCTGTGGTAGTAAAGCAAATTAACCTTTCCTTTAAAGACACACATCACCTCTGGACTGGATTACGCTGGCAAGTTGTTCCACTCCATTGTCAGTTCTCATCGAAAAAGTGGAGCTGAAGCTTTTACTTCACAAATTGACTCTTCTATAAGGCGTAATACTTAAACATATTTGTTTGTAGCGTTTACTTATTTTGGTCTTTAAAATATTACTTTAAGTTATCCGACGTTAAGTTACTAGGAAATTTGTCTTTATTGCATATATATACGTTTAATCACAATCGAGTCCTGAGTGGTAACTTAGTATGCATAGTTCGCTTGACGCTGACTGAATACTAAGATATTGTATGTATAAGTAACTAGCAACTAAAAGATAATATACTTCCTTGTCTCGTGTGGTTCCCTTAGGTCTTACTTGGTCTTTTATAATTTTTTTTTTAAAGTAAATACTGTTGTCTTTCCGGTATAAATTCCTGTGTATTCCTTCTAAATTACTGAGGCGAGGTTTTTTTATTTTTCCTCTCTTACATCTACTTTTACAAGATACAGTTAACTATACATTTTATTTTCTCTTCGACGGTCGGACGATATTAGCGAATAGCGGCCATGGTTAGGATGATATACACTACAACAAATTGTGACCGATCGAGTCATATGATGTTAAGTCGGGTCACCGCAGTTAATTTATTATCTATAACGCCCTTCTAACCGGAACACGATAATGTTAATTCATTACTGTCTGCAGAAACGGAAGCTGTCTAATCATAACATTTGTCTATTTGCATTTTTTTTATATGATGAAGCGATGAGACGAGTGGTATGTTAACATGATGGTAAGTGATCCGCCGACCCATAACAACGTGGCGCTAGTTAGGACGGTATACACTGCACCACATTGCTGTCGTCGCCTTAATATCTAACTGATCATGATGATGTCTTGATGCCTTAGTAATTTTACTACCTATAGCGATGGATGCGGAGGTATCTAAACAGTCTCCAGCAGCAAGGCCCTATCGACCATTGAAACAGATTCATCATCATCTTCCGCGCATAAATGTCCACTGCTGGACATAAGCCTCTCCCAAAGATCTTTACATCGATCAGTCCCGCGTTGCTCATATCCAGTGACTTCCTGCGATTATCACCAAATCCTCGGTCAGTAATGTTCAGAAGTAGAAGCAGCGGTGCAAGTAGGTACTACTTACACGATCTCTGGCAAGAGAAACCTTTACCACCAGTTACACCATATAAATATCTTATACGTATTTATTTCGCATCCTCTCCAGTACGAGTCCATGTTCACCATGCTATGTTATGGTAGTTAAGGTGAGGTTAGTACATGCGCGATGGATTGGTGGGCAGCAAGGCAGAGCTAAACTATAATTCCACTGGAGCGAAGCGGCAATCGACACCGGGCGTCGGCGCTGCGAACCCTCGCTTACAGTTACGCGTAATGACACCCGGCAAAAAACTCAACCGCCGCTTCCTTGTACGGCCTACTGCTTTCAATTAGTGCACTCCAAAGAAATCTTGAATTATGACGTTCGTACGCCCAGTGGAAAAACTCGTTGAACGTTCACAACTCCTGGTCTTATTACTCAACGTCCGGAAGCTGCGCTGCGGCGTCACATTGTTTTATTGCTGCATAACGGGTGGCTGCGGTATCATAAGTGATAGGTGACGTTTTATTGGTGCTGGTCTTTCTTCTTCTCGTTTGTCGCATCGGAACGCCTCAATCATATCGATAACTGCTTCACTGTATTATAAAGACTCCGTATAAACTTTTCGATCGCTGACATGGACGTCCTGGTTCCTTTCCGGGACCACAAAAGTGCTAGAGTTTAGAAGGGTTCGTCCCGTTAGGTTAGTTACCCAATTTAATTGCGTACATAGAGATTTAGGGTAGTTTTCTCACAAGGTTCCGAGTCCCATCAATCTGTCAAAGCTACTTATCCACCGCCCTAACTAAGTGTCACATGCTTAAGAAAGCTGCTGTTACTGGAACATGTTGGTTTCTTGCAAAGTTCTTCAAGCAAAGAGGGAATGTGATCCTCGCCTCGCGAAGACCTGTAAGGTGTACGACCACTTTACTACATTATCTATAGTTAAAAAATGAAGATACCAATTTAAATGTAGCATAACCTTTTAAATCTGTCAAAATTTATATCGATAGGTTTAAAGTGCTACAATACAGTGCTTGTTTGTGTATGTAGCGCACACCTTATTGTGAGGGGCCGACAACACGGCGCCGTGTGACCCACATGTACTCCATGTTCTGGCGTATACAGAGTCCGAGTATTTTGAGCGAGCACGTCTTACTCTCACATATATTTATTTATGTTTTAAGGAATTTTAGTTAAAAACATATGAAGCTTTATTGTGGTTCTAAAATTCGAAACATTCCTTCAGTTCCCAAGCTAAAAAATTAAAATTAAAGTAGAGCATAAAGTTTTAGCTGGTTTACTCATTTAAGATAAGCACTTACTTTGGTAGTATAAAAAATCTGATAATCGTTTTTCTTCGGGTATATATTATATGATTTCTAAATCTTACCTAATAATCCAGCGCCAAGAATATCAGAAAGATTTTGGTTTTGACATGAGACAACGTATTGAAACCCTTTTAAGGCCATGGAAATTTTCTCATATATTCCAGATTTTTCATTAATTTATCACACATATACCGCTTTGTAATTTATTATTAAACATGAGATTATACATCAAAAACATCGTTTTATATTGTTTTGGCTGCTTTCGTTTGATGTTTATGCCCTTGCAGCCGTAGCGGGAGACGGACGCTGACGTGGGCAGATTGACGCAATCAGAACTCCGAACACGTAAAATGATGTGCGTACAGTAAACAATAAGTGAACAAAGAACTGCCGTTGGCATGTGAAGTGTATGCGACGGCCTCGACACCTTTGTTCAACCTTCGGCCACCATCTTTGGTGCGACGCCCGCGCTGAAGGATGCGTAAACATTGATCTGTCATTCATAACAAAATGGCGGACCGTGGGCGGAGACATAACTCAATTGAATATGTTGCAATTCGGTCTTGGTACACCTCTATTGCCGGAGACCGTCTGGATGGTTACCACCGCAGGGCTTATTTCCATCACCAAACAGTAGTGCACACATTACTGTGTTCATGTTTGAAGGGCGCTGTAGCTGGTGAAATTACTGGGGTAACGAGACAATATCTTATATCACAGGCGACGAGCGCAATGCGGAGCTATGTATATCATCTCAACTGGCGCCACGTTGCCATGGGCAGGCCATTTACCATCAGGTGAACATCCCGTTCCCAAAATAATATGTAACATATTCCATCCTGAATACCAACTAGGTACTTACCATCCTAGCGCTTATAATTATCATCCAAGTAGTATTATTATAATATATATATATATCTATATAAAAAAAATACTAAAACCTAAAAGTGATGATACTGGATGAGAAAAGCGGAACCGTACCAAGATGGTCCGGGTACCCGCGCGGGTCGCGTCGTGAGGTCTCAAGATGAAAGTAAGATTGTGCGGTTCCCATCCCGCTGTGCCGACACTGCCATGGTCTGTCCCACTAATATAGATTTTATGGTCTCTAATCATTATTTTTCACTTCCTGTCCTATTTCAAACATTCAATATTCCTAGGAGGAACCACCGCAGCTTCTATTTCTGTTATCACACAGTAATTTGCAAATATTACTGTGTTCCGGTTTAAAGGACACCGTAACTAAGGACATTACTGAGGTAACGAGACAACATCTTACGTCTCAAGGCGAGGATCACAATGTGGTACTGTGTTCATCTTAACTAGCGCCACAATATTTTGGATGAGCTTGTATCTTATCATCTCTGCGTCGCTTTGTATCGTCATTTGAGATTTAACGTCTTAAGATGATCAGCGCAATGTGATGCTGTTTAAACGTTTCTTACCGCAGTGCCGTTACACCAGTATTATAACAGTACATTACACTAATAACAACGTGTACTGTGAGTGTTCTAAAAACTGTGTATGCCGTTCACCCGTCGCAAGTAATCTCCTAACGTTTTCCTGAATCTGTGCCCACATTTCCTATCGGTCGCGTGCTGATACTCCAACGGATGCTCGTCAGCTGAAGAAATAACAGCTATTTATATAAACGCAAACGTTTAGCATACGCATTGATAAAGGAAACCAGATAAATGGAACGACGGTGTATAAACCTAGTATAGATAATTGTTGAAATCAATACCAGGTGTATATTATCAGTAATAACTGGAGTTGGTGGTCGTTGAGGATGTGAGCGGAAGCATTACTGCGAATCAGCGCAGATGGAAGATTACAGGATAAAACATTAGTGCTGATGCTGATAAAGTGACCCGTTCTATTTTTATCCAATGAGGCGACGAGACAAGCGGGACGTTCACCTGATGGTAAGTGATACCGCCCATAAAGTTGTGAAGCTAGTTAGGATTTTATACACTACCACATCACGCTCTTCGCATTTAGTCGTATGATGTTGAGTCTCATCACCCCAGTAATTTCACTAGTTACAACTCCTTTCAAACCGGAATATATTAATGTTTGTACACTACTGTTTATCGGCATAAATAGGCGCTATGGTCGTACCTATCTAAACGGTTTCCGGCTACAAATACTTACCAACAGTATATCCGCTCACCTCGTCGTTTCGTGAAAAAAAAAAGGTTCAACATAAAAATGAATATTCATAGGAAATGTAATAACGACTATTTGATATAATCAGCACGTTAAGAACGTTTGAGATGATCTATGTATAGGAGATAACCAGAGATTCACTGAAACTAATACGTAAATTTTAAAAAAGGAATGTTGACGTCGGATACAAGCATTTGAGATGTGGGAACTCCGTCGAATGTTTAAGATCACGTGGAAGCAGTTTGTCTCCAATGCTCAAGTCCTTGAGAGAGCTACTACAAACGTAGGCTGATGACAACTGTTATGCAAAGAAAGGTTGCATTTTTCGGACATCATCAAAGGATGGACATCATCAAATGGAACACCTGCACCTGGTAGACAGCGGAAGAAATGATTTGACGACATAAAGAAATGAACCTGGTTTAAATACCACCAGTGGAAAAGAATAGCTGAGGATTTAATTGATTTTCTCAATCTGATCGCCTAACTTTAGTTTGAAGAGGGCACATCATGATGATGATGATGAAACTTTAAAAATTTGGTACAGATATTGCTTCTGTCATTTATAGATCAGATAAGAATGGATTTTACAAAATTCCTTCCTTAAAAGGTAGTTGCGAGTGTGTTACGGCCAGCAAAGCGGGCGGGGAACAGTGAATAATCGATATTGGTAAAACAATCGCTATCGATGTACAATCGATTGAGTATAATCGTTGTCGCATACCGCGGCGAGGTGGGCAGCCGGCGCGCTGCAATCGGCGCTTGGATCGAATCGCGACGGTATCGAGCCGCGGCGTTTCGAAATCGAAAGTGGTCGACATGTTGCCAACGGTGTACAGTCGCAACGAAAAGCGTTATTCTTTTTACTCCTATACTTACATATATTTTTTACACAACGAAGCGACGAGACAAGCGAACGTAACACGCCCGCTTATAACTAGTTGGGATAATATACACTGCTATACACAGTGCTCGTCGGCCGAGACATAAGATGTTAAATCTCGTTACCCCAGTAATTTCACCAGCTACAGCACTCTCCAAACTGGAACACAGTAATGTTATCACTTTACTGTTTAGCGATAGAAACAGGCAATAACCAGTCAACGAGTAAAAGCCTATGTCGAAATAAATAAATATATAAAATGAAAAAAAATGATAATAACCGTTTCAAGTTACTGTACTTAAGTAGTTTATGGAATTCCCTCATAAGGCAGCGGTATGTTAAGCACTGCTTTGCATAACTTATCCGATTGTACAAATAATTGTAAAGTGAGCGTGTTTCGAGAGCTAACTATGAATTTCGCAGTCCGGTGTAACCTAAGTTAATATTGAAGTTATATTCTCTTTTCCAAGTCTACATATATAACTTAGAATAAAAGAAATCAAATAAGTACATTGAAAGTAATAGACTTTGTATCTTGTAGATAAGAGTAATTAAACAGAGAGTATATATAATACGAGGAGATCCGCAGGAACTAAGGTCACTGACATGGTCCAAACGATTGCTGGCCTCAAGTGGCAATGGGCAGGACACGGCGTTCGAAGTGCTGATAGCCGATGGAGCACCAAGGTGCTCCAATGGCGACCGCGTACCGGACGTAGTGTTGGCATGCCCCCACACCAAGTCATCCGGCGATCTGATGAAGGTTGCAGGAAGCAGCTGGATGCTTCACAGCATTATATAGTACGAGTACTATCGTTTTAAATCCAGTATTAAATTGTATATTATATTTGTATTTTAGGGGAAAGTAATTATGAAATTCCCGCAGCTGAAACAAAAATATATGAGAGGAAAGCATTTTTTTTTTTACCAACGAAGCGATTACAGCAACGTGACGTTCACCTGGTGGTAAGTGATACGTCCGCCCATAACAACGTGGCATTGGTTAGGATGTTACACGCTGCATCACATTGCGCTCGTCAGCTAGAGACGTGAGATGTTGAGTCTCGTTACCTTAATAGTTACACTACCTGCGGCGCCCTTCAAACCGGAACCGAGTAATGTTTGCACACTACTTTTAGTCTCCGGCTATAGAGACCTACCGTCTGTATAAATGAATCAATGTTCTGCCATTTTATATATATATATATTCAAAAAGGACGCTCATCTCTAGATCTCCGAAACTATTAGAAGTAAACACTCAAAGTTTGGTAGTGATATTGCTCCAGCCGTTTAAAGGGTACTTAAGAAGGAATGTTACAAAATTCCTTCCCCAAGGGTAGTTACGGAGATATTAAAGCCAGTTAAGCGGAAAACAGCTGGTATATGTAAAACAGAGTTCTCCATCTTCATACTCATTTCATTCTCATTATATTCTTATCTCACATCGCATCACCGGCTTCCTTTAAAGATCTTCACACCGATCAGCCGCTGCTCCAGAACATTAGTGCCAATCGGTTGTTAGTTCTGGAACTAATAGGTCTCATCCAGATCCAATCAAGGTTTGCAATCCGTTGAGCTACAAATAAAAAAAATATCTTTTATCAAAAATATAAATACTGCATGGTAGTAAGTAATCATGATCAGTGAAAGTGATCACTGAATGATTGTCCAGCGCGCTGTAAGTCTTGGGTAACTAAACCGGTACATTACGTGTCCTTACAACCTGACTGAGATACTAAGGATTTATGAAAACCACATTAAAAAGGTATACAGCTATCCTTTTCATACTTAACTGCGATATACAGAAACAACTGAGTTCCGGTTTGAAATACGTCATAGCTTTACTACTGCGGTAATAAAGTTCTTACATCTTCCGTCCGATTCTTCGTAGTGTTGTGTAAACATTCTAACACATATTTATATAGATATTGCTTATCTCGTTATAAGTATTATGTAAGAACATTATTCCTCAGCATAACTTAGCACACGCATAACTTGAACGTCAAGTGAAAGTAAGAAATACTAGGGAAGTTATAACCAATACTGGTAACTCACGCATTTCAATAATATGAATGCCTTCGATGTTGGAAAGTGTATGTTTGTTTCGATTTCAGACCTTCGTCATCATCGTCAACCAATAGACGTCCACTGCTGGACATAGAACTCTCTCCAACATCTCCACATCGATCGGTCCACAGACATCCATGGCCTCTGGTACCGCCGGACTAGAAGCCATCGTTTGTAGAGATTCATATGGGTAGATTTGGATCACATCCCTCCAAAATTGCTCAATACGGGTTGTTGAGAGCCAGAACCTCGTTTCTTGATTAGCAGGGCGCACCATAAGCAGATGAGATTGGCTTGGATCCCGTGAGTTGTTGTCCAGGACCTCTTTCACCTAACTTTCCAAGTTCAGGGATAAACTGGAGAAGACATCTCAGTTGCTTATCTACTGTTTTAAGTTAATATAAATATATCATCATCATTAGCCGATAGACGTCCACTGTCAGCAGGACATAGGCATCTCCTAAAGATTCGCACATGATCGGTTACGGATTTATGTGGAAGGATTTGGGCCATTTCCCATCACGTTGGCCGTAATCGGGTTGGTGGGAGCCAAAGCTTCTTTCGTTGTTTAGTAGAGAGCACCACGACCAGTTGAGATTGGCTTTAGTCCCGTGAGTAGCCCTTTACATCCCTAACTCCATACTTGCTATTGAAAAAATAATATTATATTTTATATGTTTGCGCCATTTCAAATATGGCTACACTGAACAAACGTATTCTGGCGTTTTTTTCTATATTGGCAACACTACCTTTTTTAATTATAAATTGGCAACACTGAATAAACGTCAGAATGTTTTGCAGACGGTCTGTCTACTGTCATTCGGGCAGCAGCTACAGAAAAGCGAGGACCGTTGGTGTTAAATGATTTTTTGAGAATATCAGTATATTTCACAGTGAAGTGTCTAAAAAGTGTGAGTAAAATTATTCGTCCTTATTCATCCAATTCGAGGATATCCTATTAGACCTAAACTGCTAAACCTATTATAATAAATTTCTGAGTATATAGGCTTTATGTGAATAAAATAAATGTAGAAGAAAGGTTATATAGAATGAATTATTTATGAGTCAACAATATTTCATGACAGCCATACGCATTTTTTTTTTCATATAACGCGCAATGTATTCTTTGAGTTTCCAACGTTGATCCTGAGGAGCAAAGTTCGTGTAAATCGTGCACCTGGTAGAAATGGTTTGACTGCATGAAGGAGTGGAGTATAAATATCACCAGTTAAAAAGTATAGTCGATGACCGAAACTGGTTTTCTCAATATGATCCACCAAGCTTCAGTCTGAAGAGGGCACCTAATGATGATGACGAATGTATGCTTAGATAAATAGACATTCTATTATTATTTATAACTTATTAACCTTCTATTTAAGTTCATATGTAAGTTGTTTAGTTAAGCAACCCACTTCGCCCAATTATCTCATTCGTAATCACCCCTACATATTTCACTCGGATAATTACGATGGCGACACACCTGGTCCGTGCCGCCTGCGGGTTGATTCAGCCGACTGCTCCTAAAGCAGAGTACACACTCATCGCAACTATAATATTTGCAAAAAAACGTAAAAAAAATGAAAAAAAACACTACACTGATCGAAAATGAATGTTTAGAGCTTTTACAATGGTCTAACTTTTTACCTCAGTTTCACATAATGGTAAGTTACAACTATGTTACATTCTAGTCACCATTCGGAGCTCATTTTGGTAGTCAAGGATCATCATCATCATTATCCAATAGACGTCCACTACTGGACATAGGCCTCCCTCAAAGATCATCGATCGGTCCACAGACAACATAGCCTCAGGTACCGCAGGGCAGTAGGAACCGTCATTTGTAGGGATTCATATGGGTATAGGTTCACCATGCTGGACTAATGGGGGTTGGCGGGAGCCATAGCCTCGTTTGTTGATTAGCAGTGTGCACCATGAGCTTGGGTACTGTGAGTTGTAGTGCTCGACCCTTTTACACCCCTACGGGACTCCTTTGTGAACCTGGGATACTTCACCCAGCTAGAATAAAATACTCCGGCTATCATTTTATGAGCTGGTATACCGCCATACTGTTGTGGTTGTAATATGTTGGTGGCAAGAGCTTAGGAAATCTTTACCACCAAAACAAACATCAACAATACGTAGCCCCGGCATTGAACCGGGCACCTTTGTTAACAGGTTAGCCACTGGACCAAAAGATTTGGAGAGATAATATTCGCAATGAAGATAATGTTTAAAATTTTATATTTTTTCCTTGTATCTACGTAAAACTTATTTTAGTCACAATGTCTAATATTTAACCTCTGTTGTACAAGGTCTAAGTTACAAGGCTAAGTTATTAAAGCCTTATACTATATGAAAATAAAGACTAACAAGAGCCTTTTTTATCAGAAAAATCTTCAATACATATCCTGCATCTCAAAGGAAGACAAACTTATGTTGGATTTGTGACCCGGTGAAATCCACACGTGTGACGGGAAATCGTCGCCACCCGGGGATTCTTAGCACCCCTGGGTCTGCGCTTGACAACTTCCGTCACATTCCGGTAGACGTAACGTTGGGATGCCTCCAACAAGGTGGATCGACGATCTGGTGAGAATCGCGAGAACCCATTGAATGCTAGCAATGCGGACCGATCGATGTGGATATCTTTGAAGGAGGCTTACTATCGGCTGATGATGATGATGAAAACCCTTTAGTAAGTCACCTTCAGTACGCCGCGAGGACCTTTGGAGAATACTACGGATTACACCAGTTTACTTGCTTAGTAGTACATATTCAATATTATGGCAGAAAATAATGACTAGGTGATGGTAAATATCCTATAGTTGCGGGCTATGAAGAGTAGGACTAAGATAAGCCCTGTCTGTCGTAGAAGGGTTTTTAGGTTTGTGGGCTCTTGGTCTCTGAAGGTGGGAGCCAGGCGAGCCCAGGGTGAACGACAAGTACGATGTAGTTATGTGCTTGTCATAGATTACGACGCAGTAGAGAGAGGCACCGGTATGTTTTATAGGAGACCCATAAGGCCTCTTGCAAAGCACTAAAGATGACCATCGAAGCATCAAATCCTACATAACTCGCTTTTAATACCAACGTCAACTATTGTATTATTAACAATTCGACTTAATTCAGTTAAATGGATACTTAACTGTCTACTTTCAATTGTATCATCACAAACCAATGCGGCCACTGACAATCCCCTCCAGTCATATTAACAACTGTACTCATACATAATAAAAAAAATACCACTTTATTGCCTAATACCACTATATTACGTATACATACGTATTAATTTATTGTTAAGGCAAAAGGATACAGCTCAGCTAATGCTGATCGGAACAGCTACTCCGATCGGCGTTGGTATTCAGCCTCGTCTATTGTTCAGCAAGGAGCACCACGTGCTTCAGCCCTTTAGTCTCGGGCTAGTAAGAACAGGACTAAGGTAAGCCCAACCTGTCGTAGATGGTGACTAAAAGAGTCTAGGAGTTTCGCGGACCTTAAGGGGGAGGTTCTTATCGCTCAACAAGCGAACCTGCGTGGAACAGCGTATGGCTCAACGATAGTGCCCTGTTAGGCTCCTCCTCCATGACGTTTACAAAGTGTAGAGGGTCGCCGGTGCGTTCTGTAAGAGATCTCGAAGTTATTCCAAAAGCACTGAAGCAGACCACCGAGGGGGTTTTATTCGAGTAAGAATCTCACATACCCTGACTTCCCCGCAGAAGCATCTTTCAAAGAATCTTCCCCTCGAAACAAAAAAAAAGGTGCACCACGTGCTGGTAAGATTGACTTGGGTTCCGTAAGATGTTGGGCGGGGAACCCCTCGCATCATTGAGGTTTACTACTATATAATAAAGTAAAAAAAAAACCATCAATGAGCACCGGGCCTACATGGCCCCGCTATGCGACGCCATCTGTTGTTACATTCCTATCTAAGCCGCTTAAACAGCGTGACCGTACCGACGTCCACAGCTTGCGGATACGTAATCAAAAGATTACTTAATCTGTGTAAGTACAAGCTAGGTACCAACTTAGCTGTTCCTATATCCTATGGAAAGTATGATGTATTTGTGCTTATTATTCTCCCGAAGCATAAGACGAGCAATACATTTGCCGGTTTATAAGTGGTCATAACGGAGCACTAGTTGGAATGATTGAACGTCCTCACATTCCATTGCGATTCGCGTATGCGACAAAGTCCTTCGAACCTGGTTAGTTAGATTGTTTTTTTTAGCGCGTTCGCACAGTTTGTTTTTTAGGGTTTTGTCCCAAATTATTTTATTTATCCAATTTTTGTTTTCCTATATTTTATTGTTGTGGGTTTTATGTTTTGTGTTTTTTACTTGTATTTACCCTATTTTTGGTGTATTTCCCTTACTTATTTTCCGAGTCCGCTTCCGCACCCCGAGTTAGTCTACACTCTATACACTATTTCCTGTTGTCGCCGGCAGTGTACCACTCAATTTTACATTTTTTACCATTTTTAATTTTCACAGGCACTGCCGGGAGTCACGCCTAGTGATTGTTTACAGTTTGGTAAATGTTTTACGCCAGCAGGTAGTTGTTAACGCCGCATGTAACGCCACTTTCACCGCTCCTTTTAATGCCTTCTTTCTCAGGTTCCCTCGGAGTAAGTCCCACTTTTTACAGTGTACTCCTGTGGATCCTGAGACGCCGGTTCTAACGCTGCCAAGAACGCGGGGGGTCACCGCTTCAGTTTTTATGTAATTTCGCCTCGAAATTCAAGGTGAAAAAGCGGTGCTTTTCTCTCGGCGCTCCTACTTCACCAGGCGATCCGGTCCTGGAGATTTGGGTGCCTCTGGATTCGTCTGCACACCCCCTTCCCGATGGTGTCAAAATTATTTGACCCTGGCTCCTCCTTCACTCTTCCCCGGTTCGGTAATGATGGCTTTTCGCCGAAACACCACCAACCAGTACGTCACCGATCGTTTTCCGCCAGCGTTACGTCTCCGAAGTTCAGCGAATCGGTTTTTTCCACCTGCTACAACGACACTTTCACCGATTTTCACAATTTTTGCACCCCTGAAATCGCGGAATTAGCGCGCATCTACTGATATGCAACACTTGATTATGCATACACTTCGGCGTCAGTGCAAGTTAGATTTTTTTTTTGTTCAATTAGGCGACGAGACAAGCGGGACGTTCACTAATTAGGATTTTATACACTGTACCACATTCGGCTCGTCGCCTTGAGACATAAGATGTTGAGTGTCCTTACCTCAGTAATTTCACTAGCTACAGCGACCTTCAAACTGGAACACAGTAATGTTTGAACACTACAGTTTGGCGGTAGACATAGCCGCTGCGGTGGTACCTACCTATACAGTCTTCAGCAATAGGAACCTATCCAGCAGCAAGGGTGAAGAGGAATGGTTTTTATATTACAATTCAGCATATATTGTCGTAGTATTTATATAAAATCAGTAAACATTCATTCAGCTCCTATTTCTGTCGCCGAACAGTAGTACACCTGTGTTCTGGTTTGAAGTGCCTTGTAACTAATGAGAATACTGAGGTAATGAGATAACACGTGTCGTCACATTGTTATCGGCAATCGCAATCAGGTGACTTTATACTCTCCGTCGCCGCATCATAATGATAATAATATAAATAATGATAAATGATCATACGGTACATGCGCCTCTAGCGAATGGCTCGCAACTCGCGGTACGTTACACGAACACACACCGTTGTAAAAACAATATGGAGCGTTACGCCCCTGTCGTTAGCATCTGCACAAACAAAGAGCGAACAGAACAAAGGTGGGAGAAAGTGATGTACTAGCGTGGTAGCCGGCTGCAGGGAGGGGTTCAGCTGTTACTCACCGCACAACCGATAATGTTGCGCGTTCAGATCCTCGTAAGTATTAGTCCGGAGACATAAGATGTTAAATCACCCTCGAGTCTCGCATTATACCGCGCCACCGAAACCACAACAGTTTTTTTCTATTAAATTAAGTGACGAGAAGAGCGTAAAGTTCACTTGATAGTAAGTGTAACTGTGATGACATCTCTCATATTATTAACCACATAATCAAACCACAAACTCTTGGGCCTCTTCCATTACCATTCATACTCACCATTAAAATTTAAAAAAAATTTTGGTTACTGTTCAACCCTTGTCTGTGCCTTATTTCTTATACGATACAATGGAGTGATGAAACGAGCGGGACTTTCACCTGATAGTAAGTGATACTCCTGCACATAACAACGTCACACTAGACAAGATGAAATACACCCATACACCACATTGCGTCCTTTACACCAATAATTTTACTAGCTACAGCGCCTTTCAAACCGGAACATAGTAATGTTTGCACTGCAGTAGTGCCTACCTAGACGATACTACCCTAGTTATCTAAAAGCTAGCTGCATTATTTAAAAAAATTTACTGTCTTACTTTTTTTCTAGTACTCACATAATTTATTTATTGCTTTAGTTATTAAGCCTAAAGTTTGGTACAGTGTATACATCCTTACTCGAGGCATGATGGTATAGGCAGATATATTCATCATCATCAGCCTATAGACGTCCATTGCTGGACATAAGCCTCTCCCAAAGATCTCCACATGCAGTCAGCATGGCCTCCGGTACCGCCGGGCACTAAAGGCCGTCGTCTGTAGGGATTCATATGGGGGGATTTGGACAATTTTCCACCACGCTGGCCCAATGCAAGCTGGTGGGAGCTAAAGCTTTGTTTGTTAATTATCAGGGTGCTGAACGAGCAAGTTGGCTTGGATCCCGTGAATTGTTGTGCGGGTTCCCTTTGAAGATATTTTACTTACCGTTACAGGTCTTGCTTGTGGTTTAGTGTAAAAAAAAATAAAGTATCAAATTCCAATTTAAGAATTTGTTGGAGGTTATAGACCTTAGTACAAATTTTGGTTAGTGAAAAAGCTTTTTAAACCCGCCTCGCTAGCTAATACCCTCATATTGTAAATCTGCATATTATAACAGTATTCTAGACGAGCATAACATACTATCCACAGCCTCATTATCACCTAACACCATGTGTAATTTTTTTAAAGAGGTTTTATAATATTTTCGATCAATCATTAATAAATACCAAAGGTCGCACAGTTTGCAGTCGTGTGATTAATATGCAGACGCACCTTGTGCGGTGCCGTCGCACGCGCAGGCGTCAACTCGTTTTCAATCCGTATTACTTATGTAACAAGTTATGTGTATGCAAACACGCGACTTGCGGTGATCTCATGCACACGCGGTAAGCCTGTGCGAATTTACTCGTAACAGATAAATATTACCGATTATATATTAGACCTTTCAAATTTGCTATTAGTTAATAATATCTATCTACAGAGACATCTACCACAACTAAAACAAAATGCCGCTGTGTATTTAAGTAAACATTGGGTATCTATCTAATCATCATCATCATCAGACCATAGACGTCTTATGCTTGACATAAGACTCCTCCAAAGATCCCCACATCAATCAGTCCTGAGCTGTCTGCATCGCCGGGCACTAGAGGCCGTTTGTAGCTCATATGGGCAATTTGGGCCATTTCCCACCACGTTGACCCATTGTGGGTTGGTGGGAGTCAGTCATTTGTTGATTAGCAGGGTGCAGCACGAACAGGTGAGGTCGGTTTACGTCCCGTGAGTGCGGAACCTCTCCTGTCTATATACACGATAGATTTATTGCCTGATAATCTTTCTGCCTCTGCCCATCTTCAGGTTTTTTAAAATATGTTCCTCCTGCTTGTTCTATAAATTATCTTGTTGTGTTCTTTCATCATTTCTTCCTACTTCCTTCGATCATTCCAATTCTCTATTCATCTTTCACACCAATCTATATATTCCATTTCCTCTTTCATCCATCACCTGATTTGACAAGTTCATCTTTTATTAATTTGCAGTTCCTTACTTTCATTTTACATTTTGTTCTTTGTTTACATTGACATTTTATCCTTGATATTCTGAATAGTATATTTACAATCCTTAATCATCAGAGAAGCACAATCTGAAAGATGTAGAGGTAGCCTGGTGAGCGAGCAAATGCATCACCATCCAAATTTTACTGCTGCGTTAAAATGGCGTTAGCTATAAACATATTTCCTGTTGTTTCTGTTACATATAAACAAATAAGTTAATAGTATAAATATTTCGTAAATTTAAATATCCGACATATATTATCTGTTGAATAGAGACCTCGAATGTTCTACGCGATTATTCACCAACAATTAACATTGGTCGCCGTCAAAGGTCACGAGCGTGAATCAAACGACTGGAGAAATTTACATCCTTCACAAACGATGCATCTGCTGAGATCAATTCAAATTCAAACGGAATATTTAATTATTGACTGATAACTACTACGGAAGATCATCTATACTGGTACTACAAAGTCATGTAATACTTTTACTGGTGGTAGATCTGCCATTGAAGACCATTTAGATACAGCCGTCCCTCATTACTAATACTCTCGCAATTCTCTATACTCTTCAGTTTTCAAATTCCTTCGAATTTTGTAAAACCCATTCTTAGCTGACCTCTAAATGGCAGAAGCAATATCTCTACCAAGTTTGAGTCATCATCATCATGATTATCAGCCGACAGACGTCTTCTGCTGAACATAGTCTTCCCCCAAAGGTCTTCACAGGGATCGATCCTGCGCTGCCCGCATCCAGCGGTTTCCCGCAACTTTCACCAGATCGCCGGACTACCTGGTGGGGGCCTGCCAACACTACGTCTTTCGGTACGAGACTGCCATTCGAGGCCCTTGGTCACCCATCTGCAGTCAGTCCTTGGAGAGATGTGTCCCTCCCATTGCCAATTAAGACTAGCAATCTTTTGGACTAAACCTTGGTTCTCCTTAATCAGAGATTTTAATTGTTTACGTCTAATAGTTTCGGAGACTCCTGATGAGTCAATGGATCTCTGGATATCTCCTATAATTCCTGTTTTTTTTATCTCTCTTTTGATCTTATCTTCGTATGTTCTAATAGAATTATTACAATGTGAGGTATACGCAAAGTACAAGTCTCCGACATGTTTACCAGAACTAGTTTAATAAGCCAAGGTATGGCATCCTGATGGAGCAGGAAGTTAAGTAAAAATGTCCTTCAACATTTTTACAACCCAGTTAAGCGCCTCTTAGATATTTTAATTCGAGCAAAGGTAATCTCAGAGAGTTCATCTTAAACGGTACCATGGGTAGGCTAAGTAACAATCTATTTACGACAGACAGATATATTTTCAAATGTTATCATTTAATGTTTTTTTTTAATTTATGCAAAGAAGCGACGAGAAGAACGGGACGGACACCTGATAGTAAGTGATATGCCTATCCCTTAACCACGTGGCGCTTGTTAGGATGGTATACATTGCACCATAACTCGTTCGTCGTTTTGATACATAAGACGTGGAGTCTCGTTATTACCCCAGTATTTTCACTAACTACAACTCCCTTCAAGCCGGAACACAGTAATGTTTTTACAGTACTGTTTGTCGGCTGCAATAGGATCTGTGGTGGTATCTACCCAGACAATCTCAGGCAACAGTTTTTGCACAAAACATTTTCATAAGATTTATTTCATCATCAGCCGATAGACATCCACTGCCGGACAGGCCACCCCCACACGATCTTGTAGAGCTTTATATGGGGGGGATTTGGGCCATTCCCACCGCGCTGACCCAACGCGAGTTGGCAATTTCATCAAATAGACAGTTTTTATCTTAATTCATGTCAAATCTTTACTACATTACAGATCGACAGCAACAAGTACCGATACAGCATAATCAGTTTTACAAGTGTTTTAATTCGACTGCACTCCAGTATTACTCTGGTAATGACTGTAGTAATACAGTTAAACTAACTATACACTGTCGACCAGTTAACTAGTTAAATATATATTTCTATTGAAAGATTAATAAACTTTGAAATTTGCTTGTTAACCTTTGCTATCGTCCGTCTGTCTGTTACACGTAACACGTGAGAGGATCCTCTTAACATTTCTACATATGCTGTTACTCCGTTAACCTACCAAGATCTCTCCGAAGTTAATAACTTATTTAATAAAGTTAAAGTTATGTAAATACTAAAAGTAAATACACTAATAGAATTTCTTTTTTTTTTCAGATCACATACTAAATCGGGAGATTAATAAGGTGCGTAAATATATAAGTACCGGTATTAGTATTAGAAATGTGGAGATCTGCAGAACTAGGGTTACCAGCACAGCCCAGAAAATTGCTAGATTTAAGTAGCAGCGGACAGGGCATATTGCTCGAAGGACCGACGCCCGATGGGACAGTAAGGTCCTGAAGTGGTAGATGTAGTGTTGGAAGACCTCCCACAAGGTGGACTGACGATCTGGTGAGAATGCGGGAACCCACTGGATGTGCGTTAAGCGGGACCGATCGATGTGGAGATCTTTGGGGAGACTTAGACTAGACCTATCCAGCTGTGGGTGTCTATCGGCTGATGACGACGATGATTAGTGGTAGTAGGTCTCTATTGCCGGAAACCGTCTAGTTAGTTTTCAACGCAGCGCCTATTGCGGCCGACAAACATTACTGCTTTCCGGTTTGAAAGGCGCCGTAGTTGAAATCACTGGAATAAAGAGACTAAACATGCTATATCTCAGCGCGACGAGCGCAATATGAAGCTGTGTATCATCTTAACTAACGCCAGGTTGTTATGGGCGTATCACGTACCATCAGGTGAACTTCCCGCTCATCTCATCACTTCGCAGAATAAAAAAACAGGTATATATTGTTCCCCTCTTACTTTGCTGGCTAGAATTAGATTTGAAATTAAGACTAGAATTTTGCTCTCATATCATACTCTTCCTTTCTTTTTTTTCTCTCCCTGATATATTCATCTGATGGTAAATGTTACCATATTCCCATAACCATGAAGGGTTACTTGATATATAGCAGCGCTTTAATCCTTAAGTTCAGTGCTTAATGATTACATGTTGAGTTACTACGGTAACATGCTTAACGTCCGTTCAAGTCGCCATATAGAAGTCTTGACGTGAATTATATTAGTGAAAGGCATGTTGCGTCCGCCCACCTGCTGCATACCTGTCTTCAACCCTGGCTCCTGGAACACGAATGTGTCCATGTCAAACCGCTATTGATTAATATAAATAACTCGGTATAGTAGGATATTGAAAAGAAATTTATTTTAAAAAAAATACGTTTATTTTAGTTTTTCTGATGTTAAGTCTCCGTTCCGCATATCCTTATCATCCCTGCAGAAGCTGGGTATTCTTTGAAGATCAATCTCTGCCCCGTCCGATAAAAATTAAGTTAAGATCTAGATACCACAACAACTCTTATTTCCTCTAATAAACAGTAGGGCGGATATATTATTATATTCCGGTTTGAAGGGCGCTGTGACTAGTAAAATTACTGGATCATATTGTTATAAGAAGAAAACTTACTATCAGATGAATGTCCTCGTTCCTTCGTCTCTTCAAATTGATTTTTTTTTTCGGTTTCCTATTAAATTAACAGGTATATAATAACAATTCTTACTACGTATTAGGAAGCAGTAATAATTTTTTATAGCTATTGATAAACACTTCAAGCTTCCGCTGAATTTAAGTTCATCGCGCTTACAATTGCGAGCGAGATCTGCACTACATATATACATACACGTACAGAAACAAAACGGTGCTTAGTCTAGATAATAGGTTATATAATTGTGCCTATGACTGTAACTTAAGAGCTAAGTTAAGTATGTGTCCGTTTGTGGTATTAACGAGTGCAGTTTTGGACGTGGTTCAAAACTTTCATTGATAACGCTTTCGCATTGTATTTAAATAAGACTTTATTATAACCTTTTTTAACTAGTCCATAATCATTATCTTCCCATGCGTATACTAGCAATATAATTATGTAATTATTAGCATAAAAATTAAGATATGACGCCTAGAAGCTTAATGTTAACTTAAACATATTTTGATACAAACTTTATAGATTTCGCAATTCATTATATATGTTCTGGCGTCCCACCAGCATCTATTTTATTTAAATATATGCATTATAATAAGAAATAAGATATATTTGGTTATTTTAATATATAGCAAAAAAATACTATATGATATTTTAGAAATAACACCAATTTATAGCCGTACTGGTTGACATAGTGATGGAAGATCTTCCATGAGACAAAGGTTTCAGAAAAGTGCTACATATGGCAATCCAAAAGCAAACCTACCATTGTCCATAAATCTAGATCATAGCAAAGCATTATTATATTTAATTTTCAATGGAAATACTAGTTTTTAATACTAGAAAAGTTATTTTAAACTTGATATCAACATACATTATATTGTAAAGGAAGTATATCGCGATAAAAATCAATAAAACAAACTTAATCAGTGTTTATTCTAATTGTACTTTTAAACTTCTGATGTGATGTGGTCAAGGTCTTGAAAACCGCTGGACAGGATCGATCGGTCGATGGATTTGGGCGTAGATCCTTTAGGAAGTCTATCTAATAGTGGACTCTTATCGACTGATAGTGATGATACAAGCATCGGGAAGATAGTTGATTAGAACAGATTAAATGGTGAACACCATATTTTATATTCAGGCTTGATGTGGAAGAATTCTCGTTAGTCATGATGAGAAAGGATGATCTCACTTTCCATCTCAATTAAGTAAAAAACAATCAACACCAACACGCACTAACAATGGATTTAAAATGTGAAGAAAAAACACCAGTAGACATTTGTAGTCAATTTCAGTTCCGCTTTCCTATCTCACCTTGAAGTGTTACAAGTGCGACAATTGAATATTTTTTTTTTTAAACAATTTCGCGTTTGGTGATGGTGAAGGTGATGTTTTTTTCAATCGAATGCTCCCATTTGATTGGCAGCTTTGATACCGAGCGTTGAAAGAGCGTAACGGCGAAAGTGGACCGATCCAATTTCTGCCTTCATATCCATTAGTCATTTATAGATGATTAATTACAGTTGTTCATTGATATATATACATATGTATATATATATATATATAGTATATATATGTGTGTGTATATATACATATATATTTACGCTATCAAAGGTATACAACGGTCTGCTGCTGCAACAGTTCTGCTAAATTGCGGGGAGCGCTTAACTATTTCATATTTCAAAGGGAAAACTTGAAAGTTTTTAATGTTTACTTTTAACATTTAACTTAACCCCTCTCTCTGCCACCACCCACAATCATCATCACAGCTTTCCCTATATGTAGAGACACATCAGAATATCTCTGGAACCTTGAGACATAAACTTGAAATTTGGTAGGAATGTTACTTCCGTCAAGTATTAGTCAGCTAAGAATGAGTTTTACAAAATGTTACCCCTAAAAGGATTTGCAGGGGAATTAATAACGGGAAAACCTATACAGCGGTTAACCGATAAAGGCTGATGCTGGTGATGATTATCAGGTCACCTACCATATGTATATACCATATATATCACATAGGTTTTAAATTTCAAAAATCTCGTGATAACATTGTATAATATGTACCAATGCCAGTTTAATACACTATATATAGAGACCAAGTAATAGTTACCGTTTATTTCACATACGCGGCATCTTTATCGTTGTATCAATAAGAGTGCAGTTACCGGTAATTTAACTTTGTACTAGTATGCAAAGACGAAAAAATTATCACCCGTACGTCAATATGAGCTATAATTAAATTACTGAAACTTGTTTGTCAAACTTCCTACACCTACACCGATGTTTGTCGATGTTTTAGTGTATTTACACAACGGATGCGTTCTTTTTCTTTTTTTTTTTTAATATTCACCACCGTCAGTTGTGGTAACGGTAAATTACAAATACACGAACGTTAGAAACGATTACGCGGACGGGGAAGATGACCTTTGAAAACTTGTTTTGACGAGCAAACGAGATTTTTCGGTAATTTTGTTCACTCTTCTATTACGGTTTGTGTTTTTTTTTTTAATTTTAGCAATTATTAATATTCGTCGGCGGTTTTTGATCTCGTGTACAGTTGGTTTAGTTTAATGTCTCTCTGTAAATATGTTTTGTCTGCGCGGTAAGGAAACCAGAAAGTAATATTTACTTTAAAAAGAAACTCAGTCATGGACGGAGTCGAGCTCAAATGGTCTTCAAAACATAATGAATAAATTGTTACTGGAGACCGTCTATATAGATACCACCGCAACTCCTATATCTGGCAACAAACAGTAGTATACAAACACTACTCTGTTCCGGTTTGAAGGGCTCTATAACTCGTGAAATTGTAGAAGTATCGCGACTAAACGACGACAAGGCAAGGAGCGACAAAGTTGAGCGACAAGGCGACGAGCTCAACGAAGTGCAGTGTATATTAAGCTAAATAGTAACACGTTGTTATGAACAGTCGTGTCACTTACTATCAGGTGAACGTCTCGCTGATCTCATTGCTTTGTCAAATAAAAAAAATACAAATTCACAGATTTATATGAAACAAATCATTCACAAGAATTATCTACTCATTTCTATAGGTTGTAAATTCTAATCTAGACTCATTTACATTTCGCACATTTAACCCTGTTTTGAGTAAGTTAAAAAAAAATATGTTAATTTAAATACCCTCCCATTATTCCCACCTTCACTAATTGGAGAGGCATTTTAAGAAGAAGATTGTTCCCACTATTGAAACTCGAGGCATTCTCTCAAAGTAGTTCTCGAATTATGTCGTTTTTCTTACTATGCTCTTCACCGGAAAATATATATAAATGCGAAACGCCGTGACATCCTTTCAGGAAAGAATTTTGTAAAATCCATTCTTAGCTGACCTCTAAATGGCAGAAACAATACCTCTACCAAATTTTAAATGTCTACGTCTAATAGTTTTGGAGATCAACGAATCTATGGATATCTGCTATATACCCGTATACGTATATTTCAATTATATTGTCCCTTCAGCAGATTAACCTTAATGTTGATCTCAATTACCGGATAAGAGTTAACTCCTTTACACTATTGAATATATTTTTTAATAATCTAGTATGAATTAAAATGTAGTTAAATCGATGTTAAGAGAAAACGTATTAATGTTACGTAGACAATATTGACTACACAACGTGCAACACGATCCGGCCAGTAAACTATTCTTAGGTGTAAGATTACTGACCACACGCTGCGACAGCTTCCGCCTGCAGCGATTAGAATCTTAATTGTAATCATATGTATACTTTCGAAATTTTCCATAAATTAATGTTTACTTAAGTCGTAGCATTATGTTGATCTATAATATACGATAGACTTACCACACTCGTTCTTAAAGCGGATTGTCTGGCAGCAGCTGGACGTTTATAGCGGAAAACCGGATCCTTGGGAGAGGCCCACGTCCAGCAATGGACTGCCGGATAACACGTGTATCCTGCATGACCATAAGCTCTAATTAAATATCATGAATACTACTTTTAAGTTCTTGCTTCGAGAAAAGAAACTAGTGGTAATTTAATGGTAGAAGTAAGAGCTAACAGACTTACCATCACCACTCGTGTTAAATTTTACGTTGCTGAAAGAAGTAAATGTTTAGATGGAAGTTACAAAATGATTTGTGTTTCCTGTTCATTGAGAAGTTCCCTTACGGCGCAGAGACATGGCACCTGACCATCGGGCTGGTCTACGGATGGCGAAGTAACACAGAGAGCGATGGAGAGAGCTCTGCTTGACGTTTCTCTAAGGGATAAAATCCGAAACGAAGGGATTCGACGGAGAACTAAAGTTGTCGAGGTAGCTCTCAAAATCTGCAAGCTGAAGTGGCAGTGGGCCGGCCATGTCTGTCGTGTCAGTGACGGCCGATGGGAGAGGAAAGTCTTGGAGTGGAGACCGCGTACAGGTCGCAGAAGTGTAGGATACTCTCCCTCCAGGTGAATCGACGACATCATCAGAGCGCTCGGAATTAGGTGGATGCGAGAAGCTGATGATGATATTTAGTGGAAAACATTGAGGAAGGTCGATATCCAGCAGTGGATAAACAAACGCTGATAATGATGATTACGAAATGATTATTTTAACCTCAGTTTATCTCTGAACCGGTTAAAAACGTATATTTAACTAAACCGCAATATTTACAGCGGTATAAATCAATATAATTGGAGCTCAAAGTCAGCGGCCAATGAACAGCATTGCGTTGATTGCCACCATTGAAACACCGATACGGAATGTTACATCCGGTCCAAACTCCAATTATCGCTCAGCGTCCCAATTAAGATCACAAATTTTAAAAATGCAATCATATTAAGAAATACTGATGACTGTAATTAGAAATAACCTTAATAATTACTGGTGGTAGGTCTCCATTGCCGGAGACCGTCAGCGCCCATTGCAGCCGACACACAGTTCTGATCCGGTTTGAAGTGAGCTGTATCTACTGTAATTACCGGGGTGACAAGTGTCGACATTTTATGTCTCAGTGGACGAGCGCAATGTGGTGCAGTGCATACCATCTTAAACTAGTGCCGCGTTGTTGTGAGCGAGCGTATCACTCATTATCAGGTGAATGTGCCGCTCGTCGCTTAATGATGTTTAAAAAAAAACATTTAGTTTAAAAAGAGAACAATTGTAAGGTGAACAAAATGTATTGAGTAAAGGATATCACATTAATTCTTAAGTTCTCATTCTTAAATTGGCTTAAGTTCTATGAATATGTAATTAAAATCACAGTTATACTTAACTTCATTTTAATAATTAATAATCTAAACGTTTTCTCCAGCATCATCTATATTAACAGCTGATCATAGATATCCCCTATTTTGCATAATTTATCCTCACACTGGATCCGTTTATCATTCTAGTTAACGAGAGTTGTAAATTGGTAAAGTTCAAAGAAGCTGCTACTGATTTCTATTCACCGGAAGTGGTTTATCTTATTCGACGTCTATATAAAATAAAAAAAATCTAAAACATATATTTCAGATCCAAGATCCATATCCGTACACAGGAGAAAAACAAATCTGTACTAATCAATAAACAAAAAAAAATTCTCACCCCTAATGTTCAACCACTGTTCATAAGTATAGCTTTAGTGCAAACTCATTGCAGATTCCTGAACTATCAGGTTACTATACAGCACTCCCCCCTACAACACGGCAGATTGGTTCCGCGTTATAGGCAAACGCGTTATAGGAGTATCCCCGTATAAAGCGTTTTTACAACTCCGTATAACGCGTTACGTATAAACAATTTACATTTAACTTCCCTCACTAAAGGGGGTTTAAATCGAATGTTGAGAAAAATTATATTATAACCGAAACACACGTGTTAATAAAATTAAACTAAACTAAGAGCAAAAACCAGTTAATTTTAATTAACTACTAATTATGACCGTTTCCCAGTAGAGAAATATAATGTGGGAAATCCCCGCGTTATATGAGGGAATGCTCGTGTTGTACGGGGGATTGAAATTGCGTTATATGAAAATGCATTTTACTTTATACATATGGACACAATAATATTCTGTGAATATGAGATAATTAGCATAATTATAGATAATGTAAAATATAATAATTAAAAAAAATATATAAATTAGTAGTGAGTATCAAGTAAATGTTGTAAATAATAGGATAAGGGAAAGTCCTGAATAACAATATCAGGGAAAATTTGATATAAATAAAAAAAAATGAAAATGCATTATAAAAGTTATTAACGATTGTGATGTTAGTATATTCTAGTGCATCTCCCAGGATAGATTTTCTTTAATTACTATGATATTAAGGATGAATTATAGAAGAATATTAAAGAAGTATTTTAATGCATGAAATGTTTACGAGATTATCGCAAAAAAAAACGCATTTAGTAGATTAATTAAAGAGATTTATAGCAAACTGCGCCGCTCCTTCCGTTTCTTATCCTACTGCGAATCTGCGCGCACGCAACCTAGAATGTCAATAAGCCGGCGCTGAGAGCTTCATTGAAGACCGAAACTATCTGTCGTCGGTCTTTATCGAGACCGGGGGATCTCGATCTCGGCGTAGATCGGTCGGCACGTCGCTAAAGCATTATTATGATGATCTCATTGCGTTTCTGCACGGCCCGCTGCTCACACGCAGCTTTTACGCATCAAACAATGTTGTGAACTCGAGTGTCTGATGACCTTGAAGCTTCATCTGTCTTATGAATATTTATAAATAAATTCAAGTTAAACTTATAAAAATGCTTTGAAAACAACAAAAACTTAACATTTCAAGTATGATTTAATTAAACTTGTGTAATGTATACAGAAAGAAGGAAAACAGTTGTAGCAATTGGTGAGCTTGATATAACTACACGGTGTACGGGTCCAGGAGATGCTGCTTCGATTCCCACTGAGCTGAGGCTTGATGCTGAAAAATATCAAGAAGCTGGTTGGTCGAACAAGACTTTGGTTGAACTTTACAACCACCAACGCGCTCTTATCCTGCGGATGAGTGAACTACGGTTCTTCTGAATTCCATCTAAACAAAGCTCCATGTCCCAACAGTGGGAATACCAAAGCTGATTATAATATATATATATAAAATACAAGGTGGTGCTGATGAGGACGATATACACAGCATCGCGTTATGGTCGTCGCCTTGAGATACATGATGGTCAGTCTTGTTACCCCAGTAATTTCACTGACTACAGCGCCCTTCCATCAGATAAAATCTGAAATATTAGAAAACCCGCAATAGAGTCTAAAAGTTTTCAATGTACTGAACGGGTTTTATCTATTTATCTACAAAAGCCTTATTCTTCTTAGTCGGTATCACTCTTCACAGAGTGGTCGTGGTCATCACTTGGTCGCAAGCTTGACAACACGTCGCCACTCCTCTCTGATGGCCGCCTTCCTAGTGCACTCGTATAATGGCAACGATGATGAGCCATTTATTGCCGCCTTCATCTGGTCAGTCCATCTCATAGGCGTTCCTTCTCTTGGCCTGATACCCTCCACCTTTCCATGGACCACTAAGTCGCATTAGCCTCATTACACAATTCCAAATATGGTGACCGCTGGCGTTAATACCATGATAAGATATATATATATATATTTATATATATATATATAGAAATATTCTAACCCGACTCCCACGCAGTACAAATTAAAGGTCTAATGCCTTTTTATACCGATTTCAACATCATCATCAGCCGACGTCCACTGGTGGACCAACATGAAGTGTGATAATTAAACTGGTGGTAGGTCTATTGCCGGAGACCGTCTAGGTACATACCTCAGCTCCTACTTCTGCCGCCCAATGGTAGTGTGCAACATTACTGTGGATAAGGGTGTAAGTGGTCACGTACAACAACTCACGGGATCAAAGCCTAGCTCACCTGCTGGTGGTGCAAACTGCTAATCAACAAAGAAGCTCTGGCTTTCGTCAACCCGCATCGAGCCAGCGTGGTGGGAAATGGCCCATATCCCCACATATAAACCGACAGCCCTTAACGCTCAGCGGTACCGGAGGCCATGCTGATTGTATGCGGAGATTTTTAGGGGTGGCCTATGTCCAGCAGTGGACGTATATCGGCTGGTGATGAATCTTACCATGTTCGAGTTTTAAGGGAGTTGTAGCTAGTGAAATTACTGTGGTAACGAGACGTAACATCAAATGTCTCGTGGTGACAAGGAGCAAGGTGCTTTAAATGTTAAGCGTCTTAAATTCCGATCTAAGTAATGCGTTGGAACTAAGTAATATAATATTCATTACTTTAAAGTTAATACATAGTTATATCGATTACATGTAATCGTTAGATCAATAATAAAAATTCCGACCTCCCGCTGTTTGACCACCTCTCAAACTACAACCTTATTCAAATAATATTCCAAGGCTTTCATATCGTCTCTCGGTGATGTTCTCTGAGACTTCGTTGAGGAAGACCAGAGATCAAATCGAAAGGAACCAGATGAAGTAATCCTTCCTCATTACAGCACAAAAGGAAACTTGAAGTATTATTCATGAATTATATTTTTTTGTTTATTGAAGCTGGAACAGAAACCCTTATTTGATAAAAGGATATGCTTTTTTCAGTCTTAAAAGTACTAGACTTTGAGAAACTACTAGATTTAGAGAAACTACTAGACTAGAGAGACTGGAGAAAATAATAGATTGGTTGGTGTCAACACAATGCCAATAGTCGTGAACTAATAACATTCATACATTGACATTATTCACGACAAACACTATATGGTGTTGTGTAAATAGCTTAACAAAGACATTCGGAACCAGTTAAGGGTCCAGTATAGTTGGAAATTTGAGGGTTGTGTCTATTACCTAAACCCATTATTTAGGGAGACAATTTCTCTAATAAACGCATACAGGGGTGTAAGGGTTCCCGCATAATAAGTCACGGACCTAAGCCAACCTCACCAGCTCGTGGTGCACCCTGCTAATTGACAAACGAGGCTCCGGCTCCCACCAACGCGCATTGGGCCAGCGTGGTGGGAAATGGCCCAAATCCTCTCATATGAATTCCCTCCCGATCCTGTGGGAATCTTTGGGAGAGGCCTACGTCCTGCAGCGGACGTCCATCAGCTGTTTTTGAATAAACATGTAACTTGATTTATTATTTATATATTAAAACAACAAAACAATAATTATAAATAAAAACAAATACATATATAAATAAATACTAAAAAAAAAAACATAAATGTTGAATATATTGAGTCTCTAAAGAAATTGTCTTAAATAACATGTAACTGTCCAACATCTTTAAGATATGACCTAGATGTAGTTAAGATAAGCCTGCAGCAACGGGCCCCAGATGTCTAGATTCAAGACTAAGTATACGCTAGGAAACAGTGTTACTGGCGTTATCGTCCCTTATTTATATCATCATGTTAGGATCAAGCCTGCAACATGCTTTCTTATCAGAAACATGGCACCCACGCACCACTATTGACGGTACTTTGAGTTTCTATAACCCTCATACTTACACATATACGGAAAAGTCCAATGGAATCAATCCTTTGAAGAAACGATTAGAAATTATTATTATAATAACATCCCCCCTTAATAGGTTATATTATATATCCTGAATCAGGAGTGATCAAATATGTGACCTACCTCCCTTTTTATTATATAGATCAACAAGATAAATTTACCTGATGGAAAAGGATACTGCTCGTCGCCTTGACAAATTAAAGATTGTTATCTCTACACTATTAATTTCATTAGCTACAGCGCCCTTTAAACCGGAACACAATAATGTTTTCACACCGCTGTTTGGTGGCAGATAGTCGCTGCGGTGGTACCTTTTGTTTTGTTTCGTGGAGGAAATCTTCGAAAGATATTCTGTTGCTGGAGGGATGTCAAGATTCTATGAGATTTTTACCCACTAAAATCTTCTCGGTGGTCTGCATCAGTGCATTCGGTGACGCCCCGGGATATCTTACAGAACGCACCGGTGCATCTTCACACTTTGTGTTAACACGTCATTGAGGAAGGGCCAAACCTTCCTAAACACCACCGCTGAGCCGTACGCTGTTCCACGCAGGTTCGCTTGTTGAGCGATAAGGGCCCCCATTTTCAAGGTCTGCAAGTCTCCTAACCTTTAGTCGCCTTCTACGACAAACGGGACTTTATCATCATCAGCCGATAGACGTCCACTGTTGGACATAGGCCTCCCGCAAAGATCTCCGCATCGATCGGTCCCACATAGCATTAGGGGCCGTCATTCGTAGGGTATAGGTTGGGGGGATTTGGGCCATTTGCCACCACGCTGGCCCAGTGCGGGTTGGTGGGAGCCAGAGCCTCATTTGTTGATTAGCTGGGTGCACCACGAGTAGGTGAGGTTGGCTTGGGTCCCGTGAGTTGTTGTACGGGACCCACCTACCTTACTTACCTTAGTCCTATTTTTACTAACCCGAGACTACGGGGCGGTGGTACCTACCTGGATGGTCTCCGACAACAGAAACCTATATATAACCACCAGTATAATCATATAATATCACATGAAAACTAAAAAGGAGAAGGCTTTAGTAGTAAATAAAGCAGTGTCAAGTTGTTCATACATACTTTTATATTAACTTAACGCCTCATAATCCTGGGTAACGCGTTCATTAAAAGTTAATTGAATGTGGAGAATAAGAGGAGCGCCTGTCCATCCTCACGGAGCGGCTCCATCGATAATTGCCACGAACAAAAGGAAATCACGCAGCAACACTATCCACACAAAGGCATGGAAGACGTAGACGCCTTTAGTGATGCGCCGACAAACAAAAGATCGATATCGAAGCGCGGGTGGGTTTAATTTTATAAATTAGTTATTTTTAATTGAGACGTCAGTCAGGGAGGCAGCGGCGCGTGTGCCTTTGCTTTTTACCCTTTTTTTAAATAATGGTATCGACTTGAAGGGTTCAGTACAATTTCTTCTCAACTACAATGTTTGACTATTCGACGTACGTCATTAAGTTTAGAATACGAATGTATATATGTAAATGTATATATATATATATATATATATATACACAGTCCACTTAATGTTCCCACAATTGGGTCTGAATGTTTTCTCATTTTTTCATTTAAAGAAACAATGAGAAGAGCGGGAATTTCACCTCATGGTAAGCGATATATCATCACCAGCATGCTGGACATGCTGGACATAGGTCTCCCCTAAAGATATCCACAGATCGGTCCTACGCTGTCCTCATTCAGCGGCTTCCCGCGACCTTCACCAGGCCATCAGCGTGGTCTTCGGTACCGCCGGGCACAAGGGACCAGCATTTGGATCATTTACCACCACGCTGGCCCCACCTTAGTGGGAACCAGAGTCATGTTTGTTGATTAGCACCATAAACAGATAAAGTTGGCTTGAGTCCCGTAAGTTGTTGTGTGGAACCCTTACACCCCCTAGTGATACGACTGCCTATAACAACGTGGGGCTATTTTTTTTTATTTGGCTAAAAAAAAAAGTTTACATAATTTAACAATTCTTCGGTTTCTTAAGTTGCAGTTGATCACCAATGAATTTTTCAGCTGTTTTATCTATTATCAGTTAAATGGTAACAGGCCAATAATTATTGTATTCGTTGTGTATCACTTTTTTGTATATTGTCCTGACTAATCCTGTTTTAAGGTCCTTAGGATATATAGCGTTTTTAATACAGTTATTAATGAATTTAGCTAAGAGACCTGCATCTGGATGAGATATAGTTTTAACATCCTTGCCTTTTAAAGAAGATTGACTTGTCCTGTTACTTAATGTAACCTGATCCTTGATAAGTTAGTACGGCAGTTAGTGTAAGTTAGATGGTTCATATCAAATTCCTTTGCGAAGTTATTCGCGACAGTACTTAGGTTTTCGTTTAGGTTATTGTATTAAAAGATTTACAAATAACTTCGTCAATAGATCTCGTTAGTATACTTAACATACTTAAACTGTCCGGAAGAATAACGAAATAATCTTACTTAACAGGATTTTCATACTTGATTTGTTATTATTATAGTGCTTATTAGACTCTAATATTTATTTTTAGCTTTTTCTAGTATTGTATTAATTTTATTATATTTATTAATAAATGTAGGGTAGTTTTTTCATTGTAAAAATAAAATATCTTTTTTTATGCATAGTATTTCTAAATTCTTTGTTATCGTTGGCTCTCTACTCCGTTTACTCTATGTTAATTTTTTTTCATATTTTTAATTATTATAGCATTCATTAAGCGTATTTTTTATATTGTCGTATAATTTATGGGGGCGGTTGTCATTAACTTTGTTCTAATCAACTTGTTGCAGTGGTTAGATTTTTTTGTTATTGATAAAGTATATACTTTTTGTGCTCGACTGTACTTGTTGTCTACCGTATGTTAAAATAGTCGTGCGATGATCGTGCGTACTGCTCCGCCGCATGCATTCTTACAAATATATGATCAATGCATGTATATGAAATAATATTATTTTTCGACGCGAAATCCGAGATCACACTCAGCATCCCACACTCGGACACTGTGTTGACATAATGCTCGGTGAAAGTATTGCAAGATTTCAGGTCTGTGTATGTCACCGGTAACCACTACAGCTAAACTTGAGTCTAGGTCAAAGACTAATGAGAACATTTCTTCAGGGTAGGAGTGTTTATTTCTTGCGGGTGGTCTGCAGACAGCAATTATGTATATGATATCTTGTGAAGAAGTATTCTGATCATAATACCCTCAAAATTGTGTGAAAGTTAGGATTGTAAACACTATTGCGCTCATCACCATGAGACATAAGATGTTAAGTCTCGTTAGCCCAGTAATTTCAATAGCTACAGCGCCATTCAAACAGGAACACATTACTGTTTGGATGCAGAGATAGGCGTTGTGATGATACCTACCTAGAAGGTCTCCAGCAACAGAAAGCAGAAAGCAGTAAAATCTCTCTGCCAGTCTAATCTCTTGATATTATTCTCCAGAATCTTATAATCGGATAAAAATATATAAACTCATAACTCTTGAAGATTAAAACTGTACTATTCATTATTCATATGAGTTCACAATTCAGTGAAGACCTACCTTAACGCACAGTCAGCTCTGCTCTGACTTTCCACTCTCACCGGCTCCGGTCTTCCAATGTGTACCTTATCACGCGAACTGTATTGGTCATTTTACTTCGCTTATCAGATGCAGTTAATCTGGACCGAGATCGTTATTGATGGTGCAGACAAAGTCGCCGGTCCGTGCTGCAATTCTTGGCTATTAAGTGGTCACGGGATATTTATTCCATAGGGAAGACCATTGATTTGTTAGATAAGATTGCGTACGGTGTGGAAGTATACTTAGCGGTGATCAGCACACCGGAGTACCCGAGTAAAAATACATTAAGTAGTAAGATACGGAAAATAAACGTTGGTGAACTTTGAACTGTACTGGTGGTAGATCTCTGTTGATGGAGATCGTCTAAGCAGGTACCACTGCACCTGCCATTTCTATTGCCAAATAGTACTGTGCAAACATAACTATGTTCCGATTTCAAGGGCCTTGTAGCTAGTGAAATTACTGGAGCAACGAAAGATTAACATTCTATGTAGTGTAATGTATACCGCCCTAACCAGCGCCACGTTGTTAAGGGTAGGCGTATCACTTACCATCAGGTGTACGTCCCGCTCGATTTGGCGCTTCGTAAATAAAAATCAATTGGAAATATATAACCCTAACAGTGCTAGCCAACATTTATAACTACCCCTAACAACCCCATTCCTACTCCTATACAATGTGTCTCGTTTCTCTATCTCTTGCTAATCTTATCTTTTGATATATACTCTCTATCTCTCTCCTTATTCTTTAACATCTTATTAGGATATTGTAGGACATAATATATTAAATTAATATATAGGAGATATCTATATATCTTCCATATTATTATATCTTCAGAGATAAATTGCCTTATCATGAGATCTCACTCAAAATTTGGTATAAGTTTTGCTTCGACGATGTCAGGGGTCAGCTAAGAATGGATTTTACAAAATATCTTCCCCAAAGTGGATTGGAAGGGTGTTACGGCCAGTATATCGGGCTTTTTTTAATTTTCCATTTTTTCCGCCATTACCAATATATGTTCAGAAACCCTTAGAGATAAATGTACCACAGGTTGGTAATTGAAGATCTAGATGAACAGCATTTGCAGTCTCGTGTTCATCCGGACAATATAGATACGGTAAGATACATATGTAAAAATGTCTATATTATTAAATCATGATTAATCACTCCTGGCTGTCTCTTCCTATGTGACCTTTACCAACCCGCATGCCATGTATGTATGGATGGTGATGCGCATGCGCATTAGTACATATCGCTGGTAAGGATGACAAACACAGCACCACGTTCAGCTCGTCGCCTTGAGGTATAAGGTATAAAGTTATTCCAATAATTTCGCTAGCCACAGCACCATTCAAACCGGAATCCAATAACGTTTGCACACTACTGTATGTCTCCAGACTCAGCTGCAGTACCTACCGAGACGGTCTCTAACAACAGTGAACTTCCATGATGCCGTTTCTGTCATCATATGAGCTTATTAGCGCAACCGTGTCCGGTTGTGATGCTGAATAGGTCCGCCAATAAACAGCACCAATTGCGCAATATAGTTAATGTAGGCGGTAAACGAGATGAAGCTGGAGGTATTCGGCCGTGCGCAGGCGCAGTTCCCACGCGACGCCGGCCTTGCCGTGAACTTGCTGTGCAAGCGACAAGACTACGGCGATAATGAAAGCGGAGCTCATACTTCATCATCTATGAAGCTTATCTCAATACAAGACCGGTGTTACTGGTGACAGGTAGCGTCGAGGGATGATTGGTTGAAGCGAAGTAAATTATTAGGGGGTTCAAAAATAGTCTTGAAATTTTATAAAATAATTATGGTCGTCTTTTGACGTAGATGTTCAGCATAATATGTCTATATATACTATATCTATATATATATATATATATCTATATGCATGGTGATGATGACGATGATGACTATGAATATCTATATACCGACGAAGTTATCGAAGAATTATGGAAACGGTATTGATAACGTTAAGAAAATAAAACGCAGTTAAAAATAAACACAACATTAATTTTTTTCCGGTTTGAAGGGCTATGCAGATAAATTACTAGGGTGACGAAACAACTAATTACGCCTCAAGGGATGAGCGGGATGCGGTGCAGTATCATCCTAAGTAGTATTACGTTGTCATGAGCAGGCGTATCACTTACCATTAGGTGAACGTTAAAAGATAGATATACAGATGTATATAAAGACAGAAAAACAAAAATATATTGACATAGTAATATTTAAGATTATCATTACTGCTCTGTATACTGCATATCAAAGCTATAATAAACAATATATCACATACCAAGATATATCTTCTTGTTAACAAACAACCGAAACATATAGAAACATTTGACAACATATATATGGGAGTAAATATGTCTGTGGAGAATCTTGGTTACTTGGTCTCTGCAGCATCTCTCAGGGTTTTATTTTTTAATGAGAACGCTTTTGAAGTGTCAAAAGTTTTTAATGGCTTCTTTGATCGCTATTCTTAAAGTCTTACTTTCGACAGATTTTTTGACAGATAAAAAAAACTTCACCGGAACATATAGTTAAAGAGATTAAAGTGGAGTATTGATCCAGTAAATGAAAGAGGAAATAATTGATCTCTTTAATCTCATAGTTTTTTTTTTCTACATTATTCCATTGTTTATGATGATGATAAATTAAACTCATACATCGCATTCTTAATTGAAATACAGTAAGCAAAAAAGTGTGTGGTCCAAGCAAAAATTTATATTTGGACCACACACCTCACTATCAATTCACTAATCGAGTAACCAATTACCTTACTGCGTTTATCAATGTTAATTCTGTGTTTTATACCTACGCAGTAATTCCTGGTCCGGAATGGCCGCTCTAGTAATACCTAGTATTGCCAAGGTATTTTTTTTTTTATTCAAACAGGCAACGAGACGCGCGGGACATTCACCTGATGGTAAGTGACACGTCTGCCCATAACAGTATGGCTTTAGGTAGTTATATAATTAACGTCACCAGAGTAATTTCACAACGCCCTTCAATCAGGAACACACTATTGTTTCTTGGCAGAAATAAGAGCTATGGCGGTACCTACGTAGACTTTCTTTGGCAACAGAGAAACCACCAGTAAAACATGAATTGAAGCAGCAATATCTTTATTAATTTTTTTTATGTTGTATAGACTAGCGCTTGACTACGATACCACCTGATGGTAAGCGGCGTGTCTGTGGTGGTAAAGCACACTAGTCTAGAAGTAGTCTCTTTTAAAGATTTTAAGCTACTACCAATTTAACAATAGCATCATTATTAAAAAATTATAAAGCACTAAGATTATCATCTTAGTAAAAGTATTGTTACCGCGGTAATTTTATTAGTAACAGCCCCTTTATCAATGGTATACGGTTAAGTTTGCACACTACCGTTTACCAGAAAATGATATAGGTATACGGTTCCATGCTGGGTTCTGGTTCAAAAGGCGCTGTAGCCAGTGAAATTGGGATAACGACACTCGACATCTAGTCTCAAGGAATCGAGCATAATGTGGTGCTGTGTATAACATCCTAACTAGTGCCACGTTATAGGCGTGCGTATCACTTACCATCAGGTGAACGTCCGCTCGTCTCATCCCTTCATCGTATAAACAAAAAAAAAAACTTAGCTGAAAAAAAAAATAACTCGCTAGTAACTAAATGCTTATTATATAACAGTTATAAATATATCATCATCAGCCAATAGATGCCCACTACTGGACATAGGCCTTCCCCAAATATCCCCTCTTCGATCGGTTCTGTGCTTCGGCCATCGTTCGTTGTGGTTCCTATGGGGGTTAGGGCCATTTCCCACCACGCTGACCCAAAGCGGGTTGGTGGGAGCAAGAGTCTCGTTGGATGATTAACAGAGTACACCACGAGGAGGAGAAGTTGGCTTGGGTCCTGTGAGTTATTATATGATATAGTATGCCTTAAAAATATACTATGATATACTAATATATAATATTATTATCATTTAAATAAATGAAATTAGATTATTTATACCAATTTTTTTGGCGGCAAATTCTTTTTTTTTAATATTCTACAATAAACAGAACACTTGTTATTATATTCTGTATATTATTAATCCTTTTTAAATTATTTTACTCTTTATAAGATTAATCAATACAATTTTTCAATCTGAACCAATGCCAATTAAGACATTTGTTGTATATTACGGTACTATCGAAAACTATTTGTATCCGCCATCTTTGTATATAATTCCTAATTTAAAATTCGAAACGCGCTATCGTTTCCGTATAAAAAAAACTCGTCAACAAATTACTTTATCGATATAAAACCTATTTACAAATCATTAAGTTTATACCGGCAACTGTAAATGTATATAAATATATATTTATATATATTTACATGTATAAAAACTAGTGACGTATCAACATGGGAATATGAACATTCTACGGGGAAATGATCTGTAGATGGTTACAGGCTTTTTATTTCCTGAATTTCATAGATCGTTCATCATTTTATTTCTAATCTATAGTAACGGTTGCTATAGAAGGTCGTTAGTGTAATTACTGGGGTAATGAGACTCGACATCTTACGTCTGAAGCGAGGAGTGCAATGTGGTGCAGTGTATAATCCTAACTACTGCCACGTTATTACGGTCGGGCACTTACCATCCCGCTCGTTTCGAGGTCGTAGTTAATTTTATAAAAAAAAGTAGTTAATATTTATAATAATTGCGTTTGGAATAATTTAGAGATTTCTCAGTGATGAGGTGTTTAACAGAGTTAAGCCGTCAACGCTGTGGTGGCGGTGTGGTAGCGGGTTCGGTTCCGACCCGATTGCGTGGCAGGCGGGCGGGCCGCGGGCGGTTTATCATTTGGGACCGTTATCTCGTCTAACAGCTACGCGCTCCGTTTAACCGCCATGCCTAAGTTCGCAGGTGGTTAGGCCCTTGCGATTTGAGGGCAACGCCCGAAAAGCCACGAGCGGATCCACCGAAACCACCGACATGATGCATTGTATTGTATATCATCGAATAATCATCAACAAAATTACGTAGTACATAAAATATTTTTGACTCCTCATAAGTACCGAGGCGGTAACTCGAGATGTATTTGGTTTTAATTTAAACCTTATCTCATAGGGTCACGGAGCATTTAGATTGGCGCGCCCGGGCGTTCGTTGATCCGAGCATCAGCTGTTTTTTATTTTGTGTTTCATTGCTGGTTTTTTTTAGTAAAGTAATGTATTTCATTTAGCTGTACTAACACGATGGAGCGTAAATAATGCTAATAAAACGTTTTAAAAATATGTTTTTTTTAAACAGAATCGATTTTTTTCCGTGCCATCATCAGTATCATCAGGACTATCGTCTGGCTTCGTGTTCGGAAGTGGTCTACTAGCACACAGTATAGTAGCTCTCAATAAGCGCTTATACAACTAACATCAAGGCAGCGGGCTGTTAACGGGCCATGCTGTTAGTAAGAGCTTTGGCTCAACTAAATCGATAAGTATTACAAACACCAACAACTATCTGAACGGTTACTTAAACTTACAGAACTGTCTCGGCCAGTGGTTCCCAAAGTGCCGTCTTGGGAAGAAAAGGTATGACTTACGTGAAAATAATACACTGTTCCGGTTGATGTTTTGTCCTATATGATCTTGGTAGTCCTTTTTTCTATTATATTTAATAGACAGAAATAAAAATAACTATTTGATACTGTATATGAGTAAATACAAATAATGAGTATTTTATCATTAATTCATTAAGGAAAAAAATTATCGCAGACATTATGTCTACAACTTTAGTATTTATTCAATATTCTAATTACTGTACTGATCCACCTAGCGCGTGAGAGGAATGAATTTGTTGAGCTGGTCTCCAACCTTCATTAATTGGAGAGGCATAAGAAGAAGAAGAATTACTGTATAAATCTGTACCGGTTTAGAGTGATTTAAAGCTAATAGTAAGTTTACTCGAGTAGTAATGATATTACTTGAATAACACGACTTACTTTTTAAGGCGATGAGCACAGTGTTATACGTTGTGTATCATCCACAATTATAAATGAAATATATGTATATATCATCAGATACATTGTTATGACCAAAAGTTACAATTACCATCAGATAAACATCCTGTTCATCAAATATAGTAATTGCTAAAGGTATAGCAGTTTGGATGCCGTTGGCGTAATATATCTACAAGTCGCCGCTATCTAGAGCACATCGATAAGACGCGGACAGCCCTACAGTTAAAAACAAAGAGCAGCAGATCCCGTTGCTCCTGGCAGACATAAAACATCGACTGGCAGTGCTGGCTGCCAGGTGGATAATTATATTTCGTGCCAAAGCCAGCCCCAGCGCAGCGTCGATTTAAGATTACTGCCGCTGTAACAAAGAGCTGATCGCTCCAAGAGTTTGTATCGGTGCAAATAGATAAATTGCTTTAATGGGTGACGTGGAATGATGAGGCCTTGGAATGTTATAGCGCAAGTACTGATATATTTCTACTATGATACTAGCTGTTCATCGCCCGCTTTACTGACTATAACACCCCCGTTCCTTCGTTGGAAAAGGAATTTTGTAGAATCCATTCTTAGCTGATCTTTTAATGGCAGAAACAATATCTCTTCCAAATTTTAAATGTTTACGTCTAAGAGTTTAAGAGATCTCGTGATGAGTCAACGAATCTCTGGATCTCTCTGTATATATAGATGGACACCATTGTTCACTATATTTATGAGAGCAAATAACAATATTGTATTACATAATTATTACTACATAATAAACTAATGTTAGTATATAATATATTGCCAGGGGTCCCACAAAACAACTCATGTAACCCTAGCCAACCTCACCTGCTCGTGGTACACCCTGCTAATCAACAAACGAGGCTCTGGCTCCCACCAACCCGCATTGGGCCAGCGTGGTAGGAAATGGTCTAAATCCCCCATATCACTCCTACAAAGGAAGATCGCGAGAAGTCGCTGGATGAGGGCAGTGCAGAACCGATCGATGTGAAGATCTTTGGGGCTGATGATGATAATATATTATAAATTTCCCCCTCTTACTAATGGTGTCGTTCTAAAACCACAAAGTTTAAAACCTATATGGCGAGATATGAAAACCACTATTAATAATTCCTAAAAGCTAATAAACACAACAGTTCACTCATTATACTACGTCTTCCTGCGAAGATCATAAACTGCTTCATTATTTAGCTATTAGCTTTCGCCAGGTTCCGTAAGCAGTCGAACGAGATGGTGCTCGTAATGCACGTTAATTATCATTTAACCCGCCGTTAAGTTGTAAATCTGTAACAAGTAAATATTTCTCGGCAGATAACCGAAGCGCAAAACCCCTTCGCGATAACTGTTCAGTGGAATAAGGGTCACCGGACACTGAACCTCCCGACAGAAATAGTAAGTACACTGATTATTATATGTACTTTTTTTTAAAAATAATCAATTTTGTAAGCTTTCTGTTTTTTACACTACGGTGATCGATAACCGTTCAAACTAGCTCGAAGGAACAGAATAGGCGCTGGCTTGGAAGACATTAGGCAAACCTCAGAGTTGACTCCCCAAAGTCTTAGATGCTTGAGTCATGGGGAGATTGGCATTCATGGATCTTTCAACCTAGTTTCATTCCCATACATAACTAAAGTGATTTTTCAAGTATGCCTTGCAACTCCTTTCTTCAAACTGCCAATAATATTGCCGCCGTCAAATGTTAATTGAAAAACATCTAAACCACAGATAATATCTGATGATGATCATATTTAATAAAGAAGTTGTATACAGAAAATTCCCTTATCTATAAGAAAATATCTTAATTCGGATTTTAATAAAACTATAACAAAGATCTGATCAATATTCCTTTAAAGCTAAACTTCTGATCAAACCGTCTAGATATTTATATTGTAAGACAAATTTACAATTGTTAATACTAAAGTATTATAGTTTTTAAAAGAAAATCCAAAATTCTAGAATAAACGAGATAAATAATAGTAATACAAGGAAAACCTTTTGATTGTTTATTAAATTGGTTTAGAAACATTGTCCAGTGTCCGTCGCGAGTTCGACAGAATGGTGTGCCGATAACAAGTGGGCAATCAACACTAACTGCAGAGCCCACTTGTCCCCGGGCAGCAGTCGGAGATGCCCCGAGCGGACCATCTACACGATTAACTTCTTAACAGCTACACTTTGTAGTCTTGCATACTCTCGCTTCCGGTACAGCCCAGATAAGCAATTGAGATCCTTTATAAAATTAGACTCGATACATTTTGGATACAGTTCGGGATTCGAGTGATTCGCAGATTTGATTCCGCCACTTGTCTATTATTGTTAACAATCGTTTTAACATACTAATAAATAAATTCATGCTGTAAAGAACCTTCCTATCGTTCCTACTGCTAAGATTCACGGCCTTCTCTCAAATGGAAAAAGACCACATGATTTATTCATCATGCTTATCAAGTACAGATTGATTCATAGTGAAATGAATAAATATAACATTAAATATCACTCGTGAATCTAAGTTTTGTTAGTCGCATTTTATGACAAGCGAAAGACCTGAGACTATAGAGATGAAAATCCAAGATAATCCTCATGTCAGATCACATTAAGTTGAGGTCAACCTATCAATCTCTGAAGCTATTGTTGTCCTATCTCATTCATAGCTATATTTGTCGTATCAATGGAAATGGAGGAAGCTGTCGATAATGGGTAGAAGAATTCCACCATTCCAGATGAACTGATAAAATCGTAAATAACTTGGAAATGGAAGGATGCAAGGGGCTGTGTTGGATGGCATTGGAAAACAGATATATCTAGCGTTTAATAAACAAAAACTGATGATGGAAGCAGGAAATGTTGTAATATAATAAACCGGATCAAGTAATTTCAATATAACGCTTCAATTTATGAAAATCGATTAAAAGAGTAAAATGTTAGAGTAACAATATTAATTCGGTGCGGGCTATGGCGAATGACATGGTGTATTAAATTGTTACTTGCAAACTTAATGGTCACCTAAGTGAAAGTAATCTGTTCACTCTGAATATTATATTTTTATAGCTTTGTGTTACACTTGTAATAATAACTTATTATTAATTGAAAGAAACTTACTTATCTATTATGTATTACTTTAATCTACTGTTGCTTTTAAGAACCGGAAATTTTACAAGCTCTCAGACCCTTAAGAAATGCTAATTAAATGTATAATCTACAAAAAAAAATTAATACACCAAATCCTATTCTTGCAGTGTGAAATTTTTGGATAGATACCTTGCATTCTGGAAAGTCACCAAAACTTCTTAGTCTCCTCAAGGTCCGCAAACCTGAAGACGTTTTCAGTCATCTACCACCGGCAATGCTTATCCATATTCGATTCCTTTATCCTGACATCACAGGACTGGTGATGTTAATCCTAACCTCAAAATCTCTTAACTCACAACGCTTTTGTTCTAGATCACATGGGAATGTTTAAGTATTTCTAGGCACTTAATATTGTCTCTAGATTTAGTAGAGTTAGAGATTAAGTGTAGATCATTGTAACTGTTCAGATTACTGAGAAATAAGGTTAGATTTAAAGTAGGCCGAGAAGCAATATCAAACAGTTGGCGGGGAGGGGGTGGTATCGATAAATCTGCGCATCCGAGGCGCATGCGCAGATCGTCGATAAGGCTGTGAGTTCGCGTATCGGGTTCCGTTGGACGTTAGTTAGGCGATCCGCGGGCCGCGACGCCACTTTGTCGTTCAACCATCGCTAATAAATATTACAACACGCATACACTTACGTGTACCGCTAAAGATTTATGTCTACTTAATAATACAATGTCGATCCAGGGGTCGGGGGTGTAATAATTCCCGCACCGTGTTAAGCAACAAACGAGACTGTCTCCCACTAAGCCGCATTGAGCCGGAGTGGTGAAATTTAGCCCAAATCTCCCCACATGAATTTCTTTCCGATCTATATGGGAATCTTTGGAGGAGGCCGTCTATGGGCTGATGATGATGAAGAAAACGTCGATACAATTAAAACCAAGCAATGTAATAATTAACTTAATTTTGGTACATTAACTTACTGTATGGAGCTTTTATATTATTACAACAATTCATCCTCACCGATGGTAGAGTTCTGAGTACCACCTCGTCACCTATTTCTACCGCCAGACCGTAGTGTGTAAACATTATTGTGTTCCGGTTTAAGAGGCGCTGTAGCTAGTGAAATTACTGAAGTAACGAGATTTAACGTGTCTCAAGACAACTAGCGCATTGTGGTGCTGTGTATATTAACTAGCACTACGTTGATATAGGCATGCGTATCACTTACAATCGGGTGAACGTCTCGTTAGTCTCATTGTTGCCTTGAATAATAAAAAAAAAATACAATGGCGAAACACCAGTTATCTGTTCGATGGTCTAGATCGAAGTGTCGGAATACCTCGAGGCAACTTACAAAAACTTATGGTAGGCGGCAATTAGTGTCAGATGACGTCATATCCGCTCTCACTAGCGCCACCGCGGTGTTGCCAAAAATGTATGCTTGTCTTCTTTTTTACCCAAATAATTGAATAAAAACATTTTTTTTGTTTGTTGTTTACTGTTTTGAAGCGAAACATTCATCGAAAGGTTATTATTAAACGTCTGTTAGTTAAGATGACATACACTATACCACACTTAAATCCCTGCTTTGAGAAATAAAAATTCACTTTATTTTGACACGAATGGTCATGTATATAATGTATTGATTAATGAACATATATAAAAAATAGATAGGGTCAAATATAAAAAAAATCTAAGAACCTTGTACAAAGTTGATAAGAATCGATAAGTACAAGTGGAAAAGTAACAAAAAGAGAAAGAATAAAAAAGTCTTAATGAAGGCAAATTAATTAACATAAATATGTGACTTATATAACTTTAATTCATATGTGACAAACTTATGTGTTACATACTTATTTTCTATAACTTTGCCTGTATGTTAACTTGATTTTCTAACTATTCATCATATACTGAAAATGTTCATCTCCGAATTAATTACACATAATTAATTTTACATAATTCACACAAATTTTGAGTAGCGAACCTTTTTATATATACACTTTACATATACATATATACACTTTTTTTTGTGTGATCTATATCAAAAATTTTAAAATAAGTTAATCACCAGACTGTAGGTGCAGTTTTCCACGAGGACACTTCTTATTGCTCTTCGGAAATCTGCAAGTTAATTTCATGGATAATTTTCTTCGAAATGTGAGGTCAACATCTGTCGGGTCAGTTAGTTGATCGCTCGATATACAAACTTAAACTTAAACTTCGTTACCGCAAGTGAGATCAAAGGTAAACGGCATCGAAATAATGCCGACGTTCGCCACAGATTTGATAAAGGTCCACGATCCGGGTCGCATGCCGGATCGCAAAGTTTTATTGCATTGTAAATTGTTTGATAATGCTGCCATTGTCCAACGCAAAAGTGCCTTAACTTGTCACCGTTGACATTTATAGCACGAGATAAGCTTACGAATAAGCTATAGTCAGGACTCGAACAGAAACGGCCGGTTTAGCTTCCGATTCCTTCATTGCATTCTCTCGTGATTTACTTCAAAATCTCATCATGACTGATTAACGTCAACAATATACGAGGATGAGCATAGAAGTAAATAACCTGTGGGAGATCAATCTCATGCTTGAAATACAGTCCGTTCACTTATCTAAATTAAGTTACAGTATCCAGAATCTAGGTACGAGCGCTGGGTACATGCCTACAAACGAGAATGTGTATTTAAAGTTTTGTTCAGCTTACAGCTGATAATGACAGTTTATATTATTTTCATACGTTGTGGTCCATAACTTATATAGGTATTTAGTGGTACTTAAAGTGGACCACATTTCATCATTGCTTAAAGATCAGATGTATTATAAAAACGTAATTCTTAGAACTGGTTGACATTAGGACAGCGCGTTAACACTTTGACGAGTTCACACCTATTTCAATTATCTTGAGTTATTACACAACTATTCATAATTATATGATAAAAAGTAGTTCTAATAAATTAAATATAGTTTTCATCCTACTCCAACATACAGATAAAGAACCTACATATGTAGATGACTTTGATGCTGAAACGAATTCAAAAGACCTCATGGTATGTTCTCAACGAAAATATCATTAAACTGTTCAGGAATGTTCAATTTCAAAAGTTTAGACATTTTATTGCCGCTTTCAGTGTTAATATTTTATGACTTTTACAGTAACAGATAAATAAGAGAATCCAATGATAAGTAGTAACAGTACAAAGACTTCGAAGTACTGCTAGCATTAGATTCTATGCCCTGTAATACTCAGGATATCCAATAAACAAAAATTAAAATAACTTTAAGTTGCAAACTCAGGCTCATATCCAAATTATTCAAACAACGAACACTTGTAGCGGAGATACAGAAATTAGATTACGAAAAAGCTACCTAAGACCTGGGAGCAGGGCGCGGCTTGGAATTTCTAGTAAATGGTCATGACTTTTGGTTCTTTGCGTTCACCTTTTCAAAGCCTCTTAAGGAGAATTACAACTTTATAATAACTAGTCTTTGTTAACATTAAACATGGTGTGGGCGAGACATTACAGTTTATAGATGAACTTGACCTTAACGTTTATTAATAACAATTTTCTCCACTGCTATATAACATAAACTAAGTGATGGTAAATCAAATTCTGACCACCAAAAAGAGTAAATTACTGTATTCTTATTTAATAAGGATCTATAGCTAAAAGAAATTACTAATTTAAAGAGATGAGAACAAGGATATATGTGGACCGTTGTAAGCATCCTTAGTATCTTTTGATTTCGGAACAATGTTCGGGTCTAAAAATGTTCATTCTTTTAGAAAATTAGCAATGTTACGTGAAATCGACCATTTAGCAAGATTAATTGTTTAAGAATTTTCAGTATTTACTAAGTTAACTGTAGTTGTATGAATGCAATTATTTCTTAAGATGGATTCGTTTCACATGCAGCGTTTTCCCATCAATTAAACAGTATGAGCATTGAAATCGAAAATTTTTGAACATCGACTCCATAACCAGATATTCAATGTCCATGAACATCTGAAACATTGAAACGATCACAGCTCAACGCTGTCTGGTCAACAACACGAAGGTATAGTACCGTTTCGAAAGCCCTTCTTCATTGCAAATTAGATTCTACTTTATCGTCGTTAGGGTTTCTTATCTGCTGTCGGGGTCAAAACTATGATGGTCTATTGAAGAATGTGGAGTCAAGGTCAGGAGTATCTGCAGAATCGCGTGCGTAACAAATCGGGCGTGTTAGAGTCGATGTCAAAAGCGATTGTTTGTAACAATGACTTTGAGAGCTTTGTTCTTAATGATGAAAGGTAAACAAATTGAGCTCGGAGGGTTACAAAACACGGCTTGAGTGTAAATGGATATGATGTACGAATAGAGCTGTGATTTGAATATATACTGCTTGCTGTTCCCCACCTGCTTTGCTGGTCGTAGTATAGAATTCATCACTATCAGTCTTTGTTTATCCATTGCTGGATACAGGCCTATGTCTTCCACCAAATTCGATCCTCAGCTGCTCGCATCCACTCACTTCCGACCGCTCTGATGATGTCGTCGATCCATCTGGAGGAAGGGCGTTCCAAACTTACTACTACGTCCTATATAGTATAGAACTAGATGTGAAATATAGTCTTGAAATTTGAGAGAAATATTCCCGCCGCCCCTATCATAATTAACATCTCCGCAAGATTTTACAAAATTCCTTCCCCAAAGGACTCCCTTTGGGGAAGGAATTTTATAAAATCTATTCATAGCTGACCTCTTAACACTAGAAACAATCATTATCAGCCGATAAACATCCACTGATAGACATAAGCTTCAGCCAAAGATCCCCACAATGGGTAAGGATTCATATGGGCGGATTTGGGCCGATTCCCACCACGCTAGCCGAATGCAGGTTGGTGGAAGCCAAAGTCTCGTCTGCTAATTATCAGCGTGTACCACGAACAAGTGAGATTGGCTTAGATCTCATGAGTTGTGCGGGTCCTCTTACACCCCTCTAATACCAGAAGCGATATCTCGACCAAATTTTGAGTTTACATCTAATAGTTTCGGATATCTTGGGAGAAGTCAATGAATCTCTGGATATTTCCTATATATTATCTTGATATATATATATATATATATATATAGATATATTTGTTGATACAAAAATACAGAAAGACGAAAGATGTATATGTTCACACTATTTCACCGATCGATGTGGAGATCTTTCGGGGAGACCTGTGTCCAGCAGTGGACGTCTGTCTACTAATAATAATGATGATAATTTAAAACCGAATCTAATTGTTTTTATAGATTCCAATAAGTATTTCCAAGTAGTGTACGTTATTATAATAACTTGGTGCAAACTTTAATGTAACTTAATGTTCTATTATCATTATCAGCCTTTGTCTATCCACTGCTGGATATAGGCCTTACCAAATGTGAGACTCAGCTTATGCTTCTTCCTCAGCTTCCGCTCTGATGATGTTGTCGGTTCATCTGAACGGAGGGCGTCCTACACTTTTGCGAGCTGTACGCGGCCTCCACTCCAAGACTTTTCTCCCAAGTTTAATTCTTTCAATATATTATTACTATTGTTAAGACTTTACTGGTGGTAGGTAGACCGTCTAGGTACCACTGCAAGGACCACTTCAACCGCTAAACAGTTGTTCCAGCTTGAAGGGTGCCGTAGCTATTGTAATTACTGGAGTAACGAGTCTCAACATCTAATATAAACAAGGCGCCAAGCACAATGTGGTGCTGTGTATATCATCCTAACTTCCGTCACGTTGTCATAAGCAGACTTACCAGCAAACGTTCCACTTATCTCCTAGTTTTCTTGTAAAAAAAAAATTATTTTCGCTTTGTTCAACGGAAGAAGACATGAACGATTTACGGAATGCGGTGTATTCGTTAAGCTTCGTTAGAGGGCCATCAGCACGTGGCACCGCCCCACCAGCGGCAACGTAATAACACGGCAGCCCCGGCTGAACCGTTGCATCACCCGCGTTCGGTTATACCCACCGCGTGAAATTACCACCCGCGAGGATTTAATGTCTACCGTCCGTTTCCTCATCATCATCCCGCACGCGAAGCCTCGCTATCTATACAGTTTATCTTTTGCAGCTTCCAAGACAGGCACTGTTACAGCATGCGTACATTTATATACATTAACATAGCCAAAAAACGGAACTCTCTTCTCATCTTAAACAACACAGGGAAGATTTTTTTTTATTTAACGTAACTACGAGACTATTGAGACGTTCACTTGATGGTAAGTGATACACCTACCTTTTTTATTTATTTATTTTTTGTTTTACGTGGGGGAAATGCCTTCACATACCTGCCCTCGCGGGAGCAAAGACAGATTATGTCGGACATGCACCGACCAAAAACCCCCTCAATGTTCCACCTCGTCGCCTTATGGCAGAGTCACGGAAACACATTCGCACACCTCCGCGACCCCGCCAGCTCCGACTGCACCATGCAGCCCCACCTCAGGAGGGAAGAACCCCCGTTTCCACCTCTGTAAGGGCACGCTGGAACACACAGCACCGCATTGTGCTCGTCGCCTGAAACATAATTTGTTGAGTCTCGTTACCCCAGTAATTTACATTAGCTGCAACGCCCTTCGAACCGGAACACAATAATGTCTGCATAATACTGTTTAGCGATAGACACCGGCATTGTGGACTTACCTAGACGGTCTCCGGCAACAGAGTCCCACCAGCGATACTACCCCGTAGGTCCAAATTGATTAAAGCATAGCTTTGAAGCTTATTGTCCAAGCTGAGAAGACAGATTCTCCTCCTTTAAGCCACTGGTGGTCTTGGTACTAAGTATTGAGCTGATCTTTTACGGCTAGTATATGGGATGCTAATGCTTAAGTGATAACGTCAACCATACATAATTAATTTTTTAGCATCTTAAGTGACGCTGATGCCGAACATGCTGAAAATCACTCAGAATATTCTGGCTCTCATCTATTGGCAATAGCAACAGCATTGATTTTATCGGAACAGATTAAGGTACCACCGCCGTGCCTACTTCTGCCGCCTGACAGTAGTGTGCAATTATTACTGTGTTCCAGTTTGAAGGGCGCTGTAGCTAGTGTAACTACTGGGTTAACGAAACTCAACATCTTGTGTCAAGGCGACGAGCGTGTATATGCTGTGTATATAATTCTATTTAGCGCCATGATGTTATGGACAGGCGTATCACTTACCATCAGATGAATTTTCTGCTCGTCTGGTCGTTTAATTAAATAAAAAAAAATGTGACCTCAAAATCGGACCAAGGACCTCTTTCAAGCGGCATTCCTTAATTGTAATGCTTTCAATAACCTCTCCAACAGCAATCGAATCATTAAATCACTTAGTTTAACGTTTCTCATTGAATATATTATGGGAGCTTGTTTAATGTATACAAAAATCTAATTAATTCACATAAATCATAATTTAATTTCCGTTTAAAGCTTCTAGTCGACTTTCCAATTAACTTATTTTTGTTTTTACGAATACTGTATCGTGATACAGGCGTGAATGTTCTCGAACTTAAATGGAGACCGCGCAATTGTATCGCATTCTGTATCATCTATAATAAATTAACTTTTACTTACATTTTAATTATGTAATAATAATGAACAACCTTATTAATTTTAACACTACTGTATCTTCATCCACAAAAAAATCTAGATCAAAGGTTTTCAAACTTTTTTTCTCATAGAACCACTTTAAAAATTTAACTAGTTCCAGCGGACCCTCTGTAGCTATATTTCTACCATATTCCTAGAACTCGACAAAAAATGTGAAGATTAAAGTCAACGTAGACCCTGGTCGAGTGAACCCCTGTGGGACTACTTTGGGAACTACGGCGTCTAGATCATTTATCCATGAAAGCCTGTTTCCTTAACCGGAATTTTAATCCCAGTGAGGATTGAACTCAGCATCTCTCCTAGAGAAAAGTAAAACAGAAATTGTAAGAATATAAAATATAAGTACGTAAAATTAAAAAAAAAATGTAATAGAAATAAGAAAACGTGTTTTAGAGATAAGAACTTATACTTGTAGAAATAAAGGCAAATAAAGTTAAATGTAGCATAAAATATAGCAAACATTATCATACTTAATTATGAGTTCAAATAATTAAACTTTATCTCTCTATAGGTACCACCCCTACCTACTGGTCTCTGTTGCCGGAGACCGTATAAGTAGGTACCACTGCCAGCCCTGTAGTCTTTGGCTATAAATAATACGACTAAGGTATTCGCTGCCATACAAGGTGACTAAAAGGGTCCTAGAGTTCGTGGGCTTTGAGGGTGAGGGCCCTCAGAGCTCAATAAGCGAGCGTTAGGAGGACGGCAAATGCATGGTGGTCTTGTATTTGCCGTAGCACAGCGTGGGTGCTGAGGGCTTTGCCCTCCTGTGGGATGTTTTAGCCAGAGTGGAGGGGGCACCGGTGTGTTCCTTAGAAGATCTCGGAGTCCCTCTTAATGCACTGAGGGAGACCACCGAGGTTGTTTTATTGGGTAGAATATTACTATAATAGTATGTTCAACAATTACTTTAACTGTACAAACTCAAATTGATACTCTGGAATGGATGGTAGTTATTGCGTTTGCAGGTGTGCTGGTGGGATGACCTACTGCAGCATCTATGTCTGCCGACAAACAGTCATCGTCAAACATCATCATCATCTGCCGATAGACGTCCACTGTTGGACATAGGCCTCTCCAAGGATCCCCACGACTATCGGTCCCGCGTTGCTCGCATCCAGTGAGTTCCCCGCAAATCTCATCAGATCTTCGGTCCACCTTGTGTGGTGGTGTATATACCATTCTAGCCAGCGCAACGTTGGTATGGGCAAGCGTATCACTTACCAGCAGGTGAACTTCCGGCTTGTCTTGTTATTTCGTTCAATAAAAAAAAGAGATAATTAAACAGAAGATACTACAGATAATTCCTATATATTATCTATGTAGAATTTAAGTTAAGTATAGTAAGGATTATCATACTTAATCATGAATTTAAATAACTAAGCATTATTCTAATCCCATGTCCAAAGCCTTTGTGTAATAATAAAAAAAACTTACAGCATTAGTTTGAAACTTAATATTAACTTAATGTTATAACACTTCTCATAACATGTTTGAAGCGAGATAAAAAAAAAATAGGAGTTCATTAATTTGTTATGTAAGATGATTTGTTAGGGGCCCGTCCGTCCGTCCGGTTTAATTATAGCTTGACGGCTTTTCGATTGCGGCCCATAAGTGGCCCAACTAAACGGGCTTCCGAATTATGATGCACCGGCTGTAACTGCTTCTGGTTAGTTTTAACGAGGCCTTTGATATGGTAAATGGCCCTACGTAAACTTCAATTATTTTCCATGTAACCGCAATTGTATTATTATTTTTTTTCAACGAAGCGACCAGACCAGCGAGACATTCATCATCATCAGTCAATAGATGTCCACTGCTGGACAGGCCTCCCCCTAAAGTCTCCACATACAGTCAGCATGGCCTCCGGTGTCGCCGGGCAATAGTAGCCGTCGCTTGTAGGGGGTTCATATGAGGAAATTTAGGCCATTTTCCACCACGAGCTGGTGAGGTTGGCTTGGATCCCGTAAGTTGCTGTGCGGGGAACCCCTTGCCCTCAACAAGACATTTACCTGATGGTAAGTTATACGCTTGCCCATAATAACGTGACTAGCTACGATGGTATACACAGCACCACATTGCGCTCGTCGCTTTGAAACATACGATGTTAAGTAAATTTACCCCAGTAATTTCACTAGCTTCAAACTTAAAACTGGAGCACAGTAATATCTGCACAGTACTGTTTGACGGCAGAAATAGATGCTGCAGGGGTCATCCCACCAGTACATCTGACAGCAAAACAACACCATAACTACCATCAGAGTATGAATTTGAGTTTGTACTGTAAAAGTAATTGTTGAATATACTATCAGATCTTATACAGCTATTAGATCTTTAAAAAGCCTATGTCCAGCAGTGGACGTCTTCCGGCTGATGATGAAGATGGTGATGACTATCACAGCAATATTGACAGGACAGTTTGATCCTAAAAGAACATGTTCGCTTTGTTATGGGTTCATCACTGGTAGGTCTCTATTGCCAGAGATCGTCTAAGTAGGTACCATCGCAGCGTCATATCTACCGCCAAACAGTACTGTGGTCCGGTTTGAAGGGCGCTGTACCTATTAAAATTACGAGGGTGACGAGACTCTACTTCTTATGTCTCAGGCTAGGAGAGCAATATGATGCTGTTTATATCGTGCTGACTAGCGCGACTATGTTATGGGTGTATTACTTACCATCAGGTGAACTCGCTCGTCTCATTGCTTCGTAGGATAAAAAAAAATCTAAGTCGCACGAAGATACGAAAATGATGCCACTGTGTTACGAACCACATGATGAGACCTTTTTACTTCAGAAATATTTTTTTCTATGCCTCTTAACTACACCTCGCGTCTAAGTAGTTTTAAAAAAAAGTTAATATGTAGTTGTAAGTATAATTAGTAACATTTGCAATTGTTATTAATTATACTCACTCTTTGTTACGTATATCCATATTTTTTGGTAATTTTTGTTATGATTTAGAACAAATATAGCAAAACATGTATATACGTTTTTTTTTTTCATATTAAAACAAAATTGTATTTAAGAAAGTAAGAGCTGACGTTAAATAATATCATTGAATATGATGTAAGGGTGTAAAGAGCCATCAGCACCCCTTTAAACAAAGGGCGCGGAGAGCCGCTAAGTGCAGCAACGCAGCACCGGTCGATATGGAGATCATTGGAGTAGGCCTCCGTCAGGCGGTGGACGTCTATCGGCTGATGATGAAGTAATGAAACCAGCCGCTAAGTTAAGATAATCTAAATCCTCAATATTTATGAACTATTGATTTAGACCAAAAATAATCTTAGCTTAAAAAGTTACTGAAAACATTAAACACTAGATTAGACAGTCTTTCGTCATAGTCATCCAACAAGGAACTTCCGCTTTATCAAAACATATATTTGAGATTAATAAACAACCCTTAGACAAGTGGGTACGATAAAAAGAAGATAGTCTTTAGTAATAGAGACCACCATAAGTTTAAATTAAAATCGATTTTTTTTATCCATTAAACGACAAAACTAACGGGACTTTCACGTGATGGTAAGTCATACGCCTGTTCGTAACAACGTGCTAGTTAAGGTAGTATACACAGCATCATATTGTGCTCCTCGCCCGAGACATAAGATGTTGAGTCTCGTTACCCCAGTAATTTTATTAGCTCCGTCGCCCTTCAAACTGGAACGCAGTAATGTCTGCACAGTACTGTTTGTCAGCTGCAATGGATGCTGCGGTGGTACATACCTATACGGTCTCCTACAACAGAGACCTACCACCAGTAATTACTCTGAACCATATTACACAAGTTATGAAAATATAATAAATATATTTTATGGCCGTCGTCAATATTTAAACATCAAATAACACTACCGTTGCACTTAATTCTTCGATGAGAACTGGAGAAGGTAATATATCAAGTCGAGGGCTTGTTAAACTTAATTGCTAACAAGTTGGAAACTTGTTAACTTTGCATTACGTCGGATTTCTAACGCATCGAAATACAATTTGGAAAGTATTCAAATATCCTCCATTCGCCGTCAATGTCGGCAGGAGCGCGGGGACGCGGGCGTGAAGCAGAGGGAGTCGGGGCGCGCGGTGGGGAGCGAGGTAGTGCGCATGCGCGCTGGCCGGTAAGCGCGCGAATTTAATTCAATTGCGGCGATATGAAACGACCCGCGCCCGGTACAATGCCGGTTAAATGAAATATCCAGCAGCGGTTACCCGGTCGCGCCGGGCTCTCTACGGATTATGTATAACTGTTTAGTTCCGCTTGATTTGAATTAACGGTAAATCTCTTACCTACTCCCACAGTACTACTATAACCATCAAATAATATAAATTAAATCATAATTACCATCTACGCAGGTGCTTTCCGGAGAATTGTCTTACGCACAGAGCTCTACGCTCTGTAACATGGATGTCCTTGTTTTTATCCTGAACCTCCATTAGAAGGTTGGATTGGTGTGATTGTTTTTTTTACATCGCCTGATTAGCTAACATCGCCAAATTGTAAATTAGCTGCTATAAGTTTTTAACGTATAGAAGACTGGTGGATTCTAAGCAAGCGAGCTTCATCATCCACGTCCTCATTGACATTCAACAATATGTCGATTTCAGGTCAAAAGTTAAGGTCATTTATGTATTTTATTACTTAATTTTATAAAATACTTTTTCATTACAATATGAATCCTTTTTCAATAGAAAATAAACAAGAAGGTATTGAATGGTTCGTATCAATCTTCTCTATTCTCTCCTACTTGAGAATTACCTTATTAAAATTGATGACGATTCCGATAGGCTGACACTTGATATTAAGTGACAATGAGGATGATAATGAAGAAGCGTGCTTACTTAAAATAATCTAAGATCACATATTAAAAGCAATGATGTTGTGACAGCAGACTACTAATAGAAGGATGGTAGCTCTTTAAAAAAATCTATTAGATTCATTCGAAACAAAACAGACAGTACAATAGAATGTCTAATACGAATACAGCTCGAGTGTTTACACTGAACTTGTTAACACAAGTATGCAATTAAAATAGAAAGTCACAAAGCGAACTGCAAAGAATGTAAACAGGGTAAACTATCCAATAGCTTGTTACGTACGCTCTAATGTCATTCTAACCGTATTGTACTTAAAACCGAAAATAGCTAATATGTATACACTGCGACGGCGGATACAGAACAGTTAAAACGTCGGAGAATTGTACAATCAATTGCAAAATTAAGCAAGCCCGTGTATGCGCATTATTCACGCGATTTCATTGTTTTATTTACGGACATTTTGCATTATTTATGAAATTATGTTGCGTACAACAGATAATAAATCAAACGATTATACACGCAATCGATCGATCAATAATTACAACGGCGATGTGGTATGTTAATCGAAAACGTTTTCGAAAACACAAAATGAAACAATAAAGTGACAAAGAGGAACAGTTGCGAATCCATCAAACGATCGGAGTGCTGCCAGAGAGGGTCACATCCATCGATCAAGGAACTGGCATTCAAGTGTTACCAGCGGGGTTCTTTTGAACGATTAGTGATAAAAAAAGCAATGATTGATCCATACTACACATTTTTTAGGCTGAGGTCATTTTAATATGAAGAAACTTTTTGTCTAAATAATATCTGTTTCGAAGTCGCTTCACTTGCTATTAATCTACTACATATCCGGCTAATCATTTCAACTTTAATACCTTCAAAGATTAAAAAAAGAATACATGTATATAATCTATTTACCACCATCCCCGTCAGCACTAATCACTACTACAGACACATATATATGTATGTGTAGTACGTTGATGATGGGTTTCTGTTGCCGGAGACAGTCTTGGCACCACCGCAGCAGCTACTTCTATCGTCAAACAGTAGTGTGCAAACATTAACGTGTTCCAGTTTGAATGTCGCTGAAATTAATAAATTACATGGAGGTGACGAGATATCTAAGTCAGGCGACGAGCAGTAAATAGTGCAGTATATAACATCCTAACTAGGTCCACATTACTGGCAGGTTTATATTATTTTATATTATATTATATTATAACCTAGCAATTACTTATTTTATGTTATTTATACTTTATTGTATAGCAATTAAGAGATATAGAGTAAAGCTCAGAAAGCAATTTCCTCCAGACATCCCATTGGCAGGGAAGACATACTAATATCGGAGAAAAATAGTGCACTAAATAATTAAAAACTGCAACATTTAATGCAAGATGCAAGCATATAAAATTTAAACTTTATGATAGTAGTTACTTAAGTGTCTTTGGAAAGGAAATAGGGATATGGCGATACGAATATGGTTCGGTGAAGAGTTCCATAAGCGAACCGCCGTAACGGAAATGGAGTTTTGGGAAAATGAAGAGGAATGCACGGAGACGTGAAGGAAGAGGTTTATTTGGGAGCGAGGAGTACGACTATGGAAGTCGGAAATAAATTTGAATTGATTTTTTACGTAAGGTGTTAGAGCATTGAACATTATCTTGTATATAGTAGAAAGAATATGAGTAATCCGGCGTAGACGGATTGGCAGCCATTGAGCCACTTGGCGATTACGTGAACGTTCTACATCGTCTCGTCGCTTAATGTAATAAAAAATAAATATTTCATTACATGAAAAATATACATCCATACTTTCAAGATTAATAGAAACATTTCAGACCGGAACACAGTAACGTTAATATAACTGTCACACGGTAATTACAAGATGGCAGATTAGACGGTGGTGTTTATCTGATAATATTCCACAGTTAGCTACAGCCGTTTAAAATATTTCGCAACATTAAAACTTCGTAGTATATCAATAAATCTGACAAGGCCCGTAACAAAAATATTACTTAAACATAACAAGTAATTCATTAAGTTACTCGATATCGTATCGTTGTCTTGCATCAAACTGTTCCATGTCGACAATCGACATGCTATTGTTCATACGTTTTAAGCAAAAACGGAACTTAAGTCATAAGTTAACAAGTTAGCTAATTCCTTAACTTGTTCGAACAATTCTGTAGCAATTTAAAAGTGAAAGTGAAATTCTCAATCGCTACAAAATATTTCACATGCGTAGAGAATTTTATGAGATTGTGTATAAGCTGTACAAGTATCAATATGTTGTGTAGCTAACAAATATTAGCGGTTAAGTTAGTGTTAAGTTTACATTCATTAGAAAGAAATTAATATCTGTAAATCAGTACAAACATTTCTCTGGTGGTAGATCTTTGTCGTCCGAGATCGTCTAGGTAGTTACTACCGCAGCTCCTATTACTGGGGTAACAAGATATAAAATCTTGTCTCGAGCATAATGTGTTATAGAGTATAACATCCTAACTACCGCCACGATGTTATGGGCGTATTAATTACCATCGGGTACATCCGGTCATCTCGCAGGTATAATAAAAAAAAATGTAACATGCCCGCGGTAACCCAGCAGTCCTTCGCAAGCTACAATCCTGTACACAACCGCGTAGCTTAATATGATTGACGACAACGACTTGACTTGACGATAATATGAGATTGTTTGCATTCAAATACTAATTTTAACTCTATTTTTCTCTGCTAACTTTAAATCGTTCTCTATTCTCTGATGATGTTGAACACTTGGTTGTCATTTTGACTGCTACAACTCATCTAACACTTGGCTCGATAACCCGGGTCTACAGCCTGATAAAAATTATTCCCATGATGTGCAGGAAACACTCGTTGACACAACGTATACATTTAGTTTTCATGCACAATACTTAAACAAAGTTATACATCCGTTTATGTTATACAAGTTGTTCCCCCCTTAACACCCCCGCAACTCCCTTTGAAGAATGAATTTTGTAAAATCCGTTCTTAGCTGAACTCTAAATGGCTGAAGCAATATCAGTTTACATCTAATACTTCTGAAGATATGTTGAGTCAATGAATCTCTGGATATCTCTTGCACATATAGATATATATTATTGCTTTATCTTCTGCTTATCTTAGTCCTTCAAATTCTCGAGACTCTTTACATTTGACTTTGTGTCTTCAATGAATATAAAGAAGATCATTCGCTTCGCATTCATCGGAAGCGACGAGACGAGCCGGACGTTCACCTGATGGTAAGTAATACACCGGCCATAACAACGTGGCGCTAGTTGAGATAGTATACACAGCTCCACATTGCGCTCGTCGCCTTGAGATATAAAACGTGTCTCGCAACCCCAGTAATTTCACCAGCTACAGCGCCTTCTAACCGGATCACAGTAATGTTTGCATAGTACTGTATGTCGGCTGCAATAGGCGCTGAGGTGGTACCTATCTAGACAGTCTCCGGCAACAGGGTCCTACCACCAGTACCATTGATAGAATAGTAAGTAGTAAACAGTTTGTTGTCTCAGTTGCGCAATGGATGTGTCCTTGGTTAAAAACACAAAGGTTCCTAATTCGATTCCGAAGACAGAAGTCAAGAAGTTTTGGTTCTTTAGCTAGCCATATTGTAATTCTTTCACCACAACAGGCGTTTGTTCTGGTTGTTAAGATACAGGAGGCAGAGTGCTCCACCGCCAACGGCCTCATTGCCACTTCACACCATCTAAAATTGAAGTCAACTCTTATCCCATTGTTGATAAAAAAAAAACATTGTGCCGGCCCATTGTAATACTTCACATAAAATCGACATCGCCAGTTCCCACTATTGTTGCCTATCGAGGAAACCCTGATGTGTCAGTCAAACTTTTTATTCGACTCCATCACCTCCTGACCCCGATCGGTTTTAATGAAGCAGCCTCTGTATCGATGATCAGAACCAAACAATCATTCGATACAAAACGAATTGATAATTGTGAAAAATGGTTCAGTGAAAGTACGATCAGCGGATCACGATCAAGGATGATTGTGATTTGAGAGAAAATTCTAATTTGCTGCCATTGCGGTGATCTAGGTCGGTAATCAATAACGCTGCTGAGTCATTTTCCATGGATTGAGCATGATTCTCTTCTACGCTGTATTATGCCATCGTCCTGAGAAATATCTTGTAGCTCTTTCAACCAGCTTGAACTCTAATTTTTCTACTTTAATTTTATTTACGTTCATATAGATTAACTGGAATAACTTACCCCCATTTTAAACAGATGTGATCATCAATGCTCAATCAATCAATCATCAGCGGATAGACGTCCACTGCTGGACATAGGCCTCGCCCAACCTTCGCATCATATAGAGGGATTAAAGGGAGCCAGAGCCCCATTTGTTAATTAGCAGGGTGCATTATGAGCAGGTGAAGTTGGCTTGGGTCCTGGGAGTCGTTGTGCAAGACCTCTTACACCCCATACACATTATACTATTATATTAAACTGTTACAGTTGTCTTAAATACTATATCAGAAGAAGAATCCACTGCCGTGTGGTGAAGTGCCAATCAAAACAAGTCATTTGTTGGGGGTCACTATCGCCTAACCACAAATTACACGCTTCAAGGTAATTCATGAAAAGGTTAAATGTTTCTAACCGAACCATTCTTTGTTGCAGACCCGGAGCCGCTGACCCACTGTACGCTAGCTACTCCGCCCGCCGGATTTGAACGTTAAATCTAAACGAATATGATACATCAGTAATAGGCACAAAGCTGCAGCACCTCAGGAACTTAAAGACGAATCAGCAAACGATGGCAGTGTTACCTGAAGTGGTGTTTAAGAAGTCCAGCTTTTGAAAATGTACCTTAGTGTCACTTAGTGTACGTGAAAACAAGATGGCGCACAAAGTGAAGAGCAACCATTACGTGGCGACGCACCGGGGGTCAGGTGTGGATTCTCCTTCATCGGGTGGATATTTGCACAGAGGTTCGTCGAGGGATGAGAACGACAGCCACCGGGCTCCCTCAGAGAGGACCGTTTCGGAGTACACGGTAAGAGATTTAATTTATAACGAAAAAGGAAGGATTTTTTAATATGACGTGTATATATATACATCCGAGTTAATAAAAAAAATCTGTAAAAATATGTAGTGTAGCTTTCAAAAGTACACGAATAATATCTTCACTTTCTCTCTCTCTCAATCTCCTTTTTTTGCGTTCCTGTGCGCAGTGCGACCGGTCCCAGTATTTTCAACAGGACACTTTCCTTATTTATTTCCACATTCTATTTCTCCTTTTATTCATCACACTTTCTTCCATACCTATTTCTCTCCATTTTCATTTCTCTTTCTCGCATCGCCTCTCTTTCTTATTTTATAACGTTTCATCATAACAATTCTATTACATCCGCACGGCGTCTAACTAGTTACCACTTCAGCTTTATTTCTGCCGCTAAACAGCAATAAGCATTAATGTGTTCCGGTTTGAAAGTGCTAGCTAGAGATATTACTGGGCTAACAAGACTTTACATCATATATCAAAAAGGGACGAGCACAATATGGTGCTGTGTACATCATCCTAACTAACGTTTCTTCTTAATGTGATGGAGAAACATTCCAATATTTGTGGGATAAAAAATAACTTAACATACTTCTAAATAATGTACAATGTGAACTTCGTCAGCCAAATAACAATACCCTCGCATATTGTTATTAAAAATCGATATCGTTCCGTTACATCTAATGTACGGATAACCTAAAAATGTTACCATTAATAAATTTTATCGATCATTATTACAATAGTAATCTATTTCGTATTAAAATCTATCTAACACTGTACAGTTGTAATGAATAACGTATTAGTAACACCTGACGCCGAACTAATCGCGTGCAAACAGCGCCGGCGGTGCTCAAGTGAGGACAGTGGCTCTCAACTTTGCGTATTAAGTTAACATACTTTAGAAAAATTCGCGATAGATCTGCAAAATCTTTGAAGATACAGAAAACATCGTATTTGTAAAGTACCTTACACATTTCGTGAGATGTTTGAGAGCCGCTGAACTAGACAATTCGCATTAAGTATGTAAAGTATATTGGACGCGCTCTGACCTGCACGACTCCGTGCAATAACAAACTAAGTCCGCCTCCAGTGTTTGGATGCGCAAAAAGTTTTGAGATATCGATGTATCGCTCATGAACTACTTTCATTACGTTTGCAGTCCAGCGCCATTTTACTTCGATTCATGCTACTATTTGTCAAATAAAAAAATATATTTACTCTTTAAACTACAGTTTTAAGTTATTATTCTATCAGTTAAGTGTATTATTTTCTGCGTTATACAAGCTATATTTCTTTTAAATGCGCAAGATCGATCCCCGCTGAAATTCAACTTCCGGTGAAGTAAAACACATACACGGTACAACCTGCATAGCCTATTGCAGCCGATAAACAGTGTTGTATTATTATTGATGTGTTCCGGTTTGAAGCGCGCTGTAGCTAATGAAATTACTGAGGTAACGAGATTTAACATGTCTCAAAGCGATGAGCACAATATGGTGCAGCGTATATCCTAACTAACGCGACCTTGTTATGGATAGCCGTATCACTTAATATCTGGTGAACGTCCCGCTCGTTTCATCTCTTAAAAAAAATTTACATAGTTTTTTTGACACCGCCATCAGTGACATCCACCAAGCTCTTGTTCAGCGTGACTAATAGCTTTGACTGTCTTCCTCTGAGAGAAGGCTCTCAGTCCCAGCAGTGGAGTTATGAAGAGCAATTTACAAAAAAAAAATTAATTCGATTGTATTACGTACATTTTATTGACAACACCCAAAATATCGATACTTTTCTTTTAGATAAATCGATGTTTTAACATCGATGTTTTCATGAGCGATGTCTCATCTCTAGAGGAATTACTACGAAAATAAAATCAATATTAGAATCGCCACTGCAATAATTTATATAAGACTTACAATACATTAACGGGCAAAGGCGGAAATGAAACTAGACATATCACTGTTTGCTGATATTAATAGGCATTGCGGTGGTAACTTGGAAACCTACCACCATTACAGGGTTAACATATTTTATATGACCTACAAGGTGGGCAGAGGTCATAAAAAAAATCCCTGAGAGCGACTAGATTCAAACAGCGCAAGGCCGTGCTTTATGGAACATTACAAGAGACCTATATCCAGCATTGGGGTTGCGGAAGACCTGCTCGATGTTATCCCGTGACCCTCATGCATATCCCCGGAAGTGATTGGAATACCGTGTGAAACTTTTTAGTCGGTTGGCGTCCGACACTACCCCGTTACCGACCCTTCTGGTTTCGGGGTGTGCGACCGTTAGCATTTTGTTACACACGTAAATAAAAAAAAAATGTCCAGCATTGGATGTCCATCGGTTGAAATGATGATGATGATTCATATGATGATATGCTTTTTTATATATTATTTTTGACACTAAGAATTTCAGTCCTCAAGCTAGACTTCCTATTTATATTTTCCCATTAATAACCATTATTCCTAACTCTGGTGTGGTGAATCTTCTAGACTTTTTCTCCCAAATCACCTATTAATTTATAATAATCATCATCACCAACTAACATATCATCACAAAATCAAATTTTAGCATATAGTTTACATACAACAGTGGTTATGGTACCAGAATTGTTGATAATATAACACGTAGGGCCTACCACCAGATACCCAAACCATTGTTGTATCCTCGGGTCCACACCTAGCGAGGCTAAAGAGATGGTTCATTACAAACCAGCCCGGATGTGACTTCGCTGCAGCTAGGTCACGACGAGTGTATTATCCAGATAAATCTTATTAGTTTTTGAGTAGTAGTTGGTAGTCGAGTATTTTATGTTAATATTTGGTTTTATTTAAAAAAAAACTGTTAAAATTACAATTTATCATCATATCTTTATTCATCTATTACTGGATTTAGGTCATCCTTCCCTCACTTCCGGCGCTGTTGATGTTGTGGGTTCACTTGGAGTGAGAGCGTCACAAACCCTTTAACCCGTACGTTTATGCAATTAACATAATCACCGCTGTCGCTTATGCCTTGCGCCTGGCACTAAATCAGCGGCCGGCGTACACCGCGCAAGGCTGACTTGTGACATTTTTAGTGCGCCCATACAATTGTTCTTTTATAAAACATTATATTGTTAATAATAACAATGGAGTTATTTATTATTATCAGTGCATAAACTATACAGTAGTATAGTTGAGGCGGTAGCCTCGCACCACACGAATGTTGCTTTATGATAAGGGAGAAACGAGAACCTAATGGGGGAGAACCGGTGACGGGAATCCAGATATAGGAATTCATAGCCATTGGGTTTTTATTTAGTAAATATTTTAAAAGTGGATGTAACTGGTAGTAGATCACTATTGCCGGAGACTATTCCAGTTTGAAGGACGCTGTAGCTAGTGAAATCATGTGGTGAACAGAATGTGGTGTTAGCAGGCGTATCACTTACCATCAGGTGAACATCTCGCGATTCTCGTCGCTTCGTAGAATAAAGAACTTAAGTACTGTGATACCGTTTTTCAATGTTATCTAATCACCAATCACTATTTCATTATAAATCTACATCCACGTCAGCATCATTGTGTAGTAAATGAACAGAGTTCTATTTAACAGTTTTTTTAACTGTCTTTTAAACAATCTTAGTAACAATATAATAATGAAGTTTTGTTTGAAGCTCTTGACATACAGATGTATAGTGAACTCATCACACGTCGCAGAGCAGTATATCGTCACAATCAAACTGCACACGTTCGCATATTTCATAATCGATTTTGAACGAATAATCGATCCGCAAATATTGTCCGATGAATATTTTCGTATCGATTATTAGAATCGTCATTACGTAGTTAGAATTCTCATTGGGCTGTTACGATGCGATCGCTTCTGTAATGTTTGATTTCTGACGCGGCCTTCTGTCCGCCACTTGTGAAATACATTGAATTACGTTGCGAAATACTGAGCCAGTGGCCGGCAACCTTTCTTTAGTCAGACATAGTTTTTTTGTTTACTATATATTGATAATTGAAAGCAATGCCAAAATAGTTTTTTTTTTATTTAATGAAGCGACAATACGAGCGGGTTATTCACCTTATGGTAAGTGACACGCCCGCCCATATCAACGTGGAGCTAGTTAGGATGTTATATACTACACCATATGGCGCTCGACGCCCTGAGATATAGGATGTTAAGCCTCATTACCTTAGTAATTTCACTAACTACAACTACCTTCAAACCGGAACACGGTAATATTTGTACACTACTGTTTGGCGACAAAAATAGGAGCTGCGGTGTTACCTAGATGTTCTCCGGTAACAAAGACCTATCATCAGTAATATTTCTTAGTTCTCACTAGTAATTAATTTTTCTTTGTATAATTTAATGAAGGATTTCATCTCGATTTTTGACCATCCTTATTAGCCGATGGACATTCACAGCTGGACCTATGCCACCCCCAAAGATCTCCCCATCGTAGAGTTCATTGAGGGGAATTGGGCCTTAGCCCATCACACAGGCTCAGGGCGGGTTAGTGGGCGGTCAGAGCCCCGTCTATTAATCAGTAGGGTGGACCGCGAGAAGGTAAAGTTGACTTAGGCTCTGTAAGATATTGGGTGAAACCTCTTGCACCCCATGATATTTAATCAACCAAGTCTAAAATGTCGGTTGCCAAAATAGAAAGATTAAGGAAGTACCTGTCAATATAAAAAATGGAGACAAGCGTTTTTCCCTATACTGGTTCTTTCTGCAGCAGATCCCGAGATCTCACGATCAAGTAGTTTTTAAAAGATAGAAGACGGTGGAACCCTTGCGCATTGAAATATCATATCATCTAAATAGGCTGTTTTTTTATTATAAACGGTATCTAACAAAATGCTAACGGTCGCAACACCCTAGAACCAAAGGGGCCGGTAACGGGGTAGCGTCGGACTACAACCGACTAAAAAGCTTCACACGGTATTCCAATCACTTCCGAAATAATGCACGGGGGTAACGGAATAACATCGAACTGTTCTCCTGCAACCCTCGATCGGCGCCCGGATCGAACGGGCCCGCATCGGGGAGGGATGTGAAGCACCCCTCCCGACAGAAAAATCCCTACGTGGCGATGCGGCGGAATACGAGACGCACCGCCAGATACACCCCGGGAACCCTGTCCAAGGGGGGCGCCGGCCCGACGGACCATGTCGGTCCCGACGCCAGATTCCTCTGATCATCTAAATAGGTTAACCAAAAACAGCGTTTACTTACTATCCTTGATGTTGCAGAGTAACTTAAAATCAAGTGAAAGACCTGCCTCTATCAACGCTCTGTTCCGTTTCACAGACAGTGGACGAGCGGACGCGGTCGCCGTCCGGCGGCGGCTCCGGCGGCGGTGGCGACCACCGCAACGGCAGACGTCACCACCACTCCAACGGCTCGCCGAGGGCCGACTCCGACGTGTACGTAACGAGCGCCGCCTACCGTCCGCCTTCAGAAATAAGGTGAGCTTCTAATTCCTTCAGCGGTGGACTGAAATGATGACGATGGTGATATTAAAGCGGAGTAGATGCAGCACATGGACGGCAGAGGATGTCCAAGAGCACATTACATTGCTTATAGCTTCTTAAATTCCAAGCTATAGTGTTGTGTAAACATTTTATCTAATCGATAATGTTCAGCGTCTTCTAAAAACATTAAAGCATTAAATTCTCGATTAAAATTCTTGAACATCGATTTAACAGCTTAAAATAACCCATCGACTCCAGCGTTTCCGGTCCGCGTCTGGCATCCATCTCCGCCACTGTATATTATTTATGTTACATTTACATCCATTCATTGACGTTATGTACGACTAGATTTAAAACAGGGCTACGATTGAAGGATTTTATCTCATATATACAAACTATCTAGATTTAGGAAATATAGACGTCATAAAAAGTCCTATTTTCCGTTTCCAAATGAATCCTTGCCAACATTACTATGTTGTGGTAGATGTGACTAAGGTAATTACAGTGGTAATGAGATATATAAATTAACGTGAACAGCCCGCAAGGACACTGTGGTTGTGGAAGGTTTACTTTATAATATTCAATATATCCTGTCCAGTCAGTTTAATATATAGTATCCAGTTTACTATATATATAGATATAGACCTAGAACATCCTTTTCTAGGTTCACCATAAAATAATTCGTAGAAGCAGTAAACTATTAATGTATATGAGAAGGAAACGCTAGTAGCCGGGAGGTTTATTTTATAGCGGTTAAATTTCACCGGAAATACCAAACCAGACGGCAATCAACGACGTCGATGATCCGCAAATATATAATGACAACCTGATGATGATGATGACGATCTTCAATTGTGTCGTTGGTTATTAATAAACTTATTTGTTATTTAACTTGGGTGCTTTATTACTTTAGCTTATTAGTATGAGAGCTTTATATGTGTATGCGAAGGAGGAAAAGATCGTGAGGAAATATGTTCTAAGAACTATAGACATATGACATCCGCTAACCCCCTTTGTGATAATGGGGTGGATTAACGATTTTGACTCTGTTTGCAAGGATTCATTGTTGTCCTGCAGTGGGAATAATAAATGGCTATAACGAGAAGTACCTATTGACGAAACACTAGTTAAGATGTCTATACAGCATCCCGTTGCGTTCGTTATCTTTAATTTCTGGGATCCATTGAAGGTGACACACTGCTGGTAAACTTGTTATCACAAATTATAAGCACAAAACCTCACAGTCACAGTGTAAGTGGAACAGGACCTGTACAATCCGAAGATTTCGGTGTGCATTGTGGGCGTGATGAATGGATGTAATATTGACTGTAGTTTTATTACAATAAGTTTGCTTTTCACGTAAAAAAAAATATAGTCTAAGTCTAAGTATCATCACACGCGCACAGAGAGCAATGGAAAGGACTATGCTCGGAGTTTGGCTGCGTGATCGAATCTGAAATGAGGATATCCGCAGGTGAACTAAAATTATCGAGGTAGTTCAAAAGATTGCTAACCTCAAGTAGCAACGCTCAGGACACATCGCTCGAAGAACTGACAGGCGACTGACAGCAAGGTCCTCTAATGGCGACCGCGTACCGGAAGACGTAGTGTTGGCAAGCTTCCCACCAGGTGGTCCGACTAACCGGTGAAGGTTGAGGAAAGCAGCTGGATGCGGGCAGCGCACGATCGATCGATGTAGAGATCTTTGGGGAGGCCTATATCCTGCAGTGGACCCTGTCGGCTGATAATCATGATGAAGTATCATCGCAGTATTTCTACTGTTAAAAAAATAGTACAGGAAAATTACTGTGTTCCGATAAGAAGGCCACACGACTACTAAAGTTACTGGAGTACGAGACTCAACCATGTTATGTCTCAAGTGATGATCACAATGTAGTGCACTATCAACTATCACCATGTTGTTTTATATCAGTTTATTAATAATAACCATCAGATGAACCTCCAGCTCCTTTCCTCGCTTCGTCGAAAGAAAAGCAGAATCAGAACAGCAGACAACAGAATCATTGACTCCTATACTTTATACTTTATTAAGTATTACTGTAGGCTTAGGAGCGATTAGTGTGATCTCTGAGAGAATTGTCCAGCAGTGGACGATTACAGTCTGATGATCATAAAGTATTACTACTGCTATAATGCCAATGAATATCATGTTCAGTTGAGATTCATCTTAAACTTTTGGCATTAAAAATATATATCATAATAACTTCTTACTTCCAACTAGTTCTTTTCGGTGTCACTTCATTTGCTCGATAGTATCCTCATAACACAGTATCACTGTTACGTCAGAATACTGCTTAACTATTCATTTATACTGTAGAGTATAAGATTATGATCTATATATATATATAAACGATATAAAACAATAAAAAAAAATGCAGTTATTCATAAGCCTTCTCCATTATACGTCACTCCGCAGCGCCGCGGCGACAAACTTCGACAGTCATCGTTGTCAGTGCAACGCAATGCTGACACATCCGACTGAGGACATATCTAACGGCTTTTAACATGCAATAATTCACCTGCATAATGCAGCCAATTTATTTATTTATTTGACACATCAGCGGTGATACTGAATAACATTAATCAGAGGACAGAAGGAAGCATAGTTCAGTACCCAGCCACCGTTGCAGATACGCACAGCATTCGTACGTATTAACGAAAATAATCGAAAATCGAAATCGAGTAAAAGTAAAAAATATCTGTTACACAAGAAAATAAGAAAATAATAATTTACACGAAAAAAACATTTACTAAGTTAAAATGCTATATTTTATTAGACTAAGAAGAGAAGAAAAGAAATACCTGGATAAATAAATGGCTGATACTCTAAAGCTCTACGAGAAGAGCGGGACGTTCACGTGATGATAAGTGATACGCCTGCCTGTAACAACGTGGCGTTAGTTAAGATACACACAGCATCACATCGTGCTCATCGCCTCAGACATAAGATGTCGAGTCTCGTTACCCCAGTAATTTCACTATGTACAACGCCATTCAAACTGGAACACAGTAATGTTTGCTCACTACTGTTTCTCGGCTGCAATAGACGCTGCGGTGGTAACTACCTAGACGGATCAGTAAAAAGTTTAGAGTGGGGAACGTTGGGGGAGGCCTATGTCCAACTGTGGGCTTCCGTCGTTGATTATACTATGACCAGAACTTAATTTTTTATTACTTACAATTATTAATAATTAAAACTTATTTTGTAGAAAACCTTCTCTTAAAAGATAAATAACATATATATCGACCCATTTGTATATCTTTCGTCTTTTAGGACTATGGGTCTGTACCCAGCATCCACTAAAATTTTACGTCTATCAACAATGAACATCATCAGAGAATAAAATGTCTCATCAAACAGATGCAACGGAAGCAGGACCAAGGAAACTAAACCTATAGCGTGTATTTTAACGTGTTAGGTTTCTTATATAATCACGAGATACTGCACCCTGACCTTTCTCTGCTCAACCCTGAGAGATAATGTTCTTTGGCGTTGAGACGGATGAGTAAGAGTCACTGGCTATTTCAACTAAACCAAGGTATTTTGATCTCTGATATGCTGCAAGAGTAAATGAAAATCCTCACTGTTTGTTCTTATTAATGAAATGGAATTAAATAAAAAAAATTCGGTGTTATTAATAATACTTACTGGTGATAGGTTCTTGTTCTTGAAGACTGTCTGTCCACCCCCTACATCTATTTCTGCTAAGCAGTAATGTAGGTAACAGTGACGTTGCTAGTAAAATTACTGAGGTAGTGAGATTGCTTTTTCTCATGGCGACGAGCGTAATTGTGTTCTGTATATATCGCACCTACTAGCGCCATATTATTATGAGCAGGCATATCACTTGAAATCAGGTGAACGTCCCGCTTGTTTCATGGCCTCGTTGAAGAAAGAAATAACTAAGCAATAATCCTGATTGAAATATTGTAACTAGTCTACGCATCTAACTATTCCAGTTTCTCAGGAGGTTTTGTAAGAGGGAGAAAAAGAGTAACAGATCAAAGAGTACATAAAAAAAAATTATGAAAAATGTAGAGTTCAATAAAGAACAGACTGTGTCCTTATTCACGAGAGATGAATACCACAAGGAAATAAGATGAAGAAAATTAGGGAGAGAAAATATGGAAGAGAGAACTGTAATGGAACAAAAGGAAGAATGAAAGACGAGAGTTGTAAATAATAAAAACAAAATTAAAAATAACTAAAATAAACCGGAAATGCATAGGCCAGTGATACTCTCGCCACAAATTCTTGTATCCAATAACTGAACATTTCGAAATGGCCTTCATTGAATATCTAGCATTCCTTGTTGTAGTTGTAACCTATCGATTGTAGTCTAGGAACAAAGGTTTCCGTGGAAAACTACTCGAGTGGGAAGTGGTACAGTTAGAGCAATAATCGTAAACCAACGAGTGGTGCAGAGATGTCACGGCACAGCATGCACTCATTGTCAACGGTTCCCCTCCAAACTGCATACAGCTTGCTCCTAGAACATCATATTTCACTTACGAATGTATTTATTTAATTAGTATTATACGATTACTTTAAGTTTCCATTTGACCATAACTTCACGTCTGAAATGTCATGAAGACCAAAGATGTCTAGCTAAGTGAAATGTCCTCGCCGTGAAGTCTCTTCCTCTCCTCTCATGACAATTTATATATACGCCAACCTTAAATAGTACAAAAAACCTATCACAATCCAAAGTCGATGAATGTGGTTTTAGAAATTCAGAGGCCTCATGTATTTGTCTTCTTCTTCTTCGTCGGTATCACTCTTGAGAGTGGTCGTGGTCATCACTTCAAGTGTTGGTCCCAAGCTTAACAACACGTCGCCATTCCACTTCGATGGCAGCCTTCCTAGTGCACTCATATAGTGGCAACGATGATGAACCATTTACTGCCACCTTTATCTCGTCAGTCCATCTCATAGGCGTTCTTCCTCTTGGCCTGGTACCCTGAACATTTCCCTGGACCATAAGTCGCTCAATAGCTACTCTCCTCGGCGGCATATAACTGTCTACTACCTTTATTATTATCTGATAGTATTGGGAAGTATTAATAAGTTTTTTTTTAATATATAGAAAATATTTAAAAGTAACTTCATTTCCTAACTTTAGTATCATATACAATGTATTATAACATTTTTAACATTTCACAAAACTTTGTTGTAAGAGTGTATAAATCCAAAGTACATCCAACTCAAAAGAAAGATCTAGGATCCTTAGTTAAGTACTAGCTGTTCTCAGCCAGCTCAGCTGGTGGTAACACCCCACAATACCCTATAGGGAAGGAATTTGTAAAATCCATTCTTAGTTGACCTGTATTCGGCAAAAGGAATATTCTTACACTTCAAGTCTCTACAACTTATGGTTCTAGAGTACTTCTAGGTGGAAATCCCTTATATGTAGATAGATAAGAGCTAAGTAAGGTAATTAAGCAGGACTATGTGAACATCCTTAAACCAATATATCCAGAATTGTCAAATTATCTAGATAGACAACAATTTGATAATATCTTCTTTCATGTGTTCATTATCTGACGGTTATATGACTATCGCATTACCAAACTTTCGTTAAGTGAATATAAATAATAACTTACCCGCTTCATGAAGTTACATTTAATCAATAAAAGATTTGATTGAAGTATAACAGAATAAGTTAAAAAAAATGTGTCTTATTATTATCCTAAACATGCTTGTATTATGAAGAATTGTTATCGATGTACAAGGTCTCATTTGCAGCACTATAGGTATTGTAGGATGTACTAAATAGCTATCTGTCTGTTCGTTGGTTCACAATGGCTCCTCTCCAAGGGCCACGGCTCCGTGAAATGTGGTCTAGGAATTTATTAAGTCCGCATTCCGTACGGGTTCGGGTGCAGCGCTGTGTGGGTCAAACGGTACCTCGGGCTGCGCGGGCGGTGCGGGCGGCGGGCTGCGCGGGCGTCGGATCTCATTGTTCCCGGGAACGCGTCGCGCCATGCAAACTGGCAACACCGTCGATTCAACGCAAATAATACTACGGTGACCATTCTCCAAGAAGGACTTTTATTTATACTTATTTCTTATATATTAATTGTCCTCCGCCCGCTTCGCTGGCTCTCTAATGGAGTATATTCATGAATTTGAAATTTGCCTGAAATATTATATCCTGTTATATATTGTGTTAGGAGACCACTTCCGTAAACGAAGACAGATGGTAGTACTAATGACAACTTTGACGTTGCGACTGTCCATGGGCGTCAGTGATCACTTTCCACCAGGTGAACTGCCCCGTTCCTAAAAGAGCCTATTAAAGGAGTATTTTAGTAAAAGAAGTAAATATAAAATGGTAACCCTGATTACTTGTCACCTGTATTAAGGTCCTTGCGCTTCGATGTGTTTATAATGACATATCATGGTTTAATTGCGTCATAAGTAGTGGGGTCCTGCCACATCAGCGGCAAATTCACAGGTTTTTGTGGTGTCACATTGACAACTTAATGGTGATGTGATTAAAACCTTCATCGTGGACTAATTATGATACAAATTGGTTGTCGTTTTTTTTTTTTGTGATGAAGTTTGCGCTGCAAGTTTTATTGACAAGTATTGCATTGCAGCTTCATCAGACTAGGAGTAAGTAGCTAAAACAATAAAAAAAAGATATAAAATAAAATAAAAAAATTATAATATTAGGTTGTCGTTAATGCTTCTCATATGGTATCGGAATGGTACCGGAAGGCGAACTGTTGGCAGGCCCTTCACCAGGTGGTCCGACAATCTGATGTAGGTTGCGGAAGCATCTGGATCCGGGCAATGCAGATCGATCGATGTGGAAATCTTTGGAAGAGGCCTATGTCCAGCAGTGGACGTCTGTCAGGTGATGATGATGATGACGACGCTCTTTTCTTAAAGGCATCCTGTCGTATTGGTCCTGAAATACCGTTGACCATACACAAAGTGGTACTGCGTGGTAAAAAGTTGCGCTTGAATCGCACAGTGGAAGATCGCCAGTCATCCAGGTGGTGGGGATAGAACTTGGCATTGTGTCGCCAAGGACTGGGCTCCAGGCTAAGAGCTACGCTTCTTTTCATGCACTTAAATATAAAGTTTTAACATATCATCATCATTAGCTGCCTTCTTCAAATTGAAGCTTGGTCATCAAATTGGGAAGACTAATTCGATCCTCAGCTGTACTTTTTAACTGATGGTATTCAAACCCGGTCCACTCCTTTATATCGAGAAACCACTTCTTCCACTGTCTACCAGGCGCAATGTGAATACAGAAGTAAAAAAAAAAAATATTAAAGTTGATTCATAATAACACTTCCCGAGATCGTCAACGAATTTCGAGCACCGGACTTTCATCTCGCATCCCACTCCGAGTCGTGACCATATCGCATCCATTAGTCTTAATTTCTGTTCCCGCGTTCGATTCCCAGGCGGGGTTTTTGTCGGTCGTTACCGCGGTAAGGCGGCGGGATGATTTCATAATACCCCCTTTGTAGTTGCCGACCGGGGCGGTCACATTCACATTAAACCGAATCCATTGCGCATTTAATCTCCAAATGAGAAATTACAAGAAAAAATTAAAAAAAAATCACACCAATATGTACAACAGTAACACTATCTCAATATGGCGTGAGTAATATATATTCATAATTACTGGTAAGCACCTATTACCAGTTTTCCGACTCCGCCGCTTACTAGCACAGCAATAGTAAACTTTGTTAGGATTAAAATTAAACAACTTTAAATCTTATCATGTCTGGTATTAAAAATGAAATACTAAGTAACAAATCATATTAAGCGTTAAAAGCGCATTAAACCGGATCAAGCGCTGACACGAGCACACATTTGTAAGCGATTTAAAAAGCTTTCATAACTCTTGCCGCATTAAAACGGATTCCTTCAAAGCACCAGCTTAAATCTTAAGCTGTTGACAGTTACGGCGACTACCGGTGACGTGGTCGTCGTATGAGGATTTTAATTTTTTTTAATTAAACTAACCGACCGGATATCCGGGACATTCACCTGATAGTAAGTGACACTCTTGCCTATAACAACATGATGCTAGTTATTATGTTATAAACTGCACCACGTTGCGCTCATAGCCTTGAGTCATAAGATGTTAGATTTCGTTACCCCAGTAATTACATCAGTAACAACCCCCTTCAAACCGGAACACAGCGATGTTTCTACAGTATTGTGTTAGCTGCAGAAATAGGCGCAGCGTTGGTATCAACAAAGTCTCCAGCAAAAAAGGCCTAGCATCGATACACTACTACAATTGCTGTTGTCTACCCGCTGCAATCTGATGAGAGTCAGAGCATTCTGGACGAGCTCGCTTCAGCATCCTTTGGACTCATTGTTAATTAATATCACGTGAAATTAAGAACAAGTGTCAGCTAAGTAACTTTAAACATGTACATTATGCATCATGGTTGTCATATAACATGAATTAATAGCTTTTAGTATATTTTTAAAGTTTACGTCAACAACAATTTAAATATGTGTTAGTGATGAACAAGCCAAGAGCAAGACCAAGACTTGGATAATCTTGGTATTACTCTTGGTCTTGGATAATAGGTCTTGATCCTGCGAAAAAGCAAGACCAAGAGGAAGACTTGGACAATTTTGGTATTACTCTTGATATTGATCTAGTACATTGCCGTGAACAATATCTTTACTAGTTTAAGTATATTATTTTAAGTTATTATGCAAGTTAATAATTTGTCCCAAGCACTAATGGACTCTCAACATAAGCCGATGATCTGGTCAAGGTCGAGGGAAATCGCAGGATGAGGCCAGGACATGATTCAAATATGAGAATACGAGTTCATGCTGATAGGTCTCGGTTGCGGAAGACCGTCTAGGTTGGTAACACTGCAGCGTTTATATCTGAAGCCAAACTGTACTATGCAAATATTACTACGACCCGGTTTGAAGGGCGTCGTGACTAATGAAATTACTGGGAATATCAAGACACAACACGTTTTTACAAGTGACGATCGCAATTTGGAGCAGTATACATATTAATCAGCGCCACGTTGTTATGCAGGTGTATCACTTATCTTCAGGTGATAATCGGGCTTCTCCTGCCGCTTTATTGTAAAAAAAAAAAATTGAAAGAACTTTCGTCAAAATCGCTTTGAGTTCTAACAGTAAGCGACTTCCACTTAAGCCCTTAATCAAAACATTTAAACTATTCACCCTTTCACCAAAACCCGACAACTTGTTCCAAGTTAAGTGTCCGTCACTCCGTCACTCAGGGTTACGTGAGCTCGTTAGCGGTCAATTTAACTGTTGAACAAAAACTTAACTCGTTGACGAGCAAACGACGCGTCGAGAGCCCGCCGGACGGTGACGTGGCTGTCCAGGTACAGAGAATTCAAGTTCACCTTCACAAGGAATTTGTTTGTTTTGTACATAAAAAATATCCTTCTCGCACACGTATCTCTCGTGTCCTCTTTGCGGGAGAGGCCTTTGCCCAACGCTGGACTTCTATCAGCTGATGATTGTGTCCACGTAAAAAATTATATTAACTAACCAGAGCTTTACATTAAAGAAATATTTTGTGAGAGGTTTTACCATTTTCATGGTCTCGAAGGGGTGTAAAGGGTTCTGCTTCACACCTTACGGAGCCCAAGTCCAGCTCACCTGCACGCGATGCACCCTGCTAAACATACGAAGTTCTGACCACTCACCAACCCGCACTGGTCCAGAGTGATAAAACTAAGGCCCAATTCTCCCTCAGTGAGGATACTTGAAGGAGGCCTTGGGCATAAGCCCAACTGTGGGCTTATCCGGCTGAAAAGTCTCGAAAATTCTTATCTTCGACTAACCTAAAAATACCTTTAAATATTATAAAGCGATAATACTATCAACATTATTACCGTGGTAACAATGGTACACATATGTATCGCAACGTGTTCATCTCATATCATCTAAGATTTTTACATTGGGACTTATTGAATATATCCACTTGAAATATATATAAGACATCATTCAAAAAAAAATATCTGTGACTCTATGGTTAAAAAGAGACCATACTATTGAGTCTATTACCAGGTAACAGTGGAGATAGATTAATAATGATTTAACACTATATTTTTTAAAGACTCCCAAGCATCTGACTCTCGCTCATTCTCCAAAAACTGACACTTACTATCAAGTGAATATCTTTAAAGTCCCTCATTAGGGATCTGATATATCTCTAAAGGATATAAGTTCTAAAAAAAAAAATGTTAAATAAATTTATACATTCTTAATATTTATACTGACTGTGCTGGTGGTAGGTCTCTGTTACCGAAGACAATAATGTGCAAAGATTATCCAGTTCTGGTTTGAAGGACGTTGTAGCTAGTCAAATAACAGTATGTCATAATACACATGTCATAATAAACAGCATTATGTGGTGCAGTGTATATCATCCTAATTAACACATCGTTATGAGCGAGCGTATCACTTACCATCAGCTGAACGTCCTACTTGTCTATACGGATATGTCCAAAGGGAACACGAGCCTATTGCTGTTTCCGGAAGAACCTCATCGCATCCGTACTAAAGGTCCACATTGTGTAGGTCCTTAAGAAAACTTCGGCGAGCAGTTCATTCCGATACCAGACGGTTCCTGGTGGAAGTTTCTGTATCTCATGTTATGTAATTCCGTCGGTCGTGACGCGGCGACGCGACGCGACCTTGACGCGATCGAATCGGTGACGACGCGACCTGATCGTGACCGTATCGTCAGCGCGCGGTACCGTCACCACGTCTCCAATTGTTTTAGTTAGTAGCAAAACAATCGGCACTCTAACACTAACACTAACCAGCTCAATCAAGGTTAATGTTGTTTAATTTAATTGATTATCACGACGTTTGGACCGTCTTGCTGCAGACGGGGTCACGGGATGACAAAGGTGACAGATTTCCTGTCATCATGGAGTCATAACCGAAAACTTGTAGTCGTTATTCACATTCCGATCTACGCTTTATGAGAAACGCGGAGAAAGGGAAACGCCGGGGTAATTTTTATACAGGGTGAAAAGTAACAGGTGTAAAAGATGTGTAGGGGCTAAAGTATAGCTCGTATCCTGTATCTATCTATGTATGGAGTAACCCTTACAGAAACAATGATTCTGGAGTTATTCATTTTTTTAATATTATTCGAAAAATTCCCGATGTCCTAGAAAAAAATTCGATGATTTTATTCCTTACTTATTTCTACACAAATTTTAATGTAATAATTATTGTTTAATCATTGTTTTATTAAATTATATCAATAATCATCACTTAGAGGCTAAAACTTTTAAATTAGGCTCTTTGAAAGTGGTAACAGTAAAAAAATAAGGCGTCATACTTACATTTTTATTTATTCTTAAAATATTTTTTTTATAAATAAAATAAAAATAATAATATAATAAGATACTTATAAAGGAAATAAATAAGTACCTCACTTTAATACCTATGCGACAAGATATAAGAAAGTACATAAAGCTTCTAAAATTTAGAAAAAAAAAATTTTTTTTGCTCAAACTGACGGCCACGGTTCCTGATACAATCACGAAGCCTCTTCCTTAAGTCAGATTAAATGACTCGCCCCGTGAGATGTTGTCTTATTTTGTCAGCAGCAACCGTGATGCCTGACTTTAAATGTTCTAACGAGTAATTGGTGTTGTGTACATTAAAGATGTCATGTGACCCCATAAATAATAATCTCAGGGTGTTAAATTGGGACACCTTGCGGGCCGCGGTGTTGGTCTGCCTCGGCCAATTCATCGCTGAGGAAAAGTAGTGTCTAAGCACTGTCCTACGCCGAGATGCTGGAACACCATTTCTCTTCTGGTTTTATTATATATATATATATAGGAGATTTCGGCTTTGTAGAGACTGGTGCAGAAGACAACAGGAAACCAAGACGGCATGAAAAAGTCCAATAATAACAAGGCCCTGAGTGCCCGGCGTCTCTTAGATCGAGACAGAAAGTACTGTACCACGCTCATCGCCAACCTCCACTAGTTGCAGAGTCAGTTTAAAGGAAGAAAAGACTTGACATTTGGTGGGAATATTACTTTGGCCGAGTTTAGGTTAAAAACGGATTTTATAAAATGTAACCCTCAAAAGTGAGTGTTAATAACGGCAAGCGGCCCATGAGGAGAAAATATATCTGAGAGTAACTCTACACTACGAAGCAATTATTTAAAGTATTATTCATATAAAAATTATAATTAAGTCATCATAGCAAGGCAACAGCATCATCAAGACAAGGAGATTAATTTTGGGTAGGCTTGGTGGTGGTGATGGCTTGGATAGGTTTGGATAGGATATGCACACTGCATTCTGAATCTCTGTTCTTATCTATACTTAATGATAAAGTCATCGATTTCCATCACAGCATAGATAGATTTTTTTTTTCTATCATTGTCCTGTGTGTCGTGGGTCAGGGCCATTTAATGACCGGTCATTTGTCATCAATTGTATTTATTTACATATCTTTCCTTCATCTTTCATTCTCCGCTCTTCTTTAATACTTCTTGTCTGAATCATTCAGCATTCCATTTCCTTCTTTCACATCAGATAGGTTTAAGATAGTATTGCCCATAAGTCACCACGCTGGGCATGCGGGTTGGCAACTGTAAGGTATTGGGAGGGATAGAGAGATGTGTGAGGGATGCAGACTTTAGAGAGGAATGTTGTAAAATATACAGGTATAACGGGTAATGTAGGGTGCTACTATTTGGAGTATTGTTGGGGGAAGAATAGTAACAACTGTGGTTTTCGGGGTAGCGAACCCGTATTCATGAAGATGAACCAACTGACAGGGTATGCTAGTAATGGTCGCAGGAATATTATGATGATCTTTATCGGGATTTGTCCTTCTTTAGTCGCCTTTTAAGACACGCCAAAGGTGGTACAGCGGTGTGGATATTCTAACCCGTCTCCCACACGGGTGTAACGTTTGATGGAAGATATTGGAGAAGCCTATATCGGGCAGTGGATAAACAAAAGCTGATACTGATGATGATGAGGTTTAGGGAGCCAGGGTTGCGGTGATTATTTGCTTATATGGACCGTTTACCTCTGGTTAAAGACGTATGTTGCTGAAAGATCAGCCACATAACCCGTCCCTTATTATAAATTCTTATCTGGTTTTATCAGTCTTGAGGTCGTACATCTGTAAGTACGTACGGATAGTAAGACTTGACTGGACTCTAGTAATGAACTCTATCCCCAGCCGGCAGTCTCGTGCTCCGCGCAGTGTATACTCGTACCGCAGCGCCGTAGCGCCCTCTGTCGCCTCCACACACCGCTCCAAGGTCTCTAGGAAGGTGAGCAATTGATTATGTCATTTTAATTCTTTATATGCTTACTGTGTTCCGGATTGAAAGGCGCTGTAGCTAGTGTAATTACTGGGCTAACGAGGCTCAACATGTACAGAAAGAAGATAGAAGTACAATGTGGTGCAGTATACATCATCCATTGGATTAACATTGTTATGGGCAGGCGTATTATTTACCATCAGGCGAACATCTCTTGTCTCGTCGCTTCTTTAAACAGAAAAAACCATAAAAATGAATTTGTAGGTTATAATTAATTTTTGCAAGTTCCAGTAATATCAATGCAACGCGATAAGGTTTTGATAAGACCCAAATTTAAGTTAGAGTAATGTTTTCAAATACACTTCCACATTTAAAATCTGGTGAAGGAAATAAAAACAAAAAAAAATTGCAGATTGACCCCTATATATAAGAAACGGTAATCTGTATATATTCAAAAAGTTAAGATGTAACATTTATCAAACTTTAAAAAAAGTCTCTCTCTCGACATTTTCCAAAATGTCCTAACATATATTTAACTTATATTTTTTAAATTCTCAAGTTAGACCTTTGCTTGACCTGATAACCTAAAATGACTAAAAACCTTTCTGAGGTCTATGAGGACAGTTATTTATTTATCTCACCGTTAAACCAATCAAAAGTTCAGTAATAATTAATAATGGACAAGAGTTTGATAGAAACGGTTAAGTTAGAGTTGACCCCATCGACTTGTTTTTTTTTTGAAGTTGATGAAGTTTCTCCGTTACCGGATTCTTTAGAACTGTATCCATTTTTAAAGGTCACAAAGATATATATATATATATATATATATTTAAGAAGGTATTTTTAAGAATATGTTATTGACATGTGGATACTTGCAGGCGGGTGTGAAAGTGGACACGATGGCTGCGCCGAACCCTTTCTGCCCGAACGTGAAAGGCATGTGCTGCCTCATGCTGCTTCTCAACCTGGGCCTAATCCTCGTCACCCTTGGTTTCGTGATAGTGCTGCAGTTCTTCGAGCCACTGTTTGTTTGGTAAGTTACAAATGGAGTAGACGGGCAGGATGGTCATCTGCTGACGATACGTTTCTCTTCAGCAACAACGCCCTTTAAATCGGAACACAACAATGCACATTCACTCTTGGCCGAAGAAATAGACGTTGTGATGAAACCCAAATAAAAGCAACCTCTTGTCTGTCTAAATTGAAAAGCCTTTACTTCCTTCCGGCTCTAAGGCTCACATCACCGAATTTTCGAGGCGTTGTAGCGAGTAATATTACTAGGGTAACGAGTCACGTCTCAAAGGAACGAGCATATCGTAACTAGCGCCACCAAGTCACGATCCGGTGACACTTCATCGAATAAAATGGGTATGCGTGAGAACTTACTTAAATAACCTTCAACTTATTCACTTGAGCACAAGTATATGGTAAAAAGCTGAAAGGTGGAGCAATCGCCGAAACTAGAACGAAACGCCGCCTCGTCTGCTACAGCGGAGCGTGGACAATTGTTCTCGGGCCAACATTAAAAATCAATTTGAATTTTTTAACAAAACGCTGCCCCGCCAACGGTATACGCAATTTGGATGACAATGTGACATTCACGGGGCCACGTCGATTTCCACGATTCCCCACCATTACGCTTCTTTTGGTGGTAATCTGGTTTTTTATTGCGTGTCCCGTCAATTATCTGGTTTATAACAAAATATATTGACCTCCACCCTCCAGCGCCTGCCCGAAGTTCCTTATAATTGAACGTGAATATTTTCTTTAAATTTACATGAAACTAAATATTGTTCCAGGTCCTCATCCACAGAATATATCTATTAAAATTTTTCTTTCACTACTTCATTCGCCAATACTATTATTAACCGATGAGCCATATACCATAAATCATGTAATTTTTAATATACATTCAAATATATTAAAGGCAATGAACTTAGAGATACTGTCTGATTTAGTACTTTATAGAATCATGTACTACATTAACTGCTAATTGAACAGTAACTGATATAATTACAATTACTATAGAATATATGTCAACGCAGGATGGTCCTTTAGAGCACTCTTCACATTTCTCTGGTATCCCTATATAACAGTGCTTTTCTCCTTTGTTTGTTTAATATTGGTTTTCCTTGCTTTCGTCTTTATCATTTTCTGTCTCATTTCTTTTCATAATTTCCGGATGTTCTAATAATAGTTCATTATCTTTTTCAGGATCCTGGGTATAGTTTTCCTAATATTCGGATTCATTACACTGGTAGGCAGCCTCATATACTGCGTGGTGCTATGCCGGGAGAACCCATATCCTAGGTATCCGGACGACTTCTACTGGACCCATCATTGGTCGAAGACCATAGGGCCTTCGGAGATACACTACAGCACTAGCGAGAAGCCCTACAGGCAGAACGGTCACAGCGACAGATATAGTAACAAATACAACGGAAAATATTCCGATAGAGAAAGCGCTAAAGGTTATTCCGACAGGGAAAGCAAACTAAGTAGGTATTGATAGTACTTAAAGCTAGGTCTAAATAAATAATGAGGTACTGTGCCGCATTTAGAATCGTAATGTTGTCACAAATACCATTTTATAATGTATAAATACTTTTATTGTGTGAGTTACACCGTAAGTTACAATTTTTGTTATCAATACACAAAACCTATTAATATTATAGAAATAAAGAAAAACCACAACTCTTTTATATTTCGAATCTCTTGAAATATAACAGAGTTGTGGTTGTTTGGACATTTATCTGCGTGCGATTATCAGATCAGTACTTCCCGCTCAAAGATGGCGCTATAGTATTATTAATATATATATTACAAGTTTGGAAACATAAAAACAATTAAACATTGTTCTGTGGCGCAGTGAAATAAAAATTAAAGCTTTACTAATATTAATAATTTGACGTACATGTGGATACGGAATAATAATAAAACAACGTTGTATTGTATAAACTTTTGATAAGTAAAAATGTTAAACTAACATCAACACACAAAATTACATTCATACGAGTTAATCAAACAATTACATACCTTTTCTATATAAATTGTTAAGAAAAAATTTGTGTATTAATTTCTCTAACAATTGTTGTAAATAATATATTATTTTTAATTATTTTAAGTTACACTGAAGCGAATGCCATATTAAATTTATTTTTTTTTATTTAACGAGTTGTATTAATGCAGCTGCAATAAGACGTTCCGTTCTAATGTCTGTAATATAATATTTAATTAACTCCATGTAAAATCATTTAAATCATGTATATTGAAAATAATGGATCTGTAATATTTTATTAAATCATTTTGCGTACTTAACGAGGTTTTACTGTTTCCATTACCATCACGTCAATAACATACTGTGTATTAGTAGACCGCTTCCGAAAACGAAGACATACGATAGTACTAATGACACCTTTGATGATTGGACGGAAAAAAACAATCCTGATTTAAAAAAAAAGCATATTTTAAAACGTCTTATTAGCATTATTTACGCTCCATCGTGTTAACACAGATAAATAAAACGATAGTTTCATAAAACATAGATTACTTAAAAATTAAATTATTAGAATTTATTTATGACACATCTTACCGATTTAAATGGTCCGTGGCCCTATGAAATAAGATTGAAATTGAAACCAAATACATCTCGTTGCGTAAATATAACGTTAATAAAATGTTTTAAAAATATATATTTTTTAATCAAGATCGTTTTTTCCATCCCATCATCAAACTCGTCATTAGTACTATCGTCTGTCTTCATTTTCGGAAGCGGTCTCATAATACACAGTATATATTTCTTATTGCTTTCTATTGTTTTTCTCTTTGGGTCATTTTAAAGAAAAAAATTATAAAGAGCCATATTTAAAAATGTCAAATTATTTCATACATATTAAAAACTAGAAAAAGTTTGTCAGAAGTGGGATTCGAACCCACGCCCTCAGAGAGGACCAGAACGCCCATCAACCCGTTTTTCACGGGCAAGTTTCCTTGAGTCTGGCGCCTTAGACCGCTCGGCCATCCTGACGATGGCGGCAAACGCTAAATAATCATACCACACGTAGATATGAAAATAAAATTAAAAAAAAATTATTAACTATTAATTTCATTGTTAATGTATACTAATCATCTGAATAGATTAGTATATAAAAATTAAATACTCTTATTCTTCTCTCTAATCACTTTTATATCCATTGTATATAATCGATGATCAACCACTGGCAGAATCCCTTTTGAACTACTCTCATTGCTCGTTTTGCAATTATATCAATAGGATACGGATATAAGGAAAAAAAAAGAAGTGTAAAATGATATAAAATTGATGGTTTATTTACAAACATTAAGACGATGAAAACAAAGTGGGGTGGGTGAACAGCGCATTGTAATATCGCTGGTGGTGACCAGCCGCCGTATATAAGATACCACAGTGTTGTCGCACCGAGCGATGTATGAATATATGAAATCAAAACAAAAACTATTGTACTGTTCTTCAATACTTAACATTATCCCTCATTGACAGTCGTCATAATGCGAAATTATAAATATATATATATATAATAAATAGTCTAAAGTACACTAGAAAAATTATAATTAATACATATTTAACAATAACACCAACATAGATAATACACTTCTCTTAAAAAAAGTATGTAGTCATATAAACTCCTGTCGTCGTCAAAAAATTAAATAACTCTTACTGAAATATGAAATACTGATATATAATTATATAGTACTGCTGTACGTATGTGCGCAAGATCTCTCGCTCGATGTATACATGCGCCGGAGCTTTGGCACAAGCATTTCATTAATCTTAGTTACGGTCCAGATCTATATACTAACAGTCGGGAAACTTTCCTTTATTATAATTATTAAGTTTAATTAATTATGAAACCATAATATAAGTCATTGTAATATAAAACGTTTCATTACTACAAGAAACAGGTCACACATAAAAAAATCGGGCATTTCCCCCCCGTGTTAAACTTTAACATAAATATATCTTTCTTATACGTAAGAAATGCAACGGTTACCCCTCCCCACCCTTTGTTTTCATCACAAAGTTATATTAATAATTAATGTCCACTTGTAAGATTGCATTACAATAAATAAAACACTTTCGGATACTAATTGACAGTAACTTGGTGCGAAATAAATCATTCAACCGGTGTCTTCACGAGCAAAAATAATTCAATTCAATTCGAGAAATACACAAAAGTAAAGAAAATAACAAAAGTAATAAAGAAATAAATTAATTAGAAACGTAGAAATACTGTGAGAGCGGAAAAGCAAATGAAAAAAATGAAGTGGAACGAAACACAGAAGAGTAATTTGAAAAGATACATTCACATATGTACACATTTTATAAAAATTTTTTATCGAAAAAATTTTATTTTTCATTGAAGACATTTTCCAACACGACGTCGTTTGAGCCGGCCCGCGCACCGGGCGCACACTAAACCTAATTAGGTACTAAGTCCTAACTTAAAATTATCCAGCGCTTACACTGCGCATGCCCAGTTAACGCGCGGGCTGAACGAGATTACGCTTCACGGGTGTGCGCTCTGCACAATATAAATATATATACTAAAAAAATTTACTAAAAATAATTAATATAAAAATAAAGTTACAACTTAACATTTCGACTGTCTATGGTTAACTATGACGTCACTAGTAACCACCGATTCTAAGTGACCATAAATCGTGACGTCACGACAGTAACCGCTGGTCTTAAGCGACCACAGGGGCAGTCAAAGTGTCAAGGACTTTTCCACGCGACGAGTTGGCTGTGCCATCGCTGTACCAGCGCAGAGCTATGATTTCTGCCCATGTACCAGTATGAATACGTTGTAAAGGCCGTTGCGCACGCGCACGCTATATAGAACCTTCGAAGCTATATTAATAAACAATAATACTAAATAATTAATTAACGACATAGTTCAGCTTGACATTACCAAGCGCTGTTAGATGTTCCAAGACCACATTTCGTGAACATGTACGTCCGTACCGTCCACCAAAGTGAACTTGACCGTCGTGTTTAAAAATTAATTAATGTATTATATAAGTTTTGTTTGATTATGTGCATCAATTTTAATTTGCAACTTGCTGAAAATAATCAGGTCTCATAAAAAGTATAGGCGTTTAGTAAGTTCTAGTGCTCATGGTAGGAGACCATTATTCTTTTACAGCACAGTCTTAAAGTAGCCGATAATGTACCTGCCGAACATATATTGATAGAATGTACATCGACCATGTCTCAATATGAACCAGCTCGTCTAATAGATAACCTCTTAATAGACATTCTTGAACACGTCCGCACCGACCTTACAACGCATTAGTATATTTATATTATTTCAACACTTAGTTTATCGTGAATGGACATATAGCGACTTATTATTAAATTAATAAAAAAAAATCTATTCGTTTAATTAGTATTGGTGTATATATGGTATACTGTAAAGTAAATATTTCTAAACATCATGTGTCTCTGCCGCTGGTGCTGCGATTGCGCATGTTAACAAGGCGCGTGGAAAGGTCGGAAATCTTCTTCTACACAGCTTCTTCCGCCTCCCCAAACTTTACCGTTTGACGACACTGGGTACAACTAGTAAATGATTCATCTGAAAGAAAAGAAAATTATATTGTAATAATTTTTAGTGTCTACGTCATCTACAGTGTAATGGCGTCCTATAATTCAGTACAATGCAAACATAACTTTAACATCTTCGGACGCTCTCTTCCCGTTTTCAAATGTAACTTGGGCTTTAATTTGCGGTAACCATAGACAAGTCTTATTTTCTTAGTATGCCTAATTTAAAGTTTTAGTGTAATAGTTATTTTTATTTGATTTTTTTGGTATGTGTGAATGAATGCTGTGCAAATCTGCGATGGTGTAACTGAACAATACCTTCATCTATCCTTTCACCAATGAAACTTAATCACGGCTGATGTGTGAAAGAAGTAGATCAATACAGTAACGATTTTGGACAAGTGGCAATAGGCAGGACACTGACTGCCTATGGAACAGTAAGATCCCTGTTATGACCCGTTGAAAGTCGCGTGAATCCGATGCACACGGACAGCGCAGGATTAATTCGTGTAGACATCCTTGTAATCTATATTTATAAGATATTTTGAAAACTTTGGATTCTAAGTATTTTTATATTGCATTATATAATATCTTGTATCAACAGATTCAAAATTTAATAAACATACTTATGCAGATATGAGACAGATCTTCTAATCGCTATCTGAACCATCGCTGAAGTTGTACTTAGGCGGCGCGCGTGAACGCGCCTGACCACGCGCTGGAGGCGGACTGCTGCTATCTATCTCCAACTCTTCCTCCGAATCGCTATCCACCTTCTTCTTGGCCTTTTTCCTTGGATTCGCCTTCTTCTTTTCCTGTAAATCGCAAAGGTTTTGAGACCATAAATTGGGTGCCACCATTAAGAGTGCTTATTTTTACCTCCAAATACTAGAGTGCAAGTGTTAATGTGAAAGTGCGATTTAATATCTAATGTCTCAAGCCAATGAGCGCAATGTAGAGTAGTGTATATCATACTAACAAGAGTCACATTGTTATGGATATAAAATATATATAAAAACATTCCAATTTAGCTCACTTTGTTGGATAATAAAAATAATATTTGGTAATGTATTTATTTGAGCATCAAAGTCTTCCATAATAACTACAAATAGCGTGTAATTTACCTTTTTACTGTCAAATATGCTATCATCCTCACTATCGTAGCTGGAGAGAACCTTAGCTGGCCTCTTTCTAGGTTTATCCTCTTTCTTCTCTTTAGCAGTGTTCAACAGTTTCCTCTTAGGACCCGGTTTCTTCTTAGGCGGCGATTCTGGCGCTGAAATGTCCTCTTCGTCGCTGGATAGAACAGTCGTTGGATTCGGATGGTGATTATTCATCTGTTCCTTCTTCGTATCTTCTATTAACGAGTCGAATAGGCAATCTATAAGCGCAAATAAGAATATGATACTATCTCATTATCAGTTGCGAAATAATTAACAAATGACTTTGATTTTGAATCTTCTGCCACAGCGATCCTGGAATGATTTCTGGGCCTGATGTTGTGGAATTTCGGTTGTTCGTAAGCTTTTACGAGCCCGGTTACGATCGACTTTTAAGGAAGTAAATGTAAACCTATCGCCATAGTAGCATTATTTAGTAAGTAAACATATAAGAGCTAGAGTATTCTGGGCGAGTGCGCTTCATCAACGACCTCGTTGGCATTAAAAACTGGGTACTAACAGCATATGAAATACGCAAGTATTGGCCCATGATAAATAAAATATCGAAGAATGTAACTCTAGTCTGTCTACATAAAATAAACCAGTATATAAATCACGTCAGTCCAAGTAAACTAAATCAATATTTACCAGAGTCCATCTCAGCGGGTTTCCTGTCGACATTCTTCTTGATGTTGAAATCATCATCATCGTCGCTAATGGATAAAACGCGTGGTTTCTCAGTGTCAGAATTTACTTTGTTGTCATGAAGCTCCAATTCCTCATTTGACTCTGAATCATCTGACCCCTCTTTGTACTTCTGTACCTAAAGTTGAAAGGTTACATTTCGTCATATTTTATCAGTTTAATCTAGACTGATTGATCATAGATAACATAGAAGGGATGTTGTTTTTTTTCCACAAAGCGAAAAGAACAGGATGATGACTTGATGATAAATGATATCCATCCCTTACAATACAGGGCCTGTTAGAATGATAAACAGAGCAGGAATGTGCCCTTGACCTCACCTTACTTGCCGCTCTTCTTGCACCAGGCTTCTCTCTCGGTGCTGGAGGTTCCACAATATCAGCATCAGACTCCGACACTTCACCGGAACTGCTGCCGCTAAACGTCATCTTCTTCTGGACATAAAAATAGTTATAGAATTTATACTACATACATTATCTAGCAGTTCTAGTTAGTTTAAGCGGAAACTAAATACTCAAATGGCTGACAAAACCCTGGGATGCTAATTAATGTCGTATGGCGACTGATTTATCAAAGAGATAATAATATAGCAGAAAAATTAATAGATATTTTGATAGCCATCTATTCCTTACCTTTTTAGGTTCCTTCTTAAACATGAGTTTGGTTTGTTTGAGTCCATCTGCCTTTTCACTCTTCTCCTTCTCTGGTTTCTCTTTCTTAACTCGACCTTTAGGCTTTCCCTTCTCGCCGCTCGACAAACTAATGCCGCATGGGTCATCCTAGGAATAATTAGAAGCTCTTGAAGAATGATCACATTGTTGTTTATATAAGGAACCCATTTCTAGTAACATATAGTTTACATAGAGAGCCTACTATAATTATTGTCAAATACAATTAACGTTTTGATGATTTTAAAACTAAATTTTAATATAAAACAGCCATCTACAATTTTCATACAAATAAACAGTCCTAATAATCCTACTCCCAGAGGTCGCCATTTCTTACAAGAAGAGTATAGACGGGATCTGAATATTGTGCTGGCTAAGTCTAGGAGTGTAGGTGGAACTCACATGTTTATGGAAGATGACGTTCTTACAGGTCGATTTTGTAACGTTTTCTTTCACTGAAAGCACAATCTTAATAGGAAGTGCGGAACCCGCGCCTTCTAGACTCATATAAAGGCTAAAACAGTATTTCAAACGAAACTATCAGGGGGCTCCAGACTCTAACGATCCAAATTAAAATTTCCTAACATTCCCTTACATAATGATTACCAAAAGAAAACTTATCGATTTTCAATCTCACCGGATCATACTCCTTTTTGATCTCTTTCCTAGTCTTGGCCTTTTCGGCTGCCTGGATCCTTTTGATTAGATCATCTGATATTTTCGGAGGGATGCGCCTGCCGTTCTCCGACGGTACGATGTCCATAAATGACTTCCTGTTTTTCTTATTGGCGGCCTAGTAATAAATCGGTGATTATTAAAATAATATATTTTCGAAACAAGCAAACTCAATAAAATGTAATGTCTAGATATATGCGAAAATGTCACATCTTCAAGAGATGTGTTACTTTTGGCCCAAGTCAATTTACTTATGATTTCTCCCTCTCCAAACACCCAAACTTAGCTGGCATAGCATTTGCGTCTATTCTATATAGAAATATAAAGCCTACGACCATGTCACAAATTCAGCTATGACAACTTCCTAATAGTAGAAGAATTTAAATAATAAATAAAAATATTTACCTTTGACCTTTCCATCTGTATGTTTGAAAGTAAAAGACATTGAGTTTTATTAAACAAAATCGTAAAAATGGTGACTTACATATGCACGAATGTATATACATACACAATGTATTTAAAGCCACAAAGCGACAAGACATCCCGTCATTAACAATGTGGCGCTAATTATCATAATATACATTGCATATACATATATATCACGCCTTGTTCCCAGTGGGGTAAGCAGAGACCACCTGTCTCCACTTTCTACAATCCTGGCACACCTCTCTCGATTCCTCCACTTTCATGAGCGTCTTCATGCATACTCGTCAGTTGCAACTACTCTTGACCAGGCGTTTCTTTAGGAAATCTTCGAGTTGATCGGAATATGCGCGCCTAGGTCGACCAGCACCGATTTTTCCAATCATTCTTTCTCTTAATACCTCTTTCGTTAATCTTCCTTCATCCATTCTTTTTACATGACCGAACCATCCAAGCATCCCGTTATCTTTGTCACTACATCTTCAACCACGCTGCAATGCTCCCTTATCACACTGTTCCTTACTATGTCCATTAGTAGTAGAATGATGGACAAAAAATACACGCTTTGAAGCTCCAAATATTGGGTCTTACTCTAGTATTTTCACTAATCAGTGACCTTTTTGCGAGAACAATAATGTTGTCACAATACTGTTTGATGGTAGAAATAGAAGCTGAAGTAGACTTAGATGATCTCTAGGAACACAGCCTTGCCATCAGTAGCTGTTTTAATTAATATTTGTTGATATTCAGTATCTAAAAATCACACCAATAAAATTTATTACTGAACTTGTGTGCCCCCAAACCTGTGCTTTAGAAGTCTTCTTGTTAACTGTCATCTCATCGTGCCTCTCCTTCTCCTCCACTTCCTCCAGTCGCAGGAGGAATGCGTCTAGATCCTCGCGCCAGAGCATTGATGGAGTTTTTGCCCTGTAAAAATTTATCGACTTTACATTTAACCATAATCATGGCAGACACCAAAACTTGGCAGCAGGAGTGGACACTACACTATTGTCTACATAGATGATCATTGAAAAGGCTGCCCAATAAAATTTTTCTAAATTCTAGTCACAAACATGTATTTATTTACTTTACATATAATTGTTTATCAATTTTAGAGTACTTACTTGAGAGTATTAAGTTCGGAGAGTTTCTGATCCCTTTGCTTTAGCAAATCATCTTTCTTCTCCTTAGTCAACATCCACATAGACATTCCCAGCAGGTAGTTGAATTTCTTTACTTCTTTTAACTGCTGGAAAGCTTTTTCTGCAAATTCATATTTAAACATTTAATTATAAGTATAAGCCAGTTTGTGAAGGCGTTAAATTTTAATATCATCTGACAAAATGTTACCTGGATCAACCTGTTTGCCTTTGTCCTCCAGTTCCGGTTCATTTTCAGACTCCTGCGGATCCTCCTCGACTACCTCTAGACCTTGCATTTTGCTTGCGCGTTTCTTCCACTCCGCAATAGGGTCGGGTGCGTAGCCTTAAAATACGAACATGTACAATATACATTAAACAATATAATTTAAAATCAATCCTAAATGTAGTTATCACATGTACAGATAATCCATAACCCAACAGCTGCAAAGAATAGTACTAAAAAGGTAAAAATAAAAACACACTAACAAGATCTCAAGTTAATTCCAGATTCTGTCTATCAATGTATTATGGATTAAGGAGTATTTTTTGTTACCTATAAGCCATTAACTAATCAAACTCATTAATTATTTACTAATAAAGGTCTTTGGAATTATCATTTTTTTGACATGTCTTGATAACTAACAAAACTAACCTCTCTTGATAAGTTCTTCCACCATCACCTTCCGCTTTTTGTTCTCAATCACCAGTCCCTTATCGCATTTCTCGAGGATGAAGCGCGCCTGATTGGTGAGCTTGTCTGCCTCGGCTTGCAGCTGTCCCTCCAGGTAGTCCTTGCGTCTCAAGTAATATTTAAGACGAAGGTCGTAGAATTCCCTTAAGACTTCCTCAACTTTATCAAATCTGCAAGTTTTACGATAACTTATTTATTTCATAACCTAAAGTATCTTAAACAAATTCTAATCTGGAAGACAAGTCAAGGATTAAGGCATCTACATACAGCAAAACTGATTCTTATATGAAAAAAAAGTGGTTTTAGTTGTTTAAAGTACAACTGTCCAACTGAAATGTTTACATTATTGTGTTCCAGTTTGGAGGATGTTCAGGCCTTACTAGAATTACGAGGAGGTAAAAGATGCTCTGATTACATCTTTTGTCTTAAGGCTACAAATACAACACGCTGTAATGTGTATCACCTGAACTAAAGTGAATTTTTTATAGGCAAGAGTAAATAGCTTACACGACATTACGCTCGTCACCTTGACAAATAAAGCGTTAAGTGTCGTTACCTCAGTAACTACCATACTACAGAGCCCTTCAAACCCTAACATCGGTAATATTTGCACAGTACTGTTTGATGGCAGATACAGGCGCAGCGATGGTACCTACCTAGGCGGTCTTTGGCAAAACAGAGCTACCATTAGTTGAAAAAAAAATTGTGGCTGTTAACCCAGAACATTGCAGTCGACTGTGGTCCAAAAAAAAGTTAAATATATCATACCTTCGTAAACAGTTATTATGGTCGAAAGCGTTCATACACGTCATGGAGATCGTAGTTTGCAATTTGAATACTTTATGTATGCCCTCTGCTTCAACTTCAGCCAACTTGCCCGGCAAAAGGGTCACAACGAAACGCACTGTGGTATCGGTGTTGTATTCCTGTAATGCAGGAAGGAAACAGTCTTTAGTGTAAGTTTGAGACAAGTGTGCTCATAAAATCATAATGTTAGGTGACTATGAGAGGCGTGGGAACTCAAGATGTATTTGGTTTCTGAATCTGGAAACTGAACCCAATGAAGGGCCACCGCAGCAATAACATTGCGCGTCCTGGCGTTCGTTGACCTGAGCATCAGCTGTTTTAGATTTTGTGTTGCATTTGTTTAGTTTTTTTTAGTAATGTATTTATAAAAAACTATCGTTTCATGTAGCTGCACTAACATGATGGAGCGTAAATAATACTAATAAAACGTTTTAAAAATATGACTTTTTTAAATCAGGATCGATTTTTTCCGTGCCATCATCAAAGGTGTCAAGCGGTCTCCTAATACCCAGTACAGCCTTTGCGCCATGGAAGCTATTATATTTGGTCATGTTGACCTCATGTTTTGTTCATATATTATATTGTTATGGCATATAATAGCTTGGTGGAGAAAAACCGTGATACTTAGATGGCCCTCAGTGGAAGACTTACGATGAATACTTGTGGGTTACCAAAGTACAAATACACACCATGTCATCAGGCACAGAGCATTCATAGAATACTACCTTTTTTTCTTTTAAATATTGCTTATACGATTTAAATTACGCTTAAGAAGCAGTGTCCTCACCCTGTACTCAGATATCAGCGGTTTCACTTTATCATTGCCAAGCATCGGTTCCAAAACATTCTCCTTGTAGTTTTGCGTCCATACTCCTACCGGGAGTTCCGTGATCTCTATTTTCTCACCGGGCAATACCGCAGCCTCACCCGAAATTACATACTTATCACCGAATCCCTCGATTGTTCCGCGGAAATTTTTATACCATGGATGCATGGGTTTTGGTTCTTCGCCATCCAGCATGCGTCTAGAACAAAAGTTAAATTTTCGTATATATGTCAATAATGAAGAAAGGAGTGAAAGACTTAGACAAAGAAAAGCTTACCCTACCATTATATGGTATATTAGCTAGGAAGAGCGAGAGTGAGAGAAAAAGAGGTAGAGGGAGGGAAAGAGAGAGACACGGAGAGAGAGTGTGACTTAGGAATAACCATATCTATTAATGCTTAAACAACAAAATTGTTTTTTTTTTAAATTTTAAGAATTATACATACCGAATATTAGTGACAATATCTCGAGGGTTATAATTAGGTATCTTCGTAGACCAGCCAGTACCAATACCCTCAGCACCGTTGACTAACACCATAGGCAATATAGGGATATAATGTATGGGTTCAATTTTTTGATTATCTTCAAACTCATGCTGCAAAATTAACATAGAAAATTACTATAATGGCAACAGGATCTTTACATAAAAAGGAAGTGAACACATAATAATTTAATTTATATTATAATTATCAAAGCAACTGCTGCCAGCAAAACTAATAAATAATTATAAGCCTGCAATAAATAATGTTATATATATAATAATATGATCCCCTTGGAGCATTCCTGTTCTAAGACATATATCTTTTTTCATAGTTTTATTTGTTCAATACTTACAATGAGTAAAGGGTCATCATGTGGATGGAAGATCAGTCTCGTCAGCGGCGACATCAGGGTGAAAATGTAACGCGGACTAGCGGAGTCTTTGCCTCCACTCAGGCGCGTACCGAACTGACCTCGCGGCTCCAGCAAGTTGATATTGTTTGAGCCAACGTAGTTTTGAGCGAGATTGACGATCGTCATACAAAGTGACTGCTCACCTATCAATGGACATGGTAACATCAGAATTATATTTTTTTTCCACATCATCATCACATACAACTGATTGGTGTGGTAATGTTTTGGAACAGACAATGTTGTGTAAATGATCATACTCTTTACTTGAATCTGCTATATATGTTAATATTATAATTTAATTTTATATCTGTAATATGTCTGCTTATATACATACCATGGTGGTAAGCTGAGTGTTCCGCAACTGAACCAGCCAGCTGCGCCACTTTAACCTCCCGCTTGTCATTACGCTTTATGCACGTAAATATCACTTTACGTTGGCCAGGCTTCAGACCGTCCACCATGGACGGTATTGATCTGAATTATAAGGATTACATAGTAAATAACCATATAGATAATTCATAATTTTTGTATCAATCACATTGTTATCTAATATACTGATGGCAGTTTAATAAATAGTAATTTGCTGTGATCAAATACGCGAATACATAAATTTTTTATGCAAACATTCATCCTTATTTAACCTCTAAAGTAGGAACATTAATTCTTACTTTGTCGATAACCCACGAGGCCAAAGTTTCACTTAATACTTCATAGTGAGAACAGCAAAGGATGTGACTTGCCAGCCGCAGTATTTCCGCCAAGATGCGATATATATATTTTTTAAAATAGAGACAATAGACTTTTTATAAACTAGTGCAATTTATTATCAAGAATGAGTTTTCATCAAGTGGGATTTTTGTCATGCACTAGCCACTTGATATCTTGAGTTTCAAAGCCTTCAGCACAATGTGGTGTATATCATCCTAATTACTTTGTTATGGATGGATGCATCACTAGCCTTCAGAATTGTCCCGAGACAGAATTTCCTGCTGGTAAGATCACTTCAACAAAATAATAACTTACCTCACATTGTCCCCATTTGAAAAGAGTACCAGCTCCAAATTAATAAAGTCAGAATAAGTAACAGCTTTAGTTTCTTTAGTATATAAATATCTTTCTGAGAGACCAATCTCCTTCCTCCTCTTAACTTCGTCCATATGATTAGTCAACCACTCTTTGCGTTGGTCAGCACCTTTTTTTGAGAATGCCAACTCAATGTGGTGGTCATCTGTGGGTCCACTGTATCTAAATTTAATCCTATGCCTTTCCATATTCTGGAAATATTCTTTAGCCTCCTTTGATGTGGAGGTACCCAAACCTTTGTAGTATTTGATATTGAATGTATGATGGTTCTCAGTTTCCCTCTTCCATTCTTCAAATTCAGGTAATGAATAGAAAGAAATTTCTTTATCCTTTTTAGTGGCTTTAACAATAGGTGTTATAAACTCCTCTAAGAATGGCAATTTCAACAGTTCAGGCCAATTGTGGTGAATGAAATTTATTATAAGGCCTTTGATATGAGAACCATCCTGATCTTGATCAGCCATTATCATAACTTTACCATATCTTAAGGTTTTCAAATCATCAAGTATGTTATATTTTTTTTTATATTGTAGTCCAAGAATTTTAATAAGATTATTAATTTCAACATTTTCAAGAACTTGTTTGTGGGATGCATCACGAACATTCAAAGGTTTACCCTTTAGTGGGAATACACCATAATGATCTCGTCCAACTACACTCAGCCCTGACACTGCTAATGTTTTAGCCGAGTCTCCCTCAGTAAGAATTAAGGTACAAAGATGTGAATTCTTTGTACCTGCATCATTTGCATCTTCTAGTTTCGGTATACCCTTCAATTTGCTTTGCTTTTTCCCTGAAGCTTTGACAAGTTCTGTTTGTGCTTTAAACTTAGCCCAAGTCAAAACAGATTCTACTAAACCTGATTTGCTAATAGAATTAATAAATTTCTCTGAGAAATTGCATTTTGATCCAAAGTTTTTTGCTTGGAGAGTCATGTTTTCTTTGGTTTGTGAATCAAAGGTTGGGTTTACAATAAGACAATTAATGAATATCCACATATGATTTTTCACTTGGAAAGGTTTTATGTTGACTCCACCTTTATTTTTCTTTTTCAAAACTTCTAAAACATTCTTAACCACACTGTCAGCAACTGTATCAACATGTTTCCCTCCTTTTGTAGTGGCTATAGAATTTACAAATGATACTTGTTGAAAACCCTTGTCAGAAAGAGTTAAGGCCACTTCCCAGCGTTCATTCGGTTTTTCATACAATACTTTTGCTGGTTGTCCATTGTCATCTTCATTACCTTTAATATACAAGTCTACATAGTCTTTAAACTTATTTATTTTAAGTCTTTCCCCATTTAAGTAAACTTTTACTCCTTGCGATGAAGCAGCCACGTCATAAGCCCGTCGCGACATTAACGCAACTATGTCGTCTTCTAGTTTGTCCATTTTAAACTTAGCCAAATCTGGACTAAATGTCACTTTTGTAAAATCATCTTCTTTACCAGATTCCTTAACTTTCGGTTCAGAAGCTTTTGTCATGTTAGAGCCCCATGTTTGTTTAAAATGTTTCTTATATTGCTTAGATGCAGTTTCTACTGTGAACTTTGTGGAGAAAATGTTACAAAGTTTTGCACCATAACCATTTCTACCTCCTGTAACTTTTTCCTCTTCATCATTGTAATTTGATGATGTCAAGAGATGTCCGAAGATCATTGTAGGGACATACATTTTCTCATCTTTATGCATGGCTACTGGAATACCACAGCCATTGTTATAAATTGATATAATATTCTGGTCTTGGTTAATGTCAATTCTGATAACATCCATTTTGGAGTCTCTTTGTTTGTTATCAGCTGCATTCACTAAGATTTCATCATATATTTTATATAGACCTGTAAACATTATTTGCAAGAAATTAAATGAATGCCTAATTCTAAAAAATAAACAATGAAGACCAGTTTAAAGATATACAATTTCCAATCATTGCACAATGGAAAAAAAAAAAACGAAAAAATTAACGGAATAAAAAAATATATTTTAAAGTTGATACAGAGAGTATTACAGACAATCACAATATTTTTTGTAGAAAAGTGGCAAAGTTCTTCATTAAAAATTTCAAATGTGGTCTATGGTAATTTTATATACTGTTAACAATTATACAGCAAACCACTTAAGGTTGGCCATAGAAATATAAAAGCTTACAAAAATTAAAAACAAATATATATACACACACCTGGCACATAAGTCAATTCTTTCTGCACCATGCACTCCTTTTCTTTGTCAAATACCCACATTGTCTCAGTGGCCCTCTCAACAGAACCAATGTATGTGTCAGGTCGGAGGAGGATATGCTCTAATTGTGACTTCTTTTGATATATCTTCTCGATTGTACCCTTCTGACCCTTGGCAGGAGGCACAGCCTCTGATGTGCCATTCTGGGTTGCGGTTTGCATTTTATTGATCATTGTCTAAAAAGAATAAACCTTGTGTAAACACTAGCATTTGTTTATTACAAAATTAGTTTATTGAGAATAATAAGGAATTGAGTTTCAATATACTATAAACAATAACAAAAGCGTGAATATTTTTGATATACCATATTGCATGCACCATGAAAATCTCACTAGTTGTGAAATTCATGTTAGTTACAACAAGACCTTTAATTAATTTCCTGGGTAATATAATTGATATCCTACAGGTTAATAATATAATATTTCTGTAAAAATATATCTGTATAAAATATCTGTTTATGTAAATATGATCCAATTTTTGTTAATTATCTATCAAAGTTTCATAAACAAATTCATAATTTCAAATAATGTTCCAATTACAAGGTTAGCATTCTTAATGCTCTAAATAAATTATTTAAGTATTTATTCAAACTTAACGAGTCGTAATAACGCTCTATTTAATAATAGGTAATAAGTGATTTCTCATACAATGATGTAAAAATATAAACAATTACAATGACCGTTATGGAGCAAAATGCCGCCAAGATCAGTTGCACTTACCCTTATATCAGCCATCTTGCGTCTTGTACGTATATTACTAATACAATACACGCTACGTATAATTCGTTCAAATAATATAATATTGTTAAAAATAACCGAACTGCCTCGTACAAAACAACATTTTTACTTAAGAATGCTGAAATAAGCGGTAACAACCATTTAACGAATTTGATTGACAAAGACGCCGTGCGAGTATGTAGACAACAAATTACTTTCTCTAAACAGATTAAAAACAAAAACGGTATTTGGAAGTTGTTCCATGGTTACTATTAATAATTTAACAAAATGATTGTGGTAGTAAAAATATAATGATCAATATAATTGAACAACTTCTTACGGTACTTATATATGGAACATTTCACTTTAGATTCAGACAAAATGTTTCATATGCAAAAGGTACAAACCAACAAATAAATATTGCTATATTATTTATATCGCGCCCTATATATTTTTTTATTTTTTATTAATACTATCAATAAATATGGAAACATCAACAGAAACATTTTCAATTCTGTGGCAGAAAGTCTAGCAAGTGGTGCGAGTAACCTTTGTCTATTATCATCAAGTGTCATTTATATTTTTTGTATAACCAGAACAAAAGACAGGTTAGGAATGTTAGAAATATAAACTAAAAATAAACATCTTTATTTATTATTAACAGAATGCCGTTTCTGTCCTTTGCTCCAATAATTTTAAAAAGGAACATAATTACACGTTCATCTCCCATATTTATCAAATGTCCCAATTTTTTAACTCGTAAGTCATCATTCGCTTCAGTTACTACAAAAACAGTACATGATGTGAACACAAATGTTGCAAAAGATGTCATTTTATTTAAATATGAGAATCCAAAGTTTTTTAAGTACATGAATGTATTTGCTGTAGTTCAATATATGTTTTGGTCGTATCTTGGAGTGTTCGCGTTTAAATCTTTAAAGGATGCACCAGTCGATGAATCCACAATCACGGATGACACACCGTGGTTCAGAAGAATAAATCTAGGAGAGAATAAATACAGAAATACATTGGGAGCCATTGCTTTGTTTATTGGTAAATATACTTGTAAATGTTTATGTACTTAAAAAATTTGATTTTAAATTCATTTCGTAAAATTATTTGCTAAGTTAGTAAATGTATTAAGTCTATTTTCGACTTAAAGAATTTGATGTCAAAGTGCTGTTTATATTTATACTTAGTATGTATCAGAGGGAGCATTCTTACATGTGACATTTGTCTCAACTATAGTAACATGGAAACTCTTAAGCAAAGTATTAGAAAATGTTAATTGTCATTGTATTACAATATGTTACAGAGAATTGAGTGGCAGTCTTATTAGGACTTTTTTGTGAGGCTCACATCTATTCAAATACATCCTTTTTTATTTTGTAATAAACAATATTTCTCATTTTGTCTTATTAATTGCAGGTTTTGGATCGTTATCAATGGTCTGGTTATATACAGTAAAGTCTGTGAGATATTTAATCCTCAATAAAGGTGGTAAACATCTGACATTTGTGACTTACACTCCTTTAGGTACAAACCGCATTATGAAGGTGCCTATTGAATATGTGTGTTGTAAGGAGAACAGGTCACAAGCCAAAGTACAACTGCCACTTAAAGTTAAGAATACAGTTATGCACTACATGTTGGATATGAGGGGAGAGTTCAAGAATCCACTGCTATTCGATAGCACTGCAGGATTATTGAGGAAGTGGTGAAGTTACTACATGGAATGTAATATAGCATAGTATAGTTACATTTAACAAGATGCTGTGTTTAATTTGTAGGTTGTTTGTAAATAAAGCTATTTAAGGTAAATTTTTCTTATTTATTTAAATAATGTGGATATTACACACAAAAAGTATTACAGTCTTAAAGACAGCAAACAGAAATCATGTAACTATCATTACATCATTGTTGTTTATAAATGAGAAGGTTCCAGGGGTCTGCATCATGCTTGTGATATAAAGGGTCCATGAGATACAACAACTGCTTTCTATTAGATAGGAAGAAGTATGTAGTAACGCTGAGTTGTAACCACATAATCACAAGCAGTCTCATTTAGGTATTGGTATATAATGAGGATCACATTATGCATACCACCACAATGGTATAAAAAAAGTCTCAAAGAATTGATAATAATAGTGCATCACAGTTTGACACCAGTGCATTGTTGGCTACACCTGTAGGTTAGGAATTTAGGGGATAATAAATAAAAAAACCAACATGAGATTTATCCAAAAAAAAAAACTTTATTTTAGTTCTCATAATTATAGCAACGGAAAGTTATTTCATTTAAACACAAAATAAACAAGAAATATAATCGATAACAAAAAAAAATAAATTTCATTTATTTTTATTTACAACGTCGACTCACAGAGTTAGACACGTCCTCGGTGTTGCCACACGAGGAAATTTTGAAACGAAACTCGCGCAAATATTTGTGATTTAATAGAGTTTTTGACATTATTGAGATTCATTTTATTATTATTTTAAAACACGAAGCCAAAACAAGTTTTAGTGGGCGTGTAAATATTTAATATTTTAGCGAGTGCAATTCTAACCGAAACAATATTTAACCAAATCGAATCGCAAGTAACATTCGGCGCGAACATGTTCTAACATTGAGAGATAACTTAAGGACGAAGTACACATAACCTTAAAGCCTAAACGTCTACTAATAATTTTCGAATTAAGTCTACAAATGCTTTAACTAGCTTGCTAACGGACAAGCCAACGAGGATCGACAGTGCATACGGAGCTCGTATAGACCAGGGGTCGGACGAACACTTGACAAGTTTTGACCTTTCTCTTTTCTTTTCTCTCGGCTCTCATCAGACATTAAAGTGGACATCCAAATTTGACTTTATTTCTTCACTTTAGTAAAATATTTGTAATTTGTTACGGTATAACGTTTATATTATCTAACTTATTTTTTAATAAACGTTATGTTTTTATAACTATGATACAAGTGTTACTTGATGTACTATTAAATAAACTTTTTAACACAAGCAAGCCAGAATGTGTATTGTTATTAATAATTTGTTCATTAACAAAATCATCTCGTACTATTTAAGCAAAACGTTTAAACAAATTGCTATTTGAATAACCTTTAATGTTGTTGGCTCTATTGAATAATGAATAATCCGACCACTGGTATACATTAAACGTTTGTTGTGAATGTGATTATAATTTTTAATATAAACAACGATATTAATTAAGGATTCTCGTATAATACAATTTGGAAGAATAATTATTCATGAGATCATTTAAGATGTTATACAATGAAGATCGCGAGAAACAAGTTGCTTATGTACAATGTCGTCAGCTAGGTAAACGAATATATAATTAATACATGTATAAGTGAAATATGAGAGCGGTGCACCATCAATCCCTATATTATTAAGTACATAATTAACCCTTATTTACAATTAAGTCATAAATATTAAATTGCTATCAATAAATTAACACGCTCAAGGCCCCGCGCGGCGCGTGCGCAGCGGACAGACGGAGCCGTCGCGATGTATATGACTTTTTATTACATTTACGTTAATCCAGCCATCACAGGTGTTTATAAATGAAGTTACAAATATAAATATATCATCTCCTACTGCATTGCAGTTACTATAAATCTACTTACTGTGTTCGCTAGCGACATCGGGATTAGCAGGTAGCGACAGAAAAGTTGCCATATGAAATAATAATTAATATTTTGAGCACACAGTTTAATAATGCGTCCCTTGCATTGTTCAATTCTTGATATATGTGAGTAGTTTAAATAGTTTTTTTATGAATTTTAGGAATTAATAGATTATTAAGAGATCGACAATGTTTATTTGGGAAGTCTTAGAAAATACAAATTTTATACAATACATATATATATATTGATATTAACGTGATTGTAATTAACAAGTTCTTGCTGTCGCTACCTGCTATGATATCTTTCAAAACAAAAATATATATTTAACTAACCTGTACTCATCACACAGTTGTTTCATTTACAAAAATATACCATATTAACAATTGTCCGACAAAATCGCTCCACTTTATCCATACGACTAATTTATGAAGTACTTTTACGTTAAGTTCGAAGCTGTTATTTTTTTTTCTTTCATTTTAGAAGCGTTAGTGTAAGCATATACCAATCGTGACTAACCGAATCCGCGCAGAAATACGTGACAACCCATCCATCAATATTAAACAACTAGCTCGTTAATGATTAAACTTAAAAAAAAGCAATCTTGGCACTCGCCGCTTTAATTCATTCGTCAGTCTCAAATCTCACAGAAAATTATCAGTCAACCATTTATGTGCCTTCCGTTATATTCAATGTATCTCCAACGCAATTAAATTTGTTATCTATGAAATAGTTTTTAGTCTGTGTCATTAAATTATTTTTATACAAAAAAAATCAACATTACAGTAAAGTGTGAATTTCTCGTGTTGATTTTATTTTTGTGTTTTCTTACGAACACTAAATCATCAATTCCGTCAATTCAAATATTATCGATACGCGAACAGTAAATATTTATCAGTTACATCTCTACACGTATCCGTGACGCACATTTCATTTGTGCACAGATCAAAAAGGTATTTGTCAATGTCGAAAAATCCTGTTGCTTAAAAGAGGTTTTAATGTAAACGTCATAGAGCTGGCAGTTTAAAATATCCTAGTCTATTATTTGATTTAAAAATTTTGGCCTTTAACTCGCTATAGCGCTAATATACAAACATGCAATTTTATCTGTATATAGAAAATGTTCGTTGATTAATCTGTTACGAGAACATAATATTTTTTTGGGCTTACACTTCATCTTAATTTAAGATGATAATTAGTAACAAGGCCGTGGATGATGAAACGTTTTTGCCTAGATTACTCTAGTCTTCACATGTTAATGCCCAGAGTACTCTGGCCCTTATGTGATATTGGGCAGAACTCTGGGCCTCATATATTAATGATCAGAATACTGTCGACTACTATATGTTGATGGATAGAAAACAGTGGTTCTGTTACGACGGCAAATTTACGATTGAGAGTGGTGGAGATACGAAAGCGGTTCGAAAAAACTCCCCCAAACCAAAGTTGACAAATGGTTCTGGTAGCCTTCTTCGAGTTAACCATGTAAGGGGATGCTGCGTTACGGAAGCCATTTAGTATTTATCAAATTCACGTCATAAAGGTTGCGTATACTCATCATTTTTCCGACATCAAATGTGATATTACTATAAACACTAATATTTTAAGGAAAACCTAAGAGTTCATTACTTATTCTCTGTTTAATTTATTATCTATGGTAAATAGTCTTCAACATACAGATAATAAGTTGTAAGATAAGGGTTGTACACAGATTTATTTAAATAGTTCAAGTCTTTACGATTGTCGCAATGAAACGCATGGTAACAAGTAACGTGTTAAATTTGTTTTGCTGTTACTAAGCCAATAATTTTGTGCGGTCTGATAATTGAGATACTTGTCAACAAAATGGTACTCATTTAAAGCACAACACTATTGTTGCTTTATACCGGAACTTACCGTAAGACCAACGACTAAGTTACACGACAACGGATACTAGTCTATAGTTACGACCACTGAGTCTTTACTTTGACACGTTTGTACGGAAGTCACGCGATCACATGGCATCCGACCTGCAGCCGTTGTTTACACTGCAACATGACCAGCACGGATATAGCGGTGTCCGCAGCGGTTTGGGCCTTACCCGGGCCCGTCAGAGTCTATCTTCGTTTAGTACCACGCGCGTCAGTCGGACAAGTACCGGGCGCGCGTTATTTCATCGCCGTCCTCCTCCCTACCCGGGCTGATGCTCTCGATTTCGTCCACCTCCTCAAGATTTTTCGTGTTCGGGTTGCATAGTCTGAAAGTTTGAGAAATGCAATAAATTTTCTTTTCTTTTTGTGCTAAAAAATATTGTTAAATCCGTAAATATTATTCAAATTTGTGTTAAATCCAATTGCAAATTTCTTCTTAGAGCCGTGATATTAGTAGATTTTTCTCAGACCACACATCGCTTTTGGGTTTTAAAAGCTGTCTTTATGGACTAAGTTGCCCCAAAAGATAATAGCACAGCGCATGGTCGAAGCCACAAAGGCATGATATGCAGTCATTACCGCTTGCATATTGACTTGCTTGGTCAATTTGTGGAGTGCATAAGAAAATCTTTTCATTTTTTTTGACACTTCCTCTACATTAATTTTCCAGGACAGATTGCTATCAAGAGTAACATCTATGAACTGAATGGAATTAACACTATCAAGTTTCATTCCCTGATAGATACAATTAATTACTAGTGGTATTTTACGCTTGTAGCAATGTATAATTTTCGTTTTTGCTATATTGATTACCAAAATTATTCTTATTAAGTCAGTCGATTACAGAATACAAAGTATCATTAATTTCATTGTTCATTAATATCATTATATTCCACAATGACAGTACTGTCCTCAGCAAATAGCACCATTAGGCACTTTATATGTTTAGGCAGATCATTAAGGTATAATAAAAATAACAATGGTCCCCGAACGCTTCCTTGTGGAACACCCCCAGTAATAAATCTCTCATCAGATTTAAAGCTCTGTTCCTTTTGTGATTTGCAAGATATCTGGGTGAGTCTGTGTGTTAAATATGATTCAAGAAGTGAAAGAACATTCCCGCGTATACCATATGAGTTCAGTTTAAACAAGAGCAGCGAGTGAACGACATAATCGAAGGCCTTTGTCATATCCATGAAAATTGCACAGATACCTTTTATCTTATCCATATTAATAATGAATAGTTTTATTAAATCAAACATGGCCATTTCGATTGTCTTTTTTTATGAAAACCTTTTTGTTCCGTAACTAAAAGGCTATATTTTTCAAGTTAAGTGTACATAGTATCATATATGACCTTGTCAAAGACTTTGGACATTACAGAGATAAGAGCAATAGGCCTATAATTATTTAAATCTGTCTTGTCACCTTTTTTATGATTTGGTTTAATAACGATAGACTTTAATTTATTTGGATATTTACCTCATGAGATACTTAAGTTTATAATGTAGCTAAGAGGGGAAGAGATTTCTTCAGCAACATGTTTCATTACCTTTGTATTTATACCATCATAGCCAACGCTGGATTTATTTTTTAAAGATTTTATAATTTTAACTATATCTGAAGGAATAGTGGGAGCCATAAATAATGACTGAGGGCAACAATTTGACATGTTCAAGAAAGTACCTATGCGAACTGTTGTGAACATGTTCTGTGAAAGGTCCATTAAATACGTTTGCCATTTCTGATGGATCAGTAATTACAAGATTCCCTTTTTTCAACATTTTTATGGCTGTTTTAGGTTTATTTTTATTCGTTTTGTTGACTATTTGCCACGTTGCCTTTTCTTGATTTGTTATCCGAAGTGTATATAAAATTATTTTTCTGGGCCCGTCGAGTAAGATTTATAATCTTTTTATTAGTTTTTGAATTTCAATTTTATATTTATGCTGGGTGATAAGATGTATTCCCAAAGGAGCTGTCGCCTTCCTTTGCTACAAATTTTGATACTCTTTCGGATATCCAAGTCGGTTTTTTATTAGCTTTAAGTTTGATTAATTTGAATGGGAATCACAAGTTGTAAAAACAACAGAAAATATCCAAGAACGAATCGTATACTACATTAGGATCTGTGCAAGTTAACACCTCGGAGAACTTCACGAAAGAATCAGATATTACTGTTTCACTCAATATGTTAATGTTAAAATAACCGCATAGGGTTATTTTCTTATTGGAGTTATCACAAATTTTGCACAGTAATAAATCATGTTTGTCAAAGAACAAATTTATCTTTGATTGTGGAGTTCTATACAAATTACTATGACACGATATTGTATTAATTCTACGGCGCATCATTCGATAGCGTATTTAACAGCAATGGTCTTAGCTTTTGAAAGCTCGCGGAAGTCATGTTGAAGTCCAACCAGGATGCAGGCTCCACTCCGCCGTGTGTCGCGAGAGAAGCACACAGCTAGAGTAAAGTTGGGTATTGTCATAGGATCTTTAAATCCTTGCATAATGAAGTGCTCAGTAATACATAAAACATCTACAGGAGTTTTATTACCAACGAGCTCCTCAAGAGAAACAGTCAACTTTGCTGAGTAACCCCGCTATATTTTGGTGCAAAACATAAATCATGCTAACCGAAAAAAATTGAGTCAATATCGGATTTTGTCGTACTTTTCATTTTGTTTTCGGGACATCGAGTACTGTTTGCATATGTTTTTACTACGTCTGATATGACATTCGATTTATTTTCACAAATGTTTCGTATTCCCACCGCATTAATCTTTCCTGTGTGATACGAAAACATGTCCAGTGATTAATCCTTGTTTGTATTAAAATAATAAGCATAATTATTTGTATAATTGCCCAATTTTAGCAAGCTGTAGAATAATTCGACTCTACAACTAAATACCGGCGCAACACAAACATATGTAGATTACACAGAGCATGATATTTGTGTGTTTGATCTTTTCTCATTCTGTTTTAGTATACAGATCCATTTTCAATGTAATTTTCTGTTCTTTTGAAGACATTATCACCAATAATAATAACACAGAAATCGTTCAAAGTGAAGTCACAGCAGTTTTCCATCTAGGTTATGAAAAAATTGCTGCACTCCTCCGCCAGGGAAATTCTAATAGCATAACTTATATTCGCTATTAAATTTTCGTAGAGTGCCAAGCAAATTGGCTTTTCTACTACTGCTTGAGACAGACATTTTATTTCGGACTAATTTATTGTTAATTTTCATGCCTGGAGATTACCAGGTTTTAATAGAGCTGAAGGTTTAATTCGCTTGTAGAGGACGTAATCCTATGTACAATTGACAATAGGTTCCGGGTAGTGGAGTAATTTTATTCCCCAGTTTCTTCTTTTTCTTCGAAGAAATCGGTGTTTTTTTAAATTTTACACTTTACACTTTAGATTTACTGTTACATTTTTTTTGCAATTTTAATGACTTGTTTAATTTTAGTTTAATTTTGTTTACAGAAACAATGCGACGTCTGGCGACTCCTGACATTATCACTTACCATCGCGTGATATTGAAATTAGATGTCCCACGTGCATTTACAACATAAAATGAAATAAATATTTGTTTTAAAAAGAACGAGATGTTTTATAAATCCTTAGCAATCTGTGCCTTGTGTTTACTCAGTTGATTATACAGGAAGATGCCGCTTCTTCAAAGTAAAGTAATCGCATATCATTTTGTGAAGTAATCCTCAGTTCTGCAGCAGCCAAGGTTGTACAACTACGTAACTAGATTTCAAGTGGTAATATATATTTATATTGCAGCTGAAAATCTCGTTATATGGCCAGTGTCAAAGAAATATAATAATCTAATAGTGCATTATGACTTACGACTTCCGGTGAGAGGTGAGGTTTCCGAATCCAATATGTCGATCTCTCTTATTATTAAAGAAGGCGACTAGCACTAGCAGTAAGAGTATTAAATGGGATATTTATGAATTCTCACAACACTTACATGGCCGCCCAAAGTTCCTCTTGGGCGCAATAATTGTTTAGAATATTCGTCTAGATGAGTTACCTGCATTTGCAGCAGACGATGCACGGTGCAGCAAGCAGTAACAATGGGCTGGCCACCAGCAGCAACAGACCGAACCCGGCGAAGATACCCACAACCTGTAGCAGTCAAATCAATGCGTGGATATATATTTTAATTTCTTCTGAAACGAAGATATTGAGATATAGAGGACAATGTCATATTAGTTAAGGTGACCTAGGTTATGCGATGATACCTAAAACGCTCGGAACGGGACTTCGTTACCCCCCTAATTTAATTACAGCGCTCTTCAAGTTTGAACAGTGATGTTAATACACTTCTTGATGATAAGGGACGGGCTTCATATAATAAAAGTTTAAGTTAATTAAAAACTCAATTTATAGTTTAAACATTTTATACTGGTTTATTTTTAAGTTAATAAGTGCAATATTATTTAAAAAAATATAACAGCAACAATCAACAGCTCAATAGCGTGTTTTATGGAATATATTACACGTGTGGTCCAGCAGTGGGCGTCCATAGATTAAAATCACGATGGTCAGTTCAGTCTTCAAAATTAAACCTACTTTCGTATAACCATGATGAATTTTTCATTAAAGTTTCCCCCACCCGATTTGGTGGCTGTAACACTCCAGCAACTGCCGTCGAGGGTAACATTTCGTAAAATCAATTCTTAGATGACCTACACCAGGCGAAAGGAATATCCCAATCAAATTTCAAGTCTGTAGGGCTTATGGTTCCAGAGATATGGTGATGAGTCTCTACATAGGTGGAAATCTCTTATATATATAGAATATTACCGGCATGTATTATGCAGTATATGTACAGTTTATTTAACGCCATTTTTATCACATCCCGCCAACGACATCTTCATCATCATCATCATGATCATCAGCCGACAGACGTCCACTGCTGGACATAGGCTTCCCCCAAAGATCTCCATATCAATCGGTTCTGCCTTACCGCGAGCTTTCACCAGCTCGTCGGATCACCTAGTAGGAGGCCTGCCCTGCATCTTCCGGTACGCGGTCGCCATTCGAGGATCTTGCTGCCCATCGGCCGTCAGTCCTTCGAGCGATGTGCTCCAGCCCATTGCCACTTGAGCTTAACAATCTTTTGGACCATGTCTGATGACCTTAATTCTCCTGCGGATCTCCTCATTTCTAATTCGATCAGGGAAACCCCGAGCATAACCCTGTCCATTGCTCTCTGTGCACCTTCAAGAACCGATTGTGTTGATAATACATTACCTGTGCGCGATGCCACAGCACGGAGGCACGCGAGTGTCCCAGCTTGTTCTTGCACGGACCTTTGTCATAATGGCGGAGTAGGAAGTCGTCCTGTAAAGGAAAAACATCATTGTCATAACGTATCATCTTTTATAAAGGAAATTTAATTCGAACTAAAATTATTTAAAAGGACTTAGAGGCTTAACTATTAACATGGTAATTTTTATATTTTTAAGTGATTGCATTTACGTAAAGATGTAACTGGGAGGGGGCACTGTTTCCTGAGATACAGGTTAAATTCCTAGTTCAGGACCCAAGGGATTCATGTATCGATGACATGTAAAATAATGCAATAAATTATCTTCATCTTTTATCTTTAACTAGAGCGAGGACCGTTTCCAATAAAAACAATAATGCAGCTACTTAATCTGTTAAAGAGTAATTTAGTACAGTGGTTCTCAATCTTTTTTCATGGAAGCAACAAAAACGCAGTAGTGATGGTCTCACGAGAGGCAATAGAATTACGTAATGATTTCTTAGGTTTGCGTGATTGTTTGTAATTTCATAAAACAACTGCTTAACGATAAATCGCATATATAATCATCATTATCATCAACCGATGGACGTCCACAACTGGACCATAGGCTTCCACCAAAGATTCCCACATCGATCGAGTAGGGATTCATATGGGGGATTCGGGCCAATTCCCACCGCGCTGGCCCAAAGCGGGTTGGTGGGAATCGCTTATATAATAATATTCTAATATATCTCATCAGTATCAGCCTTTGTTTATCCACTGCTGGATATAGGTCTTCTCCAATGTCCTCCACTAAATACGATCCTCAGCTTCTTGCATCCACCCACTTCCGACAGCTCTGATGATGTCGTCGGTCCATCTGGAGGAAGGGCGTCCTACACTTCTGCGACCTGTACGCGGCGTCCACTCCAAGACTTTTCTCCCCCATCGGCCGTCACTGCCACATGACAGACTTGGCCGGCCCACTGCCACTTCAGCTTGCAATATATATATATATATGGGGGAAAGTCCTAACTGGTTCAGTTTTTTTATTCCACGAAACGACGGGACGAGCAGGACGCTTACCTGATGATAACACACGCTTGTCCATAACAACAAGGGGCTGGTTAGGATGATGTACACTGTACGACAATGTGCATATACACTAGCTACAGCACCCTTCAAACCGTATTTAGCGGCAGAAATAGGCGATGTGGTGGTACCCACCTAAACCTCTTACACCTCCGGCAATGAAAACCTATCTACCACCAGTTTAAAATTAAGATGAGAGTCAACAAAAAAAAGTCCGGCTTGTCGCACGTTGAGTACAGCTGACCTGGTGGTATAGGTATAGGGTTAATGTTGTGCATCAGAAGCGGGTTTACGACTGTCAACAAATAGATTATTATGGTAGTCATTGGTGGTAAAGCGCTCTAGTCTAGAAGTAGCAAATTCACTCCGCTCTTAAGGATCCCCACGTCACACCCGGACGGAAACACCGACGCCGACAGACTGTTCCAATCCTCCGCTCTTCGCTATTGTTTTCCGTATACTACATAATTTAGGCTAGTATATGAAAAACCTGAAAACACAAACTCAAAAACGTCTCCTCCACTCTGATCTGTCAAGGGAACCTGGAACTTCTTCAACGTCCAATTATAAACAACCAACCGACGTATGGGGTACTAAAGAGTTTTCATTCTGACTGTTCCATTTGTGAAAGGTCCAAGTCCTGCACGACACTTTTACTGGTGATAGGTCCCGTCTTGTCGGCGGACGTCTAGGTAGGTACCATCGCAGCGCCTATTGCAGCCGACAGACAGTAGTATGCAAACATTACATTACCGTGTTCCGGTTTGAAGGGCCCTCTACCCAGTCAAATTACTGAGGTAACGAGAATTAACATCATGTCTTACGGCGACTATCGTAATGTGGTGCTATGTATACCATAATATGGGCCGGCGTATCACTTACTATCAGGTGAACGTCGCGCTAGTCTCATCGCTCGGTTCAATAAATGAAAAGACATCTAACCGACTCCAGGGCAAATAAAACAACTTTACGATCGTTTGCCTTTCCATCACTGAAGAGATCAGAAATACTTTGCAATTATCCTTGTAATTATTTGCAATACATCTTGACTTCTATATGTATATATATTATAATATGTCAGTGGTTTAATATTTAATTATTACATATCATTAACGTTAATTGCTTGGCTTATATACTGATATATTCATATTAATATAACGATCCAAGCCAATCTCACCTGCTCGTGGTGCACTCTGCTAATCAATCAATAAACAAGTCTCTGGCTTCCACCAACCCGCAATGGACGCAGAGTGGTGAGAAATAGACCAAATCCTCCCCTCTCCCATATGAATCCTTACTCGGTCGATGTGGAAATCTTTGAAGGAGGCCTATGTCCAGCAGTGAACGTCTATCGGCTGATGATGATGATGAAAAATGTTTTAGTATACATATACTACTGTTTGACAGGCGGTATCATTGACCATGGTGACCTATCCACCACCATTATCACCTGATGAGGTGAACGTCTCGCTTGTATCTCGCTTCGTGAAATAAAAAAAAAGTAATACCAAACTTCATTAAATTTTTTTTTATTCAACAAAGAAGTTTTAAACAACGTAGCGTTAGTTGGATGATATACACTGCATCCTGTTATGCTCGTCAGGTGGTACTTAGGTAGTCTCCGGCAAGGCCTGTAGTCTCCGGCTAGTAAGAATAGGACTAAGGTAAGCCCTGCCTGTGTTAGACGGCGACTAAGAGTCTAGCAGTTTCGTGGGCCTTGAGGGTGGAGACCTTATCGCTTAACAGGCGAACCTGCGTGGGACAGCGTATGGCTCTGCGATGACGCCTAGGAGGGTCAGGCCTCTCCGCAGAGACGTGTTCATATAAAGTGTAAATGGGCACCGGTGCGTTCGTTCCATAAGAAATCCCGGGGCCATTCCGAAGTCACTGATGCAGACTACCGAAGGGGTTTTAGTGAGTAACAATCTCACATAACCCTGACCTCCCCCAAAAGTAGAATATCTTTCGAAGATTTCCCCTCCGAAACAAAAAAAAATTAGTCTCCGGTAACAGAGACCTACCCGCCACCATAACATGGTTACCATAAAGTTTCCACAAACACCACCACCTTGCTCAAGATGACGTGTTGGCTTATAGTTTTGGTGTGATGAAATAAAATCACTCGTACAACTTAAAATAGTTTGTATGTACTTAACAGAAAACTTCACTAGCCGAAGGTCTAGTGGCGCTTGAAGAAAATGCTTTAGACCTCTCGACCTTCCTACCTTCTGACCTCGCTTTGTGTGAACACATCGGGTCCCCCTGGCGTCGTGCCCGCGGCATTAAGTAATCTGTCGATAGGCTCTGAAGTATTACTTATCTTAAACGAATCTCGAATGGAATCATCATGTTATAAGACATCCAAGGGTTACATCCACGACCTCAGAAATTTAACTTCTAAAATTACCTGACCCCTTAAACTTTTACCACCAGTATGTACTTAAAGATTAATTGACGCGAAATTTAGGATTGTTAACTATGATTTGCAGTATTCATCATTGCTGGTGATTTTTTTTATCATGTAACTACCCCTTTTAGTTTCGACGTGTAAATAAACTTTTAGGTTTTTTTATATGAAATGAACAGGATGTTTCTCTGATGGTAACTTACTGGTGAGATCTGTGTTGCCGGAAACGGTATAGCTGTAGTTAGTGAAATAACTGGAGTAACGAGATTTAACATCTCACGTCTTAAGGCGACGAGCACAATGTGGTGCTGCGTATATCATTCTAACTAGCGCCACGTTGTTATAGGCTGGTGCATCACTTACCATCACGCGAACGTCTCGCTTGTCTCATCGCTCCGTGGAAAAAAAAAACTACACGAATTAAGACGTTCATATGCACCATATTATAATTATCTTCTAACAACATATAAACTGACTTCCAAACTGGAATACAGTAATGTCTGCATAATTACCTTCTTATACAGTTGTCTACATAAATATAGTGTAGTATATATGATAACACTGATTGGAGTACTGGAGACAGGTCTTTCTTGCAGGAGACCGTTTACCAGAGCGCTTGCAAAGAGCTGCTGGCAAACTGACAATTATATTCCAATAATGGTATTGTGACTAGTAAATTTTTTTTATACAATTAATCAACAAGATGAGCGAGACGTTTGCGTGATAGTAAGTGATACGCCTGCTCATAACAACGTGGCGCTAGTTAGGATGTTATACACTGCACCACATTTCGCCCGTCGCCTGAGACAAGACGTTGAGTCTAGTTATGCCAATAATTGCGCTAGCTACAACATCTTCGAACCGGAACAAATAATGTTGGCACGCTACTGTTGGGCGGTAGAAATAGAAATTACTGAAGTAACGTGATTTAATTGTTGAGTCGCAAGGTGCAGTGGTTATTATCCTAACTAGGTCTACCGTGTCATAAGCCAGACGTGTCACATACCATCCGGTCAAAGTGTTGCTAGTCTCTATCTGTTGTTTCGTCAAATTAAAAAAAAATTACATTCCTTTATTATACTCGTAATACATGTCATAGACACTGTATTACGAGTGAGTTTGTACAATAATATATATGGTTTCACCCGTCAGCTGAAGCTGCGAGGATAAATAAATAATGTATTGTGAGGTAGCAGCGTCAGCCTCGGCTCACCCATCAATCATGTTATGTCAAGGAACCAACATCTATAATCTTCTTCCCTTGAGATAAATTTTTATTCAATAGACAATTCATTTCTATCAAAATATTCATAACTTAGACTTCATTACATATGTAATTTAGAATATACAACAGTTAGTGGTGGTAGTGTTGGGTTGCCTCCCACGAGCTGATCAGAATCGCGGGAACCAACTGAATGCGTGCAACGCGGGACCGATCGATATGGAGAGCCTTGGGGAAGCGCCTATGTCCAGCAGTGGACGTCTATTGGCTGATGATGATGATGACTCTTCTGCTAAATAGCCTAAATAGGCTTCAGTAATAAATTAGTACTTAGAAGGTAAGCAGGGTTGTTTTGATAATAACTGCATCAGGTTTCAGAAAAGCGTTAATGGTAGAGCCAACGGAGGACCTGGAGGAGGCTGATAAAAGTTTTGATGGCAACACACATTACTACAGAATATTTTTTGTATTTCATCTGTGTTCATTTTTGTTTATCTTTTTTACTTCAGTTCTTTTATTATTAACATACGAGTATATTAGATATAAGCAATATTGTTTAGTACTTAAGTATAACTATAATGAACTTAATTAATTTCTATGTATATTAAATGTTTATAAACAAATATATTACAAAGTATAATAAGAATCCTTGTATAGGATGTCCCGTGGCAGATTTAAGGTTTGAAATTCGAATATTTTTCTAACGGTTGCGCGGGGGACCAGGGAGGGGTTACAGTTTGGCGCGGCATTTGTGCGGATTGGTCAGTCACCATGTCGCAGTGGACTGGTGCTCTTTCCTTCAATGGAATAATTGGTCCGTTTTTCTTTCAAGTATCTCGTGGAGCAACCGTAACTGTTGTTGGTGACGTCTATCGCCGCATTTTTATACCTAAACTAAGAGAACATCCATCGAACAGCTCTCACACGTGGTTTCAACAAGATGTCGCCACGCCTCACACAGAAAGAGCCACCATGAGCCACCTTCGCGAGATACACTCGGAATACTCTCGAAAGATTCCGCGAGTGTGTACGTCGCGATAGAAAACATTTGGACGGAGTGATCTTCAAAAAATAAAATCCGTATGTCTCGTCTTTCTTTTTATGATAAATATATGTATATTATAAAATAATAACATACTTTAATTTAATTATCCCAAATCAGCCACGGGACACCCTATATAATGAAATTAATAAGCAGCATGTAGAAAGTTTGATTGGGTTACTTACGTCGAGCGACGCGAGGCAGTACCAGCAGAAGACATGTTTGCAGCGCTTGCACATCATCTGCGCGCAACCCTCGTCCTTCTCGATCGGCACCCGGCACATAGGGCACATCTTGATCAGCTCCGACTCCGCCAGCAGCGGGGCACCAGCACCGCCCATTGAGGACGAAGCCGCCGCCGCTTCGCAGGTCAGACCGCCGTGCCACTGTTGAATTAAATAACTCATAAAACAGGTATGCATCACATATAAATGTGGATGATAATATTGGTTGTATATACTGGTGTTGGAGACCACCGTACCATATCACAGACAATTCCAATCACCAAAAGGGAGCAGGTGTGTATGTTAATTAAGTACAAAACTTAGACATCTTATTTATATCCTTTAAATTATAAGCTAGGTCAAAGTGACACTATCAAATTTAAATTTAGCAAGTAAGATTTTAATGTGAAAAGTAGAGGATCCATATTTGATGGAATGTGCTGGGACAAGCCTATATCCAGCTACATGGGAGTGTGAGCTTTATGTAAGCAAATAAGCACTGCTTACTTTAGATTCCTACACTTATCTTAGTTATAGTCTCGTAACTCACTTAAAATATGTTAATTGTCAAAACTGTGCTGTATTGAAAGTGGTAAGTTTACTTCTAAGTATAGATAAGTAAAGATTCCGGGTACGGTGTGCATACTTTACAAGAAATCTCCATGACCGCTTTCGTCCAGCAATGGATTATTGAATGTTGATGATAATGATAAAGTGATATTTGCTATCTGTATTAATGCTATTTTGAATCCTTATCCTGGAATCGGACATAGTGGAATCATTATGATAACTTATAATTAAACTAAATTATTTTCGCATATTGAGTACTAACATAGACCTAAGTTAGATTTAACATATCTGTGTTCCGCCGAACCGAAGACAGAAAGGACTGCTACCCCGCTGATCGCCAACCTTCACTTGTTGGGGAGGCACTTTAAGAAGTTAATTTTATCTATCTATCTAATTTAATATATCGATCTAATTTATCTCTATTTAAATAAATAAATAAAAAAAATGTTAACATTACGATCGAGCGGAAATTTGTTCTATTTATTTCTGGCAGGTTCCGGTTGCTGCAGACCGCCTATGTACCAACAGTTACTGTGTTCCAGATAGAAGGGCGCTTTTGCTAGTGAAATTACTGGTGTAATGAGACTCGGCATCTTATGTCTCAGATGACGAGGGCAATTATTCCGAACTAATGGCATGTTGTTATGCGCATGCGCATCACTTACCATCAAGTGTACGTCGGGCTCCGTTGAAGATTAAAAAATACGACTTTATTATTCGCCTACCAGTCGAGCCGACCTGATCTCATACGGCGTGGACAGCAGCCCCGTGTGCGGCCGCCTGTTATTGCCGTTTGTTAATATAATATTAATCTCCATCGGTACCCATACAAACAACGCCATTTCCTATAATTAATACAGTTAATTAAATGTAAAACGGCGCCGTCACCTCGATGCCAGTGAATATGTATATGTATGCCTATACGTATACGTACGCGTGTGTATGCTATTAGTGTTAATTGTTATTCAAATATTTAAAGGAGCACTTGCCGAGATGACGACGGCACTGTAAAACAGTTTATAAACTCTCCAGTCAATAATTTTTTATATTTCAATTATGGAAAATTATAGTGAATAACTATATAAAACTGTTCTTTAGTTGGTGTTATAATAGGGAATAGAGATAGGATTAATAAGTAATCCCTTGCAATGTACATGTTTATTAAAGCATCTTATAATAACTTGAATGTTCTACTTGTTAGTAGTTTTATTGAGACGGTTAGTTTAAATCAAATTAAGTTTAAATAGAAATGGAGTGGTGAGAATATATACTATATATTAATATGCTTAAGAATATATCATTATCAGTAGATAGACGTGCATCGCTGGACATAGGCCTGTCCCAAAGATCCCCACATCGACCGGTCCTGCGTTGCTCGCATCGCGCAGTACCAGCCGTCCTTTGCAAGGGTTTATATGGGGGGATTTGGGCCATTTACCACTAAGCTAGCTCACGCTGGATTGGTGGGAGCTCAGAGCCTCGTTTGTTGAGTAGCAGGATGCGCCACGAGCAGGTGAGATTGGCTAGGATCCCATGAGTTGTGCGGGACCTCTTACACCCATATTACTAGATTCACTTTGAGTCGCTGTGCCAAAGGAGTAAGTAAGGTATATTACTTCACCAGGACTTACATTCTAACAAAAACTATTTATAACTTCCAAGTTACTAAGTGTAAAAGTGAAAAATCTATTATTAAGTCTTTTAGGATTATTTTAAACTATAAGAATTATTTATGTATATACATAAGGTTTTTGTTTTATTATGAAGTAAAGAGACAAGCGGGACGTTCGCCTGGTAGTAACACGCCCGCCTATTACAACGCGGCGCCAGTTAAGATGATATACACAGCACCACATTGTGCTCATCGCCTTGAGACCTAATATTTTAAGTGTCGTTACCCCGGTAATTCCATTAATCTGCCAAAAGATAATGTTTGCACAGTACGGTTCAGCGATAATACTAGGCACTGCGGTGGCATCTACATAGACAGTCTCCGGCATATAGACCTACCATCAGTTGCTATGTAAGAGTCATGTTCTTCATGAACGAAAACTATGACGTATTTAATAAGTTTATAATAATTTTTATTACTCCCAAAATAGTTTACATGAAAACGTGAAGTCTGACTTCTATATGGTCTTTGCTTCGTATTAAAGGAAGTCGCGATTCTCTGTCATTATCAGAAATTCATACATTCGCCTAAACAAGTGTGTTTTTTTTTAAATAAAATAATTAAATCGCAATGCTGTTAGATATACACTACTGTTGGTAACTGTCGGCCGTTACCCCGCCACAGTTGAATACATTTGAATACTAAGGCATCTCTTCCATGTACCATTACAGCTTAGACGGGGTTGTTCACACAGATATTTACACACTAATAAACTACGTAAAATTTATGTGTAGAGGAAGTTTTTTATGTTAGCCTATTAGTATATACGAATAGTAATGTAAATATTTATTTATTTTATGGCGCTTTGTAACTTCTATCTAAAGATGTAGGGACTTCGACAAAAACTATTTCGTGCCGGTTAAAAATTGTTAACACTGCAGATACACAGCAATGTATTTTTGTTAAATCTCTGCATATATTGTAAACTAAGGAGAGATTAAACAAACAAGAGACGGAAACATTCATGGTTGAGGAATATCAGGGAATGGACTGGCATATCTGGAGCATCCGAATTGTTCCGCCGAACCAGATACAGGAAGTACTGTACCACGCTGATCGCCAGCCTTTACTAGTAGTAGAGGCACTTTAAAATAAAACTTAAAGTAGCTGTTACCCACCCGCTTCACTGGATGCAACACCCCCGCAACTCCTTTTGAGAAAGAATGGGGGGGGGGGAATGAAAAGAGGAAATCTCTCGACGAGTCAATGAATATACGGATATCTTATATATGGATGAATAATATATACATAACCATATGAACATTGATCAAACCGTAGGTCCCCAAACTTATATGAACTACTGTCCCTTTTGAAATAAAAAAAAACGGTAACCCTCTTTTACGTTATGGTTAATTATAAAATTTTTATAATATCAATTTAAAAATAATGTTTTCTCTCTAATCATACTCAAGCACTGACTAGGGAGTGGTAGCGCACCCCTTGGGATTGTGTGGGATAAACCAGATACACATAAACTGTTGCCAACAGATATTGTGGTTTGCTCTTCTGATGTTTTTTTATTATTATTTTAATCAAATTTTAAATTGCGTCCAATAGAAATATTATATATAGATGAATAATAACATTTGATGAAATCACGACAACCAAAGAAATGATAACCTATACCTTTGCGGCCTTCACTACTACGATTAATAAGTGTTTCGTTGATCTCGTGAAAGAACGTTGAGTACCACTGAGTTAAACTAATAAAAAAATTATAAAATGTTCTGTAATTGAAACAGTCAATCAATCAATCATCAGCCGACAGAGGTCCAAAGCTGGACATGGGCCACTCTCAAAGATCTCCACATCGATCAGTCCTGCGCTGCCCGCAAAACCGCCGGGCACTAGAGCCTGTCGTTTGTGGGGGTTCATATGAAAGGATTTGGGTGAATTCCTACCATGCTGACCCAATGCGGGTTCGTGGGAGCCGGAGCCTCGTTTATCAATTAGCGGGACGCACTACGAGCGGGTGGGGTTAACTTGGGTCCCGTGAGTTGTTGTGCCGAATCTCTTACACAATATGGACAAATTCTCCAGAGGTTTGGCTATAAAGGACATCTTACTCGCTACCATGGGGCAAGCAAGTTAAGCTATTATAATCTACGTCAAGATCGGAGGTTGAAAGTTAAGCAAGCCTTGCTTAGTAACGCCGCAACCGACATGTGTTTAAGCTAATTGAACAAGTTTTCACCTATGTTATTGTTCGAACGACTGGAGAGCTGTGTTTCGTCACCACAAATTTTCCACGCTTATTATTCCCACCGCTCACAATGCCTCGACATACATTCCTTCAAACACTAAACTTTCAGCGAAACGTTCACCGCGAATCGCTGTAAGATGCATTGTTATATGTTGCTGCTATGACTCCAACATAAAGTACATCTTTTCTTATCTACACTTAAATTTTTACCGAGATAATAGATATGACAATTCAACAGGAAAAACCCGTGGAAAAAATATTGATGTCACGCCTAGAACGACCTAATGTTAGACTTATGTTGTCGTCTAGCTAGATAGGTAGGTACCATCGTAGCTTCTGTATCCGCCACTAAACACTACTGTGCAGACATTATTACGGATAGAAGAGTTGTAGTTAGTAAAATTACTGGGTTAAATATATTTAACATTTTATATCTAAAGGTAATGACCACATTGTGTTGCTGTGTCATCTAACCTGTGCTACTTGGTTATTACACTGCATACATACTATCAAGTGATAGAATCGCTCGTATCATCGCCTTATAGAATAAAAAACAAATAAATATGCAAACTGATAGCAATAACCTGTTCGATAACTAGTAATTCATACCTCTTGTGTAATAAATAGTTAGTACGAGAGATACCAAGTATTTTAGCATTAGCCATAACAGCTTCGTTAAATATATTAACCTGTTATTTTGTTCCTGAATCTAATTATGGTATATAATGGCACACAGCCTTGTAAAAGTGCACAAGCGGAACAGAACATGGAAATGCTTATTTCCACATTTCTTCCGTCTTTTCTTATGTATACTGATATCACATATAAACTAAATGTTTTATTAATTACATATTATTTAATGTAATATATTTGCAAATAAATATATAAAATTGTTAACTAAATTATTGCTCGATGATGTCTAAGAGATCTCCATTCAGCATTAGCAACTAGCAGATCAGAAGGCTATAGTGTTGCTGTATTTTTGGACAATGTCGCATGTTTATAAGAACAATTGTGTGCTTCTAAGATTCTCAGATTCATCATCATTATAATGGCAACTGATAAACATCTACTGCTGGACTCAGGTCTCTTGTAATCTCAAGCTAAATGGGTATCAAACTCGCGGCTATAAACTAAGTGATCACGACTTGCGTTTATTTAAGGTTAATTACTCTATGTAAAGTAATAGTTATAGTAAATATACAAATAGATGAAAATGTAGTTATTTAATGATACTAATAATCGGCTATCTACTAGCTGATGATGATGATAATGATGACTAACAATTTTAAGTTTTAACGATGCGATTCCTACCAACAGCTTAACTACATAATTTGTTATGGAATAATACACCATATCGATGATTTGTTTTCATGAAAAAATCTATACTTCAAAAGTAAATTGATCTTTGGAATGATATATACTGATCACTCTAAAGATAGGAAGATTAGTAAACGTTTTAGTTATTTTCCGACTCGTTGGCAACATAAATTTGTTTACGGAGCTGTTCCAGTTTGAGCGGTACGTTGGTACGCGGAAACGGGACTACAAATAGAAAATTTACCAAGTTCATTGCGCGTCTCGATCGGATTTACTTTAAATTGTAGTAAAGACTAATATAAAAACATTAATCGCATATACATTATATATTTTGTTCAATACTTGAAAAACAGTGAGTACATAACCATTAACCATTGCGATCTAACAACGTTGTATTAGCTCCTTACATATGAAATTGTCGTTTTGTACGGGAGGAATATAAAGTATTTTTTTTTGTAAAATATATTTAATTAATCAAAGTATGCACCGCGTTGTTATCTATGCACTTTTGTCATCTCATAGGTAGTTCATTGACCCCTTTACTAAAACAACCATATGGGCAGGAATCCATAAACCCTTTGAAGGCGGTTTGGACTGCCGCATCGGAGTTGAATTTTGTTCCATGTAAGAAGTTGTCCAAATTCCGGAAGAAATGGTAATCTGTTATGAATGGACTTAGTGATGGAAATTCTTTACAAGCACGAAGAGAATATCAGCTACGTTTTCCAAATCGTCACCTACCATGTCATAGAGTCTTTGTTGCAGCGTATCAACGCGTCAGGGAAACTGGCAGCGTTCAACAAAGGTAACATGACGCAGGTAGGCGACGCATCTACGGTACTGAAGAGGAAGAAGGAATCATAGACCATTTTTTTATAGACGCGACTACGTCAGCCTGGGTAGTGGCAAGATTGCTGGGTTTAACAAAATGGAAAGTGTGGTTTACTGTGCATACGACAAGGCTCTACCCCTACCATTATACACCGGTCCAAGCCCAGGAGAAAGGAGACCCTGTAAGGAGGTTAGACATCTGCCGTTTTATGCTGCATGCAATTAGAAAATAATAATTTTCTCACCATAATATTGTGGTCTGATAAACCTAAGTTTGATAGAGACGTCATAACAAATTTTCATAATAGTCATTATTGGGCACTGCGAGGTGAAAATCCCACGGGATTAAAGAAGGAGCTCATCAGCGGAATTCTCCGTAAAAGTATATATGGGCATAATTCATACTTGCTTGATAGGCCCAGTCTTCTTGCCCGACAATTTAAATGGAGAGACCTACGAAGATTTTCTTCGAAATCATTTTTTTATTTATCTGGAGGATATACCATTGGAAACCGGAAGAGAAATGGTGTTCCAGCATGACGGTTGTCCCGCACATTTTCGTCTCGGCGTGGGACAGTGGTTAGACACTACTTTCCCTCAGCGATGAATTGGCCGAGGCAGACCAACACCGCGGCCCGCAAGGTGTCCCAATTTAACACCCTGAGATTATTATTTATGGGGCCACATGACATCTTTAATGTACACAACACCAATTAACTCGTTAGAACTTTTAAAGTTCCACATCATGGTCGCTGCTGACAAAATAAGAGAACAGCTCACGGGGCTCAAAAGTTTATTGTGAGAAAAAGTCTACTACGGGGAAGTCTACTGTGAGTAAAAGTCTGCCGAGAGGAAAGGTCTACTGCGAGGAAGTTTAGTTTAGTTTAGTGTTGTGTATCATCGTCACTACAGTCACAATGTTACACCCGAATGTATAACTTACAGGGATAGGTCTTCCCCGTCTTTTTGTTTCTTCGAATAATAAAAAAAAACACTAACATTGCTAGCCACTCTTGAGATTAATATGGATTTTGGACGAAGTGTACTAGTAACGGACATATATAGAGGTTCATTCCTCTGCCTAATGTTGTTCCTTCATAAATCATCATTTACTTCAAGGTTATAATAGTGCTGGAGAGTATCGTTTATTGTAAATTACTCACTTTTTTACTTTAAATGTGTGTCGATTGATATACGTATAGTCAGATCTCGACAGCTGCTGATTGCGTTTTAGTGGATACACCACCACTTGTACAATGGGCATGAACCGATTCTATCTGTATTATTAAATATATATATATATTGGATAAATAAGAGATAAATAAGCTGTTGATTTCTATCTTCCTCTTTAAATTTAAAGCGTGACAGAAGTAATGTTACGTGGCAACGGAAATCAATACTATAGCGTGTCGTCACTTCAACACATTTAAACTACGCAGTGATTTAGACACGAGAGTAGGTTCCTTGTTGATAACTTAATTGTTATTTGCTTTGACAACATAATGTTAGACTAAATTTATTGCCATGTTTGTCTACAACCATTGGCTGCTCGTACCTAGGCGATAAGCGTAATACGTAAATATTATAATAATGTATTTACATTGTTAGGTAAACGTAGATATATATTATAAAAACGCGAAGAAACTGTTACCATTGATCTACGAATATGTTCTGAAGTTCTGATGAATAACAGATGAAATGTACGAGAAGAAATTTCGTCGGTTTGTCTATTGATTAAAGCAGACATAATGAATTTATTGATATTTTTATATCAGAAAATCTCTGAGCCTGACCGAATTATTCCTTGGCAAAGACCGACCATAACGCATCAACTTCGCCCACATAACCTTTTGGATTTAATTGATTTATTGTTAGGACATTGCTCTTGCTGGAGGTCGTTTAGCGACGGCATCTATTCCTACCAGAAAATAAATAAATAAATATTTCTCGTCTCAAAACATTACTGTTTGTATAACTACAAACGAGCTCGTGAAGTCAATAAAGTTATTTTGTTGTCCGCTAAGCAATGTAAGTACATACATATTAAATGTTTCTTTTTACACTTTACTACAACAATATATTGTGCCCTGTCATATGACTTTATTTATTATAATACAAAGCGACAAGAACAGCGGCACGTTTACCTGATGATAAGTGATAAACCTGTCCATAACACCGTTAGACTAGTTAATATGTATTTCGCCACATTTTACTTAAGACAAGAAGATAAGTATCGTTACCTCTGTAATTTTATAAGCTATAACGGCCTTGAAACCGAAACACACTAATATTTGCACAGTACTGTTTGCCGGCAGAATTAAGGAGCTAAGGTGGTACTTACATAGATGGTCTCCAGCAACAGGGATTTAAGGCTTGATCGCAACTAAACCTCGGGTAAAAATAAAGGTTAAACGTGCAAAAAAATTTTAACTTGATCTAAGTGAAGTGATAAGAAATCATTAGCGAAGCGATTTGTTCATTTTCGATTCGATTACGTTTACAAAGTAATCAACCGCCATCGGATAACCGCAATTAGTTTTTACAGTGTTAGCGAGGCGGCCGATTGAATCGAACTCACTCAACTAAATCGATATTATTATTTAAATAGACGTTTAGTTGCTAACGAAGAAACCATATAGTCAAAAGTAAACCAAATATGTATATGTATGTACGTATATATATATATACTGGTGGCAGGTTTCGGGCTAGAAGAATAGGGTGGAGGCCCTTACCGCTCAACAAACGCACCTGCGACAGCGTATGGCTCAACGACGGTGCCTATGAGCGTTAGGCTCCTCTTCAGAGACATGCTCACACAAAGTATAGAGCAGCACCGGTGCGTTCTATAAGAGATCCCGGAGCCTCGCCGAAATGCACTGATGCACACCTCCGAGAGGGTTTTAGTGAGTAAAAATCTCACATATGACTTCCCCCGGGAGCAGGGTACCTTTCGAATATTTCTCACCGAAACAAAAAAAAAAGGTCTCATTTGCTGCAAACCGCCTAGGTACTACCGTAGTTCCTATTTCTGCCGATAAACAGTACTGTGCAAACATTATCATGTTCGGGTTTGTAAGGCGATGTAGCAAATAAAATCACTGGTGTAATGAGACGTTACATATATCTCAAAGCGACGAGCACAATATGATGTTGTGCATAACATCCTAACTAGCGCCACGTTGTTATCGGCGAACGTATCACTTACCATCAGCTGGACGTTTCGCTCGTGTCCTTGCTTCGAGAAAAAAAAACTTATTAACATCACAAACCAGACACTCAAATTTTATTAATTTGTTCTAGAGACACTGAGCACTACTCTTTTTTTATGGGTGGTTAAACGCCAGGATGTGATAACCGGTTAGATACTATAGTACTATTTCATGGTGGTAATGGTACTGTGCCGTGGGGCATTTGGTGGAGTACCACTCGAACCCAGTAGCGCCGCCATCCCAGCGCCGCTATTGTTCCGCCTCGACCCAGTTGCACCGCGGCACACTTCAAGAGTGTTACGAGGGTTAACATATTTCCAACAGGACAAGGGTTGAAAACGACAATATATATAATATATGTTCTCAACTCTGTTATTGTATAATGTGTATGTTATATTTGTCTTAACAATAATATATTTCTTACTAGCGGTGGTAGACGGAGACGGTCTAGATAGGTATCAGCGCAACACCTATTTCTGCCGCCACAGTAGTGTGCAATCATTATTTGTTCCGTTTCGAAGGGGTTGTGGTTGTAGCTATTAAATTACTGGAGATAACGAAACTTAACATCCGTATCTCGAAGTGATGAGCACAATGTGGTGCTGTGTATATTATCTTAACTATTGCCATATTGTTATCTGCAGGCGTATCACTTACCATCATCATCCTTCTCGTGTAGATTTATTATTGGTTAAAATTTTTATTACCATAAAGCTAGTTGTATTTGACTGATATCTAAATTATAATTAATATAGTATTTCCTGTATCTTTACATCATCATCATCATTTCAACCGATGAACGTCCTCTAGTAATGTGTTCCACAAATTACTTCATCATATGTGATATTGTTAAATTAGCAATCCTTAACAAAGGAAAATTAAATAATTTGATTGTTTAATTTTCGTTTTGTTTATAAAGAATTCTTAGTGAAGTTTTCTTATAAAAAATCAGGACATATCCGTCGTGATATATGGGTGTCATGGTCCCAAGGTCGGTGTTTGTGTTAGTGCTGTTCGAATAAAGTGCACTTTTCATTTACACCGACGATACAAAAGCGTGTACAGTCGGCGAAGCAGCTTCGCGCAGATTGGGCGCCGTCGTATACGTTCCTTTGCCTCGTGCCTTCGCTGCTCACGACCTTTGCTTGATCTATGCCGTTTACTAGTGAGACAGTATCATAACACACAGTTCATGGCATTTAGATATAGGTCATGACTTTGATTTAACATCAAGACCTAATCATGTTTGAGTGTTAAAATTATCTAAGTTTTTCATCGCAAGTAAATTCTACTATCTTTGATAATAAATCAAATTACATACAAACATTCACCTGATAGTAAACGCTAGCTTATTACCACGCATCGTTAGTTACGGTTATATACACAGCAGCTCATTGTGCTCGTCGCTTTAAAACATAAGATGTTATTTTATTACCACAGTAATTCCATTACCTATAAACGCCCTTCAAAATGTTTACGGCAGAAACATAAGTTGTGGTGGCATCTAGACTGTCTCAAGCAACGTAAACCTCCCACCAGTATAATCAAGTTATTTGAACATAAGATCTGAATATTATTAAAGTGTGATTAGAAAGCCTGAAAATAAATAAATTTTACATTTTCTTGAGCGAGCGTATTTCTAAGCACTGCCACTTAATTATCGTTTCTTTTGAAGATGAAATGAAACTTCAAAAAGATTTAGCCGGTGTGTAAACAGAAATAAATTTCGAGATGGCAGAGTTATTTCTGAAACTCTACCCTCTAACTTTTTCCCCAGTTTTATTTAGTTTTACTTTAGTAAAAAATCATAATTTTAGCAGCAGTTCCGAGGTACGCTGAAAATTACTAAAATATAATCAAACTTTGGTACTACTCGGTAAAATAATTTTCGTAAAACATACCATAGTGTCTATTCTAAATATAGAGATTAAAGTACCGTTAAATGTCATAAGGTGAACCGACGATCTGGTGAGAATCGCAGGAAACTACTGGATGCGAGCAACGCGGGACCGATCGATTTGGAGACCTTTGGAGGAAGCCTATGTCCAGCAGTGGACGTCTATCGGCGGACGAATATGAAATGTTGTAACGTGAAATTATTTCATATATTGATATTTATTTTATAGATAAATATATTTGTTAAACCGCTTATTAAATTATGCAGTTCATCGATTTTTCTTCGACTGTCGGTGTACATAATCCTCGCTTTTGTAAATCGACAGAAGTGATAAGGTACCACCAGTTTTTAACCATCCGCCAACATTAATGGAGTAAGAATGAGACATGCCAAGAGTAATGGTGTTCACTGCTTTAACGAAGGCATTTAGGATCGTGAACGGTTAGGATAGGAGAACTTTATCGGCCTTCATGACTTTGAGGAAGATGACTGGTCTTCAGCCATTGTAGTAGTACCCACGTGTAAGCTGAAGTAGGTAGTTGTATGAAACAGTTCGTGGGTACCACGGTTTATATTCAAAACGGATCTCACGAATTATCGCAATGCTAAAGACGATCATCGAGGGGTTTTAATGCGTGTATGCCATGTGTATTATATGATGATGTGGTTGGTACGTACCTCTTGGTTACATTGCGAGCAAAAGTCGTGTCGGCAGGTGGGGCAGTGAGCGGGGCTGGCGGCGCGCACCGTCACCACCGTGTCGCAGCCGGCGCGCGGGCAGAACGCGCGCCCCGCGTCCATTGACACCTCTGCAACAAAACAACAACGATATGAACACAATAGCAAGAAAACCTTATTGACAAACACTATTTCCTGAAGTGTGTGCCACAAGATGGAAGTTCTAGTGAAAGAAGCGAGAAATTGCTGGAAGCAGGCAGCGCAACACTGATTAAACTGGAGATCCTTGAGGGAAGTCTATGTCGAGCAGTAGACGTCTATTGGCTGGCTGTGACGATGAACTTCATATCATAAGATGTCAACAGTATACGTAAGATATACAAACAGTCGACAGTCTTACTATCTTACAAGAATAGGGTCAAAGCCTTAAATCAACCCCGCTATCCAAATGTGAAAGTTATTATCTATTAATCATGTCGGCACCCTCACTGTGCAATCTCAAGCTTTGTAGGGATTGAACCTGCACCTAAGATATTAAAGCTAATAAAATACTTCATTATTAGCGTTCGGGTGATAATATACAGCACATTGATATGCTCATAAGCAGCATATCAATGTGACGAGAATTCTGTAACATGGATATGAGTTACTACTACTGACACTGCTGCCATACCTTAAATACATAGCCGACATACTGCTACATAAAATACATATACATATAACTTAAATAAATTAGTTAAATGTTTAATATGACAATAGTGAATATTGCAATATGTCTACCACTCCATTTTCTAAGTGAATATTTTTTTTTTATTTATTTCTAATTATCTTTGATATTATCATTCAGAGCTCTTACCTTATCTTATTATTTACAATATTTGTCTATAACATATTCATTACTAATTTATTTGCATTTTTTTCTAATTATATCCCTTTATTTATTTTTTTACATTATCTATATTTATGCTACCAATTATCTAATATTCACAGAAATACGCAGAACATTATTGTGTACAAAGTAATAAGTACATAAATGTTAGATGGCATAACTTGTCCACATTTCGTATCATTGAATATTTTTTTTTAACATATAGTAACTTTAAAAGAACCGATTGAACTAATAGATCAATTTGTTTTTAGATATAGATCTAGCATATGCCTGTTATTGAATATTATAAAAAAATATTTAACGAGTAGTAACAGAACTAGACAAACAGGAATATCGATCGATATCGCCATAATTTAAACGGAAACAGTAATAATACATATAAGTTTTTTGATTGCTATTTAGTACTATAGCAGTGTTCGAATTTCAAGGGCACCGCGGAATTAACGTGTCAATGAGACCTGACATCACTTGTTCGAAGGTAACTACTGCAAGTGTAGTTCTGAACAGATTCCTACTGTTGACAGATCTTTATCGTCCGAGACCGTCTAGTTAGTTTCTAACGCAGCTGCTATTGTAGCCGACAAATACTAGTGTGGGATGATTACTGTGGTCCGTTTTGAAGGTTGCTGCAGCTAGAAATAATTAGTAAGGTATCAAGAATTAACATGTAATGTCTCAGAGCGACGAGCACAGCTTGGTGCAGTGTGTAACATCCCGATTAGGGCTACGTCTACTCGTCACTAAATAAAAGAAATTCCATTTAACATTTTGCCAATGAAGGCGCCCAAGGAGCTAGAGAGGCTGGTGATTAAGAGAACTGGAGTTTGATGAAAATTGATTACAGTGTAGCGATATAAAATCGCTACAGCTTGAAAATATAATGGAATTAAGTAACATAAATACACAAGCGTTAACGAGGGTAGTTTTGTTTTTTTTTTCTTACGAAACCATTAAATATGCCGCAGAGAGCGCAGTTCACGGACACTTTCGTCTTCCGCGGAAAACTGTCGTCAGAAAACAATGAGAAGGGGTCATTACCTTAACACAATGGACCGTTGATTTTCTGGTGGTAAGTGAAAGTCTGCCGGTCACAATGAGCAGTTAGGAGCCACGGCCGGTCAGCAATGAGAACGCGGTAAAATCTAGTTAAACACTCTTGATAGGCAAATCTCAAATTTAAATACTAATCTGAAAGTTTTCTCGTAAAGATTAGAAAATAATTTAGATATATTTTTTTTAACAACGAACACACGAGACTACAACGTGTGTGATAATGACAATGAGGTGTCTATTCAGGATATGAACGCAGCCAGTCGAGGGTGTAAGGGATTCCGCACAACAACTCACAAGATCCAAGCTAACCTCATATGCTCGTCGTGCACCCTGCTAATCAACAAACGAGGCCCTGGCTCCCACCAACCCGTATTGGGCCAGCGTGGTGGGATATGGCCCAAATCCCCATAATATGAACACATGACGGCTACTGGTGCCGAGCGTTTTGCGAGGAGCCGCTGGATGCGAGCAGCGAGTGACCGATCGATGTGCAGATCATTGGGGAGGCCTATGTCCAGCAGTGGATGTCTATCGACTGACGATGATAACCAGTTATCATCAGGTAAATGTCCAGCTTGTCTCATCGCTTCGTAGAAAGAAAATAATAATATTTCGCATATTGTGCGTATGGTAGCTGTACCAATGTCTATATCCAGTACATCCGATGTAATAGGAGCGTGACAATTAGCGTTTAAATTTTATCTGGCACTGAAGACGAAATTGAAGGTATGAATTCGTATAATTAACCCTTTGCCCCCGGCGCCGCGTGGGAGTCGACCTGAATGAGCACGGCGGTGAGACGGGCCCGCTTTGAGACCCGCCCGCGCATTAAATCGACTCCACACCATTCCTGTGCCCCTGACTACTTATTGTAAGCGTCTGATCAAGTCGACGCGACTTACCTAAGTAATTAAGTGGTTTCTTTTATAAACAGGCACGTGAACAGAGATTCCGTGTACCGTATTCAACACTTACACAGGATCGATAGTTGTGGAAATCTTTGAAGGAGGACAATGTCTAGTAGTGAACGTGTATCGGCTGATGAAGATGATTTCGATGATGCATCATACCGCACTGGAAGGCTCTGTGCTCTTCTACAGTAAAATTTAACTCATCAATTACAATACAGATCAGTTGCCACATTTTAAATTAATTAATATAATTATTTAGATTTGTTCAGGGAGCTTGGGTATGTAGTGCCCCATGGGCAGTGTTGATGTTCTTCTGTGATGCCGTAATAGTACAGAAGGAAGCTGCCGGACGGAATAGCGAAACGGTTGATTCCGCTCAGAGAAGAAGACGGCTGAGCGGTGGTATTGAACGTACCAACCCATCAGCCTTGTAGTCTCGCGACTCAACCTTCTTATGTCTCAGACAATGAGCGCAATTTGGTGCAGTATATATCATCCTCGCTAGCGCCACATGAGCATACCACTTACGATCAGATAAACGTAAACGTCCTACTCGTCTCTTCGCATAATGAATAAAAATAAAGAACAGGACTAAGATAATCCTTGCCTGTCGTAAAAGGCGACTACAAACGGTTTTCATGTTCAGTGGGCCCTGAGAGTGTAAGTCCTTATAGCTCAATATCGCTTATACCCGCGTAAGGTACCAATTGCGACTTGGTTCCCTACTTGCCGTAGCTCACCGATGATGCTATGAGAAGTTTGGCTAGAAGGTACATTTATAAGTTTTTCAAGGTTGATTTTGAAAGACAAAGTTTTTGAAAAAGATGCTCATGGTATCTTAGGAAATGATTTGAAGATATAAATACCGGGCTTACTAAGATCATGATGATGATACTAGATTAATGATTTAGCTATATTTATTATTCGTGGCGCCCGCGTACCGGTAGACATAGCGTTGGAAGGCCTCCCACAAGGTGGACCGACGATCTGGTGAGAATCGCAGTATTCCAAGTAACCGATCGATGTGGATATTTTTAGGGGAAGCCTATGTCCAGCAGTGGACATCTATCGACTGATGATGATATATTATTCTAATTTTCAATTTAGCCTCAATGTGAGAGCAGTTTTAAAATGCAACTAAAATAATAACTTAATGTCAAGTGTCAAACAATATGTTAACCTTAAACGTTTTGGTTACTTATATTGCTATTCTGCTACATATATATCTTAGCGAAATGAACATACGTTCTTGTAATAGTTTGTTTTAACTGTAACGTTTAATTAAAATGACCGCAAAATGTGGTCGTTCAATTTTCTTTCACAACATACAACGGCTTCACTAACCTCCATAACCTTGTCTACATCAAGCCAAAGAAAACATACAAACGCACCGCACAAATAAATTAATTAAAAATAAAACTATATAAATAATTAAACGAGAGAGAGAGAGGGAGAAAATACGAAATTGTTTTTATGAAAAGATGTCTAGTTTCCAACGGGAATAATAAACTTTTTTTTTTGTACAAAGATAAATGAAAAGTACTATCAAAAGGCATACAACGGTCTGCTGCTGCAACAGTTCTGCTAAATTGCGGGGAGCGCTTAACTATTTCATATTTCAAAGGGAAAACTTGAATTTTTTTAATGTTTACTTTTAACATTTAACTTAACCCCTCTCTTTGCCACCACCCATAACTATCATCACAACTTTTACTATAAATAAGGGATTTCCATCAATGTTGCGACTCAGCCTGAAGACTTGAAATTTGGTAATGATATTTATTTTAACGAGTGCAGGTCAACTAAAAACGGATTTAACAAAATTCCCTCTCCAAAAGGGGTTGCGGAGTTGTTAATAACGAGAAAATGACCAGAGGAGCAGCGTCTATTTTAAATTGCATGAATATTAGACATTTCGTTCAAACTACTTATATAAGATTCTGGATGATGTCAGCGCTGCAAGCCATTCGACTATTACAGCTTATCTGACACTGGGCACGTGGACCTGGATCTACGGCCTATTAGTACTTATATAGTTATTAAACGTTTGTATCTAACATAATAAATCTTACAATTTTAATAAACATTAATTCTGATCACGGAAACCTAAGTGAGGAAAGTGGCGTGGTCAATGAACAGCAGGTAGCTAGTCTATAGACTATACAGTCCATCACCACGCAAGAGCTATCTACTTCAAATAAACATGTATACTCACCATGGTTAAGACGAAATTTTAGATGCTTCTCCAGCACAGCATATTCCACGAGGGCGGAGATCTCGTCTATAGACAGGGCAGCGCCGACGCGACATCTGGCGTCTGGGCATGATACCTCGTAGGCGCCGTTGCAAACCTCGAATTCTACGTACGCCTTCATGCACTGCAACAAACATATCGTTTTTTATTAAAAAAATAACCAGCGGAAATTGATACTAAAATCATTATAGAAACGTTAGTAATGGTGTAAAATATTTACTGGTGGTAGCTCTCTGATGTTGAAGATAGTCTAGGTAGGTATTCAAAGGGTGCAGTAGTAAACTGGGGTAACGATACTCAAGACGACAATCACAATGTGGTGTAGTGTATATAACTTACCATCAGTTTGGCTGCATTAACAAGAGCTGCGATGGTACCTACCTAGATGGTCTCCCCGCATCAGAGAACTACCGTCAGTACAACCAGTTGTATGGATCAGATGTGTTTCATAAATTCTTCTTATTTATCGATATTTTATTTAGGTCAATGAATACAAGGATAATGTATTAAACGTATTGTAGCCATTCAGAGAGATAAAAAAGCTCTTTACGACTCGTGATCTATTGACTCGTGGAAACGAAAGCAGTTTTATTACAGCTGTCATTATTTACACAATAGTACCGGAGAGAGGCGACGGTATCGAAGCATTGACGATATTGCGAGAGTTCGTGTATAGGCATCTCCTTCGTCGGTTACACTCTTGACAGAGTGGTCGTGGTCATCACTTCGGGAGTGTCATGGACTGAATTTCGTGTCGACGAGTCTATACTTAGAGAGCTCTCATGGTACAGTCTCGTATTTTTACCCTTTTTAGTCACGAATGCCGGCGAGGAGAGGTAGCTATTGAACGACTTGTGATCCAGGGATAGATTGAGGATACCAGGCCGCGAGGAAGAACGCCTATGAAACGGACTGACCAGATAAAGCCGATAGTAAATGACTCATCACTGTTATCATTATACGAGTGCACTAGGAGGGCAGCCATCAGAGAGGAATGGCGACGTGTTAAAATTGTGACCAACACCTGAAGTGTATAGGCCAGGCTAGAATAACATTAATCATTATCATCATCAGCCAATAGACATGCACTGTTGGACATAGGCCTCGCCCAAAGATTCCCACATCGATCGAGTGGGGATACATATAGAGAAATTCGGGTTATTTCCCACCTAAGCGGTAGTAGTCAGAGCCTCGTTTGTTGATTAGCAGAGTGCACCACGACCAGGTGAGGTTGGCTTGGATCCCGCGAGTTGTTATGCGGGAACCCTCACACCCCAAATATATCATTATAGAATTATATTCATAAATATGTTATTGCAAACATGATAAATTTGTGGTTATCTTCTAAGGAGGCGAATATAAAGAGGAGTTCTAATGATTTATTACTGTGACCTTGCTAAGAGTACTTGCCATAACCTCAGCTGTATTAGAATAAAAGATATCGAGTTGTCACTTATTAGCAAGTGAACGTATTGCACTTTTAGTAAAAATAAGTAAACTAACAGAAGTGAAGTAAAGAGGAACTGAACTAAAGCACTTCCGGGTGAAATAAACGAAACTAGGAATTGTTTACACCCTAAGGAGTTGAAACTTGTTTAATTAAACACTGAGACGTCACCGACCGTCGCGTCAAATGGTAACTTAGTTAACGGTTAAGTGGGGGTTTGCAATTACTTTAATTTTTAAATAAGTTAGAGCTCTACAAAATTACGTTATAATTAAGTATTTTCGTTTAAGAACTCATAGTATATTATCTTTATAAAAAATCCTTGTAATTATGTAAGGATTTTGTATAAATCAAATTACTTTATACTATTGCTGAAATAAAAGATAACGTTAAGTCATCATCATCATCAGCCGAAAGACGTCCACAGTTGGACATAGACCTGCCCCAAAGATCTATACATCAATAGGTCAGCCGGGCCTACACGCAGTCAGCTTGCCCTTCGGTACCGCCGGGTTCTAGTGACCGTCATTTGTCCTGGTTCATGTAGGGGTATTTGGGCCATTTGCTACCACGCTGGCCCAATGCGAGTTAATGACAGCCAGAGCCTCGTCTATTGATTAGCAGGCTGCACCACGAGCAGGTGAGGTCGGCTTAGGTCCCGTGAGTTGTTGTGTGGGACCTCTTACACCTTCCCCGTTAAGTCAATGGTTTAAAATTTAACCATTATAACGTAATATTTTAATTTTTATTTGAAGCTTTATTGAAATATTTAAAATCTGTATAACAAATAGACGCTTTTTTGTACAATGAAGGGCCGACACGTGCGGGAACGATGACCTGATGGTAAGTGATACGCCAGCCCTGTAACGGCGAGCCGCACCACAATGCTCGCGTCGCTTTGAGAACGTAAGATGTTAAGCCTTATTACCGCAGTAACACAGTAATGTTTGCACACAGTACTGTTTGTCTGCTGTAAATGGTCTCCAGCAAAAGGGACTTTCCACCAGTAAACGCTGAAAGCTTTAAATATCAAACAACTTATGCGTATGTATATGTATACACTTTTACAACACAAGACTTGGCCCCTACTATACATGTGACGTAAGAGTCAAGGTCAAACAACGACCTTGAACTTTAATAGTGAACAACTTTCCAATCAGATAAAATTATACAAGAAATTATAAGTTTAATATGAAGCTGTTGAAATTATAATTTTTACTCGTTTAGTCAATGGAGGTTTCTGTGCAGGCATCTCACTGGTGGGATTCAAGTCTTGAGACAGAAGAGGGTCATAATCATTTAATCACCATGAAGTGAAAACTGGATGATATTAAACTTATTACGTAATCATCATCAGGCGATAGGCGTCCACTGCTGGATATAGGCCGCAACCAAAGATCCCCATATCTTTCAATCCTGCGTTGCCCGCATTGCAGGGCCCCAGGGGCCGAAGTTTGTAGAGTTCATATGGGGACTTCGGCCATTTACACGCTGACCCAATAAGGGTCGGTAGGAGCCAGAGCCTCCATTGTTGATTAACAGGGAGTACCGCGAGCAGGTGAGGTTGGCTTAGGTCCCGTGAGTTGTTGTGCGGGACCCCTTACACTCCTATGACGTAATATTATTTGTTTAACTGGCAATCAATACGTCACTACTATATGGACCATCATAACCATCAACCGATAGATGTCACCATCTTGGTATAGGTCTCCTCCAAAGATCTCCACATCGTTAGTCCACTTTGTGAGAGATCTACCAACAACCCAAGGCATTTAACTGCTAGATTGGCCAAGGAAGCGGCCCTGAAGAGCAAAAGAAGACCGGAATACGAGGATTGCCCCGTTTCCTTCGTCAAGCGTCAACTCAGGCAAAGACGCTTGACGAATGGAACAGGAGGTACGTGGAAGGTACTACGGCTTCAACAACGAGGATTTTCTTCTCAGACGTCGTGTCAGCCTACCGGATCCTTCGCCGACTGGAGCTCGACACGGTCTTGGCCCAGACGTTCACTGGGCACGGGGGATTCTCCGAGTACCTTCACAGGTTCAAACTCAAGGAGAGTCCCGCGTGCCTCTGTGACCCGTCGGTGGACCAGACCGTGGTGCACATCCTCGCCTCCTGTCCCGTATTTGGAAAGGAAAGGAATGCTTGCGAAGTGGAGCTCGGCAAGAAAATAGAACCTGGAGTCATCGCCTCTCTGATGAGTGAAGACGGAAGTCGCGCCATATTTCTGGAGTACAGCAAGGAAGCAGTTAGAAAAATAATTAAAATATATGAGCTGATGTGAAGTGATAGAAATGAATAGGCCCTGACCCACCATACGCAGGGGTGAACGCAAAAAAAAAATAAAAAATAATAAACTGCTAGATTAATTAGATATGATCATCATCTCACGCAATGAATGGGTTTAAATTTGTTTAATAACATTTTAAACAATCGCCAAAACAGGAAGTTATTAACAAATTTTTTCGTTCCAGCTTCCAAGGAAAAAAGTTTGAGTACCACTGACCAAAGAGATCGTTTATCTCCAAAATATAACGGCCGGCGATGACAACCGCATATGACTATTTACCGTTACAACCATTTGGTGATTATTGGTATATACTAACAGTTTTTTTTTTTTTCAAATTAACCAGATCGACGTTAAGTTTAAGTAATAATATCATATAATCTACATAACGACGTAAATGATTAGCGCCACGCACGTAGACGCATAGTTGACATACTTGGCTAATATCATACAGTGTATGTGTCCCTAGGTGAATCGTCATACCATAGTTGTACAACATATAAATATATATATGTTATAGAATTACAAATATATATATATATATAAATATATATATAATGAAAATGTCTGTTATTTGTTCGCCAATCACTTGAAAACCAGTGAACGTATCGACACGGGAACATGAGCATTCGACGCAGAATGATTTGTATGTTTATAGGATACTTATTTTTTGATTATCATAAATCCATCACCATTCTATTTATAATTAACTTTTATAAAAAAAAAAAAATAGTGTTATTTATTCTTAGTGGTGTAAGGAAAGGGGAAGAAAAGGAAATATGCTCTAGGAATTAGTGGTGTAAAGGTTCCCGCAGAACAACTAATGGTATCCAAGCCAACCTATACTGCCCGTGGTGCGCCCTCTGCCTATCAACAAATGAGGCTCTGAATCCCACCAACCCACATTGGGCCAGCGTTGTAGGAAAGGGCCGAAATCCCCATATGAATTTGTACCCGTTTGAGGATCTTTTGCGGTAGGCCTATGTCCAGCTGATAATGATAAAAAATTATCATAATTTATGCGGTTGCTATAGTAACGGTTGCTATAGAAAGACTTGCGGTTGCGGTTGCATTTAAGGAATATTACACATACATTTAAATTGTAATTTTGTATTACGACCAGCGCAAAGCGGAAGGAAAAAAGTTAGTATAAACATATATATATGTTTATATTTATATATCACCGCTTCGTAAAATAAACTAATACAGGGAATGAAGATATGTAAGGGAGCCCAAATCAACCTCACCTACTCGCAGTGCACCCTGCTGAATAACAGACGAGGCTCTGATGACCCACCAATCAGCACTGGGAAAGTGTAGTGGGCTAAGGCCTAAATCCCCTCAATGAACTCTGTAATGATCTTTGGGGGAGGCTTATGTCCAGCGGTAGATGGCTATCGGCTGATGATGATGAAGTCTTCGTAATTATTATAGGATGCTTTAGTACTTATCCTCCAGTCTCAAATACTCTTCGCACACAACACAGCGGCAGGCAATGTGCTACTATGGACAAACCTGTATTGATACTAGTTTCTAGACATTAAGCACTAACATAGAACTAAGTTATATTTTGAACATAAAACGTGATGTGTGTGTGTGCTGAAAATTGATGATGTGTTTTTTTTATTATTTGAACCAGTTTGAGTTAATCGCGTCTAAATTATTTCGGAGTAATGAGACCACATATCCTCAAACATTCCTTCCTTGTTTATTAAGTGTAGTGCTTACTGTAAACTTGTTAATAAAGAGGACGTTGAACGTAAATCGTTTCGCAACTTCGCGTTCGTCATTTAGTACTTGTATATGTTGTTGCCCCATGTCCAGCAGTGGACGTCTATCGGATGATGATATGTTGCTCATGTTTTTAGAATGCTATCAACTTTATTAATAATGTAGTTGTAATTTGCAGCTTGAATAAGCTTTTTATAATTTAAGCAGGTTAGTAGCTTTACAACTTTGAGACCAGACTATACCGTGTACGTACAGAGGATGTTGGTTTTTTATTCAGCTAAACGATCTGATGGTAAGTTGTACGTGTGATCATAACAACCTGGCGCTAGTAAGCATGGTATACACAGCACAACAATGGGCTCGTCGCGTTGAGGTATCAGCTGTAATGTGTGCCGTTACCCCAGTAATTTCACTAGCTTCAACTCCCGTAAAACTGGATCAGTAATGTTTGCACCCTACAGTAAATTGACGCGTGCGCAGGCCACCAACCTTTATAAATGGTCTGCGGGTTAATAAAGACCTACCAAAAATAAACTTAAGGTGAAACTGTCTAGGGTAAGTAATAATTTGCTGTTACAATATTATGAAACTTACTAATGTATAAAGAAAAGAGAATATGCCGGATATTGAAAATTTCTTCTTTAACTTCTAATTATTATATTATTATATTATTGTAAACTGTAAAATTTCAGTAAAAAAGTACCATTGGCTTCATCATCATCATCATCATCATCATCAGCCGATGGACGTCCACAGCTGGACATAGGCGTCCCCAAAAAATCTTCACATCGATTGGTCATGCGCTACCCGCGATCTCCAGTCATCATGATTTCCGATCCCTTAAGCACCAGCGGTCGTCGTTTTCAAAAGTTTATATAGGGCACGTTGGGCCATTTTACACCCAGCTGGTGCAATGCGGATCGGTGGGAGCCATAACTTCCTTTGTTAATTAGCGGGGTGCATCACGAGCAGGTGAGGTTGTCGTTCGCGACCCCCTTACGCCCCATCCTACACCTTTAACTTAACCCTTACAAATAACAGAAACGTTCGATACGGTGAACCGTAATTAACGTCTCCATATTCTTCATCAGCAACATGATGAGGATTTGTATAGTGATATAAATAAATGATAAATCTAGTGCATTCGTAATGTAAACCCTCGCATTACTACTCCAAAAGGACATGACACTACATGTGTAGGCCACGCACAATCGAGTGACATAAATAAGTCTGGGTTGCCACATAAATCACTTTGAAAGATTGTGAGCACGGGAGTACCGGCTCAGGTAACAGAACAGATTGAAGATTAAAATTAAATGAGATGAAGAGAAATGGGAATACAGAAAGTAGAATATATATACAATATAGTGGTTAAGAAACAAGAAAAGTATTAATATTATCAATACTATCAATAAGTTTACTGTGTATACACAGTAAATATTATTTACTAGTAACACTGTTGTCGGAGATTGTTTACATACAACTGCAGCACATTCTGTCAACGAACGGTAGTATGCAAACATAACTGTGTTCCGGATTGAATGGCGCTGCGTGATTACTGCGGTAACGAGACTCAATAGCTCACGTCTCAACGAGCGCGATGTGTTGCAGTGTATATCATCTTACCTAGCGCCATTATACTAAACTAGATATATATATAACGGTTTGGTGTTATGTTAGTTACTAGTAATAATTAGATAGTAGCTGTTTAGGTTATAACGGGGCTAGCACTGCCTTCGTGTTTTGGGCAGGAGTATTATTTACCATCAGGTGAACGTCGCTCTGGTCTCGTCGCTTCGTCGAATAAAAAAAAAATTATACAGATGCGTAATTCTATAAAAATATGGTATTTTTTTCATAGTATAAAATTTTGATGTGTGAAATAAGTTTTGAAATGATGCTTCGACGTGCAGATCTTTGGAAGAGGCTTATGTCCAGCAGTGGATGTCTATCGGCTGATGATGATGATGATGCACTTCTCTTATTCTCCATTTACAAGATTTTAGAACTTTAGCAATGAATTGTTTACGGTCTATTATTCTACAAGGTGTTCCCCGCCCGCCCCGCTGACCGTAACATCCTCGCAACTCCCTTTGTGGAAAGAATTTCACAAAATCCATTGTTAGTTGACCTCTAAACGGCACAAGCAACATCTCTACCAAATTTTGAGTGTTTACGCATTAGTTTCGGAGATCTCGTGACGTGTTAATAGATCTCTGTACATCTCCTGTACTCCACGATGTTTACGATCAGCTAAAACAAATAGACGATTATTAATCTAAGAGCAGTTAGATTGTCACTAATTGTGATTTATAACAGACGAGTTTTTTGTGACCTTTTCCAAAACGGAGGTCACAAAAAACTCGTCTTTAGGAATATTGTATATTGGAGTTCGTAATATGAATAAATTAATATTTAATTGTGTATACTAAGCGTAATTATAGTAATGCGATGGTTGAACGAGTTTGTAGGCCGTTTATTGTTTGCATACAAAAAAAAACTACACACAAAATGGGATTTGCACTAAGAGAAACGTTGCCTTTGTAAAATTCACACGATCCGACAAATCGTAGGTTAGATTTTTTATTATAGTACTAATTTAGAACGACCGCTTTATAATTAGCGATCGTATGGTTGTTATCAATGCGAGAATAGAAAAGTGTTTGGTATTGTGAAATTTTTTTAAAAAAGAACATATCGAGAAAGAAAAATATATAATCTACATAAAGCGTAGTCCTTTTATCCTCTAAGAATCCTTTTTTAATCACAAAGTACCAGGAGGGCATAGTCGCTAAGAGCCGCACAGCATTGATAACCGGTCGGCGTGCGTGCGAACGAACTGGTTTACGTGGAAGGCTAAGCGGAGCCTTGACGTAATTTCCAAAGGCGCTTACAGTACGCAACAAGGGGCCGCTGCATTCGCATGCACCACCACCTTCTTACTATGGGCGCCTGGTACTTTTCAACTTGAACAAGCCAAGTTTATTTAAGTTTTAAATACTATTCGAACGACATTCCAGCCATTTCTTACTGTCAGTGAGTGTTATATAAACATAGGTATGCTTACAGTATAGTATTGTTATTTTGGACTAAATTATCTAGACGTTACCTAGATGGTAAGAACACCTTCCAATAACAATTATAAACTATTCTTAGGATGATACACACTGCATCACATTGTGTTTGTCGCCTTAAGTAATTATATTAGATAAAATTCTTTTTGAATTTTAATACGGTAACATTTCCGCATTACCATTTGCATGCAAAAATGGAGCTGTAGTGTTACCTGCATAGATGTTACCTGCATAGATGTTACCTAATCCAAGTAAATTGGATACTTAATGCAAGTATAAATATTAGGTATTCTTATTTTTAAATCCATCTGATATCATTGTACAAGATAAGCGATGTCCAAACATAACGAAATTCTTTCGTTGGTCGCACGCCAAAAGGAAAATAGGTTTGTTTTGTAAGATTGATGTCCGAGTCTAGAATATTGATGTCTCGGACGATGAACGGAATCCTAATTTTTTTTCTTTACGATACAGTATTTATGAGTATTACTCAATAAAAAAAATCATATGAATAATACCCAAAGTAAGAGAAATAAGTTTAGGCGAATGAACCGAGGCGCAATAGTAACGGTTGTTTGTATATACCACGTAAACTAAGTTATTAGAATACAGCGATATAAACAGTGTCAGTGATACAAGGTCGCAGTTAAAACATTTACTATACAATACAAAATTATGTTATTTGATTTTATATATAACGTTAAGCGACGTTAATTCTAACAACTGATTTTTTTTTATTTTATTCTAGGAAGTGACTAAACGAGCGGAACGGTCAGTAGCTGGTGATGCGCTCGCCCACAATAACGTAGCGCTAGTTAGATGATATACACCGCACTACATTGTACTCGACGTCCTCAGATATAGTATGTTCAGTCTCTCGTTACCGTAGTAATTACACTAGCTACAGCGCTCTTTAAACCGGAAGACAGTTATTTTGCACGCTACTGTTTACCGGTAGAAATCAAAATGGTCGTCGATAACAATAAATTGTTGTTGTTTTTTAAGTTATTAATCAGATTATCTAATTAATTATCAAGCTCTGGTATCCACGGGATATTTATTATTAGCCGGCAGACGTCCACTGCTGGACATAGAGACCTCTCCTAAAGATCTCCACATCGATCGATTCTACGCTGCCCGCATCCAGCTGCTTCCCGCAACCTTAACCAGACCATCGGACCACGGCGTGGCTATGCACCACAACAATGCGCTCGCTTTGAAACATAATATGTTAAGTCTCATTATCCCAATAATTTCACTAGTTACAGAGTCCTTCAAACGGGAACACAGTACCGTTTGGTACTTCCGGTACTCGGTCGCCATTCGAGCGGACCTTGATGCCCCATCGCCTGTCAGTCCTTCGAGGGATGTGTCCTGCCCGTTGCTACTTGAGGCTAGCAATCTTTTTGACTTACCGGCGACCGTAGTTCTCCCCCTGATCTCCTCATTTCCGATTCGATCACGCAGGGAAGCCGCGACTATAGCCCTTTCCATTGCTCTCTATGCGTCCTGAAGCCTTTTCACTGTAGACGGCCATTCTCGGTGCCATAAGTCATCACTCAACACTCAACACGGGATATCTTCAACAGTTACTACCCCCCACACCCCACTTTTGGTGATCTCACCCTTAATATATGAAAGGTACTTCGCGTTCTTCATCGATACACACCGCTGCCTCTTTACATATCACTCCATACGAAGTTTTTATGTTCAATATAAACTAAGTAGTATTGGATAGTAGTTATAACTTAGTTTCCACTACAACACGCTTAGTCATCCCTTTAATTAATTATTTTTAACGAATTAATAGTAATTTGTCCCGGGTGATTCATAGTTAAAAAAAAATGTTTATCACACGCGACCTTTTCATATGGCGTCGCTTTCGGGAGCTCGACCGCCTATTGTCACGGAAAGGTAACACGCTTACAGGTGATTTCCATAAATTTAAGTGATAGTGTATTTGTACTGCGATATATATACGAACTCATTTATCGCGACCTTCTTGTAATATCATGAAGTGCGAAATTGTTGAATATGAGACTGAAAGACAGATTGAAAATTTCAACGTACTAGTTATAGGTGTTTGTTGCCGGAAATCGTCTAGGACCGTCGACCACCTATTGCAGCCGTCAAACAGTAGTGTGTAAACATTACAGAGTTCCGGTTTGAAGGGCGCTGTAGCTAGTGTAATTGACGAGGTAACGAGAATTAACGAATGTCTCAAGGGTGGTGCAGTTTATATCATCCTAACTAGCGCCACGTTGTTATGAGCAAGACTTTGCGTCATTTCACATATTGTTTCAGTGTTCATTATCAAATTGCAATACGTAATGGGGTGTTAAAGGAAATAGTATTGCAGTGATCGCGTTGCACAAAGTGTGCACGGAGCCGCTGCGCTCGCTCATATTGCAGACACTACAAAAGCTTGCTATCAGCCGTATGTTCGTATGTTGTACTGTCAACAGATACAACTACACTTCCTGTGTCGGAGACCAGAAAAGATCGGGGCGGCCGCGTGCTGTTAGAACTACAAAGGCTGTTAATGCTGTTAAAGCCAGAATTCGTGGAAACCCCATTAGGAAGCAAATCAAAAAATCTTATGGCAAGAAATGAAGATTCCCGCCAGGACTCTGTCGCGTATCGCGTATTATAGAACAAGACCTGAAGCTCGGTGCTCGGAGCTTATCGTCGATATACAGGACATGCCCTAAATCAATCTTTACAATTATTAACAGAGTGGATCGATCAAAACGCATTCTGTCCCGATACAAGCGGCAGGTGAAAGGCACGGAAGTATCCTGTTTACCGATGGAAAAATGTTCACGATTGAAGAACACTGCAATAAGCAAAGTGATATAGTGTATGCTCACAGTTCTACACAAGCTGCTCAAGTGGTCCGTAAGGTACAACGTGGTCATCATCCTGCGTCAGTGATGATTTGGTGGGGCGTGTCTTATCAAGGAGTCGAAACTACATTTTTACGCAAAAGGAGTTAAAACTTCAACCAAAGTGTATCAAGATGGAGTCTTGGATCATATTGTGAAACCTCTCAGCAATACAATTTTTAAAAATATACCGTGGACTTTCCATCAGGACTCTGCACCTGGTCACAACGCATGAACTACCCAAGCCTGGCTTGAAACGAACGTTCCGGACTTCATAAGAGCTGAAGACTGGCCTTCATCTAGCCCAGACCTCAACCCTATAGACTTCAAATTATGGTCAGTTTTAGAGGACATGGCCTGCTGCTGCTCTAAACGACACGACGACATTGAGTCTCTTAAGAAATCTTTGGAGCAAGCAGTGGAGGTGGCGGTGGTGGAAATTTCCCTTGGAGACAGCGCGTAAATCCACAGATACGTGGCCAAACAGATTAAAGGCCTGTATAAAAGCCAAAGGTGGCCATTTCGAATAGAATATTGTTTTTATTCTTTGTCGAGACTAATAAATATATATGTATAGATTTTAATAACATTACATTACTTTATTCAAAAAAACAATGCATTTTAATTTGTATCAGAACTTATGGCTGGACTAGGTATAAATACTGTATTTTTGCGTAAACGTTTGATTAAAGAAATTCCAATAAAAATATTTCTAAGTTTCAATGGAATATAAAACATCGTATGTACAGATATAAAGTAACAAATAGATAAATCTTTATTTCAGACAGAATCATATCAGGTAGACGTTGTACGGCACCAAAACCAACCTCACCTGCTCGTGGTATTATCGCATTGGACCAGCGTGATGGGAAATTGCTCAAATCCCATCCCATATGAACTTTTACATACAGCTTGTAGTGCCCAGCGGTGTCGGGGGCCTTGTTGACTACGTGGCGATATTAAGGGTAGGTTTATGTCCAGCAGTGTACCTCTATCAGCTGATGATGATCATATCAGGTAAGCAAGGATTTGTAACATCATAAAGCTTATATACTAATATGATATATCATCCTACTTATCATCAAGTAAATGTCTCCCACGTCTCTTCGTAGAATAAAAAAAAACATCAGACCATTCTTATGGTTTTCTAACAACCGATTAAGAGAAAATCTCGTAAAGGACTTGTCTGATCTGGTCATAGCAACAGATTAGGAGATCGACTGCGTGGCCTTTCTCTCTCTCCACCTTGGCCGCAATCAAAATTTTATCTAAATAATTTTACGAGGGCGAGAAGAGAGAAGATACCCAAAATAACAAAGAATCTTCTGGCAACGAATAGTTTGAGAATATAGTGTTAATGCGTAGCTGCTTTAGAATCGGTGTGTTCACCTGATGGTAAGTAATACGCCTATCCACAACCAGGTGGCACTAGATAGGATGATATACTTAGCACCACATTGTGATCGTCACCTTGAGATATGAACTGTTGTCTCTACTACAACAATTACACTAGCTACAGCACTCTTCTACTACTATCTACACAGTCACATTTGCACACCACTATTATTTGTCAGCAGATATAGGCGCCACGGTGGACTTAGACGATCTCAGAAACCTACCACCAATAATTAGTGTAACCTACCATCATACAGTTAGTATATATACATACTAGCTGTACCCCGTGCGTATTGCCGACCTTAACACCCCGCAACTACCTTCGAGGAAAGAATTTTGTAATATCCATTCGTAGCTGACCTATACCCGGCAAAAAGGATATTCCTACCAAATATCAAAGCTCGAGGCTTTATGGTCCGGAGATATTGTGATAAGTCTCTATATATGTACAAATATCTTATATACATATATAAGAGATTTCCATTCACGAGAGCACGACCTACGCGAGCTCCAAAGCAGTGGACTGGTAAGATGCAGTGCGAGACAGACAACGCTAGTGTTCTCTTGTGTTGAAGGTCAAGACTCACTTTGGGTCGCTACACCATATAAGTATATATATATATATATAAAGTATATCTAGGTTTTTCAGTAATATTTCGTCGTATTTATACTTAGACACGTCACGTGCCTCCAAATTTATATATTCAATGCCGCAGCGCTAGAAACTTGTTCAAATTCATAATACCAAACCAGTTCGTTCGCTCATGTGTTATATGTATATATATACATATATGTATGAATTGATATACTTTTACATTATTTTTGTATTTATTATGTGGCCGAAATAGGAAAGGATGCGTTGTTCACAACAGAGTTTTTGTATAAAGCTGGTTTATGATCGATCCGCTACTGCGTTATGTTGTCAATGGTATTCTTCATATAATATACTCCTGGGCTCAAAGGGCATAAGCGTCATTATAACGGAAATGACTTTTTAAACCAGTCTCACTCAGTTTTTCGAGCTGTAGCGATTGATATAATTAAAGTTGTCAAATTCGCAAAATAATGGCGAATATACTTGTCGTAGGCTTCTGTTGCCAGAGACCGTCTAAGTAGGTACCACCGCAGCTACCAGTGCTGCCGCCAAACAGTAGTGTGCAAACATTACCTTTCAATTTTACAATTAATAGGCTAACGAGTCGAGAAACTTCCGTCTCAAGGTCATATCTCCAATGTGGTGCAATGTATATCACACTAACTAGCGCCACGTTGGTCTGAGCACGCGTATCACTTATCATGTGAACATCTTGCCCGTTTCATTGCTTCGTTATGTACATCTCGGAGGTATAAATTTTATTATTACATTTCCACCATCCGCTTGTCACCTCTACCATCGGACATAGCTATTCTTAAGATCGGCCATCGGGGTATTCACGATGACCAGCGCTTCGAGTTAGCAGCAGTTAGCAACGGACGCAGCGCACCTCTCTAATCAGTTGTGAATATTGACTTATGGCTGATAAGTGATACAGAGACACGCTTGTCCTTCAAACGAACAGTCGTAATGTTTTTCACTACATTAAGCTAACATTTGACTACAATTTTAGCGTAATCCTTTACCATCACATTACGTCAAAGCGATGTGACGGGCGAGACGTTCCACCCGATGGTAACTTGGCGCTAGTTAAGCTGATGAAATATATGAGGTTAATTCCGTATCTCTTCCATGTGCCACCTCGAGTTTACTTTAAAGCCATACCAAACCGAGTAAAATGTAATAAAACATAGCGTAGAAATTTAAGGGGCAGTACAGAGGTTATAACTTCAATAGGCAAGTTCTTTTGTAACACTAAAACGATATCCATATAATATTTATTTGTAGCGTCTGTGTATAAATACACTAGCTGTGCCCCCCGCCTGCTTGGCTGGTCGTGATGTAATATTAGATTTGAAGTTTTGACTTGAAGTTTATCAGAAATATGCTCACCTTTTTTTTTTTCGGGGAGAAAATCTTCGAAAAAATACTCTGGCCTCTGGGGAGAAGTCTGACTTATGTGTACATTTTTACCCATAAAAACCCTCTCGGTGGTCACTTTTGGCGTTTGGAGAGGTCAGCGGGATCTCCGTTCGAAATAACTGCAGCCTTACTAACAATATGCTGGGATAGCCCGTCCGGGCTACTTTATGCAGACTGTACCAGCCTCGTGACTACTACTAAATTACCGGACACTACGTTCAGACATTGTCCTCTTCAGGGTAGTTAAGAAGGCGATGAGCTCAACCGCCAGCGACCCCAAAGACAACATTAAAGTTGGTGAACACCGTTCACCGGTGCAATGTGTTGACGCGCGATAGCGCCACGATGGCTTCGTCTTCGAGCGAGAATCTGTCCTCTCCTTTTGTGTCATAACAGTTTCACCAAAGAAGGCTACGGGCCCTCAATGCAAAAATAATCCCACCCTGCTGCAACCCGCCGCGCCCATTACCTCTTCCCGTTATTAACACCCCCACAAATCACTTTGGAAAAGGAATTTTGTAAAATCAATTCTTATCTGACCTTTAAAGGGCAAAAGCAATTTCTCTACTAAATTTTGAATATTTACGTCCGTTTCAAAGATCTCGTGCGAGTCAATGAATCACTGGATATCTATAAACAGGTATTTTGATGTACCCACTCGATCGGACTCGAGACTCTCTCTCTCTTCCAGAAAGGTAAAGGACAAAATCATGTATCTACCACGGCGGGTATTACAACTCTTCTTCAGTTGTCGTCGAAATATTCCGCTTTCTTTACTATATTTTCCGTCACCGGAAGCGCAAGTTCAGCTCGGAATAGAATCTCATCCACTTCGCGTCGTACAGCGCGCATCTTGATAGCGTTTACTGATCTACAAACGGTTGGAAACGTCTGCGATACAAATGCACGTCACGAGCCGAGATAATCGCGGAGTCAATTAACGCCGACATCGTTCCCATGCGCAGCCGCGGGAAACGAGGGCGGACCAAATCGCACCGACAGACGGTCACCGTTCTCACCATTACACCGAACAGCCGAAACAAAACAATTGCACAATTGCACAATTATTATACATCGAGAATATAAATTAGATTATGCGTCAGCGCATATAGTGACGTATATACATACGGTTTGACCTATTTTCTCATTTAAATACAACGGTATGAATTTAATGTGTTATGGCCAATCTAAACATCACGGGGTCCAGACCCAGAGGGCGGCCAAAGACAAGATGGACAGATGTGGTCAAAAAAGATCTAGAGTTCTGCAAGGTTACCGAAGAGGAGGCGTCCGACAGAGCGAAGTTGAAGAGAAAGACCAGAAAGGCAGACCCCACCATCAGATGGGAATAATAAATGCCAAGGAGAGAGAGAGAGAGGTATGAATTTAATGTGGAAAATATATGCCAGTTCTTTCTCCGATATTCCTCACGCATTACTTTTTCCTTCTCCCCATAGACTGGTATATTTGGAGCGTCTGAATTGTTCCGTCGAACCAGAGGCAGAAATGACTGTACCACGCTGATCGCCAACCTTCACTAGTTGGAGAGGCACTTTAAGAAGAAGTGGAAAATAAATCATTACAGTGAGAAGTGAAAACGGACTCATTTGTACATAACGCGTTGTGAATTCATTTACGCGCTTTTTACGAAAGTGCTCATACAACGCGTATTCGTATTCGTATTAGTTTTCTGCAGTATCTATATACTAGAATTAAAAACTGTAGGTAGAAATTTCAAATATTATATAATTATACATATAAGGGAATTTCACCTACGTAGAGACTCATCATGATCTCTGGAAACATGAGGCCTACACTACAGGGTTGAAATTTATTAAGAATATTCCTTAGGCCGAATATAGGTCAGGTAAGAACGAATTTAATGAAATGTTACTCCCAAAAGGGGGTGTTGCGGCCAGCAAAGCGGACGGGGAAGCCAGCTTGTATTCTATATATTCTAGATATATATATCTTGAATTGTGTAAGTGCAATTCGAGCAACACTATTTGGGAACCCGATGGATGCGAGCTACGCGGGACAGATCGATGTGGAGATCTTTGGGCGAGGGTTAGGTCCGGTAGTGGACGTCTATCGGCTGATGATTGAACAATACGTATTCGAAATACGAAATACTATCACCGAATTGTTTCGAATTTGTAAATTTCTAACCGTATTGTAACGCTCATACGATACCTAATATTTTAGATCCAAACTTATAAAGTATCGTTAGTAATGATAATGTTTCATTTGTGATGACATGAAAAAAAAAATGTAAGCATGCAATGTATAAGTGGCATTTAAAGTTTCAAACAACAAGTTAGATGCTAAGTTTCTAATGGATCACCGCAGTCGCAGTCAATTCAAGATGGACTGTTGTGCAATTGTTAAATAGGTTTCTTGTTCAATAAATGATTGACCTTAAAACCTGTACTGGTGGTGGGTCTCCGTTGCCGAAGACCGTCTAAGTAGACACCAGCGCAGCGGCTATTTCCGCCGCCAAATAGTAGTGTGCAAACAATACTGTGGCCCGTTTTTAAGGGCGTTGTAGCTAGTGTAATTTCTATAGTAATGAGACTTAATATCTCAAGTCTTGAGCGACGAGTGCAATGTGGTATATTAATATATTCTAAATAGCGCCGCATTGTTATAGGGCGTATTACTTACTATCAGGTGAACGTCCCGCTCGTCTCCTCGTTGAATTGAACAAAATTTTTTTTTCACAATATTACTTTTGTGCGAAATCCCCCTTTTTATTATATACACTTTTATTCGATACATCACAATTGCTCCCACCGGTATTTAGTTACCACCAACACTGACACTGGCTAGAGTATTCTAGTTGTAACAAGCTTCTGTTAAACTAAATTCTGTTGGTATATCCTCCAGTTCCAACAGGTAGTTACGATTTTATACTCGTAGCTCTAAAACTACACCATTGTAAATTACACCAAAATTCTCTTGAAGCTAACACCGACCCTCGCTTTTCGGGCGCTAATGCCCGAATGACTCGAGACGGACCGCCCGCAGAACACTCCGACGATTATTCAGTGTTGCCATACACGAAATGTTGCCAATATATAATTAACTAAGGTAGTGTTACCAACATTAAATATAATATATTTTATTATTTTCGGATAACGCTATCAAATTTTTATTTCACGTAATATAAAAGTTAAATTATTTTATTCGACGAAGCAATGATACGGGTGATATTACCACGTGGTGTTAAATTATACGCATGTCTATAGCATGGCGCTAGTTAGGATGATATACACGGCACCACATTGCGCTCGCGAAATTGACACAAGAAGGTAAATTTCGATACTGCCATTCAGCAGCTACTTTCAAGTCCTTGAAAACGAAATGTCAACACACTACTGTTTGGTAGTTACTCGTTAAACGATAAGCTTTCATTGCAGTTTCACTTTATATATTTGATATAGGATTGTTTCTTAACATTTTTTTTTAAAAATAATGTATAGTAAATTATAATAGTAAAGTGAAGGTAATTAAAAGGATATACACCGGACCACAGCCAAGTATAATGGCATGGGAACGGGTAGTTAAATGAATTAGCGTTAATGGCGTATGGAAGGGGCCATTGTTATTATATTAATAACTATTGCGCTAACGGTATCACCAGATCGCGAAATATGAGTAACCTGGTCTTCATTAAAACTTTACAGCAATCATATATAACGATCTCGTGTCAGTTGTTCTGATTCCGCTTCGTCTATGTTAATAGTGGTTTAGTAGAGATGCAAGCTACGGAAGATTTAAAATTAGACAGGTTCTATCTCTTTTGTGAATAGCTCGCTGGCTTAATTGTTAGAGCGCGCGGCCTTCATTCCGAAGGTCGCGGGTTTGAATCTGGCATGAACTGATGACTTGATTATTTAAGTTATGTACATTTGTGTACTTTAGTAACAACAGCGGAATACAAACGGTGAAGGGAAACGTCGCGAGGAAACTTGCACATTAATTAGAATTTATTCTAACGTGTGTGTGAAGTCACCAATCTGCATTGGGCCTGTTTGGTGACTATAGCCCATCACCCTCATATTAAGTGTAAGCCTGTACTTCAACAGTAGGGACGTAAATAGGCTGCTGATAGATTTATCTTAGTGTCATGCGACGTAGACACGGGTCATCATAACCTGGAGCATTGCTCAGTATGGGACGCTCAACGCCAAAAGCTCATCGTGGTTGTGAGGAATAACCTCTCCCTCCTTTTGGCTTTATTAAAGCCATGGTTAGTCGTGTAAAGTCGTGGGACGCCTTTTGCGAAGAAGTAACATCACAGAAAGAGATTTCAAAGAGGGGAGCGAGAGAAAAATACCCATATTTCAATAAGCAGTGGTGCATTGATAATAGGTGTATTCTATTATCAACAACGGAATCGTTTGAAGCTAAGGATTAACCAGAAACGACCAGAAATGGCCAACAGAAGAGGCGTCGTGTTACATCATGATACGTCTATAGCAACTCGCTAGAAACAGCGGGAGCTTGGTTGGGGAGTTTTGATGCATCCACCACATGGTCCGGACCTACCACTAAGCTATTAATCATGGTTTCTTGCATTGCAAAACTTTCTTAGTAATGAAAAAATTCTTATTGAAAATTAATTACCAGATTTCCTACAATAAGGACCAAAACTTCTATGAACAAAATCATGAATATCTGATCTAGGTGGTTACCACCGCAGAGCCAATTTCTGTCTGCCGAACAGTATTGTTCAAACATTGCCGTGTTCCAGTTTGAAGGGCGTCAGAGTTAATGTAATTACTGGGGTAAGGAGGCTCAACATCTCATGTATCGGGCGCAATGTGGTGCAATGCATACACGAGGCAAGGCGAACTGACTATCATGAAAAAAACATGGACGTCTCTTCGCTTTGTTCTGTATAAAAGAATATTGTATGTGAAATTAGTGCAAAACCTTCGATTGTTTAGATGAAGATAAATGTTGGATGCAAACCTTAATTGGATCCAGCAATTGTAAACAATCGAGCTCTTTCCCAAAACGATTACTTCTCATTAAATCAATTAGACGGTGGAAAGGAATTGAAACGGTGATGAATAAAATTGTCCCGACGAAGCAACTTCGTTCTCGTCCTCTCATCATTGGTGAAGTCACCATTTATTGCAACAATCAAATTTAAATAATATCTGATGAAGATAAGGCTATGAAATGATATATAATAAAGAAAAATTTGCATTAACAAGAAGTTTAAAAAAAGTTAATATTACTTCTACCTTACCCTACTACTCTAATGGCCGTCAGTCCTTCCACTAGACGTTCACCTGGTGGTAAGTGCATGCCATTAACAATACAGCATTAGTTAGTATGACATACACAGCATCACACTGTGCTCGTCGCCTTAAAGTATAAGATCTTGTTACCTCAGTAATTTCACTATGTGCACCGTTTATACTGGAAGAGTATTGTTTGCACAGTAGTTTGTCGGCAGAGATAGGAGCTGCGGTGGCAGCTACATAAACAGTCTCCAGCGATAGGCACTCACCACCACTTAAATCGTGATGTGACTAACAGTCTGACGTCATATTCACGAAATACTTTAATTTTTTTTTTAATTTCGATTGTACGAAAGATGACTTCATTGTGTCTTCAAGTCTCGTCATGTTTAGCTAATGACATTGTAGCGGTTATTGTTGTAAATTTAATAGCGGTTGACTTTCTAAGTTGAAGAGATAAGTTTGAGATCCACAGTGTCCGAATGGTATTGAAGCAGAGCTTACATCATTCGGTTCATGAAGTTTTGATAGTATATAGAAGGCACCGGAGATTTTGCGTAAACCGCCGTTGAACCTTGAGATCTGTATCGGTACCGCCGATCCGCAATAACGAGGCATTCTCTTTAGCCTCTCTTCATACATACATACATATATATTTTTTTTTAATTTTGTAATTAATTTAATTACATCCAACACGTTGCGCTGTTGCACACACAGGGAATGAGGCAACAAGTACTGTGTTAAAAACATGTTATAGTATGAAGAAATATATATTAAATATATAAAATTGGTAGGCCTCATACATAGGAGATTTTTTAATCTTCTAAACCTAATTGTAGTAGGAAGACAACGGTTTTATGATATACGAATGAGATCAAGTTTTAATTACTCTGATCTGAATATAATGGCAAAGAATCTCTTAAGTTTAATTTGAAGGTAACACTTAATCATGATTGATAGTGCTACATAGTAGCACTAGCACTTAGTAATAATAGCGAGGAAGATACCCTTTGTGCGTGTTGCCAGTAATGATTTATGTGAGCGGCCACGTCTCGGTGCCACGTGGCCGCTCACAGTGGGCCTTGTGAAAAGGCTTCAGGTCGCACAGAGAGCAATGGGAAGGACTATGCTCGGGCTTTCCTTGCGTTGGAGAACTACGGTTGCCGACATAATCCAAATATTGCTAGCCCTCAAGTAGCAACGGGCAGGACACATCGCTCGAAGGACTGGCAGTCGATGGGGCATCAAGGTCGACGAATGGCGACCGCGTACCGGAAGACGTAGTATTGGCAGGCTCCCCACCAGGTGATCCGACTATCTGGTCAAAGTTACGGGAAACCGCTAGATGCGGGCAGCACAGAATCGATCGATGCGGGAGAACTTTGTGGGACGCCTATGTCCAGCAGCGGACGTGCGTCGGCTGATAATGATGATGAAGATTAAGCTCCCAATTAAAATCCTAGAACACTGAGCGTTTGAGGTTTTATTTAAATAATTTATTACTTCTACAAATTTATAATAATTATTTAGTATGTTTTCATAGCATTATTTTGTATATAATATAGCTCACTGGTCTAATAGTTAGAGCTTGCGGCCTCCATTCCGAAGGTCGCGGGTTCGAATCTCGGCACGTACCGATAACTTTAATATTTAAGTTATGTACATTTGTGAACTTTAGTTAGAAGAGCGAAATACAAACGGTGAAGGAAAATATCGCGAAGAAACTTGCACAAGAATTAGAATTTGTTCTAAGGTGTGTGGGAAGTCACCAATCCGTATTGCGCCCACGTAGTGACTATGGCCCATCACCGTCATATTTAGTGTAGGCCTGTGTCCCAACAGTGGGGACGTAAACAGGCTGTTGAAAAAAAAATTTGTATATATTTCATAATTATTGTATAAATTAATAAGAAAACGTATGGTTATAATAATGATAACTTTAGCTTTCCTGTCGCGGGTATGTCTAAGCGCTCTATGTTTTCACAGATATTTCACATGAAAGATGTTTGATGTTTGACATGAAGAAGTCCATAGGAAGTATGTTATTTTATCAGCTGTAAAGTTCCGTCGGCGCGCGGCAGGTTATCGTTTGATATACGAAAGTTTATTAACACAATAACACGGTTCTAATGTAAGGCCCCGCCCGCCAGCTTTCACGGCGTCGCTTGCAGCCCGCACCGGTTTCACTTCATGCACGCCCTCAATCACAATCACCACTAACTGTAGCGGAATTTATTCCAATATCACTTTATTTATTGTCAAATTATTTTATCATTCGCAATTAATCACAACTTAAATTTGTGTAAGGAACGACTTACGGGACCCGAGCCAGCCTCACCTGCGCCTGCGCATTGGGCTAGCGTAGTGGGCAATGGTTTAAATCTCCCCTTATGAACACATACAAACGTGCTGATTTTTGGGATAGGCAGTCCGTTGTTGTCCAGCAGAGGATGTCTGATGATGATGATGAATTAATCATAACTCCTATTTACGTACATTGTATGTACGTGGTAAAGTATATATGTAACATTCTAACTTTACAAGTAATCTCTGTGCCGGAAATCGTCCAGGTAGGTACCACCCTCGGCTCCTATTTTTGCCTCTTAACAGTTCTGGGGAAAAGTTACCACGTTCCAGTTTAAAGAGATACGTAGCTAGTAAAATTACTAAAATACGAGACTTGTCTTATGTCTAGAGTAAAATTATTATTATTATTATTTAATAATAAAACTTGACAGTATTAACAGGTAAGCGTTTAACTGACACGAAGACAAACTATTTCTGTTGTATAATATCAGAAACGATTGGGCCTATTTTAAGAAACCTAATTTAAGAACGATCATTTAATATTATCTTACCAGTTCATGCCCATGTCATGAATTAATAAAATTCATGGAAGCTGTGATAACTCAGTTTAGGATGCGGTCAGAGGCGCTATACGACTCGAAGTACTGCGGGTTCGATTCCAACTGAGCTTGAGCTTTCGCTAAAAATATCGTGAGGAAACTCGTCTATTCCAAGATTTTACAGCTTTTTGGATATGTGATATTCTTCAATTATACTTAGCCAGCATGATGACTTCCCATTCAATCCGCTAGCCACTGGTCCTCGGAGGCAATTAACTATTAGTCTTCGATTTATTTCTTTCCGTTCACGGTACAAAGGGCAAACTTAATACCTAGAGGGCATTCTCTGCCAGTCAATTCTTGGAGACATTGAAGATTTAAAGCAGGTATAATAAATAATAACATATAATATAAACAAGCTGAGGGTCGCATTTGGTGGAAGACAGAAAGGCCTATATCCAGCAGTGGATAAACAATTCTAATAAAGATATAAACAATAAGTTTATGCGAAATATTGGACTAATTGAGTCTTAAGGTAATGGAGAGGAAGTGTTTATATTGCTAATGTAAATATTGTTTAAGATTTATTGCGAATGAAGTTTGTATGAAACGTTAACATCGATGCGGCGCAGGAAGTGCCGCGTGTGCATATCGCCGGAGCCGGTAGCACGGTGACACGGTTACAGTGCGATGCACCCCTGAAACTTTCCACCCCTCTAAACCTAACCCCCGACACGGCAGCTGCATTTCCACGCCGCGCTGTGCAATATTTAGAGATTGTTGTTGCTCAACGGAACGTACGTACGAATTACGCCGGGTGTAACTTTCAAGAACGTTTGTGAAAGGCTGTACGCTCGTTGCCGTATCATATGGCCGTTGTGTTAAAAAAAAAAACAGTAGTTTTTTCACTCGACAATGTAAAGTTACGAGCGAGATGTTCACTTGACGGTCAGTGATACCTGTGCCTATATAACATAACGGTACTTACCTACACACCACCACATTGGATATAACGATGTTAAGCTTCATAATTCTAGTAATTTCACTAGCTAAAAAACGACCTTCTAACTGGAACACGGTAATGTAATCACACTACTGTTCGATGATAAATATATGTGCTGCGGTAGTAACAAAAACCTACCACCAGTATCTATTTTACAGATATATTTATCTTTGTAAAAATTTTACATATTATATGAAAGCAGATTTTTATAATAAACTTAGAAATCATCTAAAATTTTGTTGCGAATTTTTTTTTTGTGTATTAACTTTCCCAAGTAAAATTAAAATTTAAGGGTATACTCTACTCGCGCTCTCCTTGAGTACAAATGAAATTATTAGAGCGATAATGATATAGTAATAAATATATATGTGATTAATTATGACATGTTAAAAAAAGTAAGAATGATTTACTGACATCCTAATAAATTTTTATGTTGACCATAAACTTGTGATGGTCATAAAAATCAATCACCATTGTATGGAAGCGTCAAATTGTTCAAAGTTCAGTTCGTCAATCAAGTCAATCTACCTCTTGAAATGTCCGTAAACCCGGAAGTAAACGCACAGGATGTCCTTTAAGCGACAAGCTTGATAAAAGAATTAAAAAAAAATCTCACAAGCGGCAGAGAAATAATCAGGGCCGACAACAAATAAAGGTTATTCGAGCGTCATCATTATCAGCTAACTTATAAAAACCTTTACAAACAAATCATCTCTTTCACATATTTAAATTCCAGATAATTTCTTGATTTATTACAATTTTTTTTCAAAAGCCAATTTAGGTCCTCACTGTTGGGGCACAGGCCTACTCTTCAATATAAGGACGATGGTGCCTATAGTCACAATCGGGGCCCAATGCGAGATTGGTGACTTCAGACACACCTTAGTAGTAAATTCTAATTCGTGTGCAGGATCCTTCGCGATGTTCTCCTTCACCGTTTGTATTTCGCTGTTGTTACTAAAGTTCACAAATGTACATAACTTAAATATTAAAGTCATTGGTACATGCCGAGATTCGAACCCGCGACCTGCGGAATGAAGGCCGCACGCTCTAACCATCAGGCCAGCGAGCTACTGTACAATTTTATTCATTAAAATATCTGAAGTTAGTAAAAGTTCAAGTGTATATATATACATGTACTACTATTACACATGTACTTTATTTGCATATTTTTTTTATCCAGCGGTGCGATACACAGACCCATGGATATTTTACTCATGATAGGTCCCTGTTGTCGGAGACTGTCTAAGTACCACCGCAGCTCCTATTTCTGTTGCCATCAGTACTGTGGAAATATAACCATTTCCAGTTTGAAGGGCGTTGTAGCTAGTGAAATTACTGAGGTAATGAGACTTAATACCCTGTGTTACAGAGCGACGAGCACAATGTGATGCTGTAACCTGTCATCGATGGCATAGTTCTGTTGTTTATGCAATTGCTTCCTACCAGTCTGCTTTTACTTTCAATTCCTTAAAACATATATCTCATAAGCGATTGTAATCCTTAGATCCTTAAATAATAAAATCTTTAAACCATAAATCATCTTGACTAGCGCTACATTATTATGGGCTGCTGTATGGCTTACTATGGTCCAAACATCTCATTAGTGTCATCGCTTCTATAAAAGTAGATAAGAAACGAGCGAGACGTTTACCTGATGGTAAGTTATACGCCTGACTCATAATAACGTGGCGCTAGTTAGGATCATACCCACTGCACCTTATTGTACTCGTAAGACATAATTTGTTAGATCTGATTACCTTAGAAATTACACTAGCTACAACGCCCTACAAACCGGAACAATTTACAGTTTGGCGATAGTAGACATCAGTAAAATTTTATAACTTAACCTTTTGGCTCATGAATAAAACCTTTTTAGTTTGAAAGCGATGTAGTGATAGCTAGATCAGTAAATTGGCGCTCGTGGACGGCTCATTGCAGGTGTGCTGCGAACGGCGAGGGTGGTAGCACCAGCAGTCACGGTGCGACCTACATTTCGTACGATGCACCATCTCCCCTTCACATGACGTATATTAACGAGTTTGAAGCTTTTAAAGCGACTGGAAATTTCTACGTGAAAGTTATTTTTTTTCTCAATGAAAGAAACTGTACATATAGAGGTGTCTATATAATATCACGATTGTTGTGGGTAGATGTATTTTTATAATATATAGGTAGTGTGTGAGAAGTCCCGCACTTCAACTCACGGGACCCAAGGCAACCTCGCCTGCTCGTGGAGCACCCTGCTAATCAACAAATGAGGCTCTGGCTTCCGCCAACCCGTATTGGGCCAGCGTCCACGCTCGCGTCCCCCCAGGGTAATGGCCCATATTCCCCAATATGAACCCCTACATACGACAGCCCCTAGCGCACCGCAGTACTGGAAGCCGTGCTAGCTGTATGTGGAAATCATTGGGGAGGCCTATCTATATCCAGCACTGGACGTCTATTGGTTGATGATGATTATGTTTAACGAGCCATAGTTTAAAGATTATAGAAATAAATATTGTTTAAAGAAAAATTGTGGTCATCAATATTACAGTTATACCTCATCTAGTGAATTACAGTTAGATGGTCGACCCGTCTGCAAAGCAAAAGGTGGGAAGAGGTTGAGACAAAAATAAATTTTATTTACGAAAACAAATACCCCCATACGAAACTATAGACGACAGCCCTTAATGACCATGAGTACCGGAGGCTTTGCTAACTGTATGTAGAGACCTTTGGGAGAGAGAGAGAGTGACTGATGATGTTTAAATAAAATATTGATATATTTGTACATCATCACAATGAGATGTTAGATTTCCCCCACAAAAACTCAAGGGATTCAAGCCAAGTTAACCTGCTAATCAACAAATGAGGCTCTGCCTCCAACCAAATCCTTCCATATGAATCCCTACCCGATCGATCTGGCAATCTTTGTTGAGGCTAATGTCCAACAGCGCTCGTCTATCAGCTGATGACGAATCATAACAGTAAGCTTAAAAGCAATAAAAGTTAAACGTGCGAAAGTAATGTTTAAGTTTAGTACTAAGTAATTTATGTATGATTATTATTTTTAGCATAATTACTTTTAATTATAAACACCATTAGCCTGAGCTGGGTAAAAACTTGAATGCACTTGAAGTGCACGGCCATTACACCGCTGCACGGAGCGTCGCCGCGCGGAGCGTAAAGCGCGCTGCACGGGTTTATTTATAGCCGACCCATTCATTCCCTCGCATTGTTAATGTATGGCACTGAATTTACAAATAGGACGAGCTACTCTATTTTAACATTATTTACATCGCAGCGCAACTACAATTGTTGTAATATGTAACCGCGGTAGGTGTCCGTTGCCGGAGACAGTCTACGTACGTATAACAGCATCGCCTATATCCCCACATATATACCGCCAAACAGTACTGTTTAAATATTACCGAGTTCCCGTTTGAAGGGTGTTGTAGCTTATGAACTTACTAGCGGAACGAGACTTGAAATCTTATGTATCAAGGCGACGATATGTGTATATCACCCTAACTGGCGTAATGGTATGGGCGGGTATACTAATCATCAGGCGAATGTACAGCTTGTCTCAAAAAAAGAATTTATTTGCCCGTTTTAATATCAAAGTAGTAGGTAATAACCTTATTCTTATTGATGTTTACAAGACATATGTCGTAAAAGAATAATATTTTGTCTCTGCATATTTTTATTATATTTACATCATTATGACAGAATAAATAAGTTTCCAACGTCTTATTATTAGTACTGTTTATACGCTTTGATAACCACCAACATAAAGACTAGATGTTAAGTTCAAAAAAAATATATACATTTTTTTTCTAAATTTCATTACATTGCTTAAATGAAAATACTTTGAAGAAAAGGTATATATAAGAAAAAACTTTCACACAGGAATAGAACATAAAACTCCCAATGTACTGTCTGTCACTAATCGAGGGCTGATGATAGTGAAACAACTAACACATCAATGGTAGCGAAGTAAAAGACGAGTATTGCTGTAGTGTGATAGTTAAGAAGTATAACATGTTAATGTTCATTATACAGACAATTACATTTGTTAGCATTATATATTAGTGGACGAAGTGGACCACACTCCGCCCATACCGCTGCGTTAATAAATCAAATATTGACTTTGTAGAGTACGCGTTATGTTCAATGGCCTTATGAATTAATATCAAAGCAAAGGTACATGAGAGTATCCCACTGAGCTACGGCCTACTTCTGCGAATATTAGGTCGTCTCGCTGCTTCATTATAAATTGACGGTGCATTTACTCAACGTAATAGTAATCTCAGAGAGGATCTCAGTAGTACCAGAAAGCTCAACGGTTACGTTATAAATATTTCATTTCATTCTGTTTTCAATACTAAATGTAATTGTAGAGAAATGTTATCTATTGTATAAATAACTAATAAGAATGTCAACAGAGCGAAGTGAAAGATACAACTAATCCTGTCCACACAACCATTTGGGTTATATTGCTAAGATGAAGGTGAAAGTGTTTATATATTAACAAATAAACAAATCGACGTGGAGCGTGAAAAGTAGGAAAGCAAGAAGAGGAAGTAGCAAACAAATCTAATTTAGCATTATACACGTATGTAGCAATGCGTTGTGCGTTTTATGCCCAGTCTGAACGCAAGTAAAAGTAGTTGTTTCCGGATCCGCGAGCCTTGATTCTACTAAAACCGTAAACATAGTTAATGATACTAACAGCATGAACTTCATCTAAAATAAAGAAAATAGAGGGAAATAAAGCGACTAATTGAAGCATAGCAATCTCCCAATGGAAATTACTGGTGGTAAGTCTCTGGTGCCGGAAACCGTCTAGGTAACTACCACAGCAGCGCCTATTTCTGTCGCCAGCGGTGTGCAAATATTACACTGTTCCGGTTTAAAGACCGTGATTGCAAGTAAAATTACTTGGGTGGGGAGACAACATTTTATGTCTCAAGCGATGAGCACAATGTGGTAACAGTGTGTATCTTACTAGCGCCACGTTAATATGGGCATGAGTATCACTTACCATTTTCCAGGTGAGCATCTCGCTGCTCTCGTTTAAAAAAAAATTTTTTTTTAGCTACTTCCTAATCGGAGAGAAAATCATTTATCTAAATATCATAGATATCTACGCCATATAACAGTAGATCTCCAGTCAAGGATAAGCAAATAGAGGAAGAACATGACATGCTCTAGTCACTTAAGTATACATTACAACAACAACTGTCGTAAAAATTTATTGAATACAACGTATAGTACACTGTAAAGTATACAAGGTTAAGAACAGTCGTGAAGCGTTTACTGCCGGTTAAGTATAAAAAAACGAGGAATCAAGTGTTGTAAAGAATTAAAAAAAAATTATCCTCGAATGCACCGGTTAAGTTTAAAACCACCCTCGGATAGTTACCGTATTGTAAATCTGTCGCTATAACAGCATGAACTGTTTTTCCATCTCTCAACATATGAAAGAGTATGTCGAGGATATTACATCATGTTCGACTTAATCATATTTACTTAACATTCAGGATATTGACACAAGTTGATTAAAAAATATATAGAACAGAGGGTCTTGAGAAGGTAAGTGCAGTTATAATATTCTCTTGGAGTGCGTAATGAAGGATACGGAAGTTATAAAACAGTGCCGTCTTGAGGAGGATTTTCTGATAAAATGTGAAGTGATTTAAAACTGCCCGTTTGTCCTTTTTTTACGCAATCAAGGGACGAGACCAGTGGAACGTTCACTTGATGGTAAGTGATACAGCTCGTTCATAATAACGTGCAGCTAGTTAGAATGGTATGCACTGCACCACATTGCGCACGTCGCCTGACACATAAGATTTTGAGCCTCGTTACCCCAGTAATTACACTAGCTTCAGCGTCCTACAAACTGGAACAGTAATGATTTGGCACTACTGTTTGGCGACAGGAATAGGCTCTGTGGTGGTATCATCTACCTAGACGGTCTCCGATAACAGAGACTTACAACCAGTAAATTTGTTTAGGACTATAAAAAATTTGCTGCATTCTGTAATGACTACAAATTATATTCTCCACCACTGTCAATGACGAGGTCAAATAGATGAAGCGTTTTTTTATTTGACGAAGACCAGCGAGATGGTCATCACTTTTTTTTCTTTGTATGGGATGCGTTTGCCCATAACGATACGCCGCTAGTTGGAATGATATACACAGCACCACACTGTGCTCGTCACTTTGAGACATAAAATATTAAGTTCCGTTTCCCCAGTAATTTCACTAGCTACAGCGCCTTTCATACCGGAATATAGTTATATTTGAACATTACCGTTTATCAGCAGAATAGGCGCTGCGGTGGTACCTAAATGGTCTGTAGCAAAAGAGAGGAACCACCAATAAAGGGTGAGTTGGTTGGTATAACGAGGTCAGATTATATATGTGATCATCCTCATTATCTACAGCCGATAGACGTCCACTGCTGGACATAGGCTTCGCCAAAGATCCCCACATCGATCGGTCCGGCGGTGCCCGCATTGTCCGGCATCCATCCGGAGCCGTCGTTTGTAGGGATTCATATGGGAGGACTTAGGCCATTCCCCACTACGCTGACCCAATGCGGGTTGGTGGGAGCCAGAGCCACGCTTGTTGACTATCAAGGTGCACCACGAGCAGGTGAGGTTGACTTGGGTTCTGTGTCGGTTTACAAAACAAAAATATAAATAGAATAACCACTCCATCGTTTCCTACATCCAAAATAATTGTCTTCATGATGAACCAGTTTCAACTTAACAATGACCGTGACGGTAACAGTACCACTGCTTCATACGAGGAAGCTGGAGGTTTAACCGTAAGGTCAACGTATTAAATACCTTCTTTATATCGCATCGGAGAACAAAAAGCTCGACAACCGTGATTTCGTGGCTGACCTTAACACTCACAATTGCGTAATCACTACAATTACCCGTAATTGTATTTGTGAAAGTGTTAACATCGTCGTTATATGAAGTCGTCTAGCCTTCACGGAGCTGCAACTTACTCCTCTGGCGCTGTAACTAAGCCTCTGCAACACAGGAGATCTCCGATTCGATTCTAGGGTCATAGATGGTGGAGTTAAGACGGAAAGGCTAATTTCCACCCTCACTGTATATGAGGCTTTATAACAGCATTGCTTTTTCCCACCGAACAGATATAAGAGACGCATTATTCGATTCCAGTACAGAATAGCTTTTAACGTTTGGGTTCAAGCTAATTTTTTGAAGCTGCTAGATATTTTTTTTATCAATATCGATAGCATTAACTACCGATCGAAACTAAGGTCACCGACGTGGTCCTAAAGATTGGTAGCCTCAAGTGGCAATGGGCAGAACAGATCCTTAGAAAGGCTGACAGCCGTTGGGGCACTGAAGTCGTCGAATAGCGAACGCTTAACGAAAGACGTAGTGTTGGTAGGCCACCTACCAGGTGATCGACGATCTGGTGAAGGTTGCGGGAAGCAGCTGGATACGGATAGTGCAGGATCCATTGATGTGGAGATCTTTGGGGGAGGCCTATATTTCGAAAGGGAAATTTTCAAAAAGATAGCCTTTTTTCATGGAAATCAGTATATAAAGATTTTTACCCAATAAAACCCTCCAGGTGGATGTCCTCACTGTGCGTTTAGAGTTACGGGAACACCATGAAGCGTTGGGCGAAGATGACGCGCATTAGACCCACGATGCTTTCGTCTTCGAACGAGTTCTATCGTCTCTCGATTCCGGTCAGCGGCCTCCTTTTGTACCGTAACAGTTTCACAAAAGGAGGCTTGCGACACTCCATGCAGAATCTCCTCCCAGCATCACAGACACGATTACTTGCAAGAGGTTTCGTTCTAATCGGTTTACTTGGATCCGTTGTTCGTTAAATAGCTTAATTAACCTACAGAGTAAGCTTAGAAGAACAAATGAATCCCAGATTTAACCACTGTACTGGTGGTAGATCTGTTGCCGGAGACCGTCTAATTACCACCGCAGTTTCCATTGCTGCCGAACAGTCAATCCAAATATACTTTCTCCATTTGAGGGATTCATGGTAGTGAATTATTACTGACGGTAACAAGTCTTTACATCTTGTTACAATGCGACGGGCACAATGTGATGCTGTTTAAATCATCCTAACTAGCGCTATTTTGTTCAAGGCGTGTCGTTTACCATCAGTTGAACTTCTCGAGTTCGTGTAATGGGTTCCGGTCCACGATTCACGAGACCCAAGTCAACCTCGCCTGCTCGAGGTGCACCTTGCTAATCAATAAACGAGGCTCTGGCTCCCGTCAACCCGTATTGAGCCATCGTGGTGAAAAATGGCCCAAATCCCTCCATATGAACCCCTACATACGACAGCCCCTAGTGTGCCGCAGTATTGGAGGCCATGCTGATTGTACGTGGAGTTCTTTGGGGGAGGCCTATATCCAGCAGTGAGCCGTCCACCGGCTGATTATGATGAACGTCCCACTCGTGTCGATGAAGATTGGGGAGCATTTAGTGGTGTGAGTCGTATTTTTTCACAAACAAATTTTGTTCATGGATTTTCAAAATAAATATATATTTAAAATAGTTAGTTGAGTAAACGATATTTTAATTCCTTTACGCATAATAATTATGTTTGACGCCGCTGTGATATTGGCCTTTGCCTGAGATTCATTCTCCAAGGTCAACGCGGGCCTGTTCGTTTCATTCCGCTGTAAATATTCATGGAGACGAACGTTATAATGGAAACCGATCCAAGTTTTGAATTTATCCATAATTTTGGCCCTATCAATAATATTACAGTAAAAGAGTTAACGCTGTTTATATTAGGTTCTTACATATGAAATTAGCGTTTTGTCGTACTGACCTGAACTGACTTTGATCTGAAATATCTCCTCTTTTTATAAAAATTCCAAATTCACATTTATAAATTCATTTAGCTAATACATTTGAGTTTTGAAAACATTGTTTGTTTTTTCCTCATTATTTTTTTCTTCGGCGTCGCTTATTACCGCACAATGGAAAACATGATATATCGGTATATCTACGAGTACGAGTTCTACCGCGGCACCAGTACCAGTGCTGCAGGAACAGCTCGAAGGATTAATGATGTGTACGGCGCTGGTGTCGCAAAAGTAAGCACAAGGAAATTTCGACCTTAAGAACCAACCCCATGGACGGCCGGAGACCAAAGTGGAAAATGAAGAATTAAAGGCTATTGTGGAAGCGGATCCATCACAAAGCACTTCAGAGATAACTGTAGGCTTCGAGGTAAGTGACCAAACTGTACTAATCTACTTGAAGCAAATCGGGAAAGTAAAAAAACTGGATCGATGGGTACCTCATGCATTGAGTGAATCGAACTTGCGAACACGCGTCGACTGCTGCTGCTGTGTTACTTTGCTCAACCCACACAATGATGAATGGATTTTAATTCGAATCATTACTTGTGATCAAAAGTGGATACTGTACTATAATCGGAAGCCCACGTCGCAATGGCTGAACCTTGGAGGCCCAACCAAATCCGGCCCTAAACGAAAATTGACTCAGAAAAAGTTACTTGTGAGTGTTTGGTGGACTAGCGCCGGTGTCGTGCACTACAGCTTTCTAAAATCAGGCCAAACGATTACGGCAGATATTTATTGTCAGCGACTGCAAACCATGAAGGAAGAACTAGCTGCTAAATAATCGCGATTGGTCAATCGCTCTAGGCCACTGCTGGTTCACGACAACGCAAAACTACCACCACACACTGCACAACAAACAACCACTAAGTTAGATGAGCTACAATTGGAATGTCTGCGACATCCAACGTACTCCCCGTAACTTGCCGCAAAAGATTACCATTGTTGCCGGAATTTGGACAACTTATTTATTTAACTTTTTACACCACGTGTAAAGGCGGACTTAATTCCATTGGCATTATCCTCTAGTCTACCTTGGGTAATGCAGACAACTTCTCACAAGGAAAAAATTCAACTCCAATGCGGCAGTCCAAACCGCCTTCACAGAGTTTATTAATACTCGCCCCCTGACCCCCCACCCCTCTGGTTGGTTTAGTAAAGGGGTCAATGAACGACCTATGAGATGACAAAAGTGCATAGATAACAACGGTGCATACTTTGATTAATTAAATATATTTTACAAAAAAAAATACTTTATATTCCTCTCGTACAAAACGACAATTTCATATGTAAGGACCTAATATATTATATACATTTTTGCATGTAATAACTGGTCGACTACATATGGATTATGGCTCGGAAGAGACAGGCTTTAATGTATTTCTTTTTTATTATATAGTCTAATGCTTAACTATCCCACCAGATGGTAAGGGCATCTAGTCTTTAGTGATAAAGCACTAGTCCAGAAATAACGTATACACTTTTCCGTTAGGTCTTGTAATTCGACTGGCGCTCTTAATTATCCGATTCCTGATCTGCCGTAACGTCGACGAAGACTCACAACCATTAATAATCGGTTATATGTAATTTTATTATTATAAACATATAACCAAATATACTTATTCTTATAAGTATATTTGGTTATATTTAAAATTAAATTTATCTACATATATAGGAGATATCAAAAGATTCGTTGAGTCATCATGAGATCTCCGAAACTGTTAGACGTAAACACTCAAAATTAGGTAGAGATATTGTTTCTGCCGTTTAGAGGTGTCAGGTCACGACCAGCGCAGCGGGTGGGGAACAGCTAGTGTTTGTGCAAGTGTTTAGGACCGTACAGACGGCGTGTGAAAATGATATAAACAAATAGAAGTAACATTCGTGCTTTGGTGACCAGCGAATAATGAGTAAATAGTAAAGTGAACTGAAAGTCATCCTGAACAATTTACCAACTACGCCAGCTTCTGTTAAAAAATACTGTTTTTTTTTAATTAACGAAATCAAAGGAAAAAATGGTGGTTTTTAGTGGTGGTAGGTCCCTTTTGCCTGACCGCATAGGTAGGTACAACCGCAGGGCATATTTCTGTCGACAATCAGTACTATGCAAATATTGCTATGTTCCGGTTTGAAAGGCGCTGTAGCTAGTGTAATTACGGGAGAAACGAGACAATCACTTATATCTCAAGGCGAGCGTAATGGTGTGCTCTGAATACTATTTGAAGTACGTTGTAATGGGCAGATGTATCTCTTACCATCAGGTAAGTAGAGGTAAGTCCCATTCGTCTCGTCGTTTCGTTGAATAAAATAAAATAGTATATGGTATTCGCTGGTGGTAGGTCTCTGTTGTTGGAAACCGTCTATGTACCACCGCAGCTCCTATTGCGTTCGCCAAATGGTACTGCAAATATATGCTATGTTCCGGTTTGAAGAGACTTGCTAGTGAAATAACTGCAGTAACGAGGGTTAATATCTTATGTCACCAAGCGACGATTACTGTGTGGTGCTGCGTAATTTTATAAATTAACTTAATAGTTACAGAGATCGTCGTTTCTGAAGATATGGTAATAACTTCCACGTTACCAGTAACGTTAACTTAACGTTAGTGACGAATTTTCTCAAGTTACATCTGTATATTAATACATCAGATGAGTCCTCGGAATCACGTTTGCAGTTAATATTGAAACACACACATTTGCAAATCTATAAAAAAAAGAATAATTAAATTATGTATTACTTGTAAATAGTAAAAAAAAAAATATTTCCAATTTATGATGACGTACACAAAGGCTTGTTTACTGGTGGTAAGTTTCTGATACTGGTGACCGTGTAGGTAAGTACCACCTGCCGCCGCTTACTGTGGTCCAGTTTGAAGGACGCTATAGGTAGTGAAGTTACTGCGGTAACGGGACTTAACATTTTATTGTACCAACATGTCTAAGCTAACATATCAAACTACTCAAATGTAACATACTTTTGATAACTGTATTTGTTTAATGAAAAAAGAACACAAACAAGAATATAAAAAAAAGACATTGTTGAAAATGTTTCCCCACACAAACCCCATGTACACACCCTTTTCAGTTAGTATTTACTTTTTACACACAAACTGCGCAATAGTCGATACTTTGTCACCCCGCTTTGTACGCATTAATAGAGAATCGATTTATCGACGGTTCACGTACTAAGGGTTAAGTCTCATTACCCCAACAGTTTCATTAGCTGCAATGATCTTCAAACCTGAACTTGCACACCACTGTTTGCCGGCAGAAATATGAGCTGCGGTAGAAGTTAAATAATTGTTCAACCATTTGACTTCACACCAGTATTGGTTTAACAGTATGTTAAACCAATACAGTACAACAGGATATACATATATAGTAATATATGTATATCCTGTTGTACAGGGTGGCGCAAAAGTAATCCTATCAGAAAATGCTATAAATTTTGCCTTGATGTAAAAAAATTAAAAGACCAAATAAAAATAATCCACGAGAAGAATCAAAGTTTTCATTTTTTTTAAATTACAGCCTAAAGAACATCGGAAGGTTATTTTTGCGCCACCTTGTATATACATATATACATTTTTTTACATCAAGGCAAAATTTATAGCATTTTCTGATAGGAGGATTACTTTTGCGCCACCCTGTATATTATATATTTATTTATATAACTTAATACAGGCCGAATGAAGTTGGACGGACTTGATGCTTTTGGCATTATGTTCCCGTCCACCTTGGGCGGTGGAGTTATTCAGTGGTCGGATAAGAGTGTAAAATTAAAAAAAAAAATATTAAGGAACAGAAATAACAGCAGATAAATATTCAACTCGTATTTATAAATATATTAGGTATAGGTAGGTATTGAAAACAATTTGGCGTGCGTACACCAAAACAATGGAGCTATAAAGTGGCCAACTAGCGTCATTACCACAATTGTGGTCGATGACATCATACATGGATATATAAATGAGGTTCCCACCTGTGTAGAGACTCATCATGATATCCCTGGAACCATAAAGCCCGGAGACATGAAATTTGGTAGGAATTTGCCTTTAACCGAGTATAGGTTAGCTAAGATCGTATTGTACGAAATATTACCCCTCTAAAGGTGTTGCGGGGGTGTTACGGCCAAAAAAGCGGGCGGGGAACAGCTAGTATTCAATAACCACTGGGTATATTTGTCAATCGTTTGTATTTATCATTAATTATAACATTTATATCTTTATTTATAATTTTTTTATTGAAAAGTTTATGTAATAGGTATACAAAAGGCGTGCGTCATGCGTGCAGACAATTTTAGCCAGCTAACCTTTGAAGAGGTGACAATTTGCTGGTGTCATTAAAGGTTAAGTACACATAATATAAATATAGCGTATATCTATATCTCTATATATATCTAAGTAAAATGGGTTTTGTTTTTCGCCAATCACTTGAAAACCAGTGAATATATCGGCAAGGGAACATGACCATTAAACGCGGAATGATCTGTAGATGATGGTTATAAGCTATTTATTAATTGAATTTCATAGAATTTTCATTTTATTTTTAATTAACTTTTATAAACATTTTCACTTCGTCTTATTAATGCGGTTGCTATAGTAACGGTTGCTCTCAAGGTTTAGGATTAAAGTGAGGATATAATAGGAATCAGAATACGGCCAGCAAGGCAGGTTAGGAACAGTTATATACATACATACATTAACAGTATACAATTATTTTTTTATTGTATTACGTAGTAGGGAAGTATCGTCCTTGAGTGACGTCCATGTACCTGTAGACGCAATGGTGGAAGGCCTCCCACAAGGTGGACCAATGATCCGGTGAGAGTTGCGAACACCCACTGGATGTGAGCAACGCGGAACCGATCGATGTGGAGATCTTTGGGGGAGACCTATGTCAAACAGTGGACGTCTATCAGCTGATGACGATGATGATTGTATAGGCTATACTAGATAAATCGTGGTAGTTGGTTTAAACATTAATATAGATATTTCAATGCTATTACCATTAGTATAAAAGACCACGAAAGAATGAAATGTATGACCATAGGCTACAGACCTACTTTCTAGGAGTTCTGTTGCCGGAGACCGTTTAGGTGGGTACCAGCGCAGCGCCTGTTTCTGTCGTCAACCAGTAGTGTGCAAACAATACTGTGTCCCGGTTTGAAGGGGACTTGTAGCTAGTGTAATTACTGTGGTAACGCGACTAAACATCTTATTTCGCAGCCGACAAGCGCAATGACTTGTTATAACACCCAAACTAGCACCACGTTGCTTTGGATCGGTGTATCACTAACCATCAGGTGAACGTCACTTCGTTAAATAATAAAAAAAACTAATCCAGCAACAACTGGCGAAAATCGGGAAGCATGAGTTACTTCCGAGTGTAACTTAACGTGCTATAAAGTTATTACGTATTTTGCAAATAATTATCTACAGCGGAAATGGCGCCTCGTCTGTGGTTAAAACAGTTTTGTATTAGGTTTCATCGACAATTGAGTCGTAGGAAGTAATTTTTAAATAATTAAAGCAAAAAGAGCATTTTAATGTATCGCTTGTTTCAATCAAGGAGACGAGTGAAACGGCCACCTGGTAGTAAGTGATATATATGTCTATAACACCGTGCCACTGACATGATATATATTACACTAAATTGTGCTCGTTGTTTATAAGATATTGAGGCTCGTTACCCCAGTAATTTCGCTAACATCAACGCCCTTCAAACCGGAACACAGTAATGTTTGCACACTACTGTTTGACGACAATAACAGGCATGTACCACCGCCTACACGGTCCCCGGCATCGTAGGCCTATCGCCACAATATGATGCATTTCTAAGTTATAACTTAGATTTGGCAGTACAGTAACATTGTTGTTCAATAAACGGCCCACTCAATATTCCCACAACTGGGACTCGAGCACTTTTCTCACAAGAGTCAAGGTCATTTATCCAACACGCTGACCAAGTGCGGGTTAACGGATGTCACATGCCCAGGAAAGTTTCCACGCGACGTGTTCCTGGAGGGAATACAAGTTCAGTGGGGACCGAACCCGCGTGTCTCCGACACGTGTAACGTAATACGGCTTCTATATATGTTACCGTTTCTATATATAAATAACGATTTACATATATTATACAAAATTTAACATTTGTATGTGTACTTTTTTAAATGACAGCGACGAGACAAACTAGGACGCTAAGCAGTATGTTTAAAAGACAATGTTAAGAATAGGTTTTGATGGCAGGTGATAAGCCTTGCGGATTTGCTTATCAGGGAGTGACAGTAATCTCGCTTCAGATAATAGTTCACGAGATTGTTTAAACTTTCCTCATAATTTATTTACTTTGTAGACATTTTTTATTCGACAAAGCAACGTGACGAGCGAGACGTTCACCTGATTGTAAGTCATGCGCTATGAAAACGTGGCGCCAGTTATGATGATATATACTCCTATACACAGTACCACATTGTTCTCGACGCCTGGTGAAAAAAGTTATTAAATCTTAATACCTGAGTAATTTTATTAGCCACGACGTCCATTAAACCGGAACACAGTAGTGTTTGTCAGTAGGAGTTGCGGTGGTACCTACTCGTACTATAGTAAATCGACAGTCAAAATAAAACTATCATCCGTAAATAATGTTTAGAAAACATATATATTACAGATACATAAATTGTATATGTATTAAAGAAAATATATAATTAAAATTGTGAAAGAATTTAACTTTGATTTTAAGCTATCACTTAATTGATCTATAACTTTGTAGCATAATAAAGTTAACTGGAGCCGAGGGTTGACAACACTATATTTAGTACTACCATCACGTTAAGTACAGACCGAAATATATTAATATATAAACTTCATAATATCTAGATATCATATTCAATTATCCAAAAGGTCATTAACCTATACACGATTCATGTAATCTTGATATTTGCTATAATTATTCAAATATCAAGATTTAGAAGTTTTCAGAGTTAGCGTACGCGATAATGTAACTTTAATTCAGACAACTTTCAGTCTTTTTTTATTTAAATTAACTTTTTGTAGATAAAGTTATATTTAAATAAACCAACTAGTGAAAATAATTCATTTTAATTAATCGTTCATTAACTGAGTGAATAACAACTGACATTTAAATATTAGATACTAATGCACATTAGTTGAAGCAAAGCGAGAAAAAAAGGTTGATCTATTGATCCATACAAAAACTTATATCGATTAGTAGATGAGTAATGGACCTTTGCTAAAGTGAGTGTGAACATCCAAATCTATCATTCGTGTAATTGAATGCGAATACTGGTTACCCCCCACCACCACCACTACCACTCCACCTTTTCCATCTCGCATAGTTTCTTACTATTAGATTTTGGTATAAAACATGAACTTAAAACCGTAGTTCTTTTAACAAATTTAAAGTACTTTTATATGTTGATGGTAAGTGATACGCCCGCCCATAACAATGTGGCGCTAAGGATATTTAACACTGCATCACATTGTGCTCGTCGCTTTGAGACAAGATGTCGAGAATCGTCACCCCAGTAATTTCACTAACTACAGCGCCACTCACACCGGAACAGTAGTATTTGGACAATACTGTTTATCGGCAGGAATAGGCACTGCGGTTGTTTCTACCCGGACGGTCAGGCAACAGAGACCTTCATGTTTAATATTTTGTTAATTTTAAAAATATGCAGATATCTAGGTTTATATTGTAATGCAAATGCATATAACGAGATTACACTTCTCTAGTATTTATCTTTGAATACTAAGATTTAGCACTTTGTTTTTTGTTATCACACTGTATCTTCTTTTGGTTTATTAACACATTTTTATTATGTGAAGTAACGGGATGAGCTTGACGTATACCTGATGGTAAATGATCGCCTTCAGACATAGGTTGTTGAGTCTAATTACCCCAGTAATATCATCAGCTATAGCGCCTCTCAAATCGAAACACGCTAATGTTGTTCGGCGACAGAAATGGCAGCAGCGGTGATGCCTACGTAAACGGTCTTCTCCAACACTGACCTACCACCTGTAAGGTATCCGAATTCATTCTTTCATTATCAGCCGATAGACACTGCTGGACATGCCTCCCCCAAAAATCCCCCCAACTGGTAGGGATTCATATGGGGAGATTTGGGCTATGTTCGCTATGTGAATAGTTCATCGGTGTCCTCCTTCCAAAACTTTCACCAATGATAACGTTTCGTTTGACCCTTACGGAGGGGTTTGTGATGTTATTCATTAATCTTTAAATGTTGAAACAGAAAAAACAACTAAGCAGTCATATAAACACTGCAATGAACAACAAGAAAATAAATTGTTTCCAATATAATTTGACCTTAAAACGTCAGTATGGTAGAAAACTAATCGATAACGATAAAGACTTTTTCTGCAATATAATGTTGCAAAAAATCCTTGTCAGTTTTGAAATTTCCTTACTACAGATAATTATTCATGGTCTTGAAAACCGGAAGTACTTGGTAACGAGACTTGACATCTTACGTCTCAATACGATGAGGGCAATGTGGTTCTAACTAGCATCATAGTTTGAACAAGCGTATCACTTACCATATATATATATGACTAAGGAGAGCCCTTCCTGTCGTAGAAGATGACTAAAAATGTTTTTGGATTCATGGACCTTGAAGATGGGAGTCCCCATTGCCCGATAAGCTAGCCCGGGTCTCTGTTGCCGGAGATCGTCTACGTGGGGACCACTGCAGCGTCTATTTCTACCATCAAAAAGTAGTGTGCAAAAATTACTATGTTCCGGTTTGAAGGGCGCTGTAGCTAGTGTAATTACTGGATTAACGAGATTCAACATTTTGTCTCAGACGTCGAGCGCAGTGATGTAGTGTATATCATCTTAACCAGCGCCACGTAGTTATGGGCGGGTGTATCATTTATCATCAGGTGAACGTCCTTTTCGTCTCGTGGCTTAATTAAAAAAAAAAAAAAAAAAACATCACACTCGTCGCTTTCTGACACAAGATGGTTAGCGTTATCAAAATACTAGCTGTTATTCGCTCGCTGCGCTGGCTCTATTACAGAATTAGATTTGAAATTTAGACTTAAAATTTGTAAGAAATATTCGTGCCGGGCGGCGATAACACCCCCACCCTCCCCGCTGTTGGTTATTAACATCCCTGCAACTCCGTTTGGAGGTGGAATTTTTGTAAAATCTATTCTTAACTGACCTCTAACTAGCAGAAGTAATGTCTCTACCAAAATTTGTAGGTTCACGTCTAACAGTTTCGGAGAACTCGTGATGAGTCAATGAATGTCTGGATATATATATATATATATATATATTGATAATTGCAGTGTATTTCACTGTGAATTGCTTAAATGTTGTGACTGAAGTCATAACCATATATTATTTGTCCAACAGAAGGATATTCCAAGATGTCTCATTCGGTACATCAGTAATTTCATTCGCTTCAACGACCGGTTACTATTGAAGCAACATTTAGCTCACTTCCGTTTAGCGATGGCTTTTATTCCCAAGGTCGCAGGTTCGAATCCTGGCATATACCCATGACTTTGATATTTAAGATACGTACATTTGTGAAATACAAACGGTGAAGGAAAACATCGCGAGGAAACCTGCATATGAATTAGAATTCATTCTAAGGTGTCCATGAAGTCACCAGTTGGGCTCGCGTGGTGACTATAGTCCCATTGCCCTCATATTGAGGGTAGGCCTGTGTCCCAACAGTAGGGACGTAAATTGACTGTTGAAAAAAAAAAACCTGTTTGACGGTAGATATGTACGAGAATAAAACCTACCTAGATAGTCTTCGACAACAGAAGACCTACAAGTAATAACTAATCATGAATATTTTTTTAAGTAAGTTTGATGATAACGATCTTACTACTAAAGTGTAACTTAGAAACAATATTATTTCCTGTCAAACGGTATCGTGTTCATATATTGAAAGCTTGAAGGACGTTGTAGCTATTGAAGTTACTAAATTACCCTATCCTGCGATATCATTATACATGATGATGATGATGATATATAATTCTAACAAGCAAACGTTCCACTTAACATCAGGTGAATGACACTGTTGCATCGTTGCTCCGTTAAATTAAAAGAAAATACTGAACGTTATCACCTAATGAAAAATCGCTCTGATATTACTGCGACATAGACGTAAGACCGTAAGCAATAACCGGCGATCAGCCTTTTCATAAGCGGATATTAGCTGAATTTCAGACAGCTCAATACTTAATTCGGAAGCTTAAGGATACCAATCCCGGCAGGTCAAACACCTCGTCAGAACCATTCGTAGACGCAGACTGTTTCTCCGGGGGGACGGTGATCCCGACAGCTTTTAAATATTAACTAAGATGCTTTGTATCATTTTCGCTCTTGTTTCACCATCTATGACAAACCGCTTTATTTATTCATTGAATAACACAAAGCTTGTTAAATTGCATTTATATAAATACAGATACATTGATAAAAAAATTACTGTGTACACAAGTGTTTTAAAGAGGAGGACGTTCACCTGATGGTATATGATACGGCTGCTAGCTGCTTGTCGCGTTCACATATAATATGTCTCATTACCCCAGTAACTTCACTAGCTATAACTTCTTTCAAACCGGAACACAGTAATGTTGTGACACTACTGTTTGGCGGTTGAAATAGGAGCTGCGGTGGTACCCGCCTAGACGGTCTCCGACAATGAAGACCTACCACCAATAAAATGATGAGTTAAGACGGTCACCGAACGAGATGGCCTAAAGCAGTGCAGTCATATGGCAACAGCCAGTTAACTTACTTATGGTTTTAATCTAACTGGTTTAATATTGAAATTTAACGTATACGGAATGTTTAAATAAATCCTTGTCCCCTCAGCTTCCATGACCTATTTAGTCATAAAAGTGAAATAAGTGGATAAATAGATCGGCGCACTGTATGTTCCTGTGTGTTTGGCCGGGATAGAAACATGGGAGATTTACCTCCTTTGAGAACGACCCCCCGCTGAAGCAAGGTGGGTTTCGTATATATACGAAAGCTATAACATGATCCTCCTGTATACTCATAGCATGTTCTTGATCCCTGTGATGATAGATGTAGGCATTATCCTTAATGTAAAAAAAAAGAAAATGCCTTCTGTTTATTAGTGTAACATTGTCATAAGTATTGTCTAAGTATTTAACTGTTTCAGTATCGCAGCGGGTGATCTCTTGCCTAGTAGCACAGAGGTGTCCAGTTCGATTCCGGGATCGTGTTGTGGAGTTTGATTGGTGATATCTACATAACAGATGCATAAATAGTTCAGGCTGTCAACATATGAGATCGAGATTATTCTATACAAATACGATTATGATCATACGCCATGTTCAATCGAAGCAATGTTTTAAACACTTGTAGGTAAAAATAAGAGGTAAATAATACCTCTGTCACCTTACCCGCCCTTCACATCATTTCGCTTTGTAGTACAACATAGGCAAAAATTTCAATGTAATTAGCATAATTAGAAACGGCAATTAAATTGTTTCTCATGTGGTAAAAGTTCATGGTAACCATGTCCGCAAGTCCATAGCAAACGTCAATTAAAGTATCAGTGTTTGTTAGCACCGTTTCCTTTACTCTTGCGCTTATAGGTGTACATATCGGCTACACATAGAATGGGATCTAGAACTCGGGTAATCTAAAAATTACTCATTAAAATAAAATCAAATGCTACAAATCAGGTGTGAATGTCATCATCTTGTCATGGTTGAAGCATATCAGGGAACGGACTGGCATATCTGAGGCGTGCGAATTGTTCCACCGAACCAAAGACGGAAAGGACTGTACCACCCTGATCCCCAACCTTCCATAGTTAGAGAGGCAATTTAAGAAGAACATCATCTTGTCATCATCATCATCTCAATCGTTGAACAATTGAAATGAATATAAAAGCTGGGCTAAAAACTTCATTCATGTCTCCGTCGGATAAATTACATAAAGAAAACTTCCTTTCATCGTCCTTATACTCACATTAATAAACTATTTACAATGCGATCTCCATACTAGTTGTTACAAATAGTGTAATTATCATTTCAATAATAATATCATTATTAAGCTTTCAGAAAAAATCGTATTTTTAAGTTTCTAAATACTCTTGTCTATACATATGTGCCGCTACTACACTTACGTATTATAGTAAGTAGATAGTACCGTAGTCGTATTAGATCAATTTATAATTTATGTATAAACTAAATATAGAATTACTTACATATATGTAGCTATAATAAAATATTTTTATATTACCTGTCATAGTAATTATCATAGTACTATGATCTGTTATCTACATGTATAAAGCCTAACCGCAATTAAAGTAATCGTAGACAAACGAAAACTATTCCAACTTTAACAAATTATTTAACCAAAAATGGAACCTATAATTATTTAACGGGTTAATAAATCTATAAGAATACTTTGTAAGGTTATTTTAGCTATCTTTACATTGAAGATCCAGTCATCATCATCATCATCATCAACAGATAGATGTCCGCTGCTGGACATACGTCTCTCCCAAAGACCCTACCTCGATCAGTCCTGCGCTGTCCGCATTGCTGGCTGTCGTTTTTACGGGTTCATATGGCGGTGGGGGGGGGGAATAGGACATTCCCACCACTTTGGTCTAATGCAAGTTGGTGTCAGCCTGGAAAATCATGCTACAGGGAATACAAGGAAGAGGCAGTCTCCACTTCGATCAAAGAGGATGCACGAAAGAAGGAATTGGGATGGAGTACGAATGATAAGTAATAGTATGAAAGATAAGTAGGGTAAGATAGATAAGAAAGGATGGTAGGAGAGTATGTAGAAAGATAAATAAATAAATAGAAGATGATAAGTGATTGATGTAAATAGAGCCCTGACCCACCATACGCAGGGGTGAATAGTTATTAAAAAAAAAAAAAAAATTTGGTGAGAGCCAGAGCCTCGTTTGTCGATTAGCAGGTTGCATCACGAGCTGGTGAGATTGGCTTGGGTTCCGTTAGTTTTTGTGCGGGGGACAGTTTACACCTCGAAGATACAATACATCATAAACTTGTTTACGTTCTCGTAATACATTTAGAAGCGACCTGGTCAGTTATTAAAATTGATTCCGTTTTACACAAACCACTCAATTTTGAGTGAGTGGTTAAAGTAACAATAATAATAAAAAATTCGTCGTAAGACAAATTTTTAATGTATTAAAAACTTATTGCAAATAATAGAAAACATTAATTGTAAGGAATATGTTGACAGTGATATATGTACATATACGGAATATTTACTCGCAGAAAAAATATATAGTGTTCTTATGTTTTGCGAATGTACTTAAAAAAACCGGTTCTGTTACATGAGAATATATAAGTACAGTAAGTATATATTCAATACAGCGTATATACATATATTAAAAGACTAACTCGTATATACATATATTAAAAGGCTAACTCCGGACCTTAATACTATATTGAAATGACAGTAATAGTAAGGAAATGTTATTAAAACCACTAATTAATAAATAGATTTTTTTTCTTAATCTACGTAGCGGCGAGATGAGTCAGTCGTTCATCTGATGGTCGGTGATACGTATGCTTATAACCGTTGATACACCAGTAATTTAACCTTCAAACCGGAACAGTAATGTTTGGACATTTCTGTTTTGACAGTAGATGTAGGCAAGCCAGACATATGGGCCCTTGATTTTAAAAGTGGTTTAAGTCGTATATCTTTTATTTTTTACTAAATATGGTATTTTACTAGGATTTGAAATGAAATAACCGTTAAACCAAATTATTTTTTTAATTTTTGATGTATACCAATACCACTTTCATAATCAAGAGCTCATATACGGTGATATCTAATTAGTCATCGACGATGGAGACCTACTTACCCGAAAATATAAATTAGGTTTACGATCTAGGTTGCCTAATTGAGAACGGACTAAGGCTTTCGTAATCAATAAACATAAAACTAAACAATTTCTGGAAGTTACAAAAATAATAACTTTTTAATAACTTATACTATTAGGAAAGAATATGTTTAATACCAAATATTACGATCTCTGCAGTGTTCTAATCAACGCCATAAATAGAGGTGTGTAGTAAGAAACGACTTAATTTTTTTTTATTTTCCCCTCTTGTTTAATTAAAAACCGACGAGTTCACTTCAAACAGTGTTGACAGATCATTATTTGGTTACCACTGAAGTATCTTCCTCTAACGACGTCGTTAAGCGAGTACCAAATAAGGAATGATCGTTTGAAAATCCACGCAACCATACTTCTAATTGTTGTCACAGCGATACTTTTATGATTTAATTGAAACAATCATAACTCGACTGCCGTTATATTTAACTGTGTTATTTAGAAGCGTACCAACTGTTCCACGTCGCCGTGCTGGTTGTAATACCGAACCAGTTTTGAAATTTGGATTTGTCAGAAACATTCCCTCCCGCCGGGCGACAAGCCGCCGCCTCCCGGGCCCATTACCCGTTATTTACACCTCCGCAACTCTTTTGGAGGTAACATTTCGTAAAATACGTTCCTTTGACCTATACTCGGCAAAACGGTTTTTTTTTTAATTTAAAACTTTATTAGCACACACAAAAATTTACAAAAAGGCGGACTTAATATCAAAAAGCATTCTCTTCCAGTCTACCCTAAGAATTAAACAGAGAGCAAAAGCGCGAGTCAAAAGGAAGATATATATATTATAAACGTATTATTAAATTTATATATATAATAATAGTAGAAATGAGATCAGGAAATGCAAGAGAAAAAAGATGTTTCTTAGTGAAATGTAGTATTCCCACAACATTCACTTAAAGGAGGCTTTACTGCGAGCTGTCTGTATATTAGGTGGAAGTTCATTTCAGTCGTACTGATGGAGGAGTAAAAGAATTATGAAGAAAATTAGTTTGGTAAAGAAGAATATGAAGAGCGGAGCTAGCAGTAAACCTACCAATATTCCTAAAAAAATTCTCATCTCTAGGTGTCATGATTCCAGATGAGTCTGTACATAGATGAAAATCTATTACATATTTAGAAGAGTATTTGTGATATTCTTAAGTACTCGTAACAAAAACGATTAAATTAAATATTGCTCCGTGACGCAGCATCTAACCGTTGGCCTGGATTACTTGCAAATAACTGACAAATACAAGGAAAATATCAAATATAAAATAATAACATAAATTAGACTGTAATTCGTAGAACATATTTTTCTGGTTAAAACGTTTAATTTTGCACAGGGCTCCGGAACCTGAGTTTCACCTACCTTTGTGCAGAAGGAGCAGCCGCAGCCGCCGATCACCGTGACTTTGTCTGGCGGTGTATCCTCCAAACACAGCTTGCAGTTTACCGGAGCGGCCGGTATAAAGCCACCACCAGCGCCATCCAGTGAATACCTTAACAACACGATGTCAATTAATTTACTGTTTAGAAGTCCTTCAATCTTGTATGTTGAATGTATCATAAACATTGCTTCTGCAATAGTAAGTTTTTTTTTTGGTACAGTAGGGATATCTTAACATAAATCTCACTTCTATACTAAGAGCAAGGTTCTTTACTCATTAACACTCTTCGGTGGTTGTTCTCAAAGTATAATTGGAACTATATTAAATAGTTCCCAGCACCTTTGTGATTACTACCGCTATAGCTGAAACCAGGTCAGGCCATTGGACTCCTCAGATTTAATTTGTATAGGAGATAAGGATCCCCATTATAAACGCCAAAGACCCCAAAGCTCCTTCAGAAAGAGCAACATCATTATCGCAGGAGTTTAGCTCCGTGACGGCTTTGTTTTGGTGAACTTGGTGAACCTGAAATATTATATGTAAGGCATTGTTTCGTTATTTACTTTGCAGTTATTCCCCTGCTCGTAATTAATTATCGCTTGACAAGTCTAATCTACCAAAGTAGATAAAGTTATTAACAAAAATTTTTTTTTTCGTTCGTCATCACCTCATGCAAGAATCGTCAAATATTAATTGCTATGCAATTTCTTTCCATAGATTATCTGGATGGTTTCTGACCTACTAATAGGGATGGAGTGGATTTATTTAGAGAATATTCTTTGTACGAACCTGGAACCACCGGCGCCAGCGAGCGACAGCAGCGATGAGCACCGGGAGCAGACGGAGGGCGCCCTGAGGCGGTTGTGGGCGCGCATGGGCTCGCCTGCGCGTTCGCTCAGCGCCAGCACTGTCGAGCATTTCCTCAGACCTGACGCAGGGAATATACAACTGTCATTTTAAATCTGTCAACATTTTTAATAAATGTATATATGACATCAATCATAAACATGAATGGCGGGGATATATTACTGATGGTAGGTTTCGGTTGCAGGAGATGGTTTAGGTAGGTACTATCACAGCTGTTCTTTCTGCCAAAGAGTAGCCCGCAAACGTTTCTGTAGTTCGATCGATTTGACGAATAAAAAATATGTAGTAGTATAGTATAGTAGTATTCATCATCATCAGCCGATAGACGTCCACTGCTAGATATAGGCCTCCCCCAAAGATCTCCACATAGATCGGTCCCGCGTTGCTCGCATCGCATTGTAGGATAACTTAAACGTAAAATGATCACCTAGCAAACGGTGAATAACAATCGTAGATTGTTCATTTATAAATATATTGAAGATTTAGTATAAATTTTCTTTGTTTCGAAAACTCTTACGAAAAGTAATTACGTGCATCTCATTTGAATTTCAATAGGCAGTTAAACTCGCCCAGACAACACACATTAGTATACCATTCTAGAAACTTCTAACGAAATAACTAAAACCGTTTCCGTTATACAACATACAATTATTTTGTTATTTTAATTTTATCTTGGATTTTTATGTCCCTTAACTCGTTGCTGATAAACTTAATTAATACAAATTACTTATTAATTAGTGTTCGAGTATGATTTTTGCTTTGATGTGTAATATGTTATATATTTAAATGGATCGCACTACTTTTGTATGATAGTCCAATATCAGCATCATTGGTAGATTCTATCATTAATACATAGGTAATAGAACATATTAGCTCTATTAAGAACATTGTCTGTCAAGGGTTTATCTTAGAAAAACAGTGTTCAAGTTAAATATCACAAGTTACCATTATTCTTTTACAGTAAAAGATGAAACTGTTCAAATGTATTATAATAGTAAAAAACTATGCACAATAAGATTTTATTATGATGTTTATAATGTAAATGAGTAAAGGTGGGAAAATTAAAAAAATTCTCAAGATCCACTCTGAAGAAGCTTTAGTTTGTATTAGATTTGTTCACATCAGACCGATGGCTGACGCGGAACTTGAGACGACAGATTCGCAACACATACTACAAACTACACGACTAATGTTTCAATGAACATATTAATATTTACACAAGAATTGTGCGGTCTCATGTAGGTACCCACGTTTCGCTTTGCCGGTACTCGCGTTATAAATTCACTGCAATTTAGTATGCAAACAACATTACCCACCTGCAGAGCGTTCTGCGTCCAATAACACTATCAGAATTTCAATCAAAATCGGAATACGATTTGTCAAAGCAAAATTGCCGCAACGTTTAATCGAATATGCAACACAGATAAACACTTGACGCGTTCAGATGGTATGAAAGAGATAATATTCAAACAATTTTTCCTAAGCTTTGTAAAACACTTTGCTGGTAATGTTCCAACAATGTACAATTAGTATGATCACGATCATAAAAAAAGACACGGAAGCAGAGAAGAATTTAATGAAAGTCTAAATAAGGTAGATGACACTAAAATTTGATCTACAAGTGTTTAATTTCTTGATTCAAGTGTACTTATTTGTATTTTAAATTATTTGCAAACTGAAATGTATTAAGGTGTATCATATTGAAAGTGGCATAATTCCAATGATCTGTTTGAGTAAATCTTGCTCCTACCTACAATTTAAAACATTTTGTTCCAGTAGCAAATAAAAAAAATCAAAAGCTAAATAAATAAATTATAATCGCAAAGATAAATTGGCAATGAAATTAACCATACAAACATTAAATATACAACAAACAACAATATTCTATTACTGCGGTGTTGACAGCGGCGCTTGGCAAATTCCTACCTTGGCCCGCTTTGGGGACTCGACAATATTGATAAAACAATTGCCAATAAATTTAAAGGCATACGTTTCGTGCTTGGCAATTTACAGACTCCAATCGATACTTTATTGAAAGGTAGCTGATGGTGACAAACCAAAAATAAAACGAGTGGATCTCGTGCAAATTGCTAATATATTCTCAGTCTTTGAATCTGGACTGATCAATTCTTGATATATCTTTTTTTTGTCTATGTATACTTTAATGGCATAAAATTACCAAATTAATGTTGGAAATAAGAAAATCTTGAAGCTGAGGATACTACGGTCAATACAATGTTATATTATGACGAAATTTTTACTCATAGCAGGTTTCCTTGCGGAAGACTTGTTCAACTTCCCGCAACACTTAACTCTGTCTAAGCAAGTGTACCTAATTAAAGAACGTTAGAGCTATTTGAATTGAATGCGACAGTTCAGTCACTGCCTGTCACTTACCATCAGGTTAATGTATTTATAACAGCATCCGTCCAAGTAATTAAGCGAATAAGCCGTGAAGATGTCTATGGGATGTAAATAAAAACATAGACAAAAGTAAGCGATATAACTGTTACAGACTTGGCAAGGTTTTCTGATGGTAAGAGAACGAGGCCAAACTTGACATAAGGCAAACTTTAAGTGATAAAGGGATCTGATTAGATGACGAAGCTCAATTCCAGTCTAGCGAGCGGGTAAATAACAACGAACTAGATAACTATAACATTTGTAGTCTAGTATCTGATACAGTGTCTCTTAACTTTCAATTTCTAACTACTCCCTCACAAGTTTATACGTACTCTTAATTAATATGTCTCATCTCTCTTAAGTTCTATCTATTGTCAATCTTAACTATTATATACGACGAGACGAGCGCGACGTTCACCTGACGGTAAGTGGTATCACTTCCACTCACCACCACCATCAGCCAATAGGTACGGATAGGCCGGTAAGTGATATGTCTGCCCCTAACAACGTGGAGCTAGTTAGGATGTTCTACACAGGACCGCGTTAGGCTCGTCGCTTTGAGACATTTGATGTTGAGTTTCATTATCTCCATTATTCTCTCTTTGAAATATACTCTCTATCTCTCTTCATTCTCTAACATCTTGGTGAGTCATTAGTTAAATTCATTTAAAACTTTATACATAAAACATTATAATAATTTTTATATTTTTATTTCAACAGGCAATTTACGTCCTCTCTCTTGGGGCACAGGCCTACCCTCAATATGAGGGCGTCGGGCCATAGTCACCAGGCGGGCCCAATGCGAATTGTTGACTTCACACACACCTTAAAATAAATTCTAATTCATGTGCAGGTTTCCTCACAATGTTTCCCTTCGCCGTTTGTATTTCGCTAATGTTACTAAAGTTCACAAATGTACATAACTTAAATATTAAAGTCATCGGTACATGCCGAGACTCAAACCCGCGACCTGCGGAATGAAGGCCGCACACTTTAACCATTAAGCCAGCGAGACACTAATGTTTAAATAAATTAACTGTTTTAACATTTTAGTATATCGCGGCCATTACCAATATAATTTACTAATATATATATATATATATATATATATATATATATATATATATATATATATATATGCACGATAGAGACGTTAACTTGTTTGTAGGTGATACGTTTGTCCATAACAATGTGACGCTGGTTAGGATGATATACACTACACCACATTGTCCTCGTCGCCTTAAGCCATGAAATGTTATATCTCGCTACCCCATCAATTTCACTAGCTACGCTTCCATTCAAACCGAAATAGTAATATTTCCACACTGATGTCACCTACACCTACCTAGACGGTTTCCGGCAACAGAAAGGAAACACGACCCAATATCGACGGAGCTCTTTCTTTCACGGGCGAAGGTATTGGTCCGTCTAGGAAGGTGCGACCATAGTACCTTGTGCAAACTTTATTGTTCTACCAAAACTAAGGCGATAGGAAGTATGTTATAATAATGATCAAGCGTAACATTTATTACAAAATGGTTTCGTCTCAACGCTTTACCTATTTGAAAGAAAAAAAAAATATTTTTTTCTCTGCCCGAACATTACGTATCGCTTTCATACCGCCTTCAAAATACAATACAGTTCATCTTTCTGCATTCTGTATTCACAGGCGCTAACAAATAACCATGTCTCGACCTTTTGTTTATTTCTTGAAAACAACAAAAGGCCGACTCACAAAGTACGCCAGTGCTCTAAAAATATGAGGTTATTCTTATACAAATATCTAAAACGAAAACTTGGCAACCGTTGCCATACATTTGTCAGTTACGTAAAGCTCATTCCGTATTTCCATCTTTCGGTATGAATAAAATCATTCATTCGAAATTTATTGCATTTTGAAAACATTGAATCTAGGTCTAAAGTTTTCAATGATGAGTATTAATGGCCTATGGTATTTTTTTTTTTAAATTCACGTGACCCAAGCCAATCTCACGTGTTCGTGGTGCACCCTGTCATAACAAACAACGCTCTGGTTCCCACCAATCCGTATTGGGCCAGCGTGGTGGGAAATGGGTCGACTCCCCCCCATATGAATCCCTACAAAAATAGGTCGCGGGAGGCCGCTGGATGCGGGGCAAGACGGATTGATGTGGAGATCTTTGGGAAAGGCCTATGTTCAGCAGTGGACGTCTATCGGTTGACGATGATGATACACCAAGACGTTACAAGCAGACTTAATGTCTAGAAGCATTCTCTACCATTCAACACCAGAGGAATGTTGAGAACAAATAAAGCGGATCAACATATATTCATATTGTATTTTTTATATGTATATATAAATAGACTCCCTTTTAGTTAAATTCGTGTATTGCTACTGTTGTGGTAAACAATGTCTCAACAGCCTTTAAAATCTAGCTTACTTGAATCATTCCTGATAGCGGAAGGCTGATCGTTACAAAGTAGTGTGGCTTGTGCATGGAACGTATTTTCATAAAAATTAATACTGTGATGTGGAATGCTGTAAATAACCTATAGTGGTAGTAGATCGGGCAGATCGAGTAGAAGATAGATAAATGAATTTTTCCTTTAAGTAATTCAAATCGAAGAATCACCATTCCGGAGCGTTGTGCTGGTGATGAATATGAAGCCATTCAAGTTTTTGAGGATTTATGGATATACTGTGCTATTTATGAAATAAAGCAATATAATTTTCATAGTGAGGAGTGTAAATGTTTCAGTCATACCTTCGAGCAGGGGTTGCGGCTGGGACAGCACAGAATCCCTCGAGGCTGCGCGCCGCACCGGCTTTGCGGGGCGCGCCAGTGACTTGAGGCCGCTGCTCAGTATCAGCTCGAGAGCTCGCCGTCCACCCGGTCCCGTCGCGCCTGCTCCCATCTACGAACAAAGCGGACCAGTTCATTACAAACAACTATACACAGGCTCTGTTTGGATACCCCATAAGAACCATGTTAACCATTACGCTACAGAGACGGTAAAATATAAGAAGAGCTGGTTCTAATAGATTCGTCAAGCATATAAACTCAACCAGGAGCTGCCAACCTTTATTGACTGTAATTTCAAAATTTTTGTTATTAACACTAGATTAACGAACCGAGCCAAATTGACTCATTAAAATTTACACTATGTATATGTAAAACTTTAATACTACTTTTTAATAACATAAGTTGGTTTTAAGTAATGTATATGTAAATGTACATTCCTCACTCCATTTCGTATTATCACATATGGTACACTTATTTTTACTGAAGTGAGCCAATTTGACTCAGAATGGTTTAACAATTTATTGGTCCTATCAGACCTGGGCAACAGTCAGGTCGCACGTGATGTGTTTATCTTCTCATTTCCTACTCCTCACCTACAATATTTGTGTGTATGTGACAGACATAGTCAGTTGTTTTCACTACTCCGCTACATTATTACCCACTTCTGCCATCATTTCGATTTATACATAGATATGATTATATAAATATTTCACAAAAAGATTTTATTTTCCATAAGGCTGAAGGGCTGAGAAGTAAATGTAGAGAAGAAATCGAGAACATGGGTGTAAGGGGTTCCGCCCAACATCTTACGGAGCCCCTGTCCACCCACCAACGCGCACTGGTCCAGCGTGGTGGGTTACGGTCCAATTCTCCTCAACGAACTCCAACAAACAACAGCCCTAAGTGCTAACTGGGATCGATGGCCGTGCCGATCATAACGGAGGATCGGTCGACGTGGAGATCATTGCGGGAGGCGTAAGTCCAGCAGCGGACGTCTGTCGGCTGATAATGAATCGAGAACACTTCAATTCCAATGACAGTAAGTCATGCTACTGACGCACGTAAGAATTGTCAAGTTCAACAATCATGCAAACGGAACAGATGTACAAGCCATTGTGCTGAATGTAATAGAAATGGTTGCGGAAACTGTGTTTCAAAAACAGAGTTTTTAAGGAGAAAATGTTTTCCATAATTTTTCTTGATAATAAACATTTCATTTAAATTGATTTATAACTATTTCCTTTGCAAAAAACTGAAATTTTCTTGTATGAGTCAAATTGGCTCACTTCAGTAAAAATAGGTATATAATAGATATGTGTAGCTCGCTGGCCTAATGGTTAGAGCGTGCGGCCTTCATTGCGAAAGTCGTGGGTTCGAATCTTGATATGTACTGATGACTTTAATATTTAAGTTATGTACATTTTGTGTACTTTAGTAACAACAGCGAAATACAAACGGTGAAGGAAAATATCGCGAGGGAACCTGGACATGGATTATAATTCATTCTAAGGTGTGTGTGAAGTCACCAATCCGGATTGGGCCCGCGTGGTGACTACGGCCCCATCGCCCTCATATTGAGAGTAGGCTTGTGCCCCAGGAATGGAGACGTAAATTGGCTGTTATGGTAATCGACATCCGTAAATGAAGTGTTAATGAAACGTTTGGGTCACTTGAAATTATCAAATTATTACCTCGTTGACATACGAGGTCATTGCCGACTCTTGGCGCTCTGTTGCATCATTTCGAACATAATTTGTATAATTATTACTGATGGTAAATCTGTTGGATTGATGGTAGATTATTGTTCCGGTTTGGAGGTCTTAGTGGCTAGCGAAATTACTGGGGTAAGGAGACTTAACTACGTACAATATATTGCTGTGTATATCATCCAAAATAGTACATTGTTATGAGCGTGCTTATCACATACCATCGGATGAATGTGTCGGCCGTCATCTTAGTATATAAACTGTGCAGTAAGCACAAGATTTTATTTTTGTAATGATCATAAAGTACATTGCGTTGATTTCGGTTCGACATTGAACACGTTTACATAATAAACATCGGAGAGGTTTGTTGTGCGCGCGGTTACGCAACGCGCCGCCGCCGCCGCCGCCGCCGCCTTACCACAAAGTACATTAATCTTTGAAAGGAAATGTATTCAACATACTTTGTATCCTGCACGCAGTGGTACGGTCCAACTATATATATATATAAGCATTGTTCAAATTGTGGTATTAGGCAAAGATATTTCCGTACGAACTATGTCTTTCCGTCTTGTCGTGTCACGAAAACGTTAAGTGAAAAAGTGGAGACCTTTTTGTACTGAGTAGTACAAAATAAAAAGCTTTAATTTGTTTGATATAATTTTATGTTTTACTGATTGTAGAGAGGGTGGGTACCCTCAGAGCTTGATTAGCGTAGCCTTAGGAGAACTGCAAACGCATAGTGGTCTTGTATTTGCCGTAGCACAGCGTGGGTGCTAAGCAGCGCTTTGCCCTTCCGCGGCATGTTTTAGCCAAAGTACAGAGTGGCACAGGTGCATTCGAGCCCATCCTGTCGCACTGATGGAGAGCCCCGAGGAGGTTTTAGTGTGTAGAAGCCCTACATAACCTTGTCTTCCAACCAGAAGCAGGATATCTTTTAAAATTTCCCTCGTGATAATAAAAAACGGTCTCTCTATTACTAGAGACCGTCGAGGTAAGTATCAACGCAGGTCCTATTTCATCCGACAAACAATAGTGTGCAAACATTATTGGGTTCCGGTTTGAAGGGGATCGTAGCTAGTGAAATTACAACAGTAACGGGACAACATACAATCAAACGCGACTTTTTTGCAACAGACTAGAGTCACAGAGATTATACACCGTACGGATCTAAATATTTTATCTCTCTTTCTAGGGTTGCTCTAACATATCTGAAGATTGTAGTTACGTCTCTTACGTCTGTTTGATCCACCTTGTTGATGAACGATCGCACTGTCTTAAAATTTACTGGGCAAGTAGTAAACAACACATGTAACAATGAGGTAGTTCAGTCTTTGCATTAGTAATGCAGCATAAAATGCAATCCCGTCAACAATATGCACGCCGCTGTCCATCATACCTCGTCAGTATTCCGAATGGGCGTGCAGTCTTTCGTCCTGCATCTCCGAATGGAGAGTGACGCAAATACAATCGACACTTCTGTGTTGTGTAATTTAATTATGCCACGATGCGACGAGACGAGTGAGACGTTCACCTGATGCTAAGTGATAATTACCCATAATAATATATTACTAGTAAGAATGATGAATACACCTTTGTACTGTTCGATTTAAGTACAAAAAGTTAAATCTCAATACTTCGTTAATTTTCTAGTTACTACGCCCTTTTTTTTTGTTTCGGGGAGGAAATATTCGCTCTGCTCTCTCTGCTCCTGGGGGAAGTCAGGGTTATGTGAGATTCTTACTAACTAAAACCCTCTCGGTGGTCTGCATCAATACATTCGGCGAGGCTCCAAGATCTCTTATACAACGCACCAGTGCCCTTCTACACTTTGTGCTATTCGTCTTTGAGGAGGGACTTAACCCTTCAAAGGCACCATCGCGGAGCCATACGTCGTCCCACGCAGGTTCGCTTGTTGAGCTATAAGAGCCCCCACACCCAAGACACGCGAAACTTCTAGACCCTTTTAGTCGCCTTCTACGACAGGCAGGGTTTACCTTAATCCTATTCTTACTAGCCCGAGACTACAGGGCTAAGTTACTACGCCCTATAAAGTAATGTTTGGACACCACTATTTGGCGGCAGCTTTGAGAGCTACCTATTTGAACTACTTATTTACTTACTTTATTTATATGAAAACTTATTTACTTACTTTATTTATATAAAAACTTTCTGCCTTTTAATAATTAAAATAAATTGTTATAGACATGGTAATTAGAGTGTAGAAGCGAGTGACAAAGTTTAATGGTACTTTAAGACTAAAAAATTAAAGATTACGTGTAGTGTACTTAACCAAACAATATTTAATAAATAAATAGATAAAATAATAATAAAAAGCCCACTTAATGTTCCCAATGATGGGATCCAATGCCTTCTCTCACAAGGAAAGAGCGTAAAATAAATGTGTAAAATCATACATAACTGGGTCTAGGTCATTGTTGCCAGAGACCGTCTGGGTAGGTACCACCGCGGGATCTATTTCTGCCGACAAACAGCAGTGTGCAAACATTACTGTGTTTCGGTTTGAAGGGCGCTGTAGCTAGTGTACTGACAGAATAGAACTGTAGACTCAATATCTTATGTCTGGAGTCGACGAACACGTCGTTCAGTTTGTACCCATCCTAACTAGCGCCACGTTGTTATAGGCGTGCGTGTCACTTACCATCAGGTGAACGTCCCGTTCGTCTCGTCGCGTCGAATAACAAAAAATACAATAAAGTAATGCTGTAAACAAAGAAAGTGCTGTTTCACATGTGTTATTCAGACGCGGGGCGAGACGCTATATATTTTTACTACTCGTATGTCTGGAGACCGTCCAGGTTACCTAGTTCTACACCTATAAAAAACATCCATTTCGCTTGAACTACTGCTTCAATGAAAATGAAATGGATGTGAGATGTTGTTTAAGCCAGTGCTCCTCAACTTTTTCTCGTTCCCATAACCCTATAATAAAACTTTTCATGTATATTTACTCCTCTCCTGATAACTCTATACCTACTCCTGAACAATGTATCTCGTCTCTCTTAATATCTATATCTAATGTCAATCTTAACTTTGAAATATACTCTTTATTATCTAATATCTTAGCAAGTTTTAAGTTAAAAACTTCATTTTTAATTACATATTTCAGATGTACTATATTATAATATTGTATAAAATTAACTGTTTTAACTTCTCAATGTTTCCGTCATTACCAATATAATTTTCACATACCCACAACTGTACTCGTACCATAGATCGCTAGTCTCAGGTGATATTATAACTCTAATCTATATATATTAGAGATTTCCACCTAAGTAGAGACTCAACACGATATCTCTGTAACCATAAAGCCTGCAGACTTGAAATTTGGTAGAAATACTCCTTTTGCCAAGTACAGGTTAGCTGAGAACAGATTTTACAAAACTCTTTTCCCAAAGATAGTTACGGGTGTGTTAAGATAGGAAAGTGGACGGGGAACAGCTTGTACCTTATATGCATTCACGTTGTAATTGGAATGTTGTTCCAGCACACATCAATGTGAAATAATTACAAACAACCAACGGATACTTATTTTACAACGCAATCGATTTCAGCTTACCGTGCATACCCTTGGCACTGTCATTCAGCACCAAGGCAAATCTCATTACTAACAATCAGTCTTTGAAAGGTTAAAAATAGATAACGTCTGTCAAGCATACACGTAATCATTGCATTCGGTGACAGCTTTGAAGTGCATCCACGACTCACTATAAATTCAAACGATTTACGACGAATCCAGGAATTCACATAAACAACAAAATAACATGTTTAAGGATACCAAATCAATAATTTTGTATCAATGTAAAATAAAATGAGGTTGTGAATAGTGATACTGATAAGTAGCCTCCATTGTCGGAGACCATCTAGGTAGGTACCACAACAGCTTCTTTTTCTGCCATCAAACATTACTGTGTTCCGGTTTGAAAGGAGTTGTAACTGGTGAAATTACTGCGGTAACGAAACTTAACATCTTGTGTTTAATGGCGTTAACTTGATATGAGCGTGCGCATCGCTTACCATCAGGTGAACATCCTCCTCGCTTCGTCGCTTCGCAAAGTAATAGAAATTACGTATTAGACATTATATAGCGTGAATTGCAATTATGTACTTCCTTGAAGTTATGTTGAAGTAAACTTCAGTAATATATATATATATTTTATTAGGTCTACAATCAATCATACATTATTACATTCACTAAAATATACAAAGAATTTAAACGAGAAATCTTAGTGTACATGATTGTTAAGCAATAGACTCAGAATTCACTAGTTACTGTTTATGGCTAACATAGGTTAAGTCCTAACCTATCTTAGCCTGACCTAACCGTTAGGGCAAACAACGAAATTAATTACAGTCGTAAAGCGTTAAAAGTGCCAGGTCTGCATGAGCGCAACACTTTACGAAATGTATACAGTGAGTCCGCATGGATGTCGACTGATTTACTGCAGCAGTTCAGCAGCTTGCACAGCCTAAAAACTGTAGAGTTGCTATCAAGCACAGATATCCGCAGTTGCGGCGACAGAGGAATAATCGCACATCTAGGAATTCCAATAGGTACCCTAATATTGAAGCTGGGTAGAAGTGAGGGGCAGTTATTTTTATTGTTAATTTAAAGAAGAGTGTTTGGTCCAAAATATCTCTATGACTATCTAAAGATGTGTGTATTCTCGTAAAGGCGAATAGAGTCATAACTAATTACCTTGCGTTTATATATATATATATATATATATATATAAGATACATGTACAGTTGCATCTTTTAAACGCAGTAATTTGACTAGTTACAACTGTATTGTAACCGGAACAGAGTAATGTTCGCACACCACTGTTTATCGGCAGAAATACGAGCTACGGTGGTAATTGACGGTCTCCGACAACCGAGATACGTGCGAACGAAATAACAATGTACGTTCTATATGCAGAGTATTTAACTTTTTTTTTTAACAAGTCCTTAGACTTTTTTTTTTAGTAAACATTAACAAGTGTACTCCAACGGATCTAAATACGAAGTCGCAAGCGATAACGTGACCGTGTTATTGTAAACACACGCGATAACGTTGCGTAGCATAAGCTATAACAGTCATATAGCGAATTATTAAGGCTCAATTTAATGCAGAGACCTTACGCACCATTTCAGGACTGTGCCCGGGTGACCTTGGAAATTTAATGCAACAGAAAGTTGATATTATACATTCACCAAAAATGTTTCTTAAATAGCTACTTACACTAGTACCATGTATACTCATTTAGCACTTATAAAACAAAACAGCACACTATTAAAATTTTAAGTGGTGTATAGTAACCATAGCAACGCCCTGATAGGTTTTTCAAGAATTTTTGTGTGCATTTTCGTTATCAGCGACCATGTGCTTCGAACCGGTGACATGGGAATTTTTACACACTATAACTTGATGGTTGAAATAAATGCTGTGAAAGAAAGCGATTTAACGATTTCATGTTATCTAAGTCGCGTTCCTAGAGAAAGGCCTATGAGTATCAATGGATTCATTCAGGTTGATGATGATGAATGTCAGGTGCGACCATCTATAATATATTTTCATTTTATTCAATACCAAGATACCCGCTTCGATTCACAGGACACGTACAGTAGTTTGAAGTAGTTTATTATTTTCGAATAAGTTTGACTAGTCGACACTAATAATAAAAATTTACTTTTACAACAGTATTAACTAATCAATGAAAAAATTTGACTAAAATCGGTCCAAGTGAAGCGTACGAAAACACCGGATACGAATGAATGTTGTTTCATATCCCTTTTTGGAGAGGACGCTCAAAAAAAATGTGCCTCTCCTCCATTCCCGCTTGTATTACTATCCAACTGTTTATTCTATCGCCACGCAGTACTCTCATCTTTCTCCTCCACTTTTAGTGAAATTGTATAAATATGTATGAAAAAGACTAACAGCATTAACATCAAAAAGAAGAAAAATAAGTTCACTTAGTGTGCTTAAAAGAGGATTATTTATAGAGTACTGAAAGCATTTTGGTTTAATATTCAATGAAATCAGATTGGACTTTACCCTATCCAATCTAATTTAAGATCTGAACAGAGTCTTAATGGCGAAGTTTTCTTGGCAAATATTTCCAAACTAAACGGATTTATAGAAATACATTTAATCCATTATTAATTAAAGTATCTATAAATAAATATATTGTAAGTTAATTAAAAAAAATCGTACCATTGACTAAGCTCCACATTATCAGTCCTCGGAATAGACCTAGTTAACTAGTAAAACAGTTAATTCTAACTTTAAAATATAATTTTATAATATTGTTAATAACACTATTATGTTATATTAATAAAGCAGACATTTTAATAAATATTTCATAATAATATCAAAATGTCGCTTACTCGCAAGCAACCCGTAACTTAAATCTATGAAAGTTGCGAAATCCATAGAAACGTTACGCCATACAAAAATTTAACGCTGACCTTTGGAATGTCATTTGTTTATAAACATCCGGCAGCGATACGGCCAAATGTAGACCGGAAGCTCTATCTATATATCTTCAGATAAATATATAGATATATATTATGTAGAAAGTTATATATAATTATGTTTTAAAAGAAAACAATTTGTTCCAGTTGTGTACAGCCAAATAACTTAACAGTAGAACAGTATGAAAACTGGCAGCTCCTCCGGTACATCGACGATTATCACCAACATCACAACTGATGCCCACAATTGGACATGGTCCCACTTAAATTGATATCCAGCGTCTGGACTTATATTAGCTTTCACTAACATGCGTTGTTTTTTTTTATTACTTTATGGGACAGGATGTATCGTGAGTTAAAACGGTGGAGGTATTATAGAAATAAGTATAAAGGTTAGGATGATATACACTACACCACGTCGTGCTCGTCGACTTGCCACTAAGGTGTTCAGCCTTGTTATCGCTGTGGTTGCATTAGCTACAACAATGTTCACAACCGAATACAGTAATGTTTGCACACTACTATTGGGCGACGGAAGTGGTACCTACCTAGACGGTCAACGGCAAGAGATACCTGCCACCAGTAATTTTTCGATTAGTTTCGAACAAAAAATTTTACAACAAGGTTTACTGGTGGTAGGTCACTATTGCCGGATACCGTCTCGGTGGATACCAGCGAAGCTCATTTCCGTTGCCAAAGTGAGCAAACATTGCAGTGTCTTTTTAAGGGCATTGTGGCTAGTGAGATTACTTTTTTTTATTTCGGGGGAGAAATCTCCGAAAAGATACTCTGTCTTCTGGGAGGAAGTCAGAGTTATGTGAAGATTTTTACCTACTAAAACCCCCTCGCTGATCAACTTCTTTTACGTAGCTAGAATGGTATTCACAGCACCACATTGCGCTCATCGACATGATATATAAAATGTTAAACCTCCTTACCCCAGTAATTACACTACAGCGCCCTTTAACCCGGAACACAGTAATGTTTTTACAGCACTGTTTGACGGCAGAAAGAGGAGTTGCAGTGGCAGCCACCTAGACGGTCTCCGACAACGGAGACCTACCACCAGTAAACGTTACCCGTGAGAAAACGACCTTAACTATTGACCTTTTGCGGACCTTACAAACAATAAAAAAAAACCCTACTTATGCTTAATCAAGAGACCGCTAACTTAAATTACGGTTTCGCTGCATCAATTTGTTGATTTGAACTTACGATAATGCGACTTTAATTCCTTCATCTCCCCCAAAGATCCGCTCTCCGATTACCGCGGAGTGGTTATCGTTAAGTTAATTTACCTGTTAACCTCTAAAGGTCATTTTCACCATTCATCTTCACAAATTAATGTGGACCTCACATTTGACACATCAGCTTCAGCTATTTATAAAGGGCTGGACAAGACATGTGACAAGCGTGTATCTATCGCCAAACAGTAGTGTGTATATTTTACCGTCTTCCGGTTTGAAAGCACGTGATAGCTTGAGATATTACTAGGACGAGACATCTCATAGACGATGAGTGCAATGTGGTGCAGTGTATAACATCTCAACTAGCACCACGTTATTATGGGCAGGCGTATAACATTACATCTGATGAACGTCTTGCTCATCTCGTGGCTTCGTTGATTTAAAAAAAAACGATAATCAGCTATTTATAAAAATGTTGACTACGTGGCGGTAGTTAGGATGATATACATAACACCACATTGTGGTCGCCTTGAGAGATAAAGTGTTGTCTCGTTGCCGCAGTAGCTTCACTGGTTGTAACGCCCTTCAAACCGGAACACGGTAATGTGTGCACAGTATAATTTGGTGGCCGAAATAGGCGCTGCGATGCTACCTTTTGTTTTTAAACCAACAAGGCTAACGCTTGACCACGACCACCACCTGATGTTAAGTGATGATGTGCTGGTCTGTGGCGATAAGGCGCACTAAGCTAGTAACAGCCTATTCACCGTTTGCTTGAAGACACTTGCATCGTATTTGGACGGGGACATCGGTAAGTTATTCCAGTCCTTTGCTGTTCTTACGAAGAACGAGAAGCTGAACTTCTTTGTTCGCAAACTGGGGATGTTCACAACATAGAATGGTGCGTCTGGTCGGACCAGTGGTGAAAAAGGGATGGAGGAATTATAGCGTATAATTCCATCACCCACTCTACCTCATGTCTGAGGAAGTTGGCATTGCTACGTTGTCCGCTACGGAGCGGACTATCTACATCCAATGGGTACTGTCTAGCGCATCTCATACGGCTATATAAAATTTAGAGGGCGATGAGTCTTTAACCTGATCGGTCCATCTGGTTGGTGCACGACCGACTGATCTTTTGCCCTCGGTGTTCACAACAACAATTACTTTTTCCAGACAATATTCGCTTCTGCGCATTGTGTGGATGCGTTGCTTTTTTAAACACCTATCCAGTCTTTGATCCTGTTCTCATCGATAAACTGACATCTTGGATGATATGATAACATTGGTTTAACAATGATTTACTGTAAAATTTGAATACTTTGTCCTTACTTCATAAAGACCGTAGTAAGACCTTAGTGTTCTCGCACCCTCTTCACCTCACAAGAACTGGATTCGTTAGCGTGTAGCGTATACACCAAGGTACAGTTACCAATGCTAGTAAGGAGCAAATAACAAGGAAATAAAATCAAGGAAAGGCCTTGAAATCCAATTTTATTCGGCTTTTGTTTGATATATTTCCTTTTGTGAGATACTTCTTTTGTTGATGTTAAATAATTTATAGGTATCGTAACGTTTTATGTACGTTTCGTTTTGTGAGTCAGCTTGATGTGGAGCTCTAGACTTGTTTTATTCAAGACCTCTTATATCGCATTCATAATAGACTGTTTATGTACAAATATATATATATGTGTATGAATAACGAGTTCCGGCTTTGATTCTCTGTTTATTGTATATACATACTTATTGTTCCCCATTGGCTTTGTTGGCCGTAAAATATCAGACTTGAAAGTTGTCTGAAATATTCCTTGAGGACGACCGCAACCGCAAATGACTTTCCCCGCCCAGAGTTTTCCATACAGACGAAGGTCGTCGGAGAACGGATCCGAGCTCGTCTTCGACGTCCAAACCAATTCACCAGAAAGCAAAAATCCACCAACACAAAACGAAAATCCGCCGTAGGATAACTATACTACAAATAGAACCCTTTTTTAAAAAAAAAACCTGCCGTCGATCCGGGTCCACGAGCCCAGTATCATATGAGCTGTAAGAATGGATGTTACGTTCAAGCGCTCAACATCTTCATGATACAGAAACAAATGATTTTCCACAGCAACCGTTACTACTCGTATATCAACCCCATAAATAACACCAAATGAGAACATTGGTAAATGTTAATTAGAAATATAATGAAGAAGGATCTATGACTTTAAAAAACTAAATAGTCTATTGACCATTAATAAATCGTTCCGGTTCTAGTACTCACGTGTCGACACGTTCACTAGTTTTCACGTGATTGGAGAACTAAAAAAACTCATATTCATTTTATACATATTATCTTTATGATTAAGATAAAAACTTGTTATTGTATGAGATTTTTTTTCCCTTTATTCAACAGGAACGTCGTTAGCAACACATATCATTATGCTTATGATGAGTGAAGGCTAATTTCCTAAATATTCCTGATGAAGTTCTAATTAATATTATAAATTAAGTTTTGATGGATTGTACACGGAATAATTATTAAAGGCAGTTCCGTGGCAAGTGGCATTAATAGCTCCTTGTCGAATCAAGCAAAGAGCTTAAGTTATCAAGACGAGTCTAATAGATTTTTTTATTTGACGAAGCGACAAGACAAACAAGGCGCTCACCTGATGGTAAATAACACGCCTGTCCATAATAACGTGGTAGTAGTTAGGATGATAGACACAGCAGCACAATGTGCTCGTCGCAGTGACCTCAGTAATTTTAGTAGCAATCGAGACCTTTAACACGTAACAGTAATGTTCATACATTACTGTCGACAAGGATAGAAGTTGCGGTGGTACCAATAAAGAGAAGACCTACCACCACAGAATAATCAAACACTCGCTTGCTTGGATATGGTAGTAGGATTAAACTGCTGGTGATTTGTACTCTGCACCAAACAAATGGAACTGAAAGAGTCCAAACATGATTGTTTTAATTTTAAGAAATATCCAAATAGTATTTAAGTATTACAGAATCACTTTATCGAGGTACCCTAGTAAAATACTCAATTTTTCAACTGTATAAATAAACGGTTACCTAAGTAACAATTAAAAAGAATCACCACAAAAATCGTCACACAACAGCATCGGTAATAAGACAATGGCTTTTGTCATCAAACGACAATAAACAGTAATTATGAAGAGCTTTAAACGATGCCTTCAAATAGATTGTAATGGCATCATTGATGGTACAAATAAACAAATGGGTACAGTCATCACAAAACAATTACCAAATTCCAGTTTCACACTGATGTAATCAGGAGTTTTGGGAGTGTAACCTGTATATCCTATCTGGTGGTACATCTATCGCTGAAACCGACCAGGTGGCTACCACTGCAGCGCCTATTTCTGCCGTCGAATAGTAATATCCAAAAACTCACCGTGTTCTAGTTTAAAGGGGTTAAAGGTGTAGACAGTGGGATTGTTGGGGTAACGAGATGTAACAACTTAGATCTCAAGGCGATGATCACAATGTAGTGCGGTGTGTATCATCCTAACCTGCGCCAAGTTTAACTTAACTTGGCTATAACATGATGCTAGTTACAGGCGACTTATCGATCAGATCAACATATCGCTCGTTTCTTCGCTTCATCGGCAGCAAATTTTAACTAACAAGTATCCAGAAGAAATTGAAGGGAATAACTTACTTCGAAGTATTTATGAATAGCGTTAAAGCAGAGTCAAAGGCAGCAGCTTTTAAAAAGAAAAGCGTTAAAAAACTTGGCAAGTCTCTATTAGAATCATGGCATGTAGAAACAAGGGTATGTACAGTGAGACCTATAAAACCTATAAGTGAGTGAAACCTATAAAACTACTAGACAAACGACCATAAAACTGGCAAAAGATGTGTACATTTTACATAGTAGTCAAGATCTTTACATGGCACTACATTGTTTTTCATTAGAAAGACGTTGAGCTTCATCATGATCAGCCGACTGACATCCACTGCTGGATATAGGCCTCCCTCAAAAATCTCCACATCGATCGATCCTACGCTCCAACATCCAACGTCCAGCTGCTTCCCGCAATCTTCACCAGATCATCGGACCACTTAGTTGGGGCCCGGCCAACACTATGTCATTCGGTACGCGGTCGCTATTCGGGAACCTTGGTGCCTATCGGCTCTGTCAATCCTTCGAGCGATGTGTCCTGTCCATTGCCATTTGAGGCTAGCAATCTTTTATGTCGGTGTGACCTTAGTTCTCCTGCGGATGTCCTCATTTCTGATTTGATCACGCACAGAAACACCGATCATAACCCGTTTCCATTGCTCTCTGTGCCACTTGAAGCCTTTTCACAAGGCTCACAAGACTCACAAGGTCACAACCTTTATCTATTTCAATTATTTAAAGAATTACATCAGGCACCGGTCGCTGATGACGGACCTACAAACTGTTCTTCAATAATATTTTACCACTAACCCTGAAATCAATTCAGAACCCCGTGTTACAAAGCAAAGGCATATTCCTTGTTATTAATATGGTATATGACTATACTAACTGTAGTAAGTAACCTTTGCATTCTAAGTCAGTAAGTTGTCGTTATATTCTATATATATGTGTGTGTGTGTGTGTGTGTATATGTAAATAATGAATTTCGGCTTTCTTTGTTTGCCTATCACGTAAAAACTAGTGAAGGTATTGAGAGAGGAACATGAGCATTCTACGCGAAATAATTAGTAGATGGTTATATATTGTTTATTTATTGAAGGTCATAGATCCATCGTTATATTTCTAATTAGCTTTTTATAAACATTTACTTTTGGTATTATTTATACGGTCGCTATAGTAACGGTTGCTGTTGCCAGCCGCATAAAGCAGGCAGAGAACAACTAATACATACATATACATACGAGTATATCACTTTGGATTATGTTTAGTAAATTTTATAACCATTATTACAAAGTAGATCTTACTAGTTATTACTTAAGTATCATCCTACAACGGTAAGAAAGAATCATTAATAATAAAGTTTACATCAGATTAATATCATAGTAATAACTATGATAACAATCTGATATAGACTTGAATATTATTAATGGTTTTTCTATAAGCAGTGATATTTCACTGTTTATTGATAACTTATAAATAAAAACTTAAGGGATTTCTTAGTAGATTATATGATAAGAAAAAGGGAAAGAAAATATATTTTATCAATAGTAAATATATAAATAATTACGCATTTATCATTTATTTTAAACTTTAAAAGCAAGATATTGTGAGTGGATTTAATGCTCATGTAGCATCCTCTTCCGTTCAGACTGGGCGGTGATAAAAATTGGATCTAGACTGAATAGACTAAAGTATGAACTCTAAACTCTAACTATATTCAAAATTTTCTAGATATCTATAGTATATCATATTTTGTTGAATTTCCAAGACGTCTCGAGTTTCTCCATAAAATATGCATAATGCCAGTGTAAACGGATCTACAGATCTTTTTTCGTAGATCCGTTAAAAGTACGAAAAATTTACATTTTTACAACTTTGTAAATTTCCACTATAAAGATATATTTGCAAACTAAACAACTGTAAACAGCTCGATGGCAAAACGATTATCATCAGGGATACCGAAGGTCACAGACTCCGCACACTTAAAAAAATCATTAAATTGGATGTACCCATTAAAATTGATAGGAATATGAAGGTTGGCTCACATGTTAACTTAAATACTTTGTTCTCGTGTGATATTTAAAAGATCTTTGTAAACTAATGTGTCTGTTCATAATATCATAACAACCGGTTCTTGCTTCATTTACATAATTGCTTTCATGGTTACTAATTCCAGATCATTAATAACTAACAGATAAAGTAATAGTAAGATTATATCGAAGTCTGAATCAAACGCTCTCATATTGTAACATTCTATGGAGAAGATATTTAGATCATTCCCTCAGCTGTAATTCATTATAAGAAGATGATCCTGCAATATTTTACTTGGACACCATTGCATACAACTGTTTATATATCATTCATCGTCTCAACCTTTGGACGTCCACAGCTGGACATAGGATTCCCCCAAAGACATTTCATTCTTCATCATCAGCCGGTACATATTCACTGACGGACATTGACTACCTCCAAACATCTCCACATCAATCGGTCCCGCATTGCCCGCATCCGGTGGCTTTCCGCGACCCTCACCAGATCGTCGGTCCACCTATTTCTTTATAAGTATTTAAATCTTCTGATGCCATACTAATTGCGAGAAGACTGCTACTATAGGAGTCTGCTCTGCCATACTAAAGTAACGAAAGTGAATCACTTGAAGGCGGTAAGAAAAAAATAAAAAAATTCAATATATATTATATAAATATGAACTTTAGGTTTCTCTTGAAGGCATTGCTAGGTCTATCAATTTAATGATCAGATAAATATCTTATATATACATATATAAGTCAAGTAAACAAGCAATAACATGACAAGTAACGATTCAACGCGGTTAAATGATACACTTTTAACCCCATTCGATGATTTATAGAATACTGTAATACTAATAATGTCTGAAGCATCGTTCAAATGGTATACAGATATTGTAAATATCATCAAAACTTTATATATATCATTATTTTCAAAATCCGTACTTGTTGATTAAAATCAACTAAAGTTTTTTCAACAAAACTACTATTCAGGCTTAAATCTCATCAAGTTCTATAATCGTAACCAAAAATTACTTTCTTCATGTCTCCATCCGTTCATCTCTATAATGCGTTAGATAAACATTGCCCCAGTGGTTCAGTCGTTTACTATAGACACATTTAGAAGCCCAGATTGTACAAGTACCCCACTTATGTGTGGCGAGCAAATAATTATACGACCTTAATTTAATGGCTGATAACCTTAAAACCTAGAAAACGAGATCTATGTATATTTTCAGACTAAAAACGTTTGATGATTAAATATAGTAAAAAAAAGTGTTATAAAATTATAATTTTTTTATTCGACGAAGCGACGAGACGAGCAAGACGTTCACTTGATGTTAAGTGATTAGCTTGTCAATAACATGGCGCTAGTTAGGATGATACACGCTGCATCAAATTACACTTGTCGCTTTTACGAGACATTAGATATAAAGTCTCGTTAACCCAGTAGTTTCACTAGCTACAGAGCACTTTAAATCGGAGCACCAATGTTTAGCGGCAGAAATAGGCTCTGCGGTGGTACCATCGCTACATAGTCTTCGACAGGAGAGACCTACCATCAGTAGGTAGTATGAAAAAAATATAGCAGAGGTATAATAAAAAGTATGTAAATTTATGATAAGGTTATGAAATGCTGTATAGTATAGTTGATGATTTTTAAAATGTTTGGCTTGCCTTATATATCTAGAAACATCAAGAACATCATGTGATTATACGATAAAAGTACATACATTGATAAGACCGAGCCTTACCCTTGATCGTCGGACCTCGTTCGGCATAGTCGCGTTGGCCGGCGCCCGATAGCGCAGCAAACGCTCGTCGAAGGTCTATTGCGTCACCGCACTAAATCATCTGATATCACTGCACTATAACGCGCGTTATCGCGCGTCATAACCACAATGCGCCCGTGATTCGGCGGCCAGATAATTAGATTAAAGCGCAATGCACGTCCGCGCGCGCCGAGTGCGCGCCGGCTAGTAGGCCCGACGTTCCGGCGGCGTGGCTCTTGGTCGGCGTTCCCGTCGCAGCGGAAGACCTGGCCGGGCAGAGGAGAGGGGGAACGAGGGCAGAGAGAGAGGGAGGAGGTGAGGTTTATATACTATCACGCCCGAGTGGCAATTCCGTGTCCGCGTTCCTAGCCGGTAACTTCCTGTCGCGAGCAGAAGCGGCCGATGGTCGGCACGGGTGAGTGTATTTGCTTACGTTTGAGAATATACCAACAGCATGCCATTGCAAATAAATAGTAAAATTATTTCCGCCAACTACTACTTAATGTTACTTAGATCATTTGACCCACGTGGACAGAATTATATACATATATATAAAACGCAATTAACTATAATGTTAACATCTCCTTTAATACTTTAATTATATTAAAATCATCATTTGAAACCGCCAACCTAAGCTATAAAATGATATAGTGAAAACTCCTTTTTTTATTCGATGGAATAACGAGCGAAACGTTCACCTGATGGTAATTAACACGGCTGCCCATAACAACGTGGGGCTAGTTGGTATTATACCACAGCACCACATTGTGCTCGTCGCCTTGAGACATAAGATATCTAGTCTCATTACCCGAGCATTTTCACTAGCTAAAGCACCCTTCCAACCGGAACACAGTAATGTTATCACACTACTGTTAGTCGGAAAGTCGCTGCAGTGGCAACTGCCTATACGGTCTCCGGTTACAGAGAACAGTTATATACACGTTAAACATATAACAAATTTTTCATCACTAAACATAGTCGAGTTTTATGAAGAGTTAAAACACTACATGAGTACTCCGAACCGGTACACCCATCAATTATGTTCGGGAAAACACAGCGAGTGCCATAACGACATTTCGTATGATTTGGAAAAACCAGCACAACATTGCCTTTTGGACTGGGGTTAAGGTTTTCAGTACAGGTCGTATTGTATAACACATTACGAAACCTTCATTAGTCATTCCTATTGTGTTTAACATAGTAACTTTAGTTGGAAACGCGTTGTACTTTATAACTTAGAAATGATGCGTAAACAATGAAAGTACGGTTTAAAATAATATCAAGTCATCGTTCATCAGCATCAGCCTTTGATAGTCCACTGCTGTATATAAGCTTCCCCGTAATATCGACATATACATACTCTTCCTCTTCTCCTCCTTTCCCCAGCTATGTGGGGTGGGCATACTATGTACTTCTCTTCCACATCCCTCTATCAGCCGTCATATCTGCATTCACACTCTTCTTACACATGTCATCTTCCACACAATCCATTCGCATTTTCTTCGGTCTTCCTCTACCCTTACAACCATCCACATTCATTCTCATTTCTTTCTTTGTTATATGTCCTTCATCCCTCCGCACAACATACATACTACGAGTAGAAAATATATTTACACAACAACATTACACTAATACTGCAGTAATCGCGTTGATACTATAAATGATCATAGTTACGATTATTTGGCAGCGGAAACGGGCTTTCCTTTTGATTGTCTAATCATGAGGTCTCCGATAGGAGTCTATTACTGAATGGTTAAAAAACAGACCTTGCCTTCTGACGAAACATTCTATTAAGTAACTCTGCGTGATCGTCACCAGCTCTAGGTCATGGCATCTCCTACAGAAAGAAAAATCTTTTAAAGACACCCTGCTTCTGAAGGTGGTCAGATTTCTGAGAGATTATCATTTACGAAAAATCCTTAGATAGTCTTTTACAATGCACAAGACCGGTCCCGGAATCTCGTACGGAACTCACCGGTGCCACTTGACGTTGGCATGTCTGAAGGAAGGCCTGAACTCTCCTTCGCCGGCACCATCGTTGAAATACGGCATAGTATGGAACCACTAAATAATGTACCACCAATATAATGTATTTGTTCCGACCTTGTCGTATTAGTAAGCATTTGTAAACAATAATTATAAACCTTAAAGTAATTGTTTACAAGTGCTTACTAATGCTTAGTCATTATAATATTATTACTCTATCAATTCCAAAAACTGGTGTGTTTATTAACACTGACGAATCAACCCTGCGATGGGCATACGAGTACAATGAATAAGAAGCAGAACAGAGGAATAAGAAATAAAGAATACTCTAGAAATACCTGTACATGAACTATATTGACTACTGTGTACGTGAGCGGTAGATTTATCAGCAATTCAAATGGAGCATAAAACAGCAGCCACTCGGAGCATGAGAACTTATCTGCGACGAACTTCTTATGCTGATAAAAAGAAATTTAACACAACTTAAATACTATTTGCGTTTTACCGACTTCATTTCGAAATTATATTAAAATAATATAAAAAATTTCAAGCTACCAGTTAATAGTAAATAATTTACTGTTAAGGTCAGTAAGAACAGGTCCACGTACGGTGTGTACAAATACTAGGACTGATTTAGAAATAATTGTTTACATACGGTTTAAACATTAAAATGTAATCCTTAAGATGTCTTGAATAATCAACTTCCTAATCCAATATATTACAAGATGGGAAAACCTCAAATTATGATCATTATCCCCTCCAATGATATATATGACATGCTCCAAACATTTTCCCGTTCACAACCGTAACGACAATACAAAGTCTTTAAATAAACCTACAGACCGATTATGTCATCTTGTTGAATACCGTCTCAGTCATTTAAACCGTAAACATAGCAAATGTTACTAATATAAATTAACATCTTATTCATATGCTGGCCAAGCACAATCATATGCAGCTTAAGTGTGTGACAGTTTGTCGCCGATAGCTTATTGGTTTCTTGCGTACCAGTGCCAGCCACTAGAGTGAAGTTCGCACGGAATTCAAAGAGTCCATATTAAAATTAATAATAATTAGATTTTAATGTAACTAAAACAGCAGTCAATATTGTTTACTGCCGGACTTTTACTAGTGTTAATATAACTGCACATCAGGAATAGATATACAACTTCCCAACAAGTTAACCGTGTATCTTTCAATAACAAAAGCATTTTTTTAACTGCGGTTGTTACTGTGCGATATTAAAGTATATTGCACCCTGTATTGACGCAGACTGTAAATGAGTAAATTAAAAAAAAAAAATCCAATTATAAACGCACGCTATGAATCATTGTTTCAAGTGATTATTGTAATCACTATTATTTACGATGAACACGCAACTACACTTGAGACAAAAATTTATTCTAAAAATCTATGTATCGGTTTATATACAAGGAAAAGGTTACTAGATTGAGGAGCGAACTTCGATTGTTGCTGGTGGTAGGTGTCTGTTGTTGGAGATCGTCTTGACAGCTACCACCGTGGCGACTGCCTCTGCCGCCAAACATTAGTATAGAAACAATTTATTGTTTCTGTTTGAATGGTTGTAGCTAGAATAATTGATGTGGTAACGAAACTTAACATCTTATGTCGATAGAAGACGAATTCAATAGGGGTATTAACCGCCGTCGGATAACTACCCTTCAAGTACATTTTTTTTTTAAAATAAAAACGCCGTGGATCCGGGATCACGTGTCCAGCATCAGATGAGCTGTGAAGTCAATATGACTTTCAAGTGCTTAATATTTTCAGTAAACAGAAGGGGTACTAACAGAACAATTTTGATAGTAATTGCATTATTTTCAGTTTGGCTTACCTTTTCGCCGTCCGTCGGAAGAGTCCCGTAACCGTACCAGCTTCTTGCCGGTCTCAGCCGGGGCTCGTCCTTGGGCGACAGCAAACCGCTACCCCATCGGACTACACCCTCGGCGACCGCCGCTACCCCTGGCGTCTTAGGGCTCCCATTGGGAGACTTCTGTGAGGGCACGCTTTTCTCTGCGACCGGGGGCAGAGTAGGTCGCGCGCATCCTGACCTCCTCTCATATATCCTTTTGCAAGTGTCTTCGGAGTCTGTCTCCAGGAGGCTCTTTTTGTCGCTTCCCCGCTTCACTTCTGCGGATTTTTTTAAGTCTTCTTGTCGTTGCGTCCATTTCGGATCGGATTCTTTTCGTTTTGCGCTTTCGTTCGACTCCTGTCTACAAAGCAATGCCTTCTTTAAACTTTCACTAGAGTCCTGCTTCGCAAGAGATTTCTTGTCAGCTTCTTTTGCCGCCTTTTTGTCATCTTTTGTTAGGAGAGCTCGTTTCAAGCTGTCAGTCGAATCTTGTTTGTGAATAAGTTTTCTTGGGCACTCTGTATTAAGAGAGTCAGTAGTTTTTGATATGAGAAGTTTTGGGTAATCGTAAGGTGCATGATCGTTGGGAGGGTTTAGCTCTAGGGAGCGCCTGTTCTTCCGCTTGTCGGCCGGGGCTATTTGGGCTTTGACAGGGAGCAGCCGACGCGGCAGGAGGCTGCGATGATCAGCGAGCGGCGACTCCGGACGCAACATTTTGGGCGGCGACTTGAGATTGCCGCGGAATTATACACCCCTGTAACAAACACAATACAATTGATTAGTTATTTTTTTAAAATATATCTTTCATTATCTATCTACACATTCCGGGAATTTATATATGTGATTGATTATATTCAACAACAACATTTATTAACTTAAGAATGTTCTTTACTAACTATTTTAATGGGCCATAAAACATCATAATAACTACATAAACAATGCTAAAACCAACACATAGTTAAAACAAACTGATTTGAAATAACAAAACACCATAGTAAAAACATATTGATAATTCAAATATTGTTTTACACAACAACCCCATAAATTTACATTGTATAGGATATGACTTTGTTACGTTTACTTTAATGGAGATATTACTTCTACTAAACAACTTTGCCTATGTTTAATTTATATTAACGCACCCGACCACCGAACCTCCTCTCACGAGGCTCTCCATCTCAGTCATTTATCCGCCGTAGGGTACAGTGGGGGTTGGTACATATGTATGCTATGTAAGCTTGGTAGTTCACGATGTTTTCTTTTATTAAAATCTCAACTTCCGCGAGGTTACAACTCATGCCTTTCCAAGTTTCTATTACCGATTCGAAATAACATAATCTGCAAGTTTATAAAAACATTGATGCTGTACAAATGATCTCAATACAAATTATTAATAGAATATCTATTCTCGTCTAGCCCAAAAAATTAATCGTCTCGTTCTGTTTCGTTTACTTCTTGATATTCATTATGCTAAGGAATCTGGAATATTGGTTATTTCCCTATCTCAAGAAAATTTTTAAGACGACAATATCTTCGAAATCTAAATTAGAGTGGATCATGTACCAATTGTTTGGTCCACAATTGAAATCGAATCATGATCGTCTGAACAGATTGAGATCCACTGCTTCACGTAGGTTGACGTATTCCACAGCCACAGTCTTACGCTGTTTGATTTCAGTAGCTCTCAGTGAAAACGTTTCAAATTTAACACACACCTCAAAAACAACTTAAGTTGCAACCAAGCACAAATGTTGTACGTATGGTTTCAAATTCCAATTCAAATGATTCTAACCTTAGTATTGTTGACAAAGCTTCCTGACTTTTTCAATGCTAACTATACTATTTTTTGTTGTACTAATCGATACATCAACAATAAATCAAAAGAAAAAATTACATCCCATTCATAACAAAGAAACTAGCGCTAATTGAATGGATGACTCACTGCTTGATGAATGGCGAAAGGTTTATTTGTATAACGGAGAATGCATCCAGGCACCGCGGATACGGCATCATGTTTACGCACATCAGCGTTCAACAGACGAAAGTAATCGCCCAGGTAAACCAACAACGCCCACAGTTCAAGAATAACGATGCTAAATTAACTGATACACATCACACGAAGGCGATATGCTGAATCTTGAAGATTCAAAACAAAAAAACGACGCTGTGATAAGAGATAACTAAAGAGAAACTACTCACTGATCAATAGAGTTCATATTAGGGTGATGGATTTCCTATTTCTGCAATGATGTGATATTGGTGTATAATAGTTGAGAAATTACGAAGGTATCGCGACTCATCTTCAATCTCTATAACGGGCACTATGCGCTGTGTGTGTGTGATCTGCTCTTCTCTCGTCGCTTCGTCAAATATTGAGGAATATTCTATCCTGTATGACTGATGGTTCCTCGTAAAATATTTGGAGCAACGATATACGCCTACAGCCGCATTTAATACGTAAAAGTTATTCGAACGGCGAATTTATTACCAAGTACCTAAACGTCATATAACAGACGAGGCTCTGATCACCCACCAACCCCCACTGGGCCAGCGTGGTGGGTTACGGCCCAATTCTTCTAAATAAACTCCAACGGTGTGGAGATCTTTGGGGAAGACATATATCGAAATAGTAGACGTCTGTTAGCTAATAATGAAATGAAAAAATTTATAACCCATATGTCATAAGTTATAAACTTAAGTTTTTTAACGTGAACTTAAGCTACTTAGTACTCGTACATAATACTATAACGATTATTGATGGTATGATAGTATTGCTGGAGAAAATTTTGGAAGGTACACTACAGCTTCTATTTCTGCCGCCGAACTGTAGCGTATACATTACTGTGTTCCGGCTTGAAGCGGGTTAGAGTAAGTGAAGTCACTGGGGTAACGTGATTTAATATTTTATATTTCAAAGCTATAACAACAATGTGGTGCTCTGTATACTAACCAACTACTGCCATATCGTTATGGAGAAGCGTATCCCTTGCCATCAGGTAAACCTCCCGCTCGTGTCGTTCTTCGTAGAATAAAACAAAACATGAATATAAATGTAAACAAATATAGCATAATGAGTGAACGTCGCATTAGGTATAAACAGTTGCTAATTAGGTGGATGCTGATTACTTTAACACACTCGTGACACATTGCGGACAATTATAATGGATCCGACAATTATTTTCAAGTGTTGTTTTTTTCATGTGTCGCCATAGCTATAATTATTTATATCTATTAGTCCCATCGGTGGACAGACCTTTAGGAGGATAACCAGTGACGTCACCAAGTAGATATGTATAGATGTCGCCTTTTGCTGAATTTAATTATTGTATATATTAGACTCTTCTTTTAATTTAATACTAAACCTAAACAATAACACAAATTGCGCTTTTTTTTCAGCGAAGGGACGAGACGAGCTAGACTTTCAACTGATAGTAAGCGCTACTCCTGTCCATGACACGGCGCTAGTGAAAATAATATAGACATGACCACATTGTGCTCGTCGCTTTGAGGCGTAAAATATTTAGCCACGTTACCCTAGTAATTTCACCAGCTACAAGACCCTTCAAAACGGAACACGATAATGTATGCACAGTATTGTTTGTCGGCAGATATAAGAGCTGCGGCGGTACCTACCTAAACGGTCTCCGGCAAAAGAGTAAATATCCAACGAATTTTAATGAATTGAAATTTCTTGTAGTCTTTAATTTTCACAGTATCTAAAACGTTAAGAAGAAAGAAATTGGTAATAAATAAGAAACCGTAATTCGATCTATAAACGAAGCTTAAAGAAAGCACCGCCGGAATCGTATCATCGGCTTAAGAAAGGATATTGTAGAAATGTTTACAAAGCGTCGGCTCTTGCGCGGTCGCGATAACAGCCAACCCCGCTATCAAATATTTATACAGGGGGTTGAAAACGCTCGGAGAAACGAAACCGGTCCCGGAATAAAAATTTGTTGAAACGAAACGTTATTTTAATTCAGAAAGTAAACGTCCTTCAGTATCGTACTCTTCAGAATTAAAATGGGATTCAGTATCATTACTTTAGGTTAGGACAAACTGGTATTATTTGGAGAAACGATAACGATACTAAATACATCTTTAGAACTTGTTACATCTTAAATTATCGATTTATTTGTTTATCAAATTACTACTTACTATTGAGTAATAAAGTCTAGAAATATTAAAGTTCCAAGGTACACAATTATATCCGTTGCTTTATATACACTTGTTGGCAGGGTCGAACACAGATATTTCGGTTAGGGTATACAAGCCCCAGCCCGTCAGCCCCGTAGTCTCGGGCTATTAAGAATAGGATTAAGGTATTCCCTGCCTGTCGTACAAGGCGACTAAAAGGCTCCTAGAGTTGGTGAGCCTCAAGGTTGGGGGCCCTCAGACCTCGATGAGCAAGCCTTAGTAGAACGGTAAATGCGTGGTCGTCTTATATTTACCGTAGCACAGCGTGGATGCTAAGGAGGGCATTGACCTTCCATGGGATGTTTTAAGTAGAGTGGTGCAAGGCACCAATGCGTTCCGTAGGAGATCCCGGAGCTACTCCTAATGCACTGACGGAGACCACCGACGGGGTTTTAGTGGGTAGAAGCCACATATAACCTTGTCTTCCCAGAAGCAAGGTATCTTTTAAAGCACCACTTAAAAATAAACTTATCCATTTAGTTATTCAGTCAATTTAGCAGTATTCAAAGCATACTTGTGTACTTTTAAGTGAGTTAAGAGATTATTATTTAGATATCACAGCTTGAGAGAGCCAAGTTGTGTAGTGCTTATTTGCCTGTATGGATGTGCACGACCCTACTTATTAGAATAACAACAAATTACTTATTATTTAATAAAAGCTGTAAACGATCCCACAACAACTTACAGGACTCAAGTCAACCTCACCTGCTCGTGGTGCACCCTGCTAATCAACAAACGCGACTCCGGCTCCCATCAACCCGCATTGGGCCAGCATGACGGGAAATAGCCCAGTCCACCCATATGAACCCCTACAAACTTGGAAATCTTTGGGGGAGGTCATGTCCAACTGAACGATCGGCTGATGAATTATTGTTTAATAGTCTATTAATATTACAAAGGAATTTTCTATAGTTATGGAATCTCAAATTTCAATAGTACTTTTGAAGAAACATTCAATAAACCTGTCTCTCCGTATATTATTTCCTATCGCCGCAATGTTATTTGAAACGTTTGTAAAAGCTATGGTATAAAACTGGAAACTGTTTGGGTATTTTAAAAATTCCATATATTATGATACGTTGAATTATAATACATCCTCCTTCTAAATTATTTCAGCCTTTAAATGGACTCTGCTTAAAGTAGGCACTCCCGAAAGAGTGTATCACATTATAACACATCCACATAGCAGAGTAGTACACTGTTTTTATTCAACGAAGCGACGAGGCGAATGATACGTTCACTCGATGGTAAGTGATACGCCAGTACATATATACACTGCATCAGATTGCGCTCGTCGCCTTGAGACAAGATATCGAATCTTGTTACCCCGCACCAATTTCACTAGCTACAGCGCGCTTTAAACCGGAGCACACGATTGTTTCGTAGCGAATTTAGGAGCTGCAGTGATATCTAGATTGCCTCCAGCAACAGCGACCTCCTACCAGTTTAATTTTTGCGAGCCTCTATTGAAAAAAATCTAATACCATTAATATTATGTTAATAAAGATAGTAATCACAAATAATATGACATTTGTTTTAATTTTTTTTTTAATATATTACAATAATAAACCAAAGACCAAGTTATCGGTAATAACCTGTTTTACACATCTTGGATCTTGAACTGATACTTTATAAAACAATATTCATATAATTAAAATATTTGTAACACCGGTTTTTTCCGGATACGAATGCAGATTGAAAATGGTCACTAAAGTTCATATACCAGGGTAAACAGGTACAGTGCCGATTATTATACAAACGGCCTCAGTACTACATGCTCGGGACGCATTAAGACCAGATTGACTTGCCTTAGAGGCTATTTATAAAACACTGGATCCGCAGATTTGCCGACACCAGCATTAGCTGACCATTGACTCATAATATTTACATTCAGATTTCAAAACTATTTAAAACTCATAGATGAACCGGTCTTTAACATCAGCATGATAACCGTGCTCAGTTTCGCATACAATACTAACTATAAGATCTACCACATTTCTTACTCGGTTATAGTTATAACGTTTGAGAAGGCAGACTAAAACCTGTTTTATTTATCATTCTTACACAGAGTAACAAATAGTTTATTGACCAGAGTAAATATATTTTCATATATAACAATTGTATTTTTTACCAAAATTATACATGTGATTAACTTTTACAAATTTCCAATTAGTAATAATTAGCTCCCTATATAATTTCTCATCTTCTATTATTGGAGTAGGTTTATCAGTTTGGCTGCGGGGATAAGCTTGCACTGCCCTTCGCAGACGTGGTAGAGTCCCGGAAGGAGAGGAATGTCGGTATTGCGTTTCACCCCTCTCCCTCTCTTCCGCGGCCGGATATCGGTTTGTCGCGGAGCCCAAGACCAAACCGTTGTAGGGAGTCGGGAGAGTTTTCTGTTGTAGCTTCCATCGCCTCTGAATGACGATTACGATAAGAGTCCGAAAGAAGGATGTGCTACATATACCGGCGCGCCCCTACAGATTTGGATAGGACACGTTTTTCTCCCCGAGATGGATCTGCGCAGTCGCGGAGGTATGCGAAAGCGTTCCCGTGACCCTGTCATAAAGAGACGACGGCGGAATATTGACGGGGTTTTAGTCGGTGCAAGCCCGACATAACCTATCTTTGCCCCCGCGAGGGCGTGCATGCGAAGCCATTTCCCCCACGTCAAACAAAAAAAAGGGTGAACTAATATCTATTGCAGGAGACAGTTTATTATATTATTGTATTTTACTGTGTTACCGTTTGTTAAAGTTAGTGAAATTACTGTGGTGTCGCCTTGAGACCTTATTAAGTCTCAAGGCGACGAACACAACGTGGTACAGTGTTTATCATTCTAACTAATGTAACATCTTCATTGGCAGTCTTATTACTTACCATCAGTGAATGAACTTACTCGTCTCTTCGCATTACTGAATAAAAAAAATATCTATCCCTTTGAAGAAAAAATATATATACTCGGATTATGCAAGTGACCGACCGAAGGTAAAAGTAAAAAAAGCGGTTCTTTATTACTACTGTTAATTATGAAGTATGTACTGCTAAAAGGTGAATTTTTAAATCAGCATTTAGGATTAATAATAAATATAATAACTTACTATATCTCAAAAAAAACTAGTAAATTAAAGTAGATGGTCGCAGGAAGCAGCTGGATGTGGGCAGCGCACGAGCGGTCGGTATAGAGATTTGGGAGAGACCTATGTCCAGCAGTGGACGTCTATCGGCTGATGATGATGATAGTAAAATGCTAAACTAGAACGAACTACTTGCTATAGCTTAATTTAGACTGGCACAAAGTAATTATTATTTTAAATAGAAAATTACACAATCTGCGATGTCCTGTTAAAAAGTACTACATATAATAATAGTAACATACCGTTTATTCCCATAAGAACAAAAATACATAGTAGCAAAAATTCAAATAAAAAACAATATATTAAAATTTTTATCATATGGAAAAGGACTTCACTCAAATGTAGGCTATAAAGGCTACAACCCTGATTATCAGTAACCTAAAAAATTTAAATTAAAAAAAGTCCAATCACTCGAACCAGCTCCAAAAGTATACAAACAAAATGATCTATAATATATCTTTAATACTATGAAGTACCGTACCACATAAGTAGGTTAAGTTGCGTATACGAAGACTAAAGCCGAATAAGCTAATAGAACCCAAGTATCTCTAAGCACAATGAATAGAAGATAAAGCGCTAACTCCCAACGAACCTCCCTACACTCACGCAGATGAACAATGCATAAAGGCTTACGTGGAGGAATTATAGCAGAAATGAAGTTGAGAAACGAGCTGAACTGCAATATCGTTCTGGATACAACAGGAAAATGAAATTTAATTAAGGCCACTGTACGAGTCCTGCGGATAATTATTAAGTCAATCGAAACCATTAATTAATAAGGAAACGGTCTGAAGAAATAATAGATCTTACAGAATGAATAACTGTAACTGAAGTGGGGTGGAAGTGATAAGTAGTAACTAGGTACCAAGACATACAATATATTTTATATATAGGTGTTTTTTTTTTTGAACAAGCGAACAGACTATCGAGATGTTTACCTGATGGTAAGTTATACACCTGCTCATAAAAACATGGCGCTTGTTAGGATGATATACACAGCACCACTGAGCTCGTCGCTTTGAGACATAAGATATGTGTCGTTACCCAGTAACTTCGCTAGCTACAACGGCCTTCAAACCGGAACACACTAATCTTTACACTGTTTGGCGACTGGAATGGCAGCTGTAATAGTAGATACTTATGTAGTCTCCGGCAACATATTATAAGATAAACAGGTATTGGTTTGTCCACATTGCTGTAGGAACTTTACCTGATGATATGCCAGGCGATACTTATACTTGTGTTACTTGGTACATTTATATTTGCACAGGACATGTGTTGTCTTGTAACTCCAACTACTTTATTTAAGTATAAGGCCATACTAACTGGAACATAGTAATGTTTTCAGATGACTGCTTGATGAGAGAATCGGAGCTACTTATACTGTTTCCAGTAACAGCAACCTGTCACCGATAAATCTGAAATCATGTGGTTTATAAACCACTAAACAGAACCACATTTTTACCAAATTTCAAGTCTGTAGGCCTTATGGCTGCAGTGATGATCATGATAAGTTTCTACATTAATGGAAATATTTTATATATAGTTACAGTGGAGATCTTTGGGAGAGGCCTATGACCAGCAGTGGACATCTATCAGCTGATGATGACGATGATGATGATATGTAGAGAAAGAGATAATAAATATATAAATCTATTTCGGGCCCAAATCTGCAGCAATGAGCAGTTTCCTGAACCGAAATAGTTATACTGCTAAACTGCAATATAATCGTTAAGCTAATACGCCGTCTTGCACAACGTAATGACAGCATAATGATTTAATGATTAGCTGCGATGACGCAACGCGCGGATCACACGGATACAGTTCCACTAATGACAACTTTCACCAGAAATCAAATGTTATTGTGTACGCCGTCCGGTAGTTTTACTCGACGGCATCTTATCCACCATTAGTAGAGAAAGCCGGATTGATCAACTAAGCAATTTACGTGAAACGGAACAAATGCATTTTATAAACTAGATGATGTGACACCATCGCATAAAATGCATACCATCATCACGAAAAATTATGGAGACGTAGATTTTTCCTACTAAAATACCTCTCCGTGGTTGTGTCCTGCTTTTAGAAAGGACTATTCAATGTAGTGACGAAATGAGCAGACGTCCACTTGGTGTTAAATGGCACCCTTGCCCATAACACCATGGCGTTAGTTAGGGTGACATACACAACTCCCCGTTACGCTTAGTCGCTATAAGACATAAGATGTTAAGTCTCGTTACCTACCACATATTTCACTAACTACAACGCCCTTCAAACTAGAACATTATTATTTGAACACTATTGTTTGCTGGCGGAAATCGTGAACTCCGGTGATATCTAACTCGATGGTCTTCGGCCAGGAACGCCACCAGTAAATCTCCGTTCCGGATACAACCAGGCCCGTCTACGGTTCGTTACTAACTCGCCTTTAGACTTAAGGGTAAGTAATCAAATAAACTAATGGGACATTTCTAATCTCATATAGAATACAAATAATTATGTAAACGTGAAGTCCTAGAGTGGCGCCCGTGTACCGGTAGACAGCTTTGGGAAGCCTCCCACAAGGTGGACCAACGATCTGGTGAGAATCTCGGGAACCCACTAAATGCGAGCAACGTTGGACCGATCGACGTGGAGATCTTTGGGGGAGGACTATGTCCAGCAGTGGACATCTATCGGGTGATGATGTAAATGTAGTTTATAGTGAATATAAAATATTTTGATACTTGTAAGAATGCCTGCAAAAAAAATTAAAACTAACAAAAACGAAAATACATAATGATATCATTGGATTTAAACTGAACCCAAAAAAATGGTACTTAGAAGTTAAATTAATTAACGTGCGTTTGTAATTTTGTAATTAATGTGCCTAAACTTAAACCAGAAGAACTTTAACGATGAAAGGTTTAGAGCTTTTCGTGAACTTACCATTATGAAGTTACGATGTTTTGACGTGCTGTTTCGTACCCCTGAAAAAGAAAATAAGTGTGCTTATTGACATTCCCAGTAAATAATAAAAAGGGGGATGAAATTATCAATCTCAAGATGTTCTGCTGGTTATAAAAAGGATTCCTAACTAGTAACATTAGCCCTGGGGTATACGGGGTCCCGTATAACAACTCACAAGACCTTAGCCAACCTCACCTGTTCATGGTGCACCCTGCTAATCAACAAACGAGGCTCTGGCTCCCACCAACCCACATTGGGCCAGCGTGGTGGGAAATAGCCCAATGATGTGAATTCCTACGCCATAGATGTTTTAAATCTTTAGAAGAGGCCTATGTCCAGTAGTGGACGCGTAGCGGCTGATGATGATAACCTGTAGTCGTGATGGTCACGGGTTAACTTTTTACTTTTTGTCTTACAGCAATTTGTGTTTTTTGGTGTTTTCCGTATTAACACCACATTGTCGTGGCCAGGGCGAATCATTCACCACTACTTGCAAAGTCTAGTACCTTGCCTATCTCCTATCTCTTAAAAAAATTACCTAATTTTCACCTGTAAATATATCATAACAAACAATACTTTTTTTTATTCAACTAAGGGTGGTCCCTGAGAGGAGTGCGATGTTCACATGATGTTAAATGGTACGCCTGCCCATAACAAAGTAGCGCTAGTTAGAATGTTATACACAGCATCACATTGCGTTCATCGCCATGAAACAAGATGTTCAGTATCGTTACGAAAATAATTTCACTAGCTACAACTTCCTTCAATCCGAAGGTGAAGACTGAGAAGGCGAGTGGTGGTAGGTCTCTTGTCGGAGACCGTCTAAGTGGGTAACAACCGCAGCTCCTATTTCAGCCGTCGAAGTGTATACTATTCTATCTAGCCCCGCATTGTTATGGGCGGGCGTATCACTTACCATCAGGCGAACGTCCCGTTCGTCTCGTCGCTTAATGAAACAAAATAAAAAAAATCAATAATGTTTGTATACTACTATTTGGCTTCAGAAATAGGAGCTGCGATGGAACCTATGCGGACAATCTCGTGGTAAGAGACGTACCGCCAGTACAGCAACTTATTATTAATAAATATGATGCATAGAGCTTATGTTTTTACACAAAGAATACATTGAGTTTTACATTAAAGTAATATATATATATGATTTACTCAAGGTCACTTATATATCTAACAGTTATGTTTATATTTTTAAAATTGAAATAATAAATAGCAACGATCTTGAGGCGAAGACAAAACTACTTCTTGCAAGTTATAAATCTAATGAAACTACTAAACACGTAAGTAAAATTTAAATTCAGTTTTTTTTTTTGGCCATTCAACACTAAAGTGAGAAAATGTTAATATAATATTAATTTTAATATCAATTATAATTCAATGTTAATATTATTAATGAAAACAGCAACAATTTCACTTGAAACTACTTTAACTATAATCAATTTTTTTATACCTGCAAAATGTCAGTGATGGTTGTGAAGGATTTCTAATCTCCAGTATTTTATTAGAAAAGGATTTTTTTTTATTTATTTAACCGACTAGACGAGCGGAACGTACAATGGTAAGTGATACGCCTGCACATAATAACGTGGCGCTAGTTAGGATGATATACACAGCATCATACTGCGCTCGTCGCTGAGATATAACATGTTAAGTCTCACTGCCGCAGTAATTACAATATTTACGACGCCTTTTAATCCGGAACACAGTCACGTTTGCACATTCATTTACAACAGAAATAGAAGCTGTGGTGGTACCCGCATAGTCTCCAGCAACATAATTTACCATAAGACCCTCACTCATTAACAATCTAGTACTAGTGGGCTATGAGACCTGTTTAAGTACCGAAAGCAAAACCTCTTTTTATCATTTGCTACCAGCAAAGTGATCACCACAACCACTCTGTTAAGCGTGATACCGAATAGGAAGAAGACCGGCATGATACTTTAGACTCATTTTAGTTAGTCAGAAAATACAGAGCTGAATAACATAAGCCTGACAGAACAGGTTAAAGCCTGCGAATGTAAGCTTGCAGTTTCTATTATAATCTGCAGATTCAACTATTCTCATAAACCATCACCACACAAGTGAAAAGCTCAGTTGAAGAGTTACCGGAAATTTTAATAACGTTGACGCAAAATAAAACAGAAAATGTTGAAATATTGATATCGGCGGCAGACACTCCTGAAAATTGTTCTGAAAGTTTAATATGAAGGAGTGCTTGGGTACCGGTACCGCTCCGAGCGTCGCAATTTTATTTTCCTCCCGTAGATTTAACCTCGTTCCGGAATAGTTTTCGCAGGGGGGCGCCTGCTATGTTTAGTGTTTTATTGAAATATTTAAATTAATCAACATTTTGTCTATTTCTGAAATCTCATGTAGCATTTATAACTATTTTTTTTCTCGTGATGATAAATTATACGATAGTTGCCCATAACAATGTAACGTTAGTTGGGATAATAAACACAGCACTACATTGTACTCGGCGCTTCGAGTCTTAAGATCTTAATCACTTTAACCTAATAACTTCTTTACTACAGCGATCTTCAAACCGGAACATATTAATGTTTGCACACCTAGACGATCTCTGAAGTCAAGGACTTACTAATAACCACCACTTACGCCAAGATGAAGATATTGTGTTTAACGCGACAAGCACAACGCGGTGATGGGAAAACGAAAGTCGCTGCATATTTATAGAATATTGTAAAGAAGTAATAGCCAACATAGTAATAGTTAAGGAACTGAAAGAAGATAGAGACAAAATGTACGAAAACGAAATAAATGAATATAAGATTGAAATAAAAGCAAAGAAAGAGAAGGAAAATATAATGTGTAAAAATATGATTTATTGATATATGTAAAAGTCAAGTCTGAGAGGTGATGTATGTTAAAAGGAACAAACAAATGTAAATAAAAATTGGTATGGAGGATAATGACAAGTATAAATGTAAAAAGAGAAAGATACAACTAAAAAGATTCTAAATAAGAGGGTAAGCAAAAATGAAAAGACAATGCCTTAACACGCCACAAGTAGAAGCTTATAAAAAAAATATATGCGGTGGTGGGATATCTAGAAACAAACATGATGTATTTTATATTCACGACAACGTTGGCAACGTATAATTGAGAAACGATAATTATGAAGGTGAGTTTTTCAATCACACGAACCGATTTAATGGTAGTGGACGGCCACAGTGGTCAATACGACGTGAAATAAATTGCGTGTAGCAGACAAATCCATTAGCCATCCGGTTTGATGGCGCGCCGTTGACCGATAAAACCCACATCCGACCAGCTCCGATGACAATAACTTTCTTCCTTCTATATTGTACGAGTATATTGAACATCAATAAATTAATTATATATAATTTTTCAGACTCGAGAAATACAACAAAAAAGCGGTCTCCACTTTAGGCAGAGGATGAATGAAAGAAGGAAATGGAATGTAGAATAATAGAGAAGAGAAAGTATGAAAGCTAAGTAGAAAACAAAAGATGAATATAATGAAAGATGATAATTAGGAAATAGATATATAATATAAAGAGATGGTAAATGGATGGCAATAAAAGGCCCTGGACCCACAACACGCAGGAGGGTAGGATATTAAAAAAAAAAATACATTTGATAAAACGCCAATCTTTTCGGATGAAAACCTATTCCCACCAAAAATCATTCGCGAGACTGTTGAGATCTTGGTACACAAGATATTCATTTATTCAACTTTATGCACCAAGTGCATATAACATGACGCCGTTGACATTACCTTCCAGTCTACCTTCGCTGAGATGTAACGAGGTACATTAAGTTCGCATACATATTAATAGATCGTTAATACAAATCAATCGTCATACAACAATATACATATATATGTTTACTTATGGAATAAATATCTACATATATATCATAAACATATTTCAATGAAAACTTATTTTGATAATATGATATACAATATATCATATTGTGCTCGTAGCTTTGAGAGAAGATGTTGTCCCGTTACCCCAGTAATTTAACTAGCTACAGCGCCCTTCAAACTGGAACAGAGAACAGCAAGGTTAGCATAGTACTGTTTATCGGCTGAAGTAGGAGCTGCGGTGGTACCTTCATAGATATTTTTGGAGAATAGAAATCTACCAGTAAATATATATATCTTTAATCTGGACCTCAGAAACAGTTTCTTTCAGTGCAGCATATATTATTCATATAATGTTATTTAAGTGTGTACACAGAGCATCCATATAGTATGACAAGTACATAAGAATCCTGTGTAAAAAGTTAATAAGGATCACTAGTGAAGTGAAGCCGTAAGGAATATTTATACAAAACTATGTTGACAAGGCACTCCGCCTGATAAGCTCATGGAGCTGATGAATATGCATTACGGAAACTTAACGACGATTAAACAGCTTACCGCTACCTTACTCCATTACCATCTGAATGACACATATCTACTCCATATATGTTAAATTGTATATTAATGTAATTAACAGCAAAATAACAATCTAATTAAAAAAAAATCTAGTGAAAATTTTCGCGTAATAGTAAGAATCAAGTGAAAAGTTTACAAGAGATAAACTTAAAACATCGATTTTCGAAGATGTCAAGGTAGTCGGATGATTTGGTGAACGAAGCGCTTTGCAGATCTTTGCGGGAAGCTGATAACCAGCAATTTACGTCAATCAGTTGAAGGTAATACAAATTTAATACCAAATTTTCTTTACTCTACTACTCTCTTTATTTGATAATGCACCAGACGCACCGATCTTAATGAGTAAATCTGATAAAAGTTTTCCATCTAAAGAATTGATACAGGAGTCAGTCAGGGGACTATGGGTTAGTCCTGTTAGCTCTCCTTGACATGGTACTTGTATGACCCACGGTTTATAGTACAATCCCCAATCCTAAAGAATAAGCCGTTTTACACCTGACCCTGACACTATCGTTGTGGCGGTAAAGGGGTTTTTAAACCTCTATTGAAAATACTCCTTTCACATGGCACAGATTATCCTTTCCTTTGTTGTACTGTTAGCGATACATGGACGAGATGTTTTAGATCCAGTTTCGCACACCTGTTTGACTATAATGATTTACATTATGATCATTAGATATGATCGTAAATATTACTCTAAATAAGTATGCAAAATTAAGATGAGAAATACGTAAGCTTAAGTACTAAATCTATTTTAACCTTAAAACCGAATAAGAACCAGTGAGCGTGAATCGCTCAGTGATAAGATCTAGTGATGGGGAACAGCACTGAGTCCAGAACATTCTAATTTCATAAAGGAAAGTGATACGCTTGCCCATTACAAGGTGTGACTAGTTAAAGTGATAAACCACTTTAATGCTCGTCCTTTTGAGACATGACAGTATCAAGGATCAGCAGTGCAATTATTTCACTAAATACAACGCCCTTCAAACCGGAACACAATAATTTTTACTTACTACTATTTGGAGGTAGAAATAGGAGATTGCCGTGGTACCTAAACTGTCTCTGGCAGCAGAGACCTACCACCGATCAAAGTAGCACAGCTGTAATCTGGCAAGTCTTGGCGAATGACGTGGACGTTATTTATTTGAATATAATTAACTAGCTTCTCTCCCCGCCGGCTTGCTGGCCGTAATAGAAAATTAGATTTGAAATTTGATAGAAATATCCTCGCCCGTTGGGAACCCGCCGCACCTCGAATACCTTCCCTTTAAACCTACTACTCCTTTTGGGGGTAACATTTTGTAAAATCAATTCTTACCGGACCTATGCTCGCGGCAAAGTAAATATTCAAAATTACAAGCCTCCAAGAGCTATGGTGCCAGAGATATCGTGATGAGGCTCTAGATAAATGGAAATCTCTTTTATACATGTAGATATAGATTATTATTCATCTTTGTACTATATAGGGTAAATAACCATATTTAAAAGGATCCAGTTCGAACACAGTTAAGTTTAAGATATTTGTAGCATACCGATTAGTTTTTAATAAGTTTGAATCATTAATAATAATAATTGCATTCATCAAATACTAGCAATAAAACATAAACTCGTTCAGAATACAAACATTCCCTACTCCAACTACACACCGGATACCGTTCTGGAAAATGCAACGCAAAAACTCTTCTACGACCGCGCGATACTCACCGATAGGACAATTCATTGCAACAGACCGGATATAACCCTACAAGATAAAATAAATAAGATCACATACTTAATTGACATTGCAGTCTCCAACACACACAACATACAAAAGACATTTGCTGAAAAGATGAATAAATATGTAGAACTGAAGGACGAAGTAGTTAGAATCTGGAGACAAGATAAAGTATATGTCATCCCCATAGTGCTATCCATAACAGGTGTTATACCGCATCATCTTCTCCGCAGCCTCAAGTTAATAGACCTACAAGAATCCCAATACATAACCCTACAAAAAGCTGTAATTTTAAATACATGTAGAATCGTAAGAAAGTTCATGCAAGTAGAGGATGAGTAGACTAACACACTTCACACTGCATTTACTTGGCTTGGGCCCGTAAATGCAGTTATTACCAGCCCAAAAGCTGAGAAAAAAAACCCTTCACAATAATAATGATAATTGTAATGTATGCGAACGTTATACAAAAAATCGCAGCAAGCGTTTTGCAGTGTTCAGTACAATCATCAATCATCGTACAATTTTTTTTTTTTTACCTTATTCTAAATTATATAATTTGACTTGAATGAATTACAAATGGTGTTTAATTAGATTAAATATTATTGACCTAAAGTTTCGCTTTTTAATATGGCAATAGCAATTACTAAAAATTCTTGATATGTATATGTATAAGCTAATAACTAATTTCCGAAAGTTTTGGACAGATTTCAACGACACTTACCGATACATCATAAATCGAACGACTTTCACCGGTGGCAGGTCTCCTTTGCCGGAAACCGTCTAGGTAGATACCACCGCAGCTGCTATTTGCTATTTCCGCCGCCAAACAGTACTGTGCAAGCACTACTGTATTCCCGTTTAAAGGGCGCTGTAGCTAATATAATTACTGAGGTAACAAGACATGACAGACGTACGGTCTGAAGGCGAGTAACACAGCATCGTGCATTATATAATCCTAACTAACAAAACATTTTTATAGGCAGGCTTAACACTCATTATCCGGTTAACGTCTTGCTCGTCTCGTCGCTTTGTAGAATAAAAAGGAAATAATATTAAATGCATAATAACTTCAAACGTTTTGAAATCGCTAATCTCTTAAAGCACTAGACCATAGACCAATTAAATGATCACATATACGTATTCCTAAAATAGATAGTTTTTACATTACTTACTACTGCAATGTATCAACATGTATTCATAACTTGACTTATTTCTAGTCCAATATTTGATGATGTAATCATTCATTTAGAGATCTGAAAATCTAGAATAAAATACAATATATTTATAAGTAAAACTTTAAAGAAAACGCCTAAGTTTCTATTTTAAAGCAGTTACAGAAATGATCTTGTGTATCTGCATATTTACTACAATATGAAGGCGAGTGGGGAAAAGAACTCACTACTGTTCGGCAGCAGAAATAGGCGCTGTGGGGGTACCTGCTTAGATGGTCTGCCAACAGAGATCTTCCACCAGTAACCTACTGCCAACTAAACTGCACAACATGTGCTTTCGAACAAGAGACCTTGGTTTTACAAGACAAGTTAGTTAACTACAAGGCCACGGAGTAATTAAATGTTAATTATAACGATTTAAATTATGTTTTGCCAATCGGAAGTGAGGTTTCCTTAAAAATAGCGTCGAGTGGATCGACATGCGTATAGCTGAACAGCGACAAAAACCTAAATCTAATAGCGTACTGAAATTCTTCAATAAGCTAAATTCTTAGAGCGGAGTCGGCTAACAGCAAACTTAATGCTTAAGTCCATTAAAGTTTACACAAAAAGTTCTATGCAACCGCAGCCCTGAAACTTTACTCTTGTTATTTGTATGCGACCCATTTATTCAGTTCGCTGTATAACTAAAGAGTTACTCTGCTCTCAATAATTATGGAAAAGTAGAACAATTACACCTAGATTCTAAATCTTAAAGACCTTCATTTTGCTAGAGCAACTCTCTCACACAAAAAAACTTAGCTCGACCACACCGACTGTATCTGTTACTCTTAGTCTTAAGTTATATGAAACTTTTATATGAAAACTGTTCATTGTTGCATAAAAATAGATAAGGGTTGGAAATGAATAGCTCTGGGGCGTAAGTCATTTGATTAATTCACAATTATAAATAACCAACTATAAACAATTTAACTTAGAAAATACATATGTTTAAGATTTAATTCCATCATGACTATAATCATCATCATCATCAGCCGATAGACATCCACTCCTGTACATAAGCCCCCACCCAAATATCAACTGTAGTTACCACTAACCAACCACACCTTGTGCTTCTGCTTTCTTTATTATTTTTAAACAATAAACAGCAAGTCTTTGCAAAGTTTGTATGTTGCTTATTTCACTTTAAATTAATTAACTTTTTTTACACTTTAGAAAGCATTTTAGTACTTTATTCATTCGACAAAGCGACGAAACGAGCCAGACGTTCACCTGATGGTAAGACACCCATAATAACTATTCTCTGAGAATTGTATTTTCTAAAGTGGCGCCTAGTAGTAATTTTGACTTTTACAGTTAATATGATACTGGGCTCGTGGACCCGATTCCACGGCCTGGTTCCCATAACAACGTAACGTCAGTTAGATTATATACACATCACCACATAGTGCTTGTCACATTGAAACAAAATGTTGAGTAAGGTTTGCATTGTACTACTGCAGTTAACTAGACGGTCTCCAGCAACAGATTTCTATCACCAGTGAGAGACAACAGACGGTGTACAGAATAAGCTTCATCACCTTCATAGAAAAGTACTTTATCCGTAGGTGTTTTTGCTAAGTAACGACGTCCACATGGGATTAGAAACAGAGACGTGCCCTTCATCTAGGTAAATAAGCACAGCATGCCCCAGCTTCCTAAACCTATCTAATGTTGTTAACTTACTCAAAAGTTATATGCAACTTTACTGAATTGGAGATGGTAAATTTATATTTAACTATATATAAGTACAGAGAGATGTACAAGGTGAACCGACGATCTGATGAGAATCGCGGGAACCCACTGGATGTGAGCAACGCGTGGCCAATCGATATGGAGATATTTGGGGCAGGCCTACGGCCAGCAGTGGACATCTATCGGCTGATGATGATAATAATAATAAAGTACAGAGATTTTAGGTCCGTGTGCCTAGGCTATCCGAAATCTCCTTTTACAGTACAATAGCCGTAACATTCCTTCAACTCCTACTATCAAGAATTTTGTAAAATCCATTCATACCTGACCTCTAAACGGCAGCAGCAATATCTCTACTAAATGTTAGATGTTTACATCTAATAGATTTAGAGATCTCGTGATGAGTCAATGAATATCTGGATATCTCTTATACAGATACATACATATATACATATACAAACATACATATATATCACGCCTCGTTCCCAGTGGGGTAGGCAGAGACCACCTCTCTTCACTTGCTACGATCCTGGCACACTTCTCTCGCTTCCTCGCACATATATATATATATATATATATATATATATATATATATATATATATATATATATATATATATATATATATATATATATATATATATATATATATATATATATATATATATATATATATATACCTTATGTGGTATATTGTATTGTAGCAACATAAGACGGAAGCGTAAACTTAAACGTTCCGTGTTCGTATCGCGAACCGATGGTTGCAACTTGGGCGAAAGTGGGCAGGAGCCGGCGCTCCGGGTGAAAGTGAGTATCGGAAAGCAGTTGGTCCGCCGCTTTCGTGCCGGCTTCGGTTCGGATGTCCTTTCCTATGTGTCTCGGACCAGTTGTAACATTTAACGCCGTGCGAGCGAGCGAGCTGCTGCTTTATTACGATCGTATATACACCGCATACTTAATTATATTCGCAAATTTCAACTTATTATTTTAACTGTCGAATCATAGAGAATATTGTAGCGGTAATAGGGCTCCGTTGCCGGACACCGTCTTGACACGACCATAGCTTACATTTCTGCTGACAACCAGTAGTGATCAAACATTACTGAGTACCGGTTTAAAGGGCGCTAGAGCTATCGAAATTATTTAGGTAACGAGACTTAATATCGTGTGTCTTAGAGACGATCTAGCGACACGCTGTTACGAGCAGGTGTATCACTTACTATCACGTGCATGTCCCGCTCGTCTCGTCGCTTCGTTAAATAAATAAATAATAAATTACTATATAGGGTAACAAGATGACAATGCACTATAATGTTGTGTATAAAGATGCAAACCATTACATTTGTAAGAAATGTTGTAATTTTTTTAGATACCAAATAAAACTCGAATCAATAATTACAAATAAATCATGACCAAGTAATAAATCATCAAGTAAACACAGTTTACATTAATTTTATTATATTTTTATAAATAACAGCACAACCCCTCAGACTGTCTGTCCACTGAATATTTATTCCATAACAATTATTGCTATGTAAATGTTTCTTAGGTATAGCAATTTAAATGTAATAGTTATATAGCAAGTTACAACATAGTAATAAAAGAAATGTTCTACAGTAATATTGGTATAGACATCCAAATTATTAAGTTGCGATACTATTGGACCACATGCCACATATACATACAACATGCTCATATAAAAATAATGACTATAATAATACTTGATTATATTAACCATTCTGTGCTTAAAGGATAATTGGTATTAGCATTAATAACAATTTCATTGAATTAAAACAATTTAAGTATTCAAAATGCAATATGCATTATTAAATATATTATTTACGACTCACTTTGACATGTATATCATTGTCATAAATATCATAATTCTTCTTCGCTTCTGCGAGCCTACTGGAAGAGATTTCAACATGAAATAAGTAGTGCTCTTGTACTCTGTTACTTATTGTCATGTTTCTTCTAACAGCTTTGTGTACGAAATATATTAAATAAAATAAAATAAGATATATATAGATATTCATAACACAGTCGTAGACAAGTCACTCATTATCACATCCAAGCTTACATAAAACACACATGATAATGTATATGATCCTTAAAAAATACTAAGGAAATATTTTATAAATTATATTATTTTTAATATATATACAAGTATATACAATAGGGAATATTAGGACACTGCATTCTGGCGAAATAATTAGGTGCTGTGGTGGTACATACCTAGATTGTAACCAACAACTGAGAACTACCACCAGTCAAGTGACAAACTATACTATACTGTTATCCATTGATATAAATAAAAAATGCAACTAAAAGTCATGTGATGACTTAAAAACATACCTTTATGTATATAATGAAAATGTTTTTTTTTTGTTCATCAATCACAAGAAAACTACTGAATGTATAGACATGGGAACATGACCATTTGGGCCAAGTGATTTGTAGATAGTTATAAGCTATTATTCTTTGAATTTCACAAATCCTTCATGATTTTATTTCTAATTAACTTTATTAGCATTTCCTTTTTGTATTATTTACGCAATTAACAGTTGTTACTATTAACTGTTGCTATAGAAAGTCATTTGTGTTTGAGGATGCTCTCAAGGAATATTTCAGTTAAATTTCCAGTCTAATTTTATCTTACAGCCAACAAAGCCAGAACAATAGCTAGTTTATATAATTATAGCCATATAAATAAAAGAACACAATTGACAATGCAAAAGGTTCATTTACTTGCCTTTGTAACTAATAACAATGGATTGCCAACTATCTTTTATTTATTTTATTATAGCAGATAATAACATATTTAATTAGAGATAACCCTGTTCAAGTTGTATTTGTGGATAGTTTTTGTTTACCAATGTTATTACCATTACTGTCTCTGATTTCATACAAAAATTTATTTCATTTTTATTCATAGGCAAAATGAAAGCTCTCATCATCAAACACATTGATTAGTTCTGTTTACAAAGGACAATTAACTTTTTACATAATGCACTGAAGTTATCTCTTTTTATAGGAAAGAGTTTCACCTTAAGTGACAATTGGAAATTATTTGAAACTTTAATTTCATTAAAACCTTTTTAAGAAAACTTTCTGCATACTTTACCAGTTTGTCTACACTGTGAATGGCCTATTACAAGAGAATAGACCAAAAAATCATATAAATTTATAATTAACATCTAACATCAGTAATATGCAAAAATAGAATAAATTTAGACTGGCAAGGTAAAAATTATTATAATAATTAAATATTATAAACAAAATAAAACAAGATCAATAAAACAACTGGGAGATAATTCCCAGCAAACACTTATTCTGTGTGTGATGCAATGTAATTACATTTATATGCATACAAGTTTGTGTAACATACACACAAACTGAAACACATCATATATATAATAGAATTATAATATTTAACAAAAAAATTATATTTCTATCCATTATTTTTAAAATAGAAATTATTTAACTATATTATTAGCCAGTTTGCATCAGCACTGTTTTCACCAACGGATTTTCGCAGACATTTTAGATTATTTAATTTCCATTTCCAAGAAATTTTAGATTTCAAATAATAAAGAATAGTTATGGCGTAATATGACTTACCAGCCGAAAGTCAGCATTGGAGCGACGCAGACAAAACATCAGCATAGCTCGTAATCGAATCAAAACGCGAGCTGTATCACAATTTACATTCACATTTACGACCAAGTTCTCTTCTCAATAATCACGTTAAATTACACAACTAGTTTCAATAACATCTTAAACAAATCAACAATTATATCGACCAAAAAAACAGAAGAATATACGTTCAATGTTTTCTACTAAACTAACGTACACAAATAAAACACCTCCGTGGTAACTACTTGCGAAACGATATGTTGTCAATCTATGTCAAATTATCGAAAGGGTGTTAAATAAAGACCTACAGTGATACAAAATAACAACAGTGTATACGTTATACAAATAACGTACCATTTATTTTAAAACAGAACATATAATTATAAAATCACACACTTGACGACTCAACTCCCCGAACGAGCGATACACAACCACACAAACTATCACGACTTAAGTTGACCGAAAACTGGAACTGCTAGAACAAGTTTGCCAACTCAAAAACGACATTTGACAGCTACGGTAATACCATTTCAGAAATTTGGAATTGCAAATACATACAGATCATATTTTCATATATTTTTTACAGATTATAAACTAACACAGATTAAATGTAAAAATTAAAATAAAGTTGTTATAGTACTTATTAATAGACTACTAAATAACTAAGCTTATAATATGAATAGTTATTTTTTATATATCAATTCAAACATACAACAGATTAGAGATGGCGCTGATTCCAGAGACGTTTTTATTCCTCTCTTTTAAGTTTCACGAGTTGTTGGTAATTTTAAGATAAATAAAAAGGAACTTTTCTTATTAGTTTTCCTTGTAGACATAATACCCACCCGAAGATTTTATCAAAAGTTCTCTTACGTAACATTCATGAAAACTTGTCGTCAATTATAAATAAAATTAAAGTTGACTTTTTTACAAAATGATATTTACAATGAAATACCCGTGATTATCAAAAAAAAATGTTTTATCTCGTAACTTAGTTTTGTAATTAAATAGTAAAGATTAGTCTGTAATATTTTATATATAGATAGATTCGTTTCCATTTTCGATTTTTGTTATAATTTTTTCAACCCCATATTAAATGTCATTGATTCGCATTATTCTTCAATTGATTTCCTAATGATTGATATCTTTTGTATATATACGAAAAAATATTTTGGTAATATTTCGATAGATGGCAGTCACAATAATTATAACACCAACTATTTTATTCCAATTAGTTATTTATATATGTAATTCACAATATACTCGATATTATATTTTATTTACAAAGCGTTGAGACTAACACTGTTCAATTCATGATATACGTTACGCTCGTCTGCTGTCTCTTGTACTGCATTATCTGCCGCTTAGAAGCAGGTGATTTATAAGATCAGAGAATACCTAGATTTTTATTTACAGGGTCAAAAATTAATAACCTTTTAATGAACGTAATATTTTTTTAAGCCAAACAAAAAGATCGGACATTTTAAAAACAAAGACATGGCAATTAACAAAGTTATTGCAAGCAAAGTAACAAACACTTAATATTAAAATACTACGAAATTTGCATTATCTACAGATTTACGGAAGGCTGTTTATTATCTTTAAAATATTTTGCATAAAAAAATTCCTTAAATCGTATTATAGCAGATCCGTAACTATTTTTACAGATTTACATAGTGAAAAAAATAAATACCTAAAATATTAACAGTTTAAAATATTAATTACTCCAAACAAACAATTCTATTTAAAAGCAGTTTAAGTTTCTTTTTAAATCTCGAAAGGAACAGGCTCTCCGCCTGAACGTAAGTGCTCATAATATTGAGGTGCTAGTTAGTATCATATGTACATCTTTGCGCTCATCGTTATGAGACTTAGATTGTTAAGTCTCGTTACCTCAGTAATTTCACTAGCTAGAACGTTCACCAAACCAGAAAACAGTAATGTACATAAATTACTGATTGGCCTAGAAACCTACCTAAACATTCTCCAACTGCAGAGACCAATAACCAGTAAAATTGTTCAGTCTTAAATTTTATTCAGAAGAAGTATACTTCCAGGTATACTAAACGGTCCAAATCTAGACTTAATATCGACGGCTCTAACAGCAAAATAATATTTATGACCTGTCATAAATTGTGTTAGTGTACACGCCATGGGCAAAGGCAAAGCTTTGACATCACCAATTTTCTTCCACAGTGCAGTACTTGGTGGGCACTGTGTCTCCTGATATGCATACAGCTGGTAACTTGTTATTTCCTCATAACTGTCTTCTTTGTAACCCTCAATTTTCCACGAAATAACAATACCATTGTCTACTTTTGATAGTTTTAAATCTGGTGCTGGAGGTAAAGCTTTCCAGTTCGGTGGTTGATATTGTTTCATGACATCTGGTAAGGGAGCAGGGTGTCTGCTGTATTGCACTCTGTTTGCTCGTGCTGGCTGCGCTTTGGTCACATTACTGCTGCCCCTTTGCTTTGGCCCTGTATAAATATTATGCTATTAAAAAATTGATTAAAAAATGTTTACTCATACACTAACCACCATTCATTTCATCTGACAATAAGTAAATGTTGGATAAATTTAATTAGATATATCACCATTCAAATCTGAGAGATATGTCTATATATTATATTATAATAAACAAGTTCCTTAATAATGAGACAGGATGAGTGCAGTATTCAGATATTGATAAGCAATATGCCTACCTGTAACAATTTTGTCTTAATTATGATCATAAACCCTGCATTACATTGACCTCATTATTTAGAAAGATGTGATTCCAAGGGAGTTCTCCAACAATAATCGCTACCACCAGCAACTGTATCCTATCTATAAGCTCTAGTGTAGATTCATATATTATTATTGATACTTTACATCAGCATTACATACCTGTATTAGGAGAGACAGATTTTAACATAATGGTCTGCCCTGGTCTGATATTTTGTGCTTGTGGACCACTTATAGGTATGTACACTTTCCTGGGACTGTTGATGTTTGATGGGAATTGAGGTCTTTGCGTTGCTAATAAGTTTTGTGCAGGCACCAATCGTACAGGTGGTACTGGAGAGCCTCTTGTACTTACTTTTGAAGGAGGTTCATCATCAGTTAAATCAACTGTTACAGATTGCACTCTGGCCCTCTTTTCTGGCTTTTGTACAGCTGGTGAATTTTTAACGCCATTGGTTAATGTTACGTTATTTGTTGATGATTTCCCAGTATTAGTACTAGTAGATGGTGTAGTATTTGATTTATTACTGGAAGTATTAGCAGCAGGCACTAGTCTAGGTACTGGGATTTGTTGAGTGGAATTCTTTTGTGGTTTCTGATTACCGGTATTACGATTCGGTTTATCCAAAGCTAAATTTTGGGTGGAATTTGATGTATTTGTTGGTACATTTTTTCTTTTGGTATTAGTTTTATCTGCCATAAATACTTGCATACCAACTGACCGCGTTATTTTCAAGGGAGTAATTGCATATACTGATTCTTTTTTCTGTTCCTCTTGTACAGATTTTAAAACAACTTGAAGATCTCTATTTTGCTTAGTTAACATTAGAGCTTTCTTTTTATATTCCTCAACAGTAAGTGCCATATTCTTTAGCTGAGTCCTTATATCACCCAAACTGCTCCTATCAACAACACTTTCTACTATTTTTAAAATACAAAACTCCTCTAAGTCATCTCTTGACATTTCTGCTAGATTTTTTTTACATGTTTTCAGAAAGTTTGATGGTAAAAGTGGTTTTACATTTACATTGTCAGTTGTATCACACACTTCTCTGTTTGATTTATTTATTAAATCTGTAGATATTTCAATACCTAAAAATTAAAATGATAATGATTATTTTTTTTATTCAAAAGCAAAACCTGACTTTTGTCGTTAAAAATATAATAATACTTATATAAATAAGTCAAATACAACACAACTAACCTGTTTCATCCTTTGTGTCAATATTAAGAACATTATCGGATGACTTATTAATTTGATTTAATCCACATACATCTAAAGTTTTTTGATCGTCTTGTGTATCATTCATAGAAATGTCGTTTTTAATACTTGTTTCTTCATCTACCAACATTATGTCATCATCATCCACAAGATTTATGCATTGCTTTTCTTCGCTTGTAACAGTTGGCTTTTCAATGTTTTGAACTTCCTCATGTTTTTCATCTTCTTCATCAGATAGTATATCTAAAGTATTTGATAACTTACATACTAGAGATAATTTTTTCTTTTCTTCTTTATTTTTATATTCTGACTTTTCAATCTCCTCGACATTTTCTTTCTTAACATCTTCTGTTGTAGTCTTTTTTGTGACATCTCTTCCATCATCGCCTACTATTTTCGCTGCACTATCTTCTACATTAGGTGATTCTGGTTCTAAAACGTCATCCATTTGATCTATATCTATAACAGAGTCTTTATCATAATCTTCAATTTTATTAGTTTCTACATCATTTTGACTAGCGGTAATTTTTGGTTCTGAAAATATTTTACATTCAGAATTTTCTCCATTCTTAGGAGTACTGTCTAACAATTCAATAGATATATTATGAATTGCATTTTCAATGTTACTAGAAATTAAAGTCACGTCATCTTGATTTTCGCAATCAACAATAATTATGTTATTATCATTTTGTTCTTCTTTATTAGTTTCTAGGATATCAACGCAATTTTCGCTTTCTGGTAGATTTTTGCATCGGTTTTCAGTAACATTGTCGTTGGTTTTATCATCGAGATCAATAGTCGAAACATCCTTGATATTAACTTCATCTTTCACATCTTTAAAATTCTCAACAAAATTTGATGATATTTTAATAGCAGCATTGTCTAATGCATTTTGGTTATCAGATTCAATATTTTCTTTTACTTTTATGTTTTCAGCATTGATCTTGGAAACTAGCTCTTTCCCTTCATTTCCTTTGTCATCAATATTTACATTACTATTTACATCATGAACTTCTTTAATAGGTAACACACTGCTATTCAGATCACTACAGTAATCTAAACAAATGTCCTTGTCGATGACATCGTCTCTTTTTTGCTGTTCGCTGGTCTCTTGATCGGTAGTTATTGCAGCGATTTTATTATCTTTAAATTTTTCATCAATTTCTTCAAATTTTAAAGATTCTTTTGTAGTTTCGACAAAGCCGCTTACACGATCTTTGACTTCTTCGACGTTATCCAATCCTCCCAAATTTTCAATAATTTTGGTCGAGAATTTTTCATTCAAAGACTCTTCATTAATTGTCGACATGTTCTCAAAGTCGATAGTGGCTGCAGCATCCACAATCAGTTGCATTGTTTGATTTTTAGTATCACATGACAGATGAGAAGGATCACGTCTCTGTAAATAGAGAAATATTCATGTAGTATATAAGCACATAACTGTCCTTAGAAAATCCAAAACGAGAAGAAATCCCTTTGGTTTAATAAAGATAACTAACTACCAATATTTAGCTCTAAAGGCGTCTAACATTACATTTAAATCTTACGCGAAAAAATCATAACAGTCAAATTGTCCTTATTACGGGTTACTACGGGGTACTTAGTACATAATAATGTAGGTACTAATCAAAATAATTTATTTGAAGGAGCAAAAGAACTATAAACAGATATCGGCATGTTTATAAATAATTTGAGATGGTCATCTGGAGCGATAATTTTAGTATATCTTACAATTGGTAAAATTGTAAATCATACACGATTATTATTTTAAAGAATAAAAAGTTATTTAAATGCATCATTTAAGACGGTCATTAAATACTTTAATATTACATTGTATTTAAATTTTAATAAAATAATTTTCATTTAAGGGTTTATAAGTTTCTGCAAATGGTTAGTTAACCATACAGCACGTTTTATCTCAACATTAACTAAATACGGTAGTTGTAAACCGTTTGTTCCGAAGTCTTAAACTTTTGAATGTTATTTTTATTTTTAAATATATATCAGTCTAAAATGATTTAATAAATTCAATATTTCTTCTTAAATTATTCGATAATATACAATTAAAAGGCATTATAATAACAAATAAACAAAAAAGGTTTTACATTTAAAACATTACGATGATAGAAACGTTACAATTAACAAAATGGTCGACTGTACGGTCTATTGCGCCAAATACCGGATTAAATTCCGCTTGGCATAGACCTGCACTGCTATAGACGACGAAGAAATAAGAGCGGTTACAGATGGATGATATATCGCGTCAGACATAACGCGCTAAACAGGAGAGCGAAAGAGATAGAAAAGCGAACTAAGCTCTGCCCTCAACGGAAACGGGCGAGGTGACGGTGGAACTCCGGCTGTTTGTTATCGAACGGCCAATATAAACCCAGACAGACAAATAAAATGATAATATTCATAAATATAATAATAATGTGAATTTAAAATGTAAGTGCAAACGCCTGCCAATAAAGAAGAAAGAATCCCACAAATAAAACCCATCTGTAGATAAATAAAACATTTTTTAAAAAAATCTTATTATAAATGTCAGTGTCAAAAAGAATAGAGGTAATAACAAACGATAGAACTGCAACTAAAAATTTAAATATTTTTAGCAAATAATTTTAATTAAATTACAGCATTTCTTCATTAAATATCTGAATTTAAATAAATATTTAGTTAAAAAGTAAAATACAAAAAAAACAATAACTCATATTTATAATTACCTACCTATTTTATCAATGATAAGAGAATCCAGAAGTAAAAGAGTGATCAAGAAGATACAAAATCACACGAAACAAGCGACCAACGTCACGGTTGTAGCGGCACTGACAGTAAGCAGAACGAGTGAGAAGAAAATGGCGGACGAATGAATGTGACGAAAACGCGGTACGTGTTCACAGGGTAAACTTTGTGCAGAGAATACGTTCCTGGCTTAAACTACGTTGCTTTTCTGCGAGTGAGTGGGAAGACTTACACGAATTCTAGTAGGTGTGACAAGGACAAAGTCTCACTTCATCGTGTGGTTTCGATTCCTTTTATTACTCTACGCATTTAGAACAAAGTACCTTATATCTAAAGAACACACTGCAACAACGGTGTCGTTCTCTTGCGTTCTACTTTCATAAATAGATTAAAAATTTGAAATTTGGTATTTTTTTGTAAATCCAACTCAGTTATAATTGTGTTTTAGGTATACCTTAAATGTTAATTTAAAGTTGTTAACAATATGTATCTACTTATATTTGCTCTTTTGATAAATGGTATAATATATTAATTTAGCGTATTAAATTATAATATAACAGGCATGTAGGTTTTAGAATAGATTCTACAATCTAAATATCATGCAACGTCGCATGGAAGCGACGTTGCCACTTTTACGCCCGACGCTTGTCGAGTCGAGTAGGCCGCTTGACAAGTTGGCGATTATGCCCGATGTTTGCCGAACGAACTCGAGGAACTGTGCATGCCATGCAGACATGTCTGCGGCTTATACATCATGAATTCATGATCATGATTAAAATGGTTATTATAAAAAACTGATATAAGAAATAGGGAAATATAAAAATTACAACTTTCCGGAAAACTCATAAAAACAGGCATTGTCTACACGACAACTTTTAAATATAGTAAAATAACATGCTGTATATCTTATAACATATAACCTAGAAACACATTAGATGTACCATGAAGAATAAGAATATAAAGCTACTTCAGGTTTTAAGTTTGTACCGCTTGTTTGATGAGAAGAAGGAAATAATGGAACTAATAGAGAACATAAAACTGGTCATAATGTTTTGAGAAGCAAATCACTCGGGACAGATATATTACATCGAAAATAAAGAGCGCGATAAGAATAGCAATAGGAGATTTCACAAGAGTAAAAGAGTCAAATAATTCTTAGGCAATTATGTTCTGACGTAACGATGCTAATGCCCGGCAAAACAAAATGGCGCCGTGGCGCATGGCTTTACATGGAGAACCAGCATTATTAATCAACAAAGAGAAAGCAAAAGAAAATACTTTGTTGGACCTGTTTTATAAATTTATAAAAAATAATTTTCGGTAATTTCTAGGTTTGAGTACTAATTAGAAATTTTTCGTTAATATTAAAAACAGTTTTTGCAAATTGAGAAGAAACTGAAATAATTGTGTATAATATTCTGTAAAGGAATTATATTTAGAAGTTTAGCAGTAATTTATCAGTGTATGTCATCTGCACGTTTCCATCACAGATAAAACCTTCCAAGATATCCTAGTGAATTGTCATGAGTACCGATGAATACGTCTTGACCATATTTTATGTAATAATGTATTGTAGTTGCCCCGGTTGATTAAATGCCCTTTAAAGGTCATTAAGTTCTAAAGAAAAATCTCATTTATCATATAAATAATAATAGATACAGAAAAACCATCAAATTTAATAGGGCGCATTTGATTCAGAGCAATTCAAAATCTAGATGATCGCGAACACAGTTCCGCTCCGTATACTTACTCTTCAACGATCTCTGTTGAGTGAACGCTAATGATACTCTATCATATTTCATTCAAGAATAAGTTTCGATTACGTGTTTATTTTAAAAATCATTGAATTACTATTTGTATTTACAATAATAGACTACCCACTTAAAGTTTTCAGTGCTGGGATTCTGGACCTTATCACACAAGGAGAGAGTTATAAATTGTATTTGAACCGATAATTCTTAGAGCATAAAATATGCATTATTACAAACTTGAAAATTTTAAGGTTAACTAAACTTTAAATTTCTCATAGGATATAAACTCGATAAAATTCGCAAAATTTATTTATATTCAATAAGATAAACTCTTCATCAAAAGTACTTTTTGGTGAAGTTATTAAGAAAAGGAATATGTTATAGTTTTCATGATGCATAGCGTTACAGAAATATCTGATTGAAAAGAAGCGCCATCTATCGATTATAGTTGTTAATTACTGTTTTTTTTTTGCAATTATATCTTACCAACAATCATTACAGGTTAACGTGTAACCGATAACATTATTGGAAAACTGAATCTATGATATAATATTCAAATGGCTTTTCCTTAATATATAACTGTTTATCCATCATATATTTAGAAGTCAACGTTTTGGTTATGAGTAGTTCACTGGTGCTAGGACTGTTGCCGGGGACCGTGTCGGTAGGTACCACCACAGCGCCTATTTCGGCCGCTAAACATTAGTGTGCAAAAATGATTATTTTCCAGATTAAATGGCGCTGTAACTAGTGAAATTACTGGGGTAACGCAATGTGATGCAATATATATCATCCTAACTAGCACCACATTGTTATAGGCAGGCATATCATTTACCATCAGGTGAACGACCTGCTCGTTTCGTCGCTTAATTGAATTAAAACAAAATAGTAAGAAAGTGTAACAGTTAAACAGAATTCACAAATTTTAATAGGTTTTAAAAATGACATTTACCATCAAACTAGAACACGACTTGCATCCGTACGTTAACACCGTGCTATGATTCATAACTTCGAATCCTCTAAATATGTAAAAGTAAGTCACATGAGTACTATCTAACATCTAACATTGAGATAATGAAAAAGATTCATCATGCTGAACTAGTTATTATACGTGAATAATCTAAATCGCATTAGGTGTGTACTATAAATATGGAAACACAAACGTCACGCCGCTTTCAAATCAAATGCATCTGTAATAATGTGATCTTTTAAGGGTGCGAGTCACCAAGCTATTAGTTTTAATTTTCTTCCTTCCATTCTGAGCTTTTATTTTCTTGATAGTGTCTGCGATCCTACTTTTCTCCGTTTATAAACTATATTCTAGCTTTTAGTGTCCGATAAAACTGTAAACTATTCAATTATAAAGTACGTTTTACTAACCACTGAACATACGTTATTGAAAAATTATTGAGTAAACTGCATTACTACTTATAAATATAAAAAAATGGAGATACTAAATATTTAAAAATCAATTTATTAGCAGTGGACGTCTATTGGCTGATGATGATGAAGCTTATGATTTTAACGTGCGGAAGTATACACGTCTTTGATGATTAAATTCGTAGGTAAGTATTAAGGTTAATACAGTAAAGTGTCGAAAACTCCAATAAATAGCCGTAACGCGAGATTTTTATATCTACCTTGCGTTATAGATATAATGGCCTGAAATTACACGGAAACAATAAGAGCGAAAAAGTGCGTTTTCATTCTGTTAAAATGGAAACTCTTACTTTTTTGTATATCCATATCTTATGATATGGATATACAAAAATCTTATGATATGGATATACAATACAAAAAATGAATTTTATAATTCTTTTCATATTTCAATAACTTCGCAATGTATTTTTAAATGTGGTGCAGTATAACCCCATTTATGAGGGAGTATACTGTATATTAGGAGACCGTTTCCGAATACGAAGAGAGACGATACTAATGACACCTTTGATTATGGGACGGAAAAAAATCGATCGTGATTAAGTAAATCATATTTTTGAAATGTTTTATTAGCATTATTTACGCTCCATCATGTTAGTTCAACTAATTGAAATAATAGTATCCTTAAAAATACATTACTAAAAAAAAACTAGCAATGAAACACAAAATCAAAAACAGCCGATTGTCGGATCAACAAACGCCAGGACGCGACGCGGCCGCGCCGGGAGCTAGCGTTCGCGCAAATTCTTATTTACATTTGTCTAAATACCGAACTTATCTACTTTACCACTGTGCTCGTGTCTACCTAGCCGCTTTCATTTCGATCAAAGTACCAGATTCGATTTTCCGCAAATGAAAAAATTACTTAAATAAAGTTTTAACAAGGGTGGAGTCATGATTTTTAATCCATCCTGTAAGTATCTTTAGTATTCTGATTCATCTTTTCGGCCAGCCCCGGCCCGTGCGTTCGTCGATCCGTGCATCACCTGGTTTTGATTTTGTTTCATTGCTGGTTTTTTTTTAGTAAAGTAATCTATTTTTATGAAACTATCGTTTCATTTAGCTGTACTAACACGATGGAGCGTAAATAATACTAATAAAACGTTTTAAAAATATGATTTTTTTTTAATCAGGATCGATTTTTTCCGTGCCATCATCAAAGGTGTCATTAGTACGATCGTCTGTCTTCGTTTTCGGAAGCGATCTCATAATACACAGTATAAGCTACCACCAGGTGAACGTCTTACTTGTAGATAAGTAGTAAGACTAGTCTTCTAGCTTTGTCAGGAAATTTTTTTAATATAACTTTAATATTATTTAATAAACTTCTAAAGTGAAGCAGACCTAATATGTCAAAAAAAGCTTGCCGAAAACTGGCAGGCTTAATCTAGGCACATTTATACAAATCAATGGTCCAAATTGAGAGACTTTAAGTAAGTATAACAAAACCTGTTGCTCGTTTTGTATGTGCGTATTATTCTAAAGTAATTACCATGAAATAAATTCCCACATTACTTATTATATTAATTATTGTTACTCATGTTTACTCATTTGAAAATCAAACCATGACGGTTTGATTTTCAAATTGTTATATTGCCGAATATATAGGATGTCCCGTGGCAGATTTATATATGATGTGAGGACAAAGAATTATTACAATACCAGTAACGCGGATAAACCCAGCTTTGAACTAGTTATTACATCATTGGTTTTTTAATGCAGTTAAAAGACGAGACGAGCAGAACGTTCACTTGTTGGTAAGTGATACGCCTGCCCATAACAACGTGACGCTAGCGAGGGTGATATACATGGCACCACATTGAGCTCGTTGCCTGACACATAAGATATTGAGCATTGTTACCTTAGTAATTTCATTAGTTACAACGTCCTTCAAAACACTGTAAAGTTTGCACACTACTGTTTGGCGGCACCAGTAATTAAGACACATTATGAAGCACCCATTACACGAATTATGGGCGCAACTGATTAGACTTTAAATTTGGATGTTTTTAACGAAAACAATGGTTATCAAATTGCGCATATTATTAATTTTTCTTAGTACACTTTTATTATTGAACATTAAAATGTTTACAGTATAGTACACTAGACAATGCAAGTTGCCAGTCTTGTATTTTCATAAAGGTCAATTACACGAATTTCATATTTTCATGTTTTGGAACCTGCTCTTTGATTTTTTGCAATAATCTCGGTAAGTATACATCCGAAAAACTTATTATAAATAATGCAGTTTATTAACAAATAAAATGACTGAATCCAGTCCTTAAGAAATGTAACTAAATAAAACGCCAAACTGTTCAATGAATCTGAATAAGAAAAAAGCGACAGTCATTGTTTCAACATCATTATCATCAGCCGATTGACGTCCACTACGGAACATAGGCCTCCCCCAAAGATCTCCACATTGATTTTTGTCATTGTTTACTGCGTGTCAATTACTGCTAGCTTGAATATATCTAGCTATTGTCAACAAATATCACTGAGATTATACCAGAATGAATTACAGTCGCAAAAATCTGACCGGTAATATGGACTTATAGGTGTTTTCTTACATGTACCATCCCTTTTCAATGATAACGATAACGATTCACTGACAATATAAGCAAAAGAAAACAGTGGTAGTAACGTCTTGTTCTTGTCGCCATATGACTCTTATTTACAGCTTAACAAAATAGAAAACTGCTTCATTACCATTCGTTTACAAGTGTGTTAATGTTTGTTACAGCAAAGATAGACATACATTATTGGCCCATAATTAGAGTAAAAGGAACGATTATTTCTGTTTGTGAATTTGTATTAGGTTTAATGTAATATACTTAATATGGATAATAAATTCTTCCTTTTTCACAATTAAGCAACTCCTGTTAGTCTCTTTCACAGTTTTTAAACAGTTTTCTATAAAATTTAACAACTGAATATGCACACTGCATATACATTGCATAAACATATCTAATATGTATGTATGTCATTTAAATTTTCAAATTCTGCTGTAAGTTTTTATAATAATGTTTGAGAACACAAAACATTTTTACATGTAATTTTTAAATAGTGTTTAAAATTATGGTGATAAGAATTGTTATCGACTAACATTGAATATTACGTTTCATCCCCTCAATTATTATAGTATGGTTATGTAAAGTCTTGTAAACGCGCCGAAAATTCTTAATTTATTAGTTAATATTATTATATGTTTTATTATTTAAGATTATTCTGTATAACACGCCTGTAAATCAATTTGGTGTCTAATTTTTAGTTTAGTTGTTAGTCACAAAGATTATTCAGTACACGTTGTAGTACAGGTCATAGCGTTTTTTTTCTATTCGTCCCTTTTTGGGGAACAAGCTAAGATTATAAAACTATGCTGTTCTTATATCATCTCCTCCACTGACAGCTGTTATACGAAAAGAGTCGAGCTATATTAATGAAGCATGACTTTAGCGTGAGATCTCTTGCAATACCAAGGTTCCCCAATACAAGTTTTTAAATCAAGATTAGAAACCAGTTTTTAAAGTTTTACAAAATCTTTTCTTTATTAATAAATGAGAAGTGAATTTTTATAAAACCGGAAAATAAAATCATATTATAATATAATAAAGAGCAAAATCAGCCGTACTAAACGAATCTGCCTCTGCAGACTTGTATTTCGACTATTTCTAGTACGATTATAATTTTGATTTTGATTGAAATCATGTTTCTCTTTGTCTTGCCGTCTTGATGATGTAGACAACGATGCAAGTCAAACTTTCGTCAGAGCAAGAATGCGGTTTACAGATGAAAAAATAATAATTATATGATGAAGATATAATAGATTACATTATAACATCATTAATAAAGTGTTGTTATCCGCTGGTTTAGATTTGTGTCGAAATGGACACGTATTTCAAAGTAAACACAGTTGTTCCTTAACACAAAAATTGCAAATATAATAAACTCTTCATAAGACTAACATCATTAAGTCGTAAAGTCGTACATCGCCTGTAAATTCAATGCAGCATTGCTGCGGGCTTCAAAACGTGATTGATTCCTCTTGCTGAATGTATATTTATCTGTTGTTCGTAGATTAATCTAGAAACATCCAGAACACTCCATTTTCTGATACAATACGAATTATTATTACTTATGACTCATAGTTTATTCTGAACTTATCGTCGGACGCGTAACCGACGGCACAATGCATTCTTTATTTTTTCCGAATATTCTAGTACTACATACGATCTATATAATTTTGTAACAGTATTCAATTATTACGATATTCAATATATATTGTAAACAAAATCTAACAAATAACTGATTTGTGCTATGGAATTCAATTTCTTCCATCTTTTAAATGTTAATATGAATGACAATTTTACTGGTAAAACAAAACCATAATTACATACAACCTTTAGCGATATAACATATAAACATGATAAAAGAAATTAAATGTTAAGGATAAAGTATAAATGAAATAATCGTTCAAACAATGCTTAAAAAGTAATTAATAAAGTTGCTGTTTTAACTATGACAACAATGTATTTTATCACTAAAAGTATAGAGAAAATTATTAATTTGTCAATTTAATCTGGCGGGTTTTGTATAACAAATTTTATATGAATGATAAGCTTCTTGCTATGATCTGTATAAAAACCCCTTACTGTTATATACTTAAAAGATTTGTTAGTATTAAGAAGCTAATACCTAGTTTTAAAACCTGGTCTCTATGCATCACATCTCTAATGAAAAGTAATGCACTGAAACTCTTACAGGTGGGTTTTAACAGAGCAAACATAATATTTGTTATTACTGTTACTGTTACACAATAATAACAGGCACGAATTTCTGTTATTAAATAATAGTTGTTATTTTTGTACAATTTGTATTTTTGGAATTATAATACTAGGTACGTCTCGTGTTAGCAACAGTATATACAATGGGTGTAAGCGAGATAAATTAATAAACGAAATAACAGTTACCGCGAATTAATTAAGGAGTGATGTTTTGAGGATAATTATCTTCTTGTAAGATTACAATTTGTATTATTCGGATTATAATACTAGATGCGTTTTAGCGTTTTAGCAACAGTATAAACAATGGGTGCGAGTGAGATAAATTAACGAAACAACAGGACTATTTAATCCTTCTTTACATGATGGTTAAATTTCCATCATAACATTGAATGCCTAAAAATTATAAAAAAGAACAAGTTCACTTTAAGTTGATCGTGTCTGGATACGTTTTTAATGTCCATTGCATAAAAACAAAACATAGCTGTAAAAAATAAGCAAATGTCGCTATCAGTAAAACGAGCTTCAAGTTGTCATTCTGCTGTTTGTTGTTGCAATAAACGTATGATTTCGTTTTAATTTTTTTTTTATTATGTTTGAGTTTCTATTGCTACAAAAGTGGAAATGCGTGGAAGAAAGGGTTGTAACATGTGTGTCTATTATTTTTATAGTAATTTCTGAAGAAGTTTGCGTTTAGTTTAAAAAATACCACATGATTGAATTTTATATCACTGCAGTTACTTATCTCCTAAAGTATGGGAAAAAATATTTTTACTCATTATTTATTATTTGTTTTTATTCTAGAAACCCCTAGATGAGAAGGAAATCAAAGCTTATTTGACTCAGTAGGAAGACGGCTGGCTTTCTGAAGATAGTCTCGATGACAAAGATTCTGATGATGAGTTACACGACGCTGATGAACTAAAAAGATATCTAGAGGAAGAAAATGATGAAGATAATGAAGTTGAGGAAACTGTAATTGCTGATATGGTAGATGAAACTCTTCACACTGATCCTCCTCTTGTTCAGGAGGAGGTAATTGATCAGCAATCTAATTATTTGCTCAGTTATCCCACTGAAAATGAAAGTTGATATGGAAAAAAAGTAACATGGTATATGTTATAGACAAAATTAATTTCTTGAGTAATGCTGCTTCTCCTGATGATAGAACTCAACTAGAAACCCCGTACCAGTGTTTCATCCATTTTATTACAATGCATTTTATCAATAAATTAGAGGAACAAAAAATATTATATGTAATACAAGGTAACCCCACTTCATCTACATCTTTCACTGAATCTGACATAAACACAGGTTCTTTGGCATCCTTTTATACATGTCAGTGCAGAAATTTTCTAGCACTACACCATACTGGTCCCCAAAGTTTGGATATGAACCAATTGTTGTCGAATAAATTTGCAAAAAATAAGTAATTGTTTTTGCAGGACCTGCAGGACACCCAGAACCTGACATACACCTTTAAATTTCTTTTCACTTACTGGATCTTGCAGTAATAAAGTTGTGGGTAATTTACAGAAAAAATGCCATGGGAAGAAACTACTTTAAGAAAAATCTACTTACAATTAGCCAATTCAGAAATAACTAGCCTTTGTAATAAAAGAACCAGTAAAAACAAAATGAGATCATAAAAGCACCAGCACCCTTGAGGATGAACTGGAATCAATAAGAAAAGAGGCTTCTCCAGCTCTTCCATTTCCAAAAGATATAAGAATGGATGGTGCTGAACATTGACGAACCAGTGGGTGGGTCACTACTGTACAAATATCCTAAATATAAAGGGTATTCCACAATTTCTTGTAGTAAATATGGAATCAATTGGTGCCTAAATAAAAATTATAATTGTTTTGTTAATTATTATAAAGAATAAAAAGTATCCAATGATATCCTCTTTTATTTCTATTTAGTTTTAAGATCATATTGTTTGCACATTGTTTTTTTGCAAAATTCATACTATAAATAGATACTAAGATTTTTTTTAATAATTTTTCCTTTAATTTCGAACATAAATTATATTATTTCTATTTATTTCACCAATTAAGAAAAAATCATGTAAAGAAGGGTCAAAGAGTGACGTTTCAAGGATATTTCGGGTATAATACTAGGTGCATCTCGTTTTAACAAGTCTATCAAATGGTTGTGAGCATTATAGATTAATCAACCGAATAACAGATAACACGATCTAATTTAGCATTCGCTTTTCAAATAGGCTTTCATCTAATGAAACGACCTACTATAATTTTGGTTTATTTCAAATAAATACTAGGTGTATCCTGTTTTAGCTTATGACAATATTATACAAAAGACAAAGACAAGAATAGTTGTTACATTTTTATTGCCTGTTCTGTTATTTCAAGCTATGTTACTTTTAGTGACCGGCTGTTATCGAATACTGAAAATGTTGATTGTTGATAGTGATTGAATAACTTCAGTGTGGTGAATTATAAATGATATTTATTAACAGATATTATCACATAAGAAAAACTGTTATCTGTTATCTTCGAATACTAGTGATTTATATATGTTATGATACATACGCCACACCCCTAGAAACACTGCCAATGTGATAAAGTAGTGCTAAAAACAGAAAGATAATTATTACAAAGAGGAAGAAAAAATATAAATAAATTTAATACAGACATTATTTTGTATAATGTTAACCGTTACACATAACAAGGTTTTGGTTAGGTTTAAATTTTTTAACGAGTTGAAAATGAAAATGTTAAATTGTATATTTATTGGATGATAACTTTTAGATCTCTTCGTGTAGAATCAGCCGAATAATATTATTAACAAAAAGATTTTTAAGCCACGATGTTGAAAATAAATACTCTGAAATTGAAAGAGAAAAAATTTTACAAATCATTAACAACAGTGATTCAGAGAGTTTGTCCAGGTTAAAAAAATATATTTCAATTCAATTAAATATTTTAAATATCAGTACTATTTCTCTATTTTGGCTTTTTTTTACAAATACATATACTAACCTTTTATGCAGGTATGATATTGCAAAGACCAGAATAAAAAAACTGTCGCAATGGTTTAATAAGCATGGAAAACTAAATAATATATCTGAACTAGAAACCATTGATGGCTTTACTGAAAATACTGTGAAAAAATTTTACAAAAGCATATTAGATGGACCAAGGAACTTACCTAACAAGATTAAAGGACAAATTTTACATCCTTCATTGTCAGAAAAAGTGAGACAGGTAGTTGGGTTTTGTTTTCATTTGCTTATATTAATAGTATATATAATTTATTACTCTACGGTCCTTAATATAACATTTAAAATCCTAAGTGTTAAGATTTTATGCCTGTGCTTGATCAAATTTTAAAAACTGGATGTGTTAGCTACATCAAATTTATTTAAGGTTACTACTACTGGCACCCAAACCTGTCAAGGATAGAGGTCTGACCTCATCCTTTATGGATAACTATCCCTGATACATTTTATCAAAATAATGTCATGAAAAACCTTTTCTAAGAATTGCAGTATGGTTCTGGCGGTTTATGTGTCATTTAACTCTATATCCTGGACCCTTGTTAATAGAACAAACTATGAAGTTATGGATTGGAATTATCAAAGTGTAGATTTCCCTGAGGGAAAGAAAGTTCATATAACGGAGATTCTAGATATTGTAAGTAGAACAGTTAGTACATTTTTTTAGAAGTTATATAATCTATAAAAATACTCTAGTATCAGCTACAGAAATGGGGTACCAAATTTATTTTGTTAATTGAGTTAATGTTAAGCCAATTTAGTACTAGTTAATCAACATTTAATGTTGATGTTCTAAATTTTTTTTTCTGTGCATAAATAAACAAATGTGGATAATAATTAAAATATCTCTGATGGTATTGGTCATTAAAATTCACAGTTTATTCTATTTTGGCTTTCAGCCTAAAAAGATTGTCAAATTCTGGTATATATTGACATCCTTTATTTCTCTGCAAAGCTCTACATAATACCAGTGCAGCAGCAATAAATTTGCTGCAACAAATCCTGATTACCTGTTCAATATGTCACAATACCCTTTAGTTTAATTTTTCTTTGTAATTTTTTATTTTAATAATATTTCTTTCTAATCTACATTCATTATATATACTACAAAATTTTTAGGCAATTCAGATTACTACAATATTACCAGATGCAGATGTCTATGTAATGAAAGCTGAATCAACAAGTCTCCGGGGAGGTGGTAGTGATCCGAACAACCCTAAAGTGCTTACTGTAAACCTACAAAAGGCTCAATTAATTGCAATGTTAATTGCACTTATTAACACTAAGCATAATGGGATAAGTGTAAGGTAAGATTAAATTACTTTATTATCATATGTGAGGAATTGAAGTGAATGAAAACATTGTGAGGAAACCATGTTTGCAGAATAACAGTTATAGTATTTTGACATTATCTAATCCTCATTTGGCCACTGTAATGGTTGGCTGTCACTCTCCTTAAGAGAATGTCCAGGGTCTCAGCTGTAGGAATATTAAATAGGTTCGTTATTATTTATGAATGTGTATTGGATCTCGCACACATTATTCGTGTAGTGGATATTTGTGTCACATATTTTTGATGTCCATATATGAACATACAACCCAATGTTAATGACAGCTGATGAACTGAATATTTTACTTAGAAAATATTAGTACTCAAATATTTTAACTTTTCTTAAATTGTTCATGATGTATTTATAAATAATCTATTTCAATATCAACTAATAGTTTTATTATCAGCTTTTTATATCCAATGTGAAAGGTATTCCACTAAATTGGATCTGTCTGTTTTGTAGTTATACTCACATCTGGTCACTCTTACGAGGACATTGATCTATTTATTTTTAATTGAGTAGATCTGGATTTAGTTCTCTTTTTATAGCTTTCTGCAATACTTGTGTACCTGACCGGGTATTTCCTTGATTGGATATAGTGGGTTGGACATAGTGAGTTATTGCCAAGCTAAAATAATTCAATACTTTTTTCTACTTTCAGTAATGATCACCAAGGGGAGGCTAAACCAAACCAAAGAGTATATTTCTTGCGATCTACACTTCCATATAGGTAATACTTATATATCTCTAAACTTCTTTATCTATATATATATACTGTGTATTAGTAGACCACTTCCGAAAACGAAGGCAGACGATAATACTAATGACACCTTTGATGATGGGTGGAAAAAAATCAGTTCTGATAAAAAAAAAATCATGTTTTTAAATCGTTTTATTAGCATTATTTACGTTCCATGGTGTTAGTAAAGCTAAATGAAACAATAGTTTCATAAAAATACACTACTTTACTAAGAAAAAACCAGCAATGAAACACAAAATCAAAAACGGCTGATGCTCGGATCAACGAACATCCGGGCGCGCAATCTAAATGCTCCGTGGCCTTATGTAATAAGGTTCACTTTGAAACCAAATACATCTCGAGTAGATTTTAGCGCCCGTGCGTTTGTTGATCCGAGCATCAGCTGTTTTTGATTTTGTGTTTATTGCAGGTTTTTTTTTTTAGTAAATTAATGTATTTTTTATAAAACTATCATTTCATTTAGCTGTACTAACATCATGGAGCGTAAATAATACTAATAAAGCGTTTTAAATATATGATCTTTTTTTAATCAGGATCGATTTCTTCCGTCCCATCATGAAAGGTGTCATTAGTGCTATTATCTGTCTTTGTTTTCGATAGCGGTCTCCTAATGTACAGTATGTAATGAGTAAATTTTTTCTAAGGTTAGATAAGTTTAAGATTATCATTATCTTCTATTGACTTGATTATTTGATAGCTAATCATGATCTTTTCTATTAGGGCCCTTTAGATTATTGTTTTACGCTTACGTTCACGACTCGTCGCAAATTGTTAGATGTCGCTGTTATTAATAAACTTAATCAAAGATTATACAGAATGATTATTTACTATTTTTTTGTAGATTATACAGGGTATTGGTGGGAAAAGAAAATGTTTCAACGGAGCAGGCTGTCGAGGAGATTTTACACAAAGCGAAAGAGCTTTGTCCGAACAATTCCCATGTACACATTGGAAAGAGTTTGGTGGCCCAGTTTCACTCGCAGAGGGAATTACAAAAGGATATTCTAGGACATTCCTTGCTGCTTGCACTGACGTTCATGGACGTATGTGTTTATATAAATCCCGATAGTATCGCCAAATTATCGAGAAATTGAGGCTAACTTTCTTAATTATATATATCTTCATACTTTAATGTTGTAAATAAATAGTTGAAAAAATATTGTGTCGACAATTAGTGGATGTTCGTGAAAAGAAAAATACTTAATTGATTAAAACTATAACTTTTTATTTCCGCTTCAACTCGCTTGGCTCTCCTATAAATATAAGAAGAAACAGATAGTCGCTCATTTTAATCAGTCATTTCATTATTGCTCAATGTAACACTGATAGTTAAACATTGATAGTAATATAAGATAAGAAGGTTAATAATACTTACATCAGATATTTGATGCACTCAAGTTACAAACCTCAAAACTTGAAGGGCCATGCTTGATGACAATTACATAAATTCAAATTACACTGCACATACACAAATAATATAAATAGCAAAAGAATATTTGAAATATACAAACAATCTTTTGTTGGCCATTTAATTGTTTGCGATAGACATTCAACATATATGACATTAGATTCATTTATTTTTAAGTTTGTATTAGTTTTCTTATTTATTCAGTTATGGGATGTTAAGGACGTAACGTTTACCTGATGGTATGTGATATACCTGTTCATAATTATTTGACTTTACTTTGTATATATGTGCAATGCATCATTGTATGTCTACTACTATAGCTTTGAAACGTAAGTTGTTCAATGTTGTTAGCTCAGAATTTTCATTAGTTTCAATGCCCATTAAAAGGGAAAATAGTAATGTTTGCACACTGCTGTTTGGCAGCGGAAATAGGAACTGCGGTGATAGTATCCAACCAGACACCTCCGGCAACAGAGACATCACCATTGACATTAATATATCTGAAAATGGTGATAGGGATATGGAATTATTATAAATAAAACTGCTTTCTATTGCTTCAGTTGGACTAAAAAGTGTTTATTTGATAAAATACAACGAGCTTACTTTTTACAACATTTTACTTCTATTAATGACAAAAAAAAAACAAACAAAACCCTTAATACAATAATAATAATAATAATATACATAAATACGATGGTATCAACTTCAAACGTATTATACGTAACTAATATAAATGCAAATCTAGGCAAGATCGTTATAATTCATGTAAAATATATTAAAGAGAAATAATAATAATCGTTATAAAAATTAAACGATAACTATTTTTAAAAGTTACACCAAGAAAAATCTAATGCAAAAATTTCCTATAGATCACACATACATTTTTGACCTAACCAAAGTCGAATTTTGTATTTAATACTGATTTTGGAAGAACTAGAAAATATATTTACAATTTCATTATTTTATTTATAAACGCCAACGTTACAATTTTTCGCCTGAATCTGTGACCATATCGCAACCAACTGTTTTATTATTTAAAAAGGGAAATGAAAGACTATGGAAAACAAAAGTGAAATCGGTTTTGAACTGTTGTGTGTAAAAAGTTCGATCTTGTATTCTGGGATTGTCTAAAATCAATTTTTATATAGTCTATTTCGGTGTCTCTGTTTGTAAGAAAATATACTCTATTGTAACATGTGGACAGGGGCTGTCGAGAACGGTTTCATTGAGCTAAACAATGATAAACACAATATACTGAAAACAACAAAATTTGCCTCCACGTTTTGTAGATTTTGATAATGGCTAAAAGTGTTTTTTTATGATTATATACATTAATACTTGATCGGGATCCCGTTTGATGGTAAGCGACCATGTAATCTTTATAAGCGTAACTAATAATAAATCAAATTTTAAAAGTATGTATTTGAAATTAAAATTATTATAACATGAAGAAAATAATTTATAGGAAAACAAACACTGCACTTATGTATATCGCATCGTCATATCGCAGTCAAGATATAAAATAATAATACAACATCCCACTACATTCCCACAGTTGGAATTGGGGAGTCTCCTTATGAAAACGAAGCTATTTAATCAGCGCATTGGCCTAGTGAGAGAGTGCCAAGATATATATATATATCACATGATATATATCATCTTAATGTTATGAAACTATATTTTTCATTTGTGTCAGAAGTTGAAACTCGTTTTATGGGTTTGTGCGTTCGGAAACGTTCTCTACAGCCCCGGTGAATAACTTTGTAGAAACCTAATAACATTGTAAAATTACCAGTCTATTGTTGTATATTACAATAAATATGTACAAGTAATAATATAACAGCACCATTTCACTGAAACAAATATTTCCGCGTGGCAACTACGCCGCCTGCAAGGCTTTGTCGATAAACAAAAAAATCTCTTATATATCATCGCTCTATTGTATAAAAATCTATTGTATATCTTGTAAAATCTGTATAACTATTGTACTATTCGGTATAAGTAAACATTATATTGTTTCAAATAAGTATTGTAGCAAAAATAAGCGTAGCAGGCGACGCAACCGCTCACCCGGTTTACTGAAGCGATGCATCTAATAAAATCTGTAAAAAACTCAATCCAGACTACAAGATCATAAATCTAATATGTTTCATCTTTTATAAAAAATTCAACAACTCTTATTTTATGTGGAACTGTTTCAACAAGTCTCTATTGTGATAAAAATTAATTATCTGTTTTGATACACGTGACAGCGGTTGGCGAGTGTGGCAGTGTATACATGTTGCAGGTTGAAAACAAAATAGGCCATCTTTGTTGGCTACCAATTATTTAGTTGACCTATTCTATATCTAAAGGAAATTAAAGTTATCGATTAAAATATATTACACAATATAACGCCGAAATTCGCGTGTATTGCACTCAGACTGCAGCACCTGCAGATTCGTAGACATTTTTAAAACGATAATCTGTACAAGAACAAGAACATATGAAAAAAAAATATATATAACTGAGAATTGTGACACAGATTACACAACATCACGCATAGATTACACAACTACTGCAAAAATGGAAGACGATAAAATAATTCGTAGCCAACGATCTAAAAAAACTTAATCGTTTTATTCTAAGCTCCATTATGTACGCATGGAGGAGTACTCACTCAAAATACAATACACATATACTAATTTTATATAATTTAGAACCGTGAGTCGTCCTGCGATAATCGGATATGTTAAATATTACAACCGGAAAGACTACGGTATACATACGGTCGCTAAAGAGTCGAAGAGATTTCATATTTTTCGATCGAAATATTGAAATAAATAGTTTGACAATTGACAGTGCGATAAATTACAATTTTATATGGTGCGGGTAACAACAGTTCGAATAATAACATTTACAATTAAGAAAGCCAAAGATCTACTCACCCTTAATTCCTTATTAAATTAAAACATACCAGAAGTGTTACTAATTTACAAAAAATCGTATACCAAAATTTAGATTTTAATGTACACGCTAAATGGACAACTGTTTCAAATCTATTTAATTATCTTAAAAAATGTGAATTTGAAGTGAACAGAAGTTTCACGCATAACGGCGCTAACTTTATCGCACTGAAACTTATATACACACAGACGTTAAACTAAATGTTCGTAGTGCCTCTTCGGTAGGCACAAAGCTCTAAGAATTCGTAGCGGTTTGTAAAATAATACGATAAAGGCGTATAACTGTAGGGACAAAATAAACTGAATAATATTTTGCTTCAAACAGCAAAGCTAAGAAAATCCACAAAGATAAGTAGCGTTGTGTCTTTTCCACTGGCTGTTTTAAATGATCCAAAATATAATAATATTTAATGAAGTCCCCGTTAAAATATTCATTGCTATTAGTTAACGCCATGAATGATTAAGTAAATAACAAATACAAAGAAACGGGAAATTAAACAATTTGTCATACAAAATGAAGTCCGCAACTTTTTCACGTTTGGCTCGTTAGTACATTTGAATGCCATGAGATCATAATTAAATGCAATTTATTATCCAAAGAAGAATTAGTAGAGAATTGCTTGTGTTATACAATTGTGAAATTATCTACTAAGCTAACTAAATTATTGATTTAGCCATTATATTTAGAAAATACGGAATAACTTTTTAAAAATTGTATTTAATACATTTGACAACAGTTTGATATTATGAGTAGCGTTCCGCAAAGCATATTTCCACAATGCAATCTTATTCTCTCCTTTTTATATCGTAATAACTAAAAATGTACAAAGTAAGTATGTATACGTTAAGTGATAAATGTTAGCACACGAACTCATACGTAGCGACGAGAATGTTTTGTTTAAATAAGTCCTTATAATATAGTGAAATTTTATATTGCGGTTGAATTACATTGGAATTTAATTCCAAATACGTCCTATAAGCTGCAATAACGACGCAAAAATCATTATCGCTTTTCTTCCACTCGCGGCGACAGAAAATAACCGAAACATAACCCTAAGTGGTAAAATTAATCTGCAATTGTTAGGAACGAACAACAAAAACGTCGGTTGTGTTTAGGAAAAAAAAAATTGTGTTACTACGAGTGTACCAAAAGAAACAGACTGGACGGCACATTTATAATTAATATACTATGTTTAATATTTTATCAGATTGCAACGGGAAGCGGAAGAAACGACGTAATAATTTCTGATATTCACTATAAAAAAAAAATAAACTGTCATCGAGAGTATCACTACAGTACTTAACGAGTTACGTTTAAAGAAAAGCAAAACCGTGCTCTCTAAATGTATTGTACAAAGAATAATAAACTCGTATAATATGACGCATTAAACTAACACGAGTAAATTTAAAAGGTAATACAATACATACACGACGAGTAATTGAGCAAAACTTAACGAAACAATGAGCAATGCGAAAAGAACAGCCTGCAAGTAATTTTTTTTTGTCACCCCTTAAACACTTATCTTGTTTGTTACACTCATTAAAATTTGTAAAAGATAGAATAAGTACGGTATCCTTTATGCTTGCAACACTGCCTGATTTTTTTAATCTGTGATATGTACAATAAACACGCGGGAAAACACGACCTTCGCATCCGCAGAGCTTCTTGATGTAATTCAGGTAATTTCATAGTACCTGAAGTAATTAAAATGCTGTGACGGTCGTGTCATTGATGGTGAACTTCCACTGTCGCTATCGGATGTTGGCAACAGAGGACCTGATGCATAACGTTTAAGGAAAGGTACTTAGCACGTTGCAGTACGATACTAAAATTTAAGACTATTTCACATTTACTTTTAATAATATTGTTTGTAATAAATGTATAAAATATCATCTGTAATCTCTGTATACTTAATCACCTTTGTTTATATTTAAAAATTAAATCCATTTGTATCGGTATAAAAATCTAATAAGTATAAATCTGAGGTTATTCGACGGCTATGGCACTGTATTGTGTTTGTATTCAAACTTTGTGCTAGGGCTCCGCGCGCCGCTCCGAACTTTGTGTAAAAAACTATTCCGTAAATTTGTATAATATAAAAATACTTATCAACTATTATTGTTTAAGGCTGCTGTGTGTGGCTTGTACATGGACGGGGTTCAATTTTATCCACTGATCGGATTTTATGCTTGGTCCTGTTTAGATCAATAATTTTTCTTCGAGCTTTGGGCACACGATTGAAACTCCTTCTGCGTTTCGATTTGTATATAAAGATATTAATGTATACAAAAGGAGTTTCGTCGTAAATGCGATCAGTTATAAAGTTGAACGCCGGTGGAAACAGAACTCTAGTCTATTGTCTCGGCGGTTTCGGTGCGGAGTGCGGTGCCGTAGGAGGATCACAATTTGTAAACGCTGTGGAAAGTTCTATTCACGAAAGATAACGGTTTCATTTTTCCCTGAAAACGATGTTTTTTTTTTCTTTTCATTTGTAAACCTCCAAAAGTTTGATAGGAAAATCAATCTGAAAACAAAGATGCTGACGGAGCTCTTCAGTTATGATTGCAACGTAATATTTCTCCCCGATAGTATACTGCGGCCTCGTGGCCTCGTGTCATTGTCAATCAAAACTGATTCGCATAAAATTTTCAAAACTGTCCAAAGAGATAATTTTCGTTAATTTATCTTAAAAATAACACATGGAAACTAATATAACATAATATTGCGTTATTCACTTTAAAAAAGTGATAAATAATAAACGTACTGGTATCCAACTGCGATGTGACCCCGCGTACTCCCAAAGACTTGCACACTATTACATCTAGTAGTTAATACGTAACAGTCCTTATGCGGTAGGAAAACGAAACCATCACAATAATATCGTAAAATAAGCTATATAAGTCGTCTATACATACAAACAGAGATGATAAAACGTTAAAAAGATGCTGCTGGAGTATCCTGATACTGTTTACTGCACAGTTTATAGTCCGAGCGACTCGTAACTGTTTCAACAATTATAACAAAGTTGATATATTTCATATATCTCCCTGTTCAAACGAAAACCTTGATTTGAAAGGCGGGCAACACCGCAGATGATCTCGCAGCCGTAACTCTAATGTGGTGGTCGTCAGGGGCTACTGTTGCATGTTACTCGTGCGACTGATGGATCGCAGTGTTGCTGAACTTTAAATTGAACTTAATCCGTGTTTTAAAACTATCTGTATCTATTGTGGACGCGAATTGACCGAGGACGCCTCGTCAATGTCAGAATACTTCAGCAGTGTGACAAATTCATATATATTTTTATTCTCCCTAAATCTAATTTTATTTCGCGATGAATGATCGAATTGCTTGGTAATTCGAGATTCGATAGTCTAAGCTAAAATTAAGCAAAAAGATACCTTCTGGCATACCCCTGTCCCGAACCCGAGCGAGAAGCGCTCCCTCACACCTCACGCGTAGCCTAATTGGTAGATTTCACTAATCTCACTCTTCTTAATTATTTTATCAAATCAGTCAAAATAGAGAAGGCAAACGACCGTTTTTAAATCGGTCTTAAAAAAATAAATGCAAAATTTCGATTAATTTAGGAACGTAAAATGTAAATTTTTTAATAACGTTTGGCAATATCGAGTCACCCCAATCGTAATACAAGGGAAACATTATAAACTACGATGGAACAATTTCAAAACATTCACACGACTCCAAAAGGATTCCCAATCACATTTCGCCACGATATACGAATTTTTAACGCTAAGTGAGCGACGCCTAACCTACCTAGCTATCACAGTCCTTTCTCAGTCTGACCCTTTCCAAGTAAATGCATTTCAGATTGTCGTATCGTCGGAAATATGGTAACAACCTAAACTTAGGCCTATGCAATAGAAGCTGACAGAACGAACTGAAAAAGTCACTACATTATTTGGCACCTACAGTGTTGCAAATATATCATCACGATCATGATATATGTCTTGGAGTAGTTAAATGTAACAGAACTTTTCGTTAGTACTAAAACAAAAAAAATGTTTTGATGGCAGAAGGTAACCTACGTTTTTGGTTTACTTTTTCCATTAACTTGTTCTCATCGGTCCTAACCCTCTCATTTAATCGGCCTAAATACCCATAAATTCTTTCAATATTCACCATTACTTTAAGGATATCTTGAGCATCATTAATTCTCTGCACCCATCGCTTGCCAGATTACATCTCTTAACACACGTAAATAAAAATTAACTTAACACGTCTAAGAAATATATGTATAATTATTAAAAATAGGCACAACGATGTACCGAAAACATTCATCGCGAAATACTGTTATGTGGTAAAAGAGCAATTCTTACGTTTTAGATTTCAACGAAGAGTTTTAAATTCTAATCTCTGGTTCGATCTGCTTAGATCCACCGACCGTCCACCGCGCCGGCGGGTACCACCGGCAACCTAATCCTTATTTGGTAACTTAACATTACGGAGCGAAGTAACGAAACTGTCATCTGCATTCGCTTTGTGAACGGTAACACTATTCATGACTTAATGTACATGCGCGACAGACCTGTGGCGATCGTTTATTTACAGATCGAAGCATTGTACAGCGATCCGATTCTAGACTAACGTATAGTAAGTTCTGATCGTACGGTAAGCTCGCGTCGGCGAGTCGTATACTGTTGTAAAGCCGTTGTCGTAGGTTCGAGGACGCTAGACGCTTCGGACGGCCCTAGAACACTAGTTGTAGAGGCGGTCCACGTATAGGTCGTGGTGAGTTGGCGCGTGAGAAGGCGCGGGGTGCCATCGCGGCGGCGGCGCGGGTCACTGGGCCGGCAGGCAGGTGACCGGCCCGCCGGGCCCTACCGTCGGCTTGAACTCACCTCCAGTGGGGAACTGTTGGAACGGAGGCGCGTAGCATTGCGGGAAATACAGTTCCGGTTTCACGACAGCGGCCGCCGGTGGAAGTGGACGCGGAGTCTTCGCGTCCGCTCGCCTCGCTTTAGCCGCGTGCGGGTTCATGTGGTTATCAATGTGTTTTTTCACCTCCGGCTCGGTGGCGAATCGCCGCCGGCAGTTGGGCATGGGACAGCAGAAGGGTCGGTCGCCCTGATGCGTACGAGTGTGTTGATCCAAAATGGCCTTTTGCCTGAAATCTTTGCCGCACTGAGTGCATTTGTACGGCTTTTCGCCGGTGTGGATGCGCAAATGTTGATTGAGTATTGTTCGTTGCCGGAAGAAGCGTGGGCAGTAGACGCAGCCGTATGGTTTTTCATTAGTGTGAATGCGCAGGTGTTGCGTTAGATGGGACTGCTGCCGGAAGCGCTTGCCACATTCCGGGCAAGGGTACGGTCGTGACTCAATGTGAATACAGCCGTGCTGCAGCAGCGTCGACTTCTGTTTGAATTCTTTCTGGCAGATTGGACAACGCACATACAGGGGCATCGCACGACCTCCTAGGACGTCGGGCAACTTACCACCCTTCAAGTATTGCAAAGAAAGGCCAGAGCCAAATACAGCATGATTGAGACCTTTAGTATCTTTAAAGTATGCAGGGTATTGCGCTGTGTCACCCGGAGAGAAGCAGGATCCCCTCTGTTCTCCATTTTGTCCGTCGGTGTCGCCGAAAGTCGACTGAATTTCCTCTTTATTTTCATCAGGTGGAAACGGAACATCTTGCGGCCAAAGCGTCGGCGTGGTTCCGTTCTTGAATATGAGGTGCGGTGAGACGTCTGCAAAAGAGGGAATAGATCGATCAGTCAGTGGTCTCATCAGTAATTCAGGATAAACGACGAGTGGGTTAATCGAACTGGGGACGGTTACGGGAGCGTCCAGCGATCGGTTGCGCGTCTCGCGAGCGCTCCGCAGCGCGGGCGACGGGGGAGCCGAGAATTTGACAGATAGACTGATAGGAAGGCCAATGGATGCGAGACCGAATCGAACGAGGTCAGGGCGGCGGGATCACGCTCACCGCCCGCACCCACGAGAACGGCACGCGTGAGTGCGAACGACGCGCGCGGGGAGCGGACCGGGGCATATATGTGTGAATATCGCTCGCCTTGGTGTGTGCGGACGTGCTGGTTCAGGATGGCCTTCTGGCGGAAATGTTTGCCGCACTCGCCGCACGTATAGGGCTTCTCACCGGAATGGATGCGCAGGTGCTGGTTGAGGATCGCGCGCTGCCGGAAGGAGCGCGGGCAGTACACACACGCGTACGGCTTCTCGTTCGCGTGGATGCGAAGGTGCTGCGTGAGATGCGACTGCTGGCGGAACCGCTTGCCGCATTCCGGACACCCATACGGCCGCGAGTCCGTGTGAATACGCTCGTGCTGCAGAAGTGTCGACTTCTGCTTGAAGTCTTTTCCACAAGTCAGACATTTGAATAGACGTAGTTCAGAATTTGGATTATGTTTCCTAGGCTTTGGTGGTTCGGGTTGAACTATGTCCGGCAAGTGGCGCAAGTCGGGCGCGGCGTACTGATCGAGCGGTCCTTCGAGAGACAGCACCCCACCGTTCTGTTTAAGATAATGAAGCGGGAAACCTCCTGTTCCCAACATGTGGCTAGTTGGTCTTGTTTCTTTGAAGTAAGGAGTAGTGTATTGCTGTTGTAAATCAGGTTGCACAAAGCAAGGTCCTCGGTCTAAATGGTCTTGGTTGGGCTGAGATTGTGCTTGATTTTGTAGTTGCTGCTCAACTTGCATGTGGTCGGGTGAAGTTTGTTGTTGTTGCGCTTGTTGTTGTGCTTGTTGTTGAGCTTGTTGTTGAGCGAGTTGTTGCGCTGCATCTTCAGCTGCTCCTGTGGGATCGGGAGGCGGCGGGGCCGGCGGATACGGCGAAGGCGCCGGCGAGGCAAGTTGGGGCTCAGGCTGCGGAGATGGTCCGCTGGGACTTTGGTGCTGCATTGTTTGATAGCCGCCGTCGAGGACGCCGCTGCCCCATTGCGTTCCTGGAGGTGCCCGTTCCACTCCATCTTTGTACAGCACGTACGGCGCAGTCGTATCTGAAATGATAAAATATAAGTTATTTATATTTGTTTAACCATTTAACAAGTAATGTGCTGGAAATTTAAGTGAGACGGACATAACATCAGAACAGAGTCAATCATTGGATTCCATGTTGGATGCGTCTACCTACATATATCCCATCAATCTAGTATTGACCCTAGTTCTTAGGGAGCAGTTGGTCATAAACTTTTTAAAGTATGCAAGCGTAGTATTTATCGATTGATGCTGTGCCTCGAAATCAGTACAAGTAGTCCACAGCCTGCTACAACGTACAGTGAAGCAGCTACTAATACTAGGCTATTGTTATTTGCTTAGGTAAATTTTAGCTAAGCCGTTACGATTGCCTCGAATCGATAGGAGGCTGCGGAGAGTGGGAAAAGCCATCGGACGAAGAGCTGGCGGAGTCACACATGGTAGTTACAATATTGGTCAGGGTGCATGTACAAGAATTTATTAAAAAATATGTCGTTGTGGTAGTCTATTCTGTTATTTTGCGTCTTCGACTATATAATTAATTTTAATCATTAAGTGATAAGTGTTAAAGCCTGCACGGTTGGTTATTTGATAACACATGTGACTTCGGTAAGGTTGATAAGGTAACGTTATCTAAATTCAGCTCATGGTTATGCTGTGGAACAGTTAAATAGACAACAGAGATTCAAATATAGTTACAACGACCTAAAATTGGATTCGCTTGGGTAACTTACTATCATATAGTCTGCGGTCTGCGGGATACCATTCCGCATCGGAATAACATGCGAGATGGAATCACGTAAACAATCAGAAACTCTCGATTAAACGTACTGTAAAAGGAACTCATATAATGAGCGCAGTTTCTAATGATTCACTTTCTCAACGATGTAGATGAATGATACCGGATAAAAACGCGGGAGCATCAATTTTCCTTTCCCGCCCAAAGCGAAATGCAAATGGCGGATGCAGCGCCACCATTAACGTTTTGATGTCTATGGTTTAAGTAAATTGCTCTTGATGCAAACACGGAATTCTTTTAACGTTTACAATTAAAAAAAATATTTTTTTATGCCTTTGTTGTTTTCTTTAGGATATCGTTGCAATTGTAGTCTGTGCAGTATCATTTTCGTTATACGATCGAAAAATTGTTATACTGTATATATATGCCCGATAATAATACATTCTAACGATCTTTACAAGATTTGAAGAAATTAAATTTATGGATATCATCATCATGATTGTATTCAGTTTGTTGTTGTCCAGTTTATTTATTTATTTCTCAAGAAAATTCAAGATGTGTTGTTATAAAAATGTTTTCATGCTGTATTTCGAAATTGGCGAATTGAAAGGAACGCAGGCCGCAGATAAAATGGCCGTCGTTTAAAGCCAGATGAGTAATGGAAGTGTGCTCTTGTTAAGGCAGCTCTTGTCAACTTTTTTGATAGCCGTCGTGAACGGATAACAAACTGAGTGCCAAGGTGTGTATTTATACTTCATTACTTATATGCATCGATCAATAATAACAAATTAATACATCATACATTATGGTATTGATGTTCACTGGTGGTAGGTCTCTGTAGCCGGAGACACTTTGGTAGGTAACGCCGTAGCGCCTGTTTCAGCTACTAAATTGTAGTGTGAAAATAATACTGTGTTCCCGCTTGAAGGGCTCTGTAGCTAGTAAATTACAAGAGTAATGAGACTTAACACTTCATGTTTTAAATCTACGAGCGTAATATAATGCAGTGTACGTCGTCCTAATTAGCGCCGTATTGTTTTGTATAGGGGTATCACTTATTATCAGGTGATTGATCAGCTTGTTTTGTTGCTTGGAATAATACGATTATATAAGATTATTTTTAGTAAAATTTTCCTTTTGTGTTTACCTCGTCGTCCTTAAGATGTATGTCATGAAGTATAAATAAGAAAAAAAAGAAAAATGGCGGTAAAAAATATATGTAGGTGAAGAACATGATGACTTTAAAGCTGATTTATTTAGTAAGAAAAAAGATTTAGTGATTATTTATACCAATATTATTATATTATTGATTTTTTTAAGCGAGTTTATATAAACTAGAAATCTATAAAAAGGTTTATTTTCATAACGCTTTATCCGATGAGCGTATCATGTATCATCCGTGGGGATAATCTATTAAACCTTATCCTTCATCTGAATTTTAAACTTGGGATGTTATGTTTTTTTATTATTAAAAAAAAAACCCGCTCATCGACACTGAGTAGCTGAGGGCTGGTGCGTAAAAAACACGCTCCATCTGTCTTGTCCGGGCGGCCATCGTTAATAACTTCCCAGAGATGTACTAAACGCTGATAAAATCGTGGCTACTACACATTTATCTCGGCCACAATCGATTTGTCGATATCTTGATCAGAAAACCTGACCAAACACACTCTGCCTTACCATATACTGCAACACCATCTAATATATATAATTTATGTACAACGGCCTGGAACTTTGTCCTCCATTTCCAATGGTGTTAAATGACAAGAGCTGGTGGGTTGTGATGTGTCATCCAGAATACTCCGGCTCTCATATGTATACAGCTGGAATACAACAATGCTAATGTTAAATGGTAGCTTTCTACCAAGGAGTTTGATAAGAAGTCACCAACCAAGTTTCACAGCGGTGGCTCCGGAATCTAACCAGGGACGTTAGTGTTACAAAAGAAGCTTAACCACTGCGTCGTACAGTTAACATCATGTTCTAGAATAATGTTTCTTTACAGATTTATGCTCCACAACTTTGTGTCATCTCTTCAACAAAGTTTTCAACGTAGGCGTTGGGTTTTTTCGGAATCGCCTTCGCATTCCGAACTACAACATAAATACTTGTATATTGGTATTTTAGTGACCTGATGTTGTTAATATGCAGTTGTGATAATAGACGTGGGTAGCGGATACAATCTAATAACAAAAATAACGAATACAACAAGTTGTTTGCGAACGCTAATGCCCGAAACCATTGCATCGATTAGAATTAAATATTTCTTCTCAACGTGTTATCTTCGAAGAAAGTTTATATATTAACATATAAACCAAAGTTCATACATAATAATTCTTAACCGTTTCAATTATTTATATAGCGCAGTAGCTCCTAATTACTAAATCTTAGATATATAAAAGTAAAATGAATGTAATCTCAATGAAAAATACTGTGCGGGGCTTAGCTCTAATGTCTTTATGTAATCTCAAATTCATCGTTATTATTAGTCGATGACAGGTCCCTCACCAGGTGGTCCGACGATCTGGTGAAGGTTGTGGCAAGCGGCTGGATGCAGGCAGCGTAACATCGATCGATGTGGAGATCTTTGGGGGAGGCCTATATCCAGCAGTGGACGTCTGTCGGCTGATGATGATGATCAGTCGATGGATAGCCTACGCTGTATAGAGGTCTCCCCCAAACATCTTCACTCCAATTCGTCCTGCATTGCCCGCATCTATCGGCTTTCTGCGCCTTCCACCTTCTTCGGTTCACCTTGTAGAGGGCTTCTAACACTTCATTTGTCAGTACGCGGTCGTCAATGTAGGTAGATAGGTCAGTCTGACTTCACCTTAAAAGAATTTATGAACGTTTCCAAGATATTACAAAAAAACCGGGCATATGCAAATTTGATGAATGTTTAGATTTAAACATGGTCATTAGCGTGTTTTACGGTAATCATTTTATTGCAAATCCTTTGGTCGTTTTGTTAAGTTTAAACTTGAACGAATTTGGCGATGAAGTACTTTACACGGGAAATGTAAGTAAATATGTCTTTACACGAGCCATGAGACAAGGATTTACGACTGAATAACATGTGTTTATAATCGGGCCTCTGGATAAATAATGCGGGAGGAAACACGTCCAAATGATTTCTCCTTGACGGCGAGGTTTTAATGACGCTCATTGCTGGCTTAAATCTTGTATCCTCGGCCGGATGGCTCCACATGTGGGGTGTCATTTCGAATTAACTATTTTTTTGTCTTAACCCTTTTTAAATTATAGTGCTCGGATGACGTACGGAGCTATGGGAATGCGTGAACCCGTTCCCCGCGAGTCGGTAACCTTTCAGATGCGTTGGCTGCTTAATGTTACGTTGCAAGTTAACGCGGGGGTTCGTCACACGCAGCCACGTACTGCTCAATGTTGTAACAAGGAAGTGCACATGCGTGCGATGTGAATATGATAATTTTTCTGACATATTAATGAGCTTTTATTTCTGGTGTAACATGTGGCGCATTGTCCACACAAAATTGAAATGAATGCATTGAGACACGTACGAGCGCATCAAAGAAGATAAAGGTTTTCATTTGAGATTAAGGTATATGCTCATAATTATTTATATATATATATATATTGTTTGTACAATATTATTAAAGTATAATATATATTTTTTTTAACATTAAGTAACTCAACATGCATTTGGACAATATGGAGAAGTAGTTTCCGAAAGTAAACAGGAATACTTTATTCTAAACTTATCGAATCCATCATGAACCTATGCTTTTATGAGTTTTGCTCAAGAATCTAATGAAAATCATAAGTTTCAGAATATACTGTATCATCATCATAAGCCGATTGACGTCCACTGCTCGACGTAGGCCTTCTTCAAAGACCTCGACGTTTATATACTGTATCCAAAGCTGTTATTGACCCTTCTATCTTCTATCCATATTCGCTTTAAGTATTGAATCGCAAAAATTATTAAAAACGTTACAAGTTTATTATTTAGAGCAGTATTAAGTAAATGTAAGTCAGTAAGATGAGGGGTTAATCGAGTGGTGGATGGTGCACCGTGCGCGGGCGCAGCCAAAACTGGTCCTTCGAGTTCGCCCCTTCCTGTGAGTACAGTCCGCAGCAAGATGTAGCTTTACTTTTAGTTGTGTGAATAATTAACATCTGTGTTAAAGTGTAGTTTTTTTTAGACCATTTTATATTATTGTGTTATTAATATTTATGAGAAAATCTTGAAGGATCTCTTTCTATCAATTATTATTTTTATTAAAATAATTGCTTGTTAAAAATACCGGCTCTAAACAATTTTGTTAACTATACAATATCGTATAAATAATACAGTTTCCGTTGCCTCCTTGGCGCATCATCCTCCGAGAAGTAATAATTTGCTAAGTATAGATAATGGTAGCTTTTTGATCTCTATCTCCTTTAAATTGTGAATGTGTCACTGTAAAAGAATTGCTGTTCAAAATTTGGGAGCCAATTTTATTCTTCTCCTCTTCACCTATCTTTTTGAGATAAGGCTTCAAGTTCCAGCAGACATTAGATGAGTGGTTTGTTATAAATTATTCAAACTCTCTCTCAGTAGAAGAGTCAGTTTAGTAGAGTGACAATAATTATTAGTTTTATCAACCTGACCCCCCAACTGAAGTTCGAAAAAGACATTTCATGATTAGGATGATAACATTAATGCGAAGTGGTGTAAAATTTTTACATTAAACTTTATTTGCCAAAGGTATATGTCATGTTGTGACCTTATAAAACATAGATTAGTAGATGTCATAATATATATTGTATGTATATAGTATAAACGAACTATTGAATGTTTCTGCCAACCGTAGCGCAGTGTACACGGATGACCGGAGCCGTCACCGTGCAACTCACCGGATTACATCCTCACAAAGTCAACTTCAGGTTCGATCCTTGCGTATTGAACTTGATGCGTTTGTAATAAGATTGAGATTACTCCGTCAGCGGTAGACACTTGTAATCTAGACCGAGAATCGAATGGGTATAAAATAACATAATCGACATGAGCAGCGGCGGTTAGCTGGTGGATTTTTGAGCAATTATATTTGATTGCCACGCCCGTATGGACTGACGGTCGGGTTGCGTATGATTCGACATCATACTTTCCTTATCTATATATGTATAAGAGATTTTCACTTACGTACAGCCTCATCACGATATCTCTAAAACCATAAGACCTGTCATCTCGAAATTTGGTAGGTAAATTCCTTTTACTGAGCATAGCTCAGCTAAGAATGGATTTTACGAAATATTACCCCTAAAAGGAGTAGCGGGAGGAAACAACTAGTAACATAACTATTAAGTTAATATGTAATACCTTTACGAATAAATCTGCCTACCCTAGACACATTAACATATAAGTTAAAGGTTACACCACTCAATGTAAGATTTGACAGGACAGAGATTTGTATATACAAATATAATATTTTCTCTCTAAGTATTAAGTTGCTGCTTAATATATTTACTAATAAATATACCTTTAACTTATTAATCTTTATTAGACTATTGTTCATCACACATTTCTATATTAATCTGCTTGTCAATAACATAACGTACTGTCCTTCAGTTTGAATTATAACTTAATATTAGTTTATTTTTAACCTATAGATGTATTTTGTTGAATAAAGAACTTCAAGTTTGAAGGTACAACTAACTCCTTTGGCATGAGCTGCTGGTTCGCCAGTGTATGTAAAAAAAGAAGAAAAAGCTGATGCTAGTTTTTCTGGAGATGTTCTTCTATAGTCGCATTTTTAGGAAACAACGATAGTAGAGTAGCAAGTGATAGATAAGTATCACCGCAGCTTTTATATCCGCCACTAAACAGTGTGCAAGCATTGCTGTGTTCCGGTTTAAAAGGCTTTGTTGGTAGTTAAATTAAAAGGTGACGGGTACAATGTGATGTCTTAATTTGACGAGCACAATGTGGTGCTGTGTATATCATCCTAATAAGCGTCACTCTTTCAAGGGCAGGCGTTTCACTTACCATCGAGTAGCTTGGTTAAAACATCATCTGTGTGTATTGATAGAATTGAATTTGCTGACTTACCGTAACTTAGTAGTATTAAGTGATGTATATAGTCAAGTTTATAGTAAACAAAGAGCCGAACGATGAATTGAAATAATAGAATCGTTGTGTTGACGACGTTGGAGATTTGCGAGTGCAATACCGCTACCGGTTATTTTAGATTGTGTGTGATTCACGAAACTCGTTAACTTACGCTGCTGTCCGATCGACAATGAGAACAGGATGCCGGGGCGGTCCGGGAGACGCGCTGACTCACCGCGCACCGGCGCAGCGTCTTTGTGACGCGCCGCGGCTTCGAACTCCGGACCGAATTTTTAAGGTCCGCCGGCAGCGACGTTTGTTTGCTTAGTTTATTGTCTCCGCATCTTGAATGGACCGCGTTTCAACTCAACGGCACGAGACTATTGTTACTTTAAAAGTTCTATCTTCGCTTTAAAATTAAGGATCTACCTCATCTCATACAACATCTGATTAGTTAACCGACGTAAAGAGCAGAGAAAAGAAGAAAGAGCTTTTTAGTTATTCAGTGTACCGACGATACAAGTGGGACGTTCATCTGATGGTAAGTGATACGCCTGCATATAACAACATGTCTCGTTACACCCGTAATGTCTGCACAGTACTGTTCGCCGGTAAGAATGGGCGCTGTGCTGGTACCTTCCTAGACGGTCTCCAGCAATAGAAGACTTACCATCAGTAAATAAAAGTAGAAGCAGTTTAAATTAATGTAGTATTTACAATAAATATTGTTAAAAAAAATTAGCACCATACTTGTTAAAAGATGCTTAATTATCGGTAAGAAATATTATCTGACGTAACAGGAGACATTGATAATAATTTGATAATTTTCCATCATTATCATCATCTGATGGAAGTCCACTGAACTTATGTCCAGCACGAGACTATATTCTTAAATTTTAGAGGAAAATATTTATTATTTTACTTTATACTGTCTTTCATAATAATAAGATTAGTTAGTTAGTTAGTTAGTTCCCACTGTTCAACTTCGTCTTACACACTGAAGATATATTGGTCGATAAAATGGCGGATTTTATTATTGAGAACATGTCAATGGTTTCTGATGATATCATATAGTGAATGCACTATATTGATATTTAAATATTGGATTACAATTCCCTTTAAACGTAAGAGGTGATGTAGTTTGGTAGTCTGATAGTATTGCGCAGTAGTCTAGAAATTATCTATATTCGCGCATTATAGCAATGGCAAAAGGAATATTTCAATTCTACAGGCCTGGTTCCAGATATATCATAATGAGCCTCTACTTAGGTGGAAATCTCTTATATATATAGAGATTTCGATAAGTAAATGACTTAATCGTAGTTTAACTTGAGTGTGTTATTGTTATCGTTACGTGTTTTGCTGTAATGATAAAAAGTTTGAACGTTTTTATGTTTCTGTAGGATTACGTCAGCGTTCAGCATTGGGTGGTGCTGAATACATTGAATTGATAATGCGCATACGATTACAACGTACGCACGCTCCGGTGAATGAAGACGTTTTGCAAAAAGCCAAGTGTCAGTAGACACATAAAAACTGGCCGACACACGAACGCGTCTCGCGAACAAATTCCACGGCCGTCAGTTTAAGGGCGCCGGCGCGTTCGGTGTTTACACAGTGGTTGTTAATTGTAAATATTGCTCAGTTTCAGACCTGTACAACAACAATATGAAATTACACTAACATTTAACATCATTTCACGTAATATCTACATGTAAAGTTTTAACTTTTATATCGCAAATATTGAATCGAAATTTTACTAGTTTTTGTATGAAAACTACTGACAGATCATTTTGAGATGATGAATTAAGGCGCTATATAAACAGTTACTTTCCGGTTTTTTTTTTAATTTTTAGATAAATTATTTGTTTGTTTTTTAAATTGATGAATTCTCGCAGTGTAGGTAGCACCCCTGTGTGTTTTTAATCAACGCGACATCGGTACCGGTTGTACGCACCGCGCGCGACACTCGCGTCGCGACAATTTATTTCGGTTCGGGGCAATGCACTTCGCGCATGCAGCCCTGAGAACCGCTCGGCGTTACACAGTAAACATGATGCTGGGCGAGCGGAGGAGGAAAAAAAAACCAAAATCAAGGCTGTCGAGATCGGCCGACGCGACGGTATCCGAGTCGCGGGAGGGCCACTTGTTTTGCACCCGACTTGTGTTGAATAGGCGACGGATGTGACCTTTCTTAGAAAGCGAAATTTCTAAGAGACCCTCTAGAACTAGACACCGGAGATTGCAATTATTATGACTCCAATACCAACGCTCTTAGATCTACTAATTTTGAGGCGAATATTTAAGGTACATGATAGATAAATGATGATGGTATTAATTAAGAAAAAACGAAAGCACTGCTCTGTTCACGTTTCAAGAAATGACGCCGTAAATCTTTTGTAACGGTTTCAGTTGTAATTGATGGTATGTTTGTACACCAGCGACAACTAAAGAATGGGAGCCGATGTAATAAAACATTGAAACAGTCCATGTAACATGGTTGCACTTTGTTAATCCTGAAATAAATACTGCGCACTGCGCGCGCCCAAGTCGTGAGCGGCACGAAGTGGCTATTTCCATGGAGTTAATTAAAAAAAAAAACAATAAACGTTTTTGGTTTTAAACTGATCGGTTACAAAGTTACGTTTAGATGTTTACAAATTAAGAAAAAACACACAAGAGGTTTTAGCTTTACGCGTGCTGCATGTGCCGTCTCCGATAAGTTCCTTTTCTTATTTAATAAAGACCAGTTATTGACTGCAATACAACCTTAAGCAAATATGCATTTTAGGTAGTACTGTTCTAAAAAAGAGCTTATTCACTCTTTCTCCAAAACTTCCAGAGCATACCTGGACAGGGACACTAATACCGGCAGACTATTCAATTCCTTTACAGTTCGCGTTATAAAGGACGGAACTATATTCTTTGTCCTATAATGGGCAGGAGTATGGAGAATATGTCTAGTGGTGAAATAGTGGTGTTGGTGGTATTAAATCGTACTATTCCTGAGAACACTCCTCGAAAAGTATTCGGCAGAACGAAGGACTACCTATCCTAGGTCAGTAACTCAGACTGTCCAGTTTGAAACCTAATAGTTCTGCGGCATGGAACTCTATCGAGACCAGAGCTGTAATTGTAATTGGCAATACCTGAAATATGTCAGTAGTAATGTATATATATGTAATATGAAGTACCGTAGTGCTCTAGCGAGGACTTCAGTTTCCTTGCAGCTGCTGTAGCTTTAGTTGTCAAAGTGAAATTTCGCGCTAAAAGCAACGATCCACAAATCTTCAAAATGGCGGATGGCAGTAATTAAAGCGAAAGGTTTGCAATAACAGGCCATAAAGCAAACGGCGCGCATTGGTGACGCGCCGCCCGCGCTATTTCCGTCCGCGACGCCCCTCGACAAATGCTAATGTCCTCTAGGACACTCCAGCAGAGCGGGACACTCTCCTCGATGTCGTGATTGCTATTTTAATTGTGAAAATTGTTATTCTCCGAAACTACCAATTCCTATCGGCATTATCGTTGTTACTCACCAACCGTTTATCATTCGGACTTCATAACGATATATGGCCGGCCATAATAAAGTCAAGGGTAAATGTAGAGCAACGGACGGTGAGGTTCATTAATACTCATTCTGAATACTTTTCGATAATTTAAAACTACCAAACAAACGGTCAAGTAATAACCAACTTAAGAGAAAAGAATATTGTAGTGATAATAAACATTTTAGTTATGATTCATCAGAAGTCTTATAAAGTTGGCAAAACCATCAATACTGGAACTTGAAAAGAACTTCGAAGTTTTTTGAAATGTTTCCCTCAGTTTCTTTAGTGTAAACTTCATTAAGTTATTAATTACAACTTGAAGGATACTCTTTCAAATATCATAAAAATCTGTATACAGTACTACAACGCTTCAGAGAATTATATCTATATATATTTTATGACTTTTTACATATATATGTGTAAAAAGCAGACTAACAAAAATTAAGAACCGAATGTACAAAGTGATCTTATATTATCTTCTTCTTAAAGTGCCTCTCCAACTAGTGAAGGTTGGCGATCAGCGTGGTACAGTCACTCTCTGCTTCTGGCTCGGCGGAAGAATTCGGACGCCCCAGATATGCCAATTCGTTCCCTGATATTCCTCAACAATGACTTCTTGAAAACAGTCATTCATTTGTTTTTTATTCGACGTCGTTTATTACCGCACAATGGAAAACATGAAATATCGGTATATTTACGAGTACGAGTTCTACCGTGGCACCAGTACCAGTGCTGCAGGAACAGCTCGAAGGATTGATGACGTGTACGGCGCTGATGCAGCAAAAGGAAGCACGGTACGGTTTTGGTTCCAACGTTTTCGTTTTGGAAATTTCGATCTTCAGAACCAACCTCGTGGACGGCCGGAGACCAAAGTGGAAAATGAAGAATTAAAGGCTATTGTGGAAGCGGATCCATCACAAAGCATTTCATAGATAGCTGCAGGCTTCGGAGTAAGTGACAGAACTGTATTAATCCACTTGAAGCAAATCGGGAAAGTAAAAATACTTGAACGTTGGGTACCTCATGCACTGAGTGAATCGAACTTGCGAACACGCGTCGACTGCTGCTGCTGTGTTACTTTGCTCAGCTGACACAATGATGAAGGGATATTAAATACGAATCATTACTTGTGACGAAAAGTGGATACTGTACTATAATCGGACGTGGTTGTCGCCATGACTGAATCCTGGAGATCCAGCCAAATCCTGCCCTGAACTAGCTGCTAAGTAACCGAGATTGGTCAATCGCGCTAAGCCACTGCTGCTTCACGATAACGCAACACCACCACCACCACACACTACACAACAAACAACCACTAAGTTAGATGAGCTACAATTGGAATGTCTGCGACATCCACCGTACTCCCCGGATCTTGCCCCAACAGATTATCATTTCTTCCGAAATTTGGACAACTTCTTACAAGGAACAAAATTCAACCCCGATGCGTCAGTCCAAACCGCCTTCAAAGAGTTTATTAATTCTCGCCCCCCACGGTGGTTTTAGTAAAGGGATCAATGAACTACCTATGAGATGACAAAAGTGCATAGATAACAACGGTGCATACTTTGGATTATAAAAGAAAATTTCCAAAAAAAAAAAATGACTGTTCCTTCCGTACAAAACGCCATTTTTATTTGTAAGGACCTAAGATACTGATATTTAATAGGTAATATTTGCGAGAGTGTAAATTTTTCGTTTTTTTTTATAACTTAACGTGTTTAAAGATAAAATCATCATAATAATAACATCACATAATAATGTTTAATACTAATGATTTATATGTTTATTTGTATTAATTATTATTTATCTCGTACAGTTTGATGTATGCGGACTGACCTTCATCATCATCATCAGCCGATAGACGTCCACTACTGGGTATGGCATCCTGCGGATCAAGTCGGCGTCGTTGGGATATCACGGAGTAAGGAGTAGACGAGCCCGATATAAAGTGGAAGGGCGTTATAGGGTTCTCTTCATTAGTACGAACGCTGTCAGTGGACGCGAATTGACTAAGCTTCCGCCTCCAGTAGAAAGGTCTGCAAAACCTCGGCCTGCTAGACCTACCTTACTGTGTCTTAAAGTCTTATAGTTTTAGGCTGTTTTATTGATAACTAGCTGTCCCCCACCTTTGGGGAAGTAATTTTGTAAAATTCTGAACTCGGCGGAAGGAATATTCCTACCAAATTTCAAATCTGTTGACTTTATGGTTCCAGAGATATGAGTCTCTTACATAGATGGAAGTCTGTACATTTTTATAAAAATAAATGTTCACCAATCACGTGAAAACTAGTGATCGTATCGACACAGGAACGTGAGTATTCGACGCGGAATTATTTGTAAATGGTTATAAGTTATTTATTTTTTAAAATTCATAGATCCTTCATCATTTCTAATTTTTATAAAAATTTTGACGTCGTAATATTTATCCGGTTGCTATAGTAACGGTTGCTATAGAGTCATCTGCGGTTGCGGTTGCTCTCAAGGAATATTTCATACAAATTTCAAGTCTAATTCTATATTACCACCAGCAAAACTACCGAAGAACAGCTAGTCTCTTATATATATAGTTGGGATCCGAAGCCGGTGTTAATAATTCGTTAAAGTATCCATCAGGTCAGCTGGTAGAATGTGGAAATGTGGAGTCACCATGGTATTCGTCTGGTGGTCGTCTGTAAGGGTGAAAGTTCGCGATGGTTGCGGCTGGTGGACCGGGCCACTTGTCGTGTTCATTGCGCGTTAATACTCCCGCCGCACTTCACATTCAGATGCTTCGTGCTTCGGTGAATCATTGATATGTGCATTTGTAAACTCTGCTTCCGAAACCATCTCATCGATCTGACTAATTTATCAAACGATCCTTACGTTGATGAAAGGTGGACGTACCATTAACATCATTATCATCATTATCAGCCGATAGACGTCCACTGCTGCACATAGGCTTCTCCCAAAGATCTCCACATCGATCGGTCCCGCGTTGCTCGCATCCAGTAGGTTCTCGCGATTGTCACCAGATCGTCGATCCACCTTGTGTGATGCCTCCCAATACTACGTCTACTGCTATACGGTCGTCACTCGAGGATCTTACTGTTGCATCGGCCGTCCATTTTTTGGGCTACGTCGGTGACCTTAGTTCTTCTGCGGATCTCCACATAATAACACCACCACCATCAACATAATTGGATTTAAAGAAAATTTTTGAGTTGTCTCACCATTATAATTATGAACAGTTTCATACGTTTATTTATCGTTATACTGTTTCTGTGATATTTGATATTGATCATCAATCTTTAAATATCATCATCATTAGCTGATAGAAGACTGCTCGACATAGGTTTCCCGATAGATACTGGTGGTAGATCCCTGTAGCCGGAGACTGTCTAGGTAGGTACTACTGCAGCGCCTATTGCAGCCGAGAAACAGTGGTGTGCAAGCATTACCGTGTTCCAATTTGAAGGTCGCTATGGCTAGTGTAACGTGTAATTACTGGGGTAATGAGGCTTAAGATCTTATGTCTCAAGGCGATGAGCGCAATGTGGTAAAGTGTATGCCATCCCAACTAGCGTCACGTTGTTAAGGGCTGGTGTCCCGCTGGTCTCGTCGCTTTGAGGAAATAAAAAAAAGTTGTCAGCCTCACGATGGATATTCATAAGATCGTCAGTCTACTTGGTCCATCCAGCACTGCGTGTAATGATGCCTGGCCTCACGAATACGTTAATACTTCAAAAAAAAGAACAAATACACTTAGCGTACAGCTAGGGCAGCGTCAAATAACAAATCGAAGCCGTAAAAAAGATGTCATTGTCTATGATTTATTTAAAAAAAAATATATACATTATCTGATCGATATTTTTGTAAGTAGATACGAATGAGGTGATCGTATTTAGAGTGGTTGACAATAACTTTGAGAGGCGGCAATGTCGCCGGAGCGCGGGACGCGGTAGGTCACCTACCTGCCACCAGCTCCCTGACTCACGCGCGGTCGCTTCTCCGAAGAATAATTTGACTATAAAATTTTATAAGCGATCGCAATTAACTGATCATTAATAATATTTTTATATTGATACAAATTCAGTAGTTGGTAATGGTTATGACACGAATAAAAAAGGCAATGTGAGTAATATGGTCCACTGCAGCATCCTAACTAGCGCGACATTGTTATAGACAGGCGTATCACTAACCATCAGGTGAACGATCCCCTTGTTTCGTCACTTAATTGAATAAAAAAAAAATATGTTCTAGCATACATCGTACGTCAGTAATATGCTATGGTGTGTTTTATTATCATCCCTCAACACCATTCACTGTTTCCTGACACTTCTACGTTGAAGTTTAGGGTTGAATTAAAAAAAAAGATTTACATATTTGTGTGTTAAGTTATAATAAATTAATGCAGTTACTAAATAAATTAGTATGAAAGTTAGAAATATAATTTTATGTGTATATGATAATATATTCGCTGGTGGCAGATCTCTTATCGGAGATAGTTTAGGTCCACCGCAGCTTCTTTTGCAGCCAACCCACGGTAGTGTGCAAATATTAATGTGTTCCGGCTTGAATGGCGCTGTAGCTAGTAAAATTACTGGGGTAATGAATCTCACCATCTTGTCTGTCTCAAGTCGAGGAGCAAACTGTGGTGCTGTGTATAACATCGTAACTAGCGCCAGGTTGCTATAGACAAGCGTATCTCTTACCATCACGTAAAAGTTCCGCTGGTCGCGTTTAATAAAAAAAAACTATATAACCAGCAAAATATTTATATAATATATATGTGGTTGACCTTTCCAAAGAGTGAAGGTGACCACCGAAGGGGTTTTAGTGGGTAAAAATCTCCACGTAGTTCTGACTTCTAGATGGAGAGTTAGTTAAGTTTTCGCTAGTTCAGTTTATATGTAGACGTTAAGGAAATGATAAATATTCAACTAATGATCCTTAAAGTCCTTTTAAACAAAAAAAGTGATTATCATGCCATACCAAAAGTAAATCCAATCGATAATTTATAATTTACAATGGCGACCCGTCGGGGGGTCGTCGATGTGCCACCTTACGGGGTTGGTTGTTATCTCGTCTTCATTATCGTTCCTCGAGCGGGGATGTCGTAAGGATACATAAAGTGGGCACTAATAAGGGTATTAAGAAAAAGAAAGAAAATAAGTCCTCGCACATGTCTGCAGCTATTTTTTTTTCTTTTAATACATTATGCATTTAATTCATCTTGCACTTTTGTTATCTGTGCCAAGGATTTATGAGATTATATATTTTTTTAATTTTGTTTTATTATATATTTTGAGGTTGAACTGAGGATGAGATGTCCAGTAGTGGACGTCCATCGGTTGAAATGATGATGATGATGTTAAGTAGGATGATATACACTGCAATATATTGCGCTTGTCGGCTAGAGACATAAGATGCTATCTCTCGTTAGCGCAGGAATTTCACTAGCTACAGCGCCTTTCAAACCGGATCAGAATAATTTTCACACTCTACTGTTCGTCGGCTGCAATAGGCGCTGCGGTGGTACCTACCTAGACGGTCTCAGAGAGACGTACCACCAGTAAACAGTACAATATCTTATAGCTGATTAAATATTTGCAGTGTGTATATTCTTTTATAAGATTGCAGTTAGTAAACTGTGGTTATCGCATCTCGGGTAAGCAGTAATGTTCAGGCATTACATCGGTTTGTAGAGGGTTGTAGTCAGTGACCTTACTGGTACAATGAAACGTCGCTGTCACGGGCGGAATCATGACGCTACGGATCTTTTTGTAGCTATTTCAAATGTCTGCTGCAGAACACTGCAGTTAACTACATAACAATGTAGTTAACATGAGATTTCACTTATTTGAATAATAGAATAAATCAGTAATATCCTTTTAAATCCACGTGTGGTAACCACAAAGATGAATCAAGTAAAGATGATGGCTCATGAATTCTAAACTGTGACGTCAGTAAATGATTGACTTTGATTTCATCTAGATTTTTTTTACACAGAATAAAGCTTAATAAAAAAAACTACAAAAAAGGTCGATTTATGAAGTTTATCAGTCATATCTTTTTCATCTTAAATTAGCTAACATTGGTCAAGTTCACTGATGATAAGTGATAATGAGGCTGTAAATGATTTACCGGTGTTAGGTCTCTCTTGGCAAAGACCGTCTAGTTAGGGACCACCGCAGCCATGGCAACCGGTAAACAGTGCTCTGCAAATATTACTATGTTCCCGTTTGAAGGGCGCTGTAGCTAATGTGATTATTGAGGTAACGAGAACAAGGCGACGAGCAGAATGTAGAGCAGTGTAACTTCCTAACTAGTGCTATCTTGTCATGGGCAGGCGAATAACTTAACATCAGGTGAACATCCGGCTCCTCTCGTAGTTAAGTTGAATAAAAAAAAGTGTTATAAGTTATTACCAGTTAAATAACTTCCGAATGTAAGTCCGCGAGTTCGTTTAAAAGTGATTTTGAAAAAGCCGGTTTCACAATACGCACTAACTTAACTAAAATAAGTAAAACCAACAATAACCTTATTTGTTTTTCGCTCCGTACATACAAAAGGAACAGTTGTTGCAAACAAACATAACCTTGCGGGTTTAATTATAACAAAGTTTATTTAATTTAAAAGTGCTTTTTCTCGTAACGATCTCGAAAAGGAAGTTTTCAAAGTCCTTTCCTTTTCCTTAAACGCGTTAATGACGTCTAGTTTCTTATTAACTTTGCACAGCTTTATAGATTTAATTTTTTGTTTGTTTGTTTACTTGTAAAAAACAATAAAGGCTGTGCGGACCGCAGCCTAACGCGTCGGTCTGACCTGATCCGCAACACATTCGACTCCACAGTCTCCAATGCTTTCGAAGTAGCCGAAGAAAGGACGACATGGCAAAACAGCATGAGGACAAGACTGATGAGTCGAGGTAGTCACGACCCTCACTGACCTGACTGACCCTGAGGAATACGATTTGATGCGGAGGACTCATATTTATTTATCAGTAATAAATTCCAGGTTTAGTATAGCATCGATTTCTGCTATAGTATAGTATACAATGTATTTTAAAATTTCAGGTATTTAGGTACAGGAGAACTACTACAATATTATCATCATCATTATCAGTTTTTTATTATCCACTGCTGGATACAGGCTTTCCCTAATGTCTTCCACCAAACGCGATCGTCAGCTTCTCGCATCCACCCACTTCCGACCGCTCTGATGATGACGTCGGTCCAACAGTTCTATGTTTTAATATACGAAAATTAATTAGGGTAACAAGTGGCTCGATGCTTTGTCACCCTTATTTAAAGTGAAAGATTTTTTTTTTTTATTTGTCTATACTTATCATCATCATCATTTCAACTTATTGTCTACTGGACACGGGCCTCGCCAAACGATATCAATGTGACTAGTCTCATGCAACTTGTGACCTAAGATTCCATGACGTCGTCACCAAGTAGTTGTTCTGTCCGATTGATAATCGTACCACGTTGCACTTGCTACATGATCTCCAGTTTGCAGGATCAGTATCTTCCTTGTTAAAATGAAAAGGTTTCTTAAATTTCTTTCAAACATAGCTCGTTTGAGGGCTTCTTCATCATACCACTGATAGATATACAGAGGAACAGGGTTATTAGGTTAGGTTATACGTCGATGTATATATTTCGATTACATCCCCTTCCAATAATACTAGATTCGAAGGGTAGAACCGGTTCGCTACAAGTGATTTTATCATAACTGAAATTTATTACTCCGTGTTAAATATCTAAGGAAGACATTTTTAAATGTTCGTGTATTTATTGCGAGTGATCATCGGGTGCGAGAGGATGGGCAAGATGTGAAGGTTTCACGCCAGAGAGAGACGTACTCATGCCCGACTAATTATGAGCCGACCGCCGACCGCCGACCGACCGGATGTAGGAGTATCTAGATATACATCACTCCATCGGTGGATATGTTTGATTATTTATAATTTCGATAGAGAACTAGAATTTATTTAACAACAACGTATTTTATTTAACCTAGCAACTGGATGGATGGACTGAACTTGGACTGGATGATGAGTGCTGCCTGCTCATAACAACGTAGCGCTAGTTAAGATGATACATACTGCATCGCATTGCGCTCGTCGCCTGAAACACAAGACGTTGAGTCTTTCAAACCGGAACCCAGTAATGTTTGCACACTACCTCGGTCTCCGGCGACAGGGACTTACCAGCAGTAATTGTTTTTAGTGTGTAAGTATTAATGGGACGATTTAACATGGAAAAATAATTGATCTAACATCCATTGTGGTGGTGGTTTCCATCGCACTGTGGTGGTGTGAACATCCTCGCCTACATCTTACCGTCAGTAGGTACAGGTATGGTATATTAGTTGAATGTCACCTTGTATCCTTGCATCACAATAAAATGTTATTAAGTTGATCGTGTCACAGTTAACAGGTGTTAGAGTTATTCCTACCCCAATTGCAACTTATAACTTAGGGTAAAACCTGTTACTTATAATACGATGGAAATAGAAACCTTTTTAATATAAATATACGTTTTAAGTATAGGGATGTTAAAGTTCAGTATTCTTGTAGATAAAATAATTAATCAGGGATGGTTTGGTTTTATATGTGTGTCGCTTGTTACCTTTTGTTTCGTGAAACTATTTATGCATGTATAAAGAAATTACAATTTTAATATTCTTTTAGATTATATAAGGGATGGTGTAGTATATTTCAGTAGATTTCTTGATGAATCTAGATAAATATTGTCTCTAAAATCTAGTGTAATTGTGCAGGTGAAGGTTTATTTATTATCTATGATTAAAGTTTTCTACAATACAGCTATCAAAATTTAATTAATAAAATATATCATATATTAGTATTTAAATATATAAATATTATATGACAGCTAATTTAATATATTATTGGTGTATAGAATTATTTTCCAGGACGTTTACGAGCTAGATCATAAATCAAGTGAAGCCGCAGTGCCACTGCGAGGGTAGAATATTGCCGAACGTTTCAGCGCTGAAATTGATATACACAGCTTCATTATATTCTCACTCCATATTCAGTATAATAAAGCACCATCGAGACGAAAATAAAAAAAAAGAGTCGCGCTGCCGTAGACAACGGCCCTCGACCGTAGACAAGGGCCTCTATTTTTACCAGATTATGCACCGAGCACGCTGACGCGGCGACTTGGAGACCGTCCGCGGCGCCTCTAGTGCGCGCCGGATCCACTCGGCCCTCGTGCCTTTCTGAACACTGTTCCAATTCAATCATTTCAGGTTCCAACAGTCAACATCGTATCTATAAACGCATGCGTTTGTTGTCATACGATTTACACATATATTTTTTTATTTATACCGTTTCCGTTTTGACTGTGATCTTAAAAGACGGAAACGACATTTTATAAGTAACGATGAAGATGCTTTAGGAGTTGATTAGTTTTCTCTTTTCTATAAGTTTAACGCTTTTAAAGCAGCCTCCGACTCCTTAGGGTAGTAGCTAATGCGTCTGTAGGGGTCATATGGGGTAATTTGGGTCATTCCCCACCACACTGCCCCACTTCAGGTTGGCGGGAGCCAGAGCTTCATATGTTGATTAGCAGGGCGCGCCACGAGCAGGTGAGGTTGGTTTGGATTCCGTCAGTTGTTGTGGGGGACCCCTTATTATGTTCAGTGTCGATTGAATATTAAGTTCTGTTTAAGTTACAAATAAGAATTAAAACTTATTTTATATTCCGCCAATGTTAAGACAACTTAGTATCTCTCTCATTGCTTTTTTTCTATAACTTTAATGTATGCAAACAACTTATTTACCAATCCATCTGCATTGCAGTTCTAAAGCGCTGCCTAGCTAAATATTCGTGAATACATTACTCTAGATGTTTTTGGAGCAGCTTTTAAAGTATATTCTAGAAATATGTTTAAAGACAGCATGATGAACAGTTAGTGGTCTGTGCTGTCAGACGATCAGGTAAATGTTGAAGATTCGCAGCACACAATGCATTTTTCAATAGTATTAATTACATTAGTACTTGTGGTAGGTCTCTGTTGGCGGAGGCTATGTAGCTAGGTAGTAGCTTCTATTTCTACCATAAAACAATTACTGTGTTCCGGTTTGAAGGGTGTTGTAGCCATTGCAATTGATACGTTAACGAGACATGCTAATGTCTGAAACCGACGAGCATATATGTGATGGAGTGTATATTATTTTAACTACCGTCAAGTTAATATGAGCGAGTGTATCACTAACAATCAAGTGAAAGTCTTTCCCGTTTCATCGCTACGTAGAACAGAAAAAAATATATTTTATTAATTAAGTTATTTTTGTTTGTAATTTTTTTTTAATTTATAGTATACATCTGTTCTTTGGTCATATTGAACGCAAATTGATGTATATATATATATATATTATCGAAGAGCTTATTACTGGTAATGGGGTCAAAGCGATAATGATATAATTTATGTATGCTATTTGTATATGTAGATGAAGATAGAGTGTTTCATTTTGTTTGCTACAATTTGCTTCCCCCAAATTTTCGACATCTGCGATTAACTTCATAAAAAATGTTGGGTAGTTGTAAAACCCCGAAATTTATTTTTTAGTAACAATTTGCTATAAAAATATTGTAAAATTATTTAATATATATATGACAGGTATTTTATACGTTAGGTGACCTACAGGGTAAACGGGGGTAAATTATGAAAGTAAAAGTAAGAAATAAGAGGAGATCAATGTACTTTGCTCGTTCTCGTTGGACCGCGCACGCGAAGTTAGCGTGCGGGTTCAGTTATACAATTTCAATAACACTGCTTAACATTAAGAGGAACCCCACACGTGGGTGGCCCGATTGCCTCATAAATTTCCAGTCGAAACGGCAGATTTATGCCTAATCGATATGTTAACATTGTAAAATTTTGTGCGGGAGGCTCGCGTTACGGCATGATTAACTGTTGCTTTCTTAGAAATGTTTTTTCTTTGTCACTAACGATTTCTACTTTTTGGTCTTTTGTATATATTGATCTAGCAAATTTTATTAAAGACACCACCTTTTAATCCGGAAGACAGTGATATTCATACATTATTGTCCAGCGGGAAGAAAACAATTGCTATAATGAAATTAAATCTTTATATATCCTACGGCAAGAGAGAACTATTACTAATGTGAATGTGAATTCTATTGGTCTAGATCTTCGAGTGAAAATCTGGATGCGATTGATATTCGATTAATTATAATTTTTAGTATTCGATAATTTATTTTTCATACAAAATGCAGTTATTTCAACACGTCGTTATGGAGAGCTTCTAACTCTTTTCCCAAGTCGTCATCTCATAACAAAGCGTTCATTTGTTTCAAAGGTTTTTCTTTTAAATGAAATATAAAATTCAGTATTTTCAAAAGAAATCCGTCACGAGGAAAGCGGAACACGTTCGGGAGTTTTAACGATGTGAAATGCACCTTAGCACTATAAAAATAAAACTTACGCCAACTTCACAAGGTCGGTCGTTAGGCAAACTTCCGCGGAGTGCACGCGCAAGTTATAATGAACTTTAGCTCCGCAAACATAAAAGTGGTGGTACGTGTAGTGGTGCATGTTTGTAAGACAGAAGGCGGGCGTCGTCTGGTCAGGTGAATGAACCCTGAAAGCGCGCGTTTCAGAAGTTTGGGACACGCCATTACTTCCTGTAGCTTCGAGTGTTGGCGTTTTGTGTACTTTGCACCTAAAGTTTTGAGGTGGTTTGTATGCCTAGATCTAGAACGTATGTTAGGGCATTACTCTAACAATTCGCTTTCACGTTGCACTTATATTACGTAATAAATTTTTTTCTTTCCCTGTTAGATAATTTTGAATAAAATCTGTCTGAAAATTACCTATCGAAATCACGAGTTTGCAATTAGAGATTGACGAAGAAGTGATAATGATAATAATTTTATTAATCATTATTGGTTTACACATGCCTACTACTGGACAAACGACTTCGCCTAAAGATCTCCATACAAATATATGCTTCTTTACTGGCATCGAGCTGCCACAACCTTTATTACATCGACGGTCCAACTAGTTCATATTCTTTCATCACTATTATTATAATACTATTATTATTAAAAATAAAATATTTTTGATTATCGTAATTTGTTAACGTTTGAAATAATTAAATAATTGTGCTATATACAAAGCCAGTAACGGAACGTGACAATGAATCCTCGGGCTGTCAGTTTTGCCGCCAAAACGCAATGTCAACTCGCCCGCCGACGCGCACACAAACAGCGCCGACTAGTTCAGCTGAACAACTTTCGCCTTCGGGATGCAAAGCGCTCTCGCTAACTTTACAATGTTGCCGGCATTGGGTCAAATTAACTATTTATGACACCACGTGGACACTAAACCTGTTTTAGTTTGTGTGTAATACGAATGAGTTCACCGTAAAGAGACCGTATACTATAAGTGTGTAGTAAAATTGTCTATGGTATCAAAGCCAACTTTACTATTTCCATGCTCTCTTGTAGATTTAATTTATTTTTTTACATCGAATTGTAAATGATATAGTTAATTATTGACTACGTTCAGATCGAAAACGAAATATTTTAAATATTAAATAGATTTTTTTTTTATTTTAAATGATTTAAAAAATAGAAATTTACATTATATAATATTATATATTGTGTATGTTCTGCGTCAGTCAATGGTCTCGGTGACTGATTCTGATCGTAGCATTGTTGACAAAACTTCGTGGTTTTGTCAATGCCTGCTATATTACTTTTGATGAAGTTAATTATTGTGTAAACAAAATAAATAAATAAAAAAGATGGCTTTCTGTCAAATAATTGCTTAGCTTAAAAACCTTTTATTGTACTTTTCTACATTAACATATCAAATTGTGACCTCTTAGTATTTTATAACTTATCCAAATTAACTTTATTATTGAACCCGTCTAATCCGACTGTAATGGTGCTTCGGTTGTCAATTTTGACAGTTCCGACAGTTATCTTTACTTTCTATTAACACAAACTCATCGAGGAAACTGTGTAGTCAACTCATGTTAACAGGATATTTAGTAAGATATTAAAACCACAAATGAATTTCAAAATATTTATTTATAATTTAGAAACTAGTTTGGGTTTTAGAATGTAATGTACGTGTATCTAGGAATATCTTCTTTTCTCATGTGTTCTTAGAAGGGACTAACAGTTTTACGATTACTTTTTTGTAGTTCAATACTCTTCTTTTCTTTCCTACGTAAAGCCTTTTTCGATCAATGTTATACATAATTTGTTTATTTGTCGACAATTAGTTAACACTTACCTTGATTTGACAGTGTTGATAGGCCTCAGATGTTGGAGAGAGCTAGTTCAGAATACCCAGGCTCTTATGTGTTGTTAACCGGAACAGAGATGTTGTTATAATGGTAAATTACAAAATGTAGAATCAACCATATTCCGGATATAAACCAAGGAACTGCCTGTTACATTGTAAGCGGTTAGCCACTGCGCTGGGGAGGTAATGGAATGGAAAACGTCATGTCATTTTCATTTGACTCTGACGTGCCTCTTAATGCATCCACAGATTAAAAACAACAGGGTACGTCGTCACATAGGCTGTTTATGTGACGTCACGTTTCCGTCCGGTGTATAATGTAGTACCCGGTTAGATCGGCAAATTTCAAATTGTCGCAATATCCATATTCATAATGTCGCGCGGCCGGAACGGGAATTATTTGCTTTGTGTCCGATGATACGCGTCCATTAACTCACTCGGCCATTTTTCAATTATGCCAAATGTGTATGGCGGGCATAAATCATACAGCTGGTACATATGTATGAGTGCATGTGTAAGGGCGAGGGAGGCCAATGTACGGACGGGGTGTGTTTAATTTGTAAACGGGAAACGTATCGAAATATATAGGATATAAAGCTTATCCAATATCAGTCTGGACAGGGGTGCATGGCTGTCGTGGAGGTACACAGAAATAAAAAAAAAAACTCCGCGCCGGCCCCGAAGAGATTTTTATGCGTACCGAATTTTTTTTATGGACGTTGTTTTATGGAGACTGAATCGCGGGGTTGGTATGGAAGAGTTTTATGACTTGTGCGTTGCCGGTTATGATTTTTTTTTCTCTCATAAACTTACAAGGAACGGTCCACGCATGGGAAACGATTCGTATAACCGATATCGAAATGCGACTGCGATTCGGATTTCTTTGATGTGGTCAACAAACACATCATCTTATTTATTTATATATAACAAACTTATGATCAACTTCAACTTTTACTTTATCTTCTTATATTTGGTTATTAACGTTAGAAAATAATATAACTATGATACACTGCCGATTGCAGTAGTATAAAATGTTCTTATTAGATAAGTAGTTCGATTAGCTACCTATGTCCAGCAGTGGGCATCCATTGCTTGAAATGATTGTGATAAATATAAACAATAAATATAAGTCAATCAAAAACGTTATAACGTTTAACGATAGTTTTCTTTTCACTCGTCTTACTAAGCAATCATCATCACAGTTAATTGGCAACACTCCTCTTTACCATGTCAATTACGAGAGGAATTCAAATTTTACGCTTCCGTTAGGCGGAAACATTTATTTTCCATAGACGGGTTTTGTTTTTTCCTCTCCCGCCCGTCCGATACTAAGCAACGTCATCCGAAATTCAAATTGGACGGGCTTTCCTAGGTGGCCAGCGGCGCACGTTAATTCCATCGATCATTACTCCCGTTGCAATCCGCCAATCGCGAAAAATAAAAACATTCGCCCTCCCCCACCTCCCGCATACAGACCTCCCACCACTCTCCCCACCCCCGTCTGCGTCCAAGGGAGATCAGCTTTTTTTTGCAAGTATCACTCCCCATTGGTACGACTTTGTATAAAGTGCTTATGCATTACGTAATTATCAATTTTGTTGATTATGATTTACTATTAACAAATTAATAATGCATGCATGCATGCATAATCTGAACGGTCCAGTATCGTTCCCACTGCTGAGACATGGGAACCTTCTCTAAGAAGTGGAGTCAGGGCTATTTATTTAGCAAGCTCAGCAAATGCAATATTTGTTTCTAATTGTCTTAGTCTTGCACTATTACTACTACTACTAGTACGCACTAACACAATATTTGTTTAAATAATAATTATTAGGTTATTATTAATTGTTGTGATCCTAAAGAGTTGTGGAGCTTTGCAAACGGTTAATTTAAAAATTTACATGATATCAGCGACTCCACTCGTTTCTGTCTTCCGTGTAGGTACAGACAATTAGAAACGTTGCAGTGTGGGTGCATGCAGAGCGGAGCTCGGGCACGAGCCGATCGCGTGCACGGCTCCATGCAAAAATGTGTATTATAAGCAAACACCAGCTAAAGTGAACCATCGGCCCCCCCATTTTGTGGTTAGCGAAAAAGACGAGAGAGTGCCCCGGGGATTTTTAGCGGGGCTCAATTTATACCGGCCGAGTTGGCGCTGGGGTAGTTACAGATAGCGGTATGCGGGCCCCCCTCACCTGTCACGTGTCATCTATACAGTTGTGAAATTCGAACGAAAGTCTACGTGCATTATTCCACGATCAATGGCGACCACAGCACCTGAGAAGTTTGTTCAGGCATTTGGAGCTGGTCAAGAAAACTGAAATACAGTTTAGGTTGGAAACAGTTTCAAAGAAAGTTTTCATTTATTCGTTTAATTTTATACAAAATTGGTGTCTGTCTATTTTAGGAGACTAGTATTATATATATATATATATATATATATATATATATATATATAATATTATATATAACTATTGGTTGTTTAAAGTGAATTTTTTTTTAATGCTAAAAACAAACATTCTTAAAACTAATATAATATACTATTTCACTGATAGAATATTACTAGTTATTTCAAAGAGAAGCCTACTGAAGTGAAGCTGGATAGATTATTATAAAAACAAGTTATATTTAACTGTTCCACAAAACTAGTATTTGTGTAATGTACTGATTTATTAAAAGATGAAGGTTTTTTTAAACTTCAAATCGCTCAGTGTTCAAGTTGCGTGATCGAATCGGAAATAAGGAGATTCTCAAGAGAACTAAGGTCACCGATATAGTCTAAAAGATGGCTAGCTTCAATGCAATGGGACTGACGGCCGATGGAGTAGGAGGATCATCGAATGGCGACCGGGCATTGGAAGATGCAGTGTTAGCTCCTTACTAGATGGACCGACGATGTGATGAAGGTCGCGGGAAGTCGCTGGACGCAGGACCGATCTGCGTAGTGATCCTTGAGGGCGGCGTATGTCTAGCAGTTGCATTTATCCGGCTGATACGTAAAAAATTTTTTATTTAAAAAATTTAGATCGAAATCCCGTTTAATCTGTTTCGCTAAAATTTCCTTTTTCCTCCGGAAGTATCGGCGGTGTTTTTGTTACACGAAAAAAGACCCAGCGCCCGCTCTGAAATTGCTTTTTGAATTTTTCAGCTATCGGCCTAGTATCTAAACTTGCTGCGTAACGTTTTTGTGCACTTGTAAGCACTGCAGTTAATCTATCGCGTAACGAAAACTTCGAAATAGAACGCAGCGGAAGCGGAAATTTAATTTTTCCCGTACACACAGCGACGGCGGGCCGCACGCCAGTATAATCCCAGCTCGGAACATTTTAAAGTCCAAAATGCTCACCGAAAATGTTTGAATTAATGAGTAAAAATTATGAAAGTATTACTGAAACGCCTCTCCAAGGACCCTGTGGCGTTTTCAAAGTCAATTAAGAAACGTATTTTTAACCATCCGTTTACATTTTTTTTTTTAGAAAAAAGTCTCCTTTTCAGTGCGCTCTTTACTTTACTCGGCAAAGTATAGAGTTTAACGAAGCCATAATTATAATGCTCAAAAGAAACTTCTCCTTTTTTTTAAGGGAATTTAATGAAATGCCGGGTTTGCCCGTTTCGAATGGGTACGTACAGGTCTTATTTATCATTTTTTTTTTTTCAAATAAACAACGTCATTTCATTTACATGGAGTGTTCAATGTTGAAATATCTTGCCGATTTAAATGAAGTGCCCCTCAGTTTGTTTGTGTGAAATTTCAAAAACATTTCGGGCGTACATTTCCGTTAATTTCATTTCCTGAGTATCTCTTTGGCTTGACTTTAATATGCAGTTTGGTTAATTGGCAAGCCCCTTAAACTGTATTTCGGTGAAATAAAACTTAATATATTTTTTTTAAGATTCAAGCTGAAGAGGTTAAATTTTGATTTTGTGCGCTACATTATATACCTAGTTCCGATGAGAATATTTTAATTGGACTTCATTGGGATGAGTAGTTTCAGGGAGTTGGACTGAAATATATAAAGCGAAGAGCTAGTTAATATTTCTAGAGCAACGTTATTTTATTTTCCGTCTACTAATTATTTGATTGAAAATAAAAAAAGAAACGTATACTTAACAAATATTGAAGGACTGTAGGTAATGAGGAGCGCAGTGGTAACATTTCCGTTTGAAAGCTGGACTTAAACAAACCGTTGGAGTGGCCGGCAAAGTTTTTATACACGCAGAAGAAACATTGAAAGGAGAGAAAAAAGGGGAAACGGCTCACAGAAACTGTGTTATGAGGTAAGAAGGAGCGAGGCCACGGCGGGCCCAATAAAACGATACTGTGTAAGGTCGGCGGAGTACACGGGAACTTTTTGTGTGAACTTTTTTTCTACCCATCCGGAGCGGCGACGCGGGGGTGGAGAAAGAAATCTTTCTTCGGACGAGCCGATTGTGTGAAACTTTTATTGCCCTTTAACCATTCGTGGTTTCAGTAAGTTAAACATGTTGAATAATTCCGATAATTAAGATTAAGTAACGAACTTTCTTACATTTCACTGCATCTTATGTATCACACATTTTGCATATCCATACAAAGGCTTCCGTAAGGTTGGCAAATTTTTCATACTTTCAAATAACGTAGAATTGAACAAAAATACCATTTACATATAATCGCTACTTGAACTATTAGTATATAGTTTAAAACAGGAAAATCTACTATTAATGTGGAGATCCTTTAATCCCGTTTTTAAGCACACGGATTTCTAAGATTAGTCACATTTATTACAAATAGATAGATTAGATAATATCCATTACAAATGGTTGCGGTGAGATATTTCTTGTTTATAGTACTGTTATCTTTCATCACCGTTGCAATATATAACAAAAAATCATCGACAAGAAAACAAAGTCTAAATCAACCAATGAACGGGTAGCAAGTTTAAACATCCAGCTTCCTCTAGAAAAATCATTTGGGTAGCAACGAAGAATATGTCCCCACTGACTGCTCGGCTATAAAGTCAACTAAGGCTTGATGAGCTATTAAAAATTATTAAAGCACCAACTCCAATTAAACGACCGGTGAACATGAGCTGTAATATACGAAAACACCTTCACAGCTCTCACAGGGAAACCGACAAAAAAAACAGCAGCAAATGTTTAACTAATTGCTACGGAATAATTAAGCAGATTGTTAATTATGTTAACAGCGTTGTAATGTGATTGTAGTGTTAATTTAGCGTGTTACTTCCGTCACTAACCTATCACAATGCGAATACGGGCCGCCCCGCGACCACTCCGCGCCCACACGCGTAAACCAGCTCAAGTGAGCTCGATTAAACTAAATATATGACTAATATGTGTTTTTTGTATCATATCGTGAATGTAGTAGAACAATGTGACAGTATATGTCCACTGCTGGACGTAGACCTCTTGCGGGAATCTTCGATGGAATGCTTGTGGTAGATTAGATATAGATGCTGTGCGATACAAGTATAACTGTGCTATTATATGGAGTTGTAGGTAGTAAAGAGTATTCTCTACTCAATATTTTTTTTGTTATCGTGATGGGGAGGCGGAGGGATCTTATAAAAAATACTTCGTTCCTGAGGGTAAGACAAATTTATGAGGGATTTGTATCCACTAAAACCTAAGTGGCCATCCTCAGTACGGTACTACACATAAGCACATGTTCATACAACCATTAAAGTATAATATGATGTTATCAATAAATTACTAAACATCTTAATTATTTATAAATTCATTAATATCGAAAAACTCCAAATTATAATGCGACGTAGTTCTTAGTAATGAATGTTAAGAGTTTTTTTTAATTGATCATAAACAGCATCATCATCGATCGATGGACGGCTCTCAATTACTAACTGATAATGTTTATGGCAACATTACCTATAATAATACTTTATAAAGCCTCTATGCACCACTGGGTGTGCATGGAGGCGTGTTGATCCCCACTCTGATGTATGGTAGTTAATGTTGGGTATGGCAGAAGAAACAAGAAAATAGGGTTAATATTGTGGAGATGAGAAGCCTGAGAAGTATAACTGGAGTGAACCTGATAAAGTGAGGAACAGTGTGATAAGAGAGCGGTGCGGTATCGTTGAAGATGTGGTGACAGAGATAGAGTTAGGGATGCTTAGATGGTTTGGCCATGTTGAAAGAATGGGTGAAAGAAGAATGGACGAAAGAGGTATACTAGGTGATAATGATTGGACAAATCGGTGCAGGTCGATCTAGGCGGACATATACCGATCAAATCGAAGATCTCCTAAAGAAAGGCCGGGTCAAGAGTACTTGCGACCGACGAGCATGCATGAAGACGGTCACGAAAGTGAAGGAAGCGAGAGACGTGTGCCAGGATCGTAGCAAGTGGAGACAGGTGGTCTCTGCCTACCCCACCGGGAACGAGGCGTGATATATATATATATATATATAAGTAATAGTTTTAAGAATTGTGGTAAAGGTTCACGACGAACCCGGTATCGCTGACCGTACTCCTAATCATCACCCGCTTGGCGCATCAAGTTCGGTTGCAATATTAATGTCCTCACACAACAGCAGAGCAGCGAGGCCATTATCGCATAATTAACAGAGCGATAATTGTAGACGAGTGAAAGGTGCAGAGAAAGGCGTTCAGACATTTTTTTTTTTACCTGCTCTATGCACGGAAACGTATGACTGTTAGTTTTGGCTAGTGTCATTGAACACGCTTTCTCGTACCAGTGATAAATCTGATGATACACTTCGTATGACTGATATCATTGAGTTTCCTAGTTTATTATTAAATACATTATTTTCCCTAAAAATGTTTAAATTTATATGTACCTTTAAAATATTATAAATTCATACTCCAGCTGTTGCTATATCATACAACATTGAATTTCAATAAATGGATGCAAACATATATAAAGTTGAATATGTGGATAGGATGATATAATATTTAATGTGGTGCAACTGTGAGATGAGCTGAACATTCACCTGGTGGTAATGTTTCCACGAATGACGAACAGTCTAATTGAAATGTTTACACAACAGTACAACCTCTAAATCATTACATACGTAACATGGCGGATAAATGTGGTGCTAGTTAGGATGATAAACACTGCACCACATGGTGGTCATTTATTTTATGAATTGACTAGTACCAGTCAGTAAGGGGTTGTAACGGGTACCGCACAACAACTCACGGGATCCAAGCCAACCTCACCTGCTCGTGGTGCAGCCTGCTGATAAGTCCTCTTTCTGGCACCTACCAACCCGCATTGGGCCAGCGTGATAAATAACGGCCCAAATCCCCACATATGAACCCTTACAAACGTATCACGTACGTAATCTTTGGGGTAGGCCTATGTCCAGCAGTGGACGTCTCTCAGCTGATGATAATGAGTCGGTAACCAAAATAAATATTTACTTTCCTATTTTTTCATTATTTTCGGTAATTTTGTTATAAAAAGAATTATACTGTGTATAATAAATATCCGGACGGCAAATAAATCAAAGACCCACTACCATTAAACCGGCTTCAATGTCTATGGTTAATCTACTTGTTTAACCATAAACACGGAAGATATTTAATCTCCGTTGTCGATAATGGCAACATTGGTGATCTAGCTGCCGACATTAAACACCTATAAAGTATCGACTTATGATCGGACAAAGCCCTAAAACAAGCAATGCCGCGCGACCCACACTAGTGCAGCCGCGTAAACACCCGGGGGGTGGCCCCCGCCCCCGCCCCCGCCCCCGTCCGATTCGGCGTTTTTATATTTTTGCACATTTAAAAAAAAAAGTGCGCGGCAGACAAAGATGGACTGATGACGAGATCCGCGCCGGTGTACAGTAGAACAATGCGGCGCAAGCGGGACGGAACCACTGCTGTCACGGGCGCTGCGAAATAAAAATGTGCAAAGAGTTTTACTTTTTTTTTTTTTAGATGTGATGCTTTTTTACGTTAGTCTGCGTTCGCAATTAGTGATGTGCGGTTGTCGCGCATCGCGCATCGGTATGGCGAATCGCGCGGACCCGATGAGGCCCGCCGGGATCGCCGTTGCCATTGTCGACCGGGCGATGTCGTTGGACTGGTTTGTAAGACGCTGCCGCATGAGGCATTGCGGAAGCCGTTCCAATCCGCACCAAGGTCGCGCTTCGGTTCTGTAGTTCAACAGAACGAGAGCGGCCGTCACTGTTTATGGCGCGCACTCGTTCCCTTTCGACAATCTGTTCCTCGTTTCACCGACACCGCGAACGAGCATTTCGACCGAGTCGAACGATGGAACTGTTATCTTTAGGAAATAAGATAAAAGCCGATATGAAGGTTGTCACGTGAATATACTTAATCGGGTGAAACAGGAAAAAGTATATATACAGATTAACGGAATGCCGTCAAATGGGTGTCCTTTAACACGAACGGCACCCGTGTTCAGTTGTATAATTGCAAGCCGAAGTGGAAGCGTGGTGCTGCACCAGAAATATGTAAGAACAAGTAATGCTGCGTGAGCGCTTCAGGTGCATTCTTGTAATCAAACGCGGGTTGGACGGGGGTGGGTCGTTAACAAATTTTAATGCCGAAAGGAAATAATACTGACAACCCAATGCGGCGCGCGTGTGTGTGTCGTGTGTGCGTCCCCGGGCACACACACACACGCGCGCTTCGCTCGTGTCGGTGCATGCTTTACGCGCGGAAAAAAGTGCTGCGTTATTGATTTTTCTGTACAGCCACTGGGGGGGTTTAGGGGAGGCGAAAAGGGGGTAGCACGCCCGCGGCCTGAAAAAGCGTCTGCTGAAAAAACCGAGACGAAAAAGCACCCCTCCCTTTTTAATTGGTAACGTAGTGTCAATAGGGCTAATCCCGGGACCGTAATAGCCTGCTTTTGTCTTTCGAATGCATTTTTCAGTGTTGCCAGGCGACGGGTTTGAATAGTCGTTGAACATTTCTTTTTTTGTATAACTCTCGCGTTGCGTCGAGGTGGCCTCTTACAATAATACTGTTCGGGGCTGAAACGCGCCAGCTTTGTTAGTTTTCATTTCATTAATAAGTGGCATTAAGGGTTTGTGAATGCTAGAATATCACTACAGGAAATTTGAAATTGAGCTTGAATGGGTATTTAGTGCGGGAGAGGGAAGAGAGGGAGGAGAGGGTTTTAAAAATTCCAACCGCATTGTAACGTACAATTGAACTCCCTAGAGTTTACTTCGCGTAGTTATATTTTTTTTTTTAAACATTTTTTTGTTTATGTTAATTAAGGAGGGCGTCCTATTGAGCTGCAGACGCAATTATAAACGGAAGTGCGTGCGTGACGTCACATCCGCGCCGTCAATTGAGCCACTTACGACCCGCCGAGGTCAGGGTTTTGCGCGTCACGGCCGATCGCCCATAGAAATAATCCCATACAAATTCGTCGGCCGCCGTCTCCTTTGTCCGAGCTGAACTAAACCTCCTCATATTTACACACACATACAGATCGGATTGGGCAAAGACAATTCATTTGAATTATTCATGAATTCTTCTTCTTCCTCGTCGGAATCACTATTAACAGAGTGGTCGTGGTCATCACTTCGGCCGTTGGTCGCAACCTTAATAACAACATTATTCATAGGTCTCCTCCAAACATCTCCACACCGATCGATCTTGCGCTGCTCGCATCCAGCTGCTTCCCGCCACCTTCACCAGATCGTCGGACCACCTGGTCGAACACTACGTCTTCCGGTACGCGGTCGCCATTCGACGACCTTAATGCCCCATCGGCTGTTAGCTTATTCTTGAATATTAATATCTAATTATCATTAAGTGTATTAATCAAAGAAATAGCTGAATAGGTGGTAGGTCTCTGTTTCCGGAAACTGTCAAGCACTACCGCAGCTCCTAATGCAGCCGAAAACCTGCTGTACAAGCATTACTGTGTTCCAGTTTTAACGGTGTTGTAGCTACTGAAATTACTGAAGTAACGAGACTTAATATCTCATGTCTCACGGCAACGAGCGCAATGTAGTGCAGTATTTCTTAATTAGCGCCACGTTATTATGGGCAGGTGTACCACTTAACATCAGATGAACGTCCCACGTCGCAGCTTCGATCAATAAAAAAAAAACACATTTTCAGTTTTGAAAGACTTTTTCATTAAGACTGAAGTTACTGTCACTTCCCGTTAAATAACAACTATGCAGAAGGAGCAACTGTGTTCCAGAATATTATAGTTCTCACGTTTTTACTGCTGGTAGGTCTCCGTTGCCGGAAACCATCTAGGTGACTACCACAGCAGTGCCTACATCTACTGCAAAACAGTATACACACTACTGTGCTTTCTTTTGAAGAGCACTGTAGCTAGTGTAATTACTGGGGTAACCAGACTCAACATGTTATGTCTCAGGCGACGAGCGCAATGCAGTGCAGGGTATATCAGGGTGACTAGCGCCACGTTGTTATGAGCGTATCACTTACCATCAGGTGAACGTCCGGCTTGTCTCGTTGCCTAATTGATTAAATAAAAAAAATGAAAAAAACACAGCAATGTCATTTTATGTATGAAAAAGAGTAAGTTAACCGGAAGGTATAATTTTTCGATCTTTGAATCATTTAAAACATACTGCATCACTATTTCACCATCAGCCGATGGATAAGATAAATTCTAATAAGTGAACAACAGTAACTTAAAATTTTGTTGTTGTAGTTTTAAAAATTTATTATAGTTAAGTGAAGTTATATTTAAGTCAAAGTCAAAAGAGTGCAAGGGTTCCTGTACAATAACTCACGGGTCCCAAGTCAATCTCACCTGTCCCGCCAACAGGTTCCCGCCTTGTCGTGGCTGATGGGCTCAGTGGCGGTGGCATGGTCACCCACGGTGAAGCGAAGAGGAACTTACCCGGCCGGTCCGAGGCGGCCGCTCCGGGTTAGAGCTCCGGTGCTCCGTGAGCTCACCTCGAATGTGTGCCGATGGGCTGCAGAGGCGGCTTTATACTGCCCTTTGTAGCCGAAATAGAGTCGGGGAGAGAGAGGAGTGTCGGTATTGCGTCAGTATGCCGCTCTACCTATCCTCCGCGGCCGTACAACGGATGGTGGCGGACCCAAGATCGCATCCGGCGCAGGAAGTCCGAGGAGTTTTCTCTCTTGGCTCCCATGGCCTCTGGGTGACGGATTGCCCAAGTGGCTGTGAGAAGCCGAGAAGAGGGGGCGCTGTGTGTTCCGGTGTGCCCTCATAGAGTTGTGAAGGGCGGGTTGCGGGTTCTTCCCACCCTCCTGAGGTGGGGCTGCGTTGTGCGGCCGGCGCTGGCGAGTTCGCGGATGTGTGCGAGAGCATTCCCGTGACCCAGAAACCAGAGTCTCGTTTATTTATTAGCAGGGCGCACCACGAGCAACTGAGGTTGACTTGGGTCCCGTGACTTGTTGTGTGGGACCCAATACACCACTTTTGTTTATAGTTAGCATTGTTGTTTCATTTTGTTTATGGCCGGCCATATCGTCCGGTGGGGAAGGAAAATCTTGGAGGCCGCGTACCGGACCTAGGGGTGTAGGACGCACTCCCTCGAGATGGACCGACGACATCATAAGATGCGGTTGGAAATGGGTGGATGTGTAAAGCTGAGGACCGTATCTGTCTCATTGAGAAGGCCTACATCAAACAGTGGATTGAGAATGACTGATGACAATGATGATGTCATCATTAATAATTCTAAAAGTGCTACCAACATTATAAACTCTAATTATGCCTCGCTTGTGATGGTGGTGGTGGTGCATGATTTCTTTGGTTAGGATGTTCTTCTAATTAATAAGGGATATATAATTTTAAGTCTATGCGTCATATTCAAACTTAATACGTTTGTTATCTTCAATAATATCAAATATGCAAAAAATCTGTTCAAACATTGTGTTCCGGATTGAAGGGAGTTGTAGCTAGAGAAATAACTGAGGTGATGAGACTTAACACATGTCGCAACGAGCGCAATATGGTGCAATGTATACCATCCTAACTAGCGCCCCGTTATTATGGGCGGTCGTATCACTTATCATCAGGTGAACGTCTCGTTCATCGCGTCGCATTGTTGAACAAAAATAAAACCATTTACTTCCAGTTCTTCAAGTCCAGCGTCTCGAGATTACGAGATCACTAGCAACAATCGTCTCCGAAGCGGAACACAGTAATGTTGGCTAACGACTGTTTAGCGGTAGAAAAATGTGCTGCGGTGGTTACCTACTTTTTATTGGTTACCAGTCACCATCTAGTTGGTAGGATCACCAAATCACCTATTTATGAAGTGTGGATATACAGCATAAAGGTCTTGCTCCTTTAGTAATTTCAGCAGCTGAAGGACAAGCGCAATGTAATCAGACAAGAGCGAGTCGGTCACCTGATGTTAATTGGTACATTAATAAGGGTGAATAATATCACATATACCATCAGCCGACAGAGGTCCACTGCTGGCCATAAGCCCCTCCCAAAGGTCTCCGCTCCAGGGGTTCTTATGAGGGGATTTATGTCAATTTCCATCACGCTGGCGCAATGCTGGTTGATGGGAGCCAGAGCTTTGTTTGTTGATTAGCAGGGTCCACCACGAGCAGGCGAGGTTAGCTCGGATCCCGTGAGTTATTGAGCGGTATCCCTTACATCTCAGATGATATATACAGCATCATATTGCGCTCATCGTAATGTCTTGTTACCCCAAAAATGTAACTAACTACAGCGCCTTTCAAACCGGCACACGGTAATGTTTGACGGCAGGAATAGGAGCTGGAGCCAGACGGTCTCCGGCAACAGAGATCTGCCAATAAAGTTAACGTTACTTGCGGCTTAACTGTCACAGTTATTTACATCATCAGTCGATAGACGTCCACAGCTGGACATCGGCCTCCCCCAAAGATCTCTACATCGATTGGTCCCGCGTCTCCCGCATCCAGTGGGTGACATGCTAATAACTAATCTTTAGTTGAGGTCCTGGACTTTTTGTCGCTTCAGTATATAAATTCCATCATCAGAAAATTTCACTTCTTTTACTGGCCTCTGTTGCCAGAGACCGTCTAGGTAAGCAGCTACTGTTCCTGCTGCCAAACAGTAGTGTGTAAATATTAATGTGCTCCGGTTTGAAAGGCGCTGTAGTTGGTGAAGTTACTGCTTTTATGAGACTCGACATCTTATGTTTTAGCGAGGAGCGCAATATGGTGCAGCGTATATCACTCTAATTACAGCTATGTTGTTAAAGGTAAGTTATCAATTATCATCAGATGAACGTTTACCTCATCCTGCCGCTTTGTGGACTACAAAAATTAATATAATCTGTGTGTAAAAATAATGTTGTTATACAGTGTGTGTGTGTGCGTGTGTGCGTGTGTTTTGAAGTAGTTTGGGTGCAGTGAACGCTGGTGACTGTCGGCCGGCATTGACCGCGCGTTGCGCAATTGCTACTTGACATCAATGAGCGCCGCAGACGTACGCGCAGACGGGCGACGGCGGCCGGGGACAAGTTCAACGCATCCTCCTCATCTGTATTGTACCACTAAAGCCAATTCAACTCCAGTACCATATCGAACTGTGAATAAACAACGATGCACACCGCATTCATGTTTCTTTTTATTCGATGTACCAAGAAGACGGCGAGGTTTTCACGTGATGGTGAAAAATCTCGCCAGCGCTAGTTAGGTTGATATACACAGCATCATATTGTAGCAATAGGACATAAGATTTGTTAAATCTCATTACTCTTGTAATTTCAATAGTTATAATGTCTTTCAAACCGAAACATCTGAAGGTTGACTGCTAACTCTGAAAATAGTTCAGACTTTTGTGCATGGTAAAGTTCTTTGGGGGACGTGGCTGGGGATTTCCACCTATGTAGAGACTAATCACGATATTTCTGGAACCATAAGCCCTACAGACTTGAAATTTGGAAGTAATATTTCTTTACTCGATTATTGGTCAGGTAAGGACGGGTTTTACAAAACTCCTTCCCCAAAGGAAGCTGCGAGGGTGTTACGACCAGCAAAACGGGCGAGGGAACAACTACTTTAGTATACAAGTTCTGTTCTATGTTGTCTTGGTGCATCCGATTTACCATCACCATTATAAAATCTTCCCAGAAACTTCATATTGAATAAAGCAGAGCCTTCGCAATTATTTCTACGTATGTTATACTCTGTGTGCTCGTTCTTAATCTGTGTATATATATATATATATAATATATATTTTAGATTAGGTTTTGATAACACTTATTGCGAAGCGCCTAGGTCATATCTATTAAAGCAACGCATCTCAGTTTCGTCATACTACTGTTGCTGGCTGCATCCTCTTTGGACTATTGAGTTGTTTACCAACAGATAATTGCCTCCGTGGCACAGAAGATAACTAATTGTTTACTAACACAGGGCCCTTTCCCTCGATTCCGTAGCTATATGTTTTAGAGGTTGGTCTGTGATAGGGTTCTATTGCTACACTATTAACTACTTTAGTATTGTAAATCTGCCACAATAATTACATTAGCTACAGCTCGTTTCAATTCGGAATATAATAAATTAATACAGTACTATTTAACTACATATAGGTGGTGTAGCTGTAGCTAAATAAAACACCCCCTGTATTTGATTGATGTCTGTTAAATTGTAGTAAATTAAAGAAGTCGCAATGTGAACTATTTAAAATAATTTGCATGTAATTTTCAAGTCTGTTACACTTTCATTAGCGGGAAGTCTTAATGTACATATTTCCGGTCTCAATTCTTCGCGTCCGCGGCAGCAGGTAAAGCAAGTACTCAAGAAAGGAAAGGTCAGGAAAAACGGTTGTCTGCGAGACTCTTTGTTTGCGGATAAAGTGAAACATGGCGACGAGCTCTGACGCGGGAGGAAACGACAATTTGAAAGGAATAATTGTGCACCGATTAGTAATGGCTATAGTATTGTTTTTTTATTACATAAAGCAAGATGTAGCAGGATATTCATCTGATCTTAAGCGTCCTCCTGCGTGTAATAATGTGGAGCATTATAGTCGCCTATAAATACTCCACGGCCCCTTGAGTTAACACAGCTTTGGACATAAACTTTCATTAGCTAGTTTTGATGATATATACAGGTTGTTCAAATGGTAGTTAATGGTAAATACTTTTGTGACAGTGTACTACTGTTTAGGATGTTTACAGTGCGTAAAAATGGATCTGTGCTTTGGAACTTAGAACATCACTTTGATACTCTATTATCTATAGTGCGTTTCAGATTGGACTATAGTATTGTTTTCAGCTATTCACGTTGAGGTGGTACCTTCTCGAAGTCTTGAAAATACTGTCAGTATATTATAGAATAATATTTGAGTTTAGCACATAACAAAATCGAGAAGAATCAAGTATATCTTTTGCATCAAAAGATGAAACATCTACAATATTGTTTTCATAGAGAATCGTCTTCCTTCACCAAAGAAATATTATAAGTAAAGGAAAATGTTGTTAAGTTTTTATTATACTATATGAATAACTTAACTTTTAAATAAACAAATCGCATACTCAAACTATATTTTGTACACATTAAGTTACTGTGTTTACCAATGTATAGAGCAAGTGTTTCACGAGTTACGCGTTAACTTAATGTCCTTGAGTAACCGAGAACAGTCTCATTAAACAACAAAGTAATTAAAATGGTTCATATAATAATTAAGTTAAGGTTATTTTTGTAACGGCAGTGTTGCTATAGGTATCATACAAACACGTTTTCCCCAATGATCTTTATTTTGTAAGGAATCACACAAATTAGTTATTCGCGGAATAATAAAATTTAACGCCATTGTCTTTTGTATTCGGTTCTCTTGTAAAGGATCTGTTTGAAATTTAGATTTCATATATGATTTATAAAGTAAGGAGAACGTTATAATATTGGTTGGGAGAACACCAAGGTCTCTGTGGTTGATGCAGTAGCTAATCGTTCGCAATGGAATATTTATGGTCCTTTCCATTTATGGTGAAAGATAGCTGTAAGGTTTTTTGTAAAGGAACTTGGTAACTGATAGACTACAAAATTATCCTCGCAATCTATCTAATTATAACATTCAACAGCTTCTTTTATTGTTTAGTTTTCTGGGATATTGTAACTGTCTTGTTATCAGAGCCAAGAAAGCTTCTGGTATATGTCGGCTTTCTTTACAATGTTTCCTTTCTTTAATATCTTATAGCTCAGTTTATAACTCGTACGATTACTTTAAAAATAGCTACCAGGGATTCTATTTTAGATGTATATAAGATTGTGTTACTATAATAAATCACAAAACACTTAAAACAGGATAACTAATATCCCGCTGTAAACGTGTCGCAGTAAATAGTAATAAATAAGTCGTCTAGCGCATGTCCATAAAGCTGCCGATATCAAATCACAAAAGTTTTCAGCGCTCTAAACATGAGCTGTGAGGTGAGTCCCCACTGCGAGCGGGCTAAACAGCGATTCAGTTATATTGTTCAAATATTAAAATGTTTAAACGCCGTATTAAATTGAACTATAGTGATCAACTAGAACATGATTTTTTTAATAACATTAACTTGTATTGACAATTTTGAAATGATGTTGAGTGATACTAGCCTTTGAATGTTAAAATGTGCTCGCCCAGAATATTGTGGCCTAAAATATTGGCGGCCCAAAACACTGAAAGGTTGTTAAGTTACTGTATAGGGGTGGTAGGAATGTAAACGGGTTGTAAACTGTACCATCAACTAATCTGCTCTTGTGGAAACAGAATCAGAAGCAGGATCGTGTTTAGAAATCGTTCCTCTAATACATTCGCACAATTGAGATCAAATTACAAAAATAATTTAGATTCAATTTTTGACGACTCCACTACATTCTAAGTTTTGTTTTGTCATTTTTTAAAAATTTAAAACTACCTTAAGAAAGTGTAACTAACTGTAGCCTACTAGAATCATCATCATCAACAGCCGATAGACGTCCACTGCTGGATATAGGCCTCCCCCAAAGATCTCCACATCGATCGATCCTACATCACGGACAGTATCCCAAAAGATTGCTAGACTTAAGTGGCAGTGGGCGGGGCGTATTGTAGAGCGAAGTGTTGGGAGGACTTCCACAAGTTGAACCGACGATCTGGTGAGAATCGCAGGAAGCCACTGGACAGGAGCCTACTATAATCACCGGTTTTCTTAATTTGATATTAATTTTCAGTAAATTTATTAAATCTTTTTACTTGTCTGTAATTGAGACTTTGTCTATTATCTGTATTATAGGTTATGGCCGCCCAAGGTACAAGCGTAGCTTTGTTTTGGGTGGCACTGGCAAACTTTGTTATAATTATTCGTATATACTATACATACTTAAATAGAACATAAATCAGTTATTGAATACCGGTGATGTGTAAGACCTGTCTGTGCAATGGTTGGGAGTACGTGAGGTTGAAGGCGTCGCCGTCACGCCGGCGGTGCGGCCGCGCGGCGCCTCGCGTGCTCGCCGCGGCTTCCTGTCTTCACGCGACATCACGTGCCGCCGCGCCCATAAACCGAACCCTAGACAAAAATTGTAGACAGCGTCTACTGTTTATGACTTATTTGTTTTCCTAAACATTTTATTTTGTCATGTTTGTTTTCGCCACGTTCGGCAGCTAGTTTCGAGTACAACAGTAAAATTCCCTCAACATCCCCAATACGCATTACACATAAACAAGATTTTTCTTCTCTTCTATTCTCATTCAGGGATATTTTTTTTACAATATTTCTATGCTTATCCTTTCTTAGTGTATCTAATTATTTTGTTTGGTCTCATTATAATTTACTTTGTTTTATTTTACATCATGCTCTCTTATTTTATCTACTCATCTTAATTATTTTACATTTAATTTGTTTTTAACCACAGTATCTAAATTATGTCACCACGATCAATTATGTCAGATACAGTTTTAAACCTTACTCTATCGTAACCTACACCGGCTTCTCTATCTACTATATCATTATTTTTTTCTATATGAGTTATTTCCTTAAAATGTGAGAAGAGTAAATAACGAGTTGAAAGACATTTTCTTTTTAAGGATAAAATACTTAAAACCTTATCAAGTTACAAAGATACAGCTTTCCTTTTCCAATCGGAGTGGTGCTGGCTGACTTGATACGGTAGAAACTACTAAACTAGAACAACGAAGTGGAGGAGAAAGACAAAACCAGCTAACTTTACCATCCGTGTAGGATAAAAGCTAGCTAGGAAGAAAGAGAAAGAGAAAAGTTACACAGGAAAAATTGATTCATTATAAAACGATTACCTTCACTTGTACGTTAGGAAGAACGCTTTCGGTTGGTGGCGCAGTGTGTGCATCTTATGTCATTCATAGAAATAGTTTCAGAAGGAAAAGAACCTGTATTTTATTTATTATTTATTACGAATAGAAAATGTGCACATGTCACCCTTCTCATCACATTAACAAAGAGTTAGATTCAGTTCCAGATAATTTAGTTAATTTGTAATGGCAATATTGTGACAAGTTTCGCACAAATAGAGGGGGCTCTATTTCTATGAGGGTGTCTAGCTTCTATTGAACTAGTCAGAGGAACATATGTCCGGTGGCCGGTGGGGATGGGGATATCTTCCGGCTTGTTGGACTGATACTTGCTATTATTCAACGCTTGTTGACTTCGAATAAAATAGACCTTCGCTCAACACAATTGTCGGCATACAAATCTATATTTCTATTCCCCCTGATTTTATTTGTCAGAGCCCTTAACTACACGGTTAATCTTTTGTTTATTCTCCATCCCTGTCTCCCTATATTAGTCATGTTCTAGTCCTTTTCTACTTTATTTCATCATTTACTTTATTATTCCTAGGATACATTTCCTTAACTTAGATTTTGGTAAATGTTTCCTTGCTCTCTCTTCATCTTCATCTTTTCTCACTACTCTACGCTACAAATCTTAATTGTTATCTACTTCAAAATCTACTGTTTCTTTTTTAAACATTTTGGTGCATTTTTTATATAGATTATAAGAAAGAGATTTAACTTCCCCGTCATCGTCACTACGAAGGCCTCCTTTAAATCTCATTCGGCGGTCAGATTAAGTAAAGTGCGTACTTGTTTCATTGTATCTATCAAAAACAACAATTTCGTAAAATTTTTTACAATTCCTTTCTAATATAAGTACAATGAATACTTTCACCAAAAGTTAACTAAATCATCAAATCAATTGTGTTCGGTCATTGGATTGTATGTATTGTGGAATGATATCACCAACTTAATCTTACCGTCATGTTAAAAGATTACCATTGTTTAAATGTACTTCTTAAATAGGTTTTCACTAACTGGATTCAGTTTGATGGCTTTATTACTACCTTCGTGTTTGATAGTAAGGCTTTTGAGGTTTATCGTATAAGTCTCTTATTTGTCTAGTAGTGGATATTCATTATCATTCATATCATTAATAAATTAAAATACAATCCATCTTTCTCTCCGTCCTCTTCCATCAAAATGCTAGGTACCACCGCAGGAGCTATTTGTGCCGCAGTACAGTATTTTGTTAATATTACTGTTTCGCTTTCAAGGACACTGTAGCTAAAATTATTGGATTAACGAGATTTAAAATCTTAACAATCAGGACGATGAAGGCATGATGATGCTGTGTACTTCATCCCAACTAGCGTGATATTATAGGCAGGCGTTACGATTAGCTAAACATCTCACTCGTCTTATTGTGTCATCGAAACATTTCTTCTGTTGTTTATTATAACAAGAGTTATATTAAAAAAAATCTTTACGGCTCTTAAAAAAATCTCCCTCAAACCAAGTGATGCCTCCATCAAACATCAGCAAGGGCCCGGCCGCGATAAATAAAGAGGGTAACACATCGGGGACGGAATAATAATATTGCTGTGTATTGACCCGAGCCGCGTTGGGGCAACGGAGGCCACTCGCTCAAGTTCAAGGGCGGGGTGAAACGAACCCTTACGCAACTTTAGCGTGTCCTACAGGTGGATGCGGGGATGACTATTAACGCGTCGACAGACTACGCGCGTACGTTCCCGCTTATTTTTATATGGCAACATTACATAACTTAATCCGTATCTGTTAAAGGATGACTTCCATAACTTTACGTAAAGTTGTTGAACTCTTTTTATTTGATAAAGCTACGAGTAGAGTAAGACATTCACCCGATAGCGACACGTGCTCATGTAATGGCGCTAGTTCCTATGATGTACATTGCAACATTTAGCCCCACATATTGAAACCTAAATGATAAGTCTCGTTACCCTAGTAATTTCATAGTATTTGGCTCAGATATATGAGCCGCGGTGGAGTCTATCTAGACGGTCGGATATTGTGTTAAATATGTTTAGAAAAAAAAAAGGATTGTTATCTGAGAACCAGTAGTACATACAGTTACAGTATATATCCACTGGTCGACATAGACCTTATCAAGAATCTTTGATGTGATGCTGGTGGTAGATTAGATATAGATGCTGTGCAATACAAGTATAACTCTGCTCTGATATGAAGGGAGTTGTAACTAGTGAAGAGTATTCTCTACTAATTTTTTTTTTGTTATCGTGGTGGGGGATCTTCAAAATATACTCTCCTTCTCGGGGGAAAGCCCAGGTTGTGTTTGTTTATATCCACTAAATCCTTTCGGTGTTCATTGTTATTGCTTTAAAAGAAGCCCCGAGATTTCCTACGGAACACACCGGTGCGTATCTGCACGTCGCCTGAGCACATCCCGGGGGTTGCCGTAACCCTTCCCAGCACCACTTTGTCGAACAAGCAGCAGACCATTTTTTAATAGTCGGTTACCCCGGGCTCGCTCAGTGAGCGATGAGAGCACCCATCTTCAAAACTCACGAACCCGGAAACAGTTTTAGTCGTCATCTACGAAAGGCAGAGCTTACCTTAGTCCTATTCCTAACAGCACGAGACTACAGAGCAGTCGGAAACGGAACAGCAACCTACCAGCAGTGGTTTTCATTTACTAAAGATTATAGATTTTAATTGAAGTGATGTTATGAGTGAATTGCCAATGAATGGATTGGATGGCATTTTATTGGCAACGAGCATGAGAGCATTGAGTGGTGGCACGTTATCACACAGTGCGAGCACGTTGCGCCGGCACGCGAGCCCGCACGTTTCCACTCAGGCCTGTCTGTTTGTAAACACGTCGGCGAGTGTTCCGTTAAGCCCCCTCCTACCCCCGGTACCGATAAGTGCAGCCTTAACAGATAGGGGTGGTGATGACGGCCAAACGGAAATGCGTCTTATTTCATCAGCATCAACGCGAACTTCTCCGTGCAACAATAAACCCGTATGCTAGTTATTAGTGAACTCCTTTGATATCCGGAACGTTCTAATTCCTCTTCAGGAGTCCTCGACGGCGTTACGCTCACCACTTCCGGATGAACATGTCCGTTAGATTTCAAAGCGAATACTCTATTAATTGCACTAATTTTATATATAACTTTTATTATTATTATATTTAATTAAATAAATACTATTTTTATTTCCGCTAAGCAGCGAGACTGAGTGGTGAACCTAATGGTAAACAATATTCTGCTTGTATTAACGTGGTGTTAAGATAATATACACTACATCATAAAATATTGATGTTATAATAAATGCTGTTACAACAAAAAGGTGAATTGTGGTATATACTTACTCATTAAGTTATATTTTATTTTAGTATATTAATAAAGCTTTCATAACTTGGTAACTATTAATAGTTTAATTTTATTAAGTAAGTACATTGTATGTTCAGCCCTGGAGACTTAGGATAGTAAGAATAGGACTAAGGTAAGCCCTGCCTGGCGTAGAATGCAACTAAAAGGGTCTAGGAGTTTCGCGGGCCTTGAGGGTGGAAGCCCTTATCGCTCAACAAACGCACTTGCGTGGGACAGCGTATGGCTCAGTGATGGTGCCTAGGAGGGTTAGGCCCCTCCTCAGAGACGCGTTAACACAAAATGTAGAGGAGCACCGACGCGTTCTATAAGAGATCCCGAGGCCTCTTCGAATTACTCTGTCTGATGCAGATCACCAAGAAGGATATCAACTCTGACTTACCCCCAAAAGCGAGGTATCTTTTAGATCTCCCCTCTAGCCCGATAAAAAAATATTGAGTACAAAATAACTGCTTTTGAGATAGAAGTTTGTAAACTCTATTCTTAGCTCACCACTCAATGGCAGAAGCCACATCTCTACCAAATTTTGAGTGTATACGTCTAATAGTTGCGGAGATCTCGTGATGAGTCAATGGATCTATGGAAATCTCCTGTATATATAGGACCGCGTACTGGTACACGCAGTATCCGGAGGCCTCCCACAAGGTGGACCGACGATCTGGTGAGAATAGTGAGATCCTAATGGATGCGCGCGACGCGGAACCGATCGATGTGGTGATGATGATATATACAAATACACGTGGTAGATGGCTCCTTATGATTTTTTATAATATCTTTCTATACTTTATAAATAGTTTAACTTAACTATTAGTAGTAAAGTCATCGGCATAAAAGTTTGTTGATACAGTTAAACGGTTGGCGTGAAGTTATCGCGTTTCCGGTGGACTAATCAGTGAACTGATATTTGTAAACTCGCACGGCGTGGTCCAACACGTGAGCCGGGCCGCTCGTGATCCCGATCGTTTATAATTTGATATCCACAGTTAATACATCGACCGGGGTGTTTTTTATACAATTGAGCGACGACACGTGCGGGACGTTCACCTGCTTTTAAGTGACACGCCCGCTCACAACAACGTAGCAGTAGTTAAGATGGTATATACAGCACGACATTGCGCTTGTCGCCTGGGGTATAAGATGTTGAGGATCATTACCGGAGAAATTACACTAGCTACAGCATCCTTCAAACTGGACCACAGTAAAGTTTACACACTACTGTTTGTCAGCTTTAAGAGGCGCTGCAGTGGTTCCCACCTAGACGGTCTCTGGCAACAGAGACCAACGTTTTACCACCAGTTGCTGATTAACGTTGTTAGTAAATTTAACTTCCGTTTAAGTTATAGTAAACACAGATAATATTTAATTGGATCGGTTAATATTTATTGGTGGTAGTGTCTCTGCTGGTGGTCACCGTCCAGGTGGGTACCAACGCAGCACCTATCGCTACCGGCAAACATTAGTGTGTTCCGGTTTGGAAGGCGTTGTAGCTAGTGCAACAACTGGAGCAACGGGACTCAACATCTTACATCTCAAGGCGACGAGCGTAATGTGGTGGCTAATTAGCACCACGTTGTTATAGGCGGGCGTATCACTTGCTATCGAGTGAACTTCCCAAACGTCTCTTCGCTTCGTTGAATAAAAAAAAATGTGAATATAACTGCAACATGCCCTCGAGTGGAAGACGGTTTCAGAAATACTTATCGCTTTTATATATAACGACTAATAATAATAACTTTAGGAAGAAGACTTGCAGTTTTAATGCAACCCCCGGAATGCGATCAACCCTTGTTACCACTTAATTGAATGAGTAGTGGTCATCAAAAGGCTGGAATGATGATGACGATGATGTTGCACTTCAATAATGCGAACTATAAAAGTAGTATGGGTTTGTGATGGTTTTATTTTATTGGAAAAATCATTAATAACTCCTCCCTTCTCTTTCTTCTTTTTTCATCTTCTCTACTATCCTTCTAGTATGAGAATTAATAGGTCTCAAATATAGGTGTTAAAAATTCTTTACTTTTAAAAGTATTGGTAACAATCAAGTAAGGTTTAACATAATACCTAACAGACTATATCATCATCATCCGTCTACTGTTGGACTTAGGTCTTCCGCACATCGATCGGGTAGAGATGCGTATGGGGGGATTTGGACCATTTCCCACCACGCTGGCCCAATCTGGATTGGTGGGAATACAGACTATAAAAACTAATAAATTGTGCTTTAATTACTACACAAAAAAAACTGCAATTAGAAATTTGTGTTACTGTTACCAGGGATTTGTTACTCACCATTCGTGTATCGTTTTATACGAATGATCTAATCTAAGAAGTGGGTTAGGGCGCGAGTGTAAGCGTTTGTTATATATAATAAATAATGTAAATTATATAACAAATATCAATATATGTATGTATATATACATAAATGTTTATAACAATATTAGTAACTGATTTAAATGTATCCGAACCCTTTTAAGGTATTCCACTAAACTTGATCTCGTGCTGATTGAGTCTAGTGCCTGCTAGCGATTGTTTTTGTCTTTTGTTAACTTAGTGAGAGAGGGCACCTAGGTCTAACTTAGAGAGACTTAAGGCATGCTTTCATACCTAACACGAGACCTATTTCAAACTATAAGTGTCCATCGGTGAAGATGAGAATGATAACGAACTCGGTCTCTTATTATTTCGTTGTTTAAATATAATCCATTGTCTATCCAGTGTAAAATGATCCCTCGCAATATATTAAAAAAAAATATGGTTAACTTAAAAATAACTTGCATTCATTACGTACGATTGAGGTAATTTGCACGTCTGCATGTTAATATTCTAATTCCGTTACCGTAGTTTTTTTGTTACTTAATTACTTTTGTGGGTTAAGTTAAAATTGAGAGATGTAAAGATACCGCATACTGACTTGGCCGAGTTGAGAACGGCGTAGAAGAAGTGTATTTTTTTTTATTCTACGAAACGATGAGATGAGGAGAACGTTCACGTGATAGTAAGTGATACGCCTGCTCATAACAACGTAGCGTTAGTTAGGATGTTATACACATCACATTGCGTTCGTCGCCTTGAGACATACGATATTAAATTTCGTTACCCCAGTAATTACACTAGCTACAGCGCCCTTCGAACCGGAACACAGTACTGTTTGTCGGCTGCGATAGACGCTGCGGTGGTACCTAGACGGCCTCCGGTACCAAAGACCTACCCCACTTTTAGTAATTGTGTATTTCTTGTTTATAAATTCTAATGCTTTAATAATATTGTTATCGCTGCTCATATCTATTTTATTTACGTAAAGTCCTTTAAAAGTCCTTCCCAAATGTGCACGTGCAAGTGTTTGTGTGTGTATATACGTGTGTGTGTGTGTGTGTGTGCGTCGTGTTTTTGTAGGAAATTGTTTACTATAGCATTCTACACGAGAGTGTATCAGGTCGATAGTCGACATATGTATACAGTTCCTAACGACTTTACGTGAAGTTGTTGTAATTAGTTAATAAATAAACAATTATATTAAAAATGTTATTATTTAGCATATGTTAGGTGTAAGTTAATGATTTAATGTAAGTATTAAGCCGTTTTGATATTTATGTGGGAGCTAGTAGAGAGATAAACTTGGAAACCGTCGTTAACGGCGGCTATAGACTTTACCTATAATATTAAATATGAAGATAATATAACAGTTAAGTTATATACAAAAAAGTTTTTTTTTTATCCAATTAAATGACCACACGAATGGGACGTTCACTTGATATTAAGTGATACCGCCTTTCATAACAACACAACAAAGTGGCGCTAGTCAGAATGTTAGCACCTCATTACGCTCGTCGTCTGAGATATAACACGTTGGTCGAGTCTCGGTATCCACCTGGACAGTCTCCAGCAACACAGACCTTACACCAGTGGCAGGTGGTACACAAACAAGTTCCTTAAGAGACTATTTCCTTGAACTCCAGTTCTATCACGAGGTGAAGGCCTCATCATAATATATCCAAGTGAATACGACAATGAATTGTATAGGTGATTGAAATAACTTAAGGAAGAGCTATCACGTATTAATAGATACTCTAGTTCCAAAGGTCGGCCACCAAAAGTCTGATCGGCCCTCGTGAGAAGGTGAATTGGTGTCAGCAGCGATTATGGGATTCAGTGAAGCAGTGTTCCTCTTCACGGTACACCGGCAATCGGGTGACGACGTCGAGTGCGTCGTCAGCCGCTGGCATAACTGAACACCGCACTGAATACTTTCATATATATTTTGATATCACGATGACGTCATTAACTGTCTCGCTAAACTCTACTCAAAATGTTCTATGGAAGAGACCGTCTTCTGCTCTCTTCTCTATCTCCTCTCTTTCGTCGCTATTAGTACTATTACTGGTGGTTGCCGAAGACCTATGTGGGTGGCGGCAGAAATAAGACCGCTGTTTCTATTTCTGCAGCCAGACAGTAGTGAGCAAACATTACTGTTTTTTACCGGTTTGAAGGGCGCTGTAGCTATTAAAATTACTGACGAAACGGGCCTTAACATCTGATGCTTATTATGTCATCTAATGTTTCATTTAATGAAGCGACGGGACGATCGGGTAATTCGACTGGTGGTAAGTGATACGCCTACTCATTACAACATGGCGCTAGCTTGAATGGTATCCACAGCACCACACCCTCGTCGCCTTGAAAAATAAGATGTTGAGTCTTGTTACACTAGCTACAGCGCCCTTGAAACAGGAACACGGTAATGTTTGCACACTACTGTTCAGCGGCAACAGGAGTTGGTATGGTGGACGGTCATCAACAGCAGAGACCTACCACTATAAGCGAGCTAAAGCCTAATCATGTGCAGCGTAGAACCGGTTAAAACCGGTTCAGAGTGTGATAAGTTTTTATGGAGTCCACAAATAGAAGCATCGAGAAAATAGCTGATCGACTATATACACGACACGTGATGCGGAGCCGGTTATGGGACAAGTTTATATTACTCGAGCCCAGTTGACATTGAACATGCACACCAACAACCCTCACATATTCCATTGGGTATATAGGTTACTTCCAAATAGGGAGGTCTCTGCTGCCGGAGACCGTCTAAGTACCACCGCAGCTCCTACTGCAGCCGGCAAACAGTACTGTCCGAATAGTATCGTGTTCCGGTTTGAAGGACGTTGCAGCTAGTGTAATTACTGTGGGTAACGAGGCTTAACATCTTGTCTCAATGCGACGAGCGCAATGTGGTGCTGTGAATACCATCCCAACTAGCGTCACGTTGTAATGAGTGGGCGTATCACTTACCATCAGGTAAACGACCGGTTCGTCTCGTCGCTTCAGTAATTATAAAAAAGGTTAAGCACTAACGTATAAGTTTAAGTTACGTACAACGTTATCACTTATATTTTTTTATTTCACAGTGACGTTCACCTGATGGTAAGTAATACCCCTGCCTATAACAACATGGCGTTCGTTAGGATGGTATACACAACTTGTGATGTATGATGTGAAATATCATTACCTCAGTAATTTCACCAGCTACACCGCCCTTCAAACCGGAACACGGTACTATTCGCACAGTACTGTTTGCGCTGCGGTGATACATTCACGACCAAGAAACCAATGAACAGTAATTAAATTTAGATTGTAATGTAAATATTCTAACATGTCCAACTGCTCCAGTTCAAATTAATAAATGTTGTGATGATAAGGAGCAGCTTCCGGGTATCGTTTCCGTGCTTATTTCTGCTACTCAGCGGTAGTGTGCAAACATTACTGTGGTCCAGTTTAATAGGTGATGTTACTAGTGAAATTAGTGACATACTGTATGAGTGCAATATGATGCTGAACATTGTGTGCAGTGGGAAAGTCATGGTTGAGGATGATCAGGTAACGGACTGGCATATCTGAGGGGTCCGGATTGTTCCGCCGAACCAGATAGGAAAGACTGTAACACGCTGATCGCCAACCTTCACTAGTTGGAGAGGCGCTTTAAGAAGAAGACAGTGGTACGTGATAAGGGTTACTGGTCATCATCGCAGGGTTGAAAGGAAAATAATTGCGCGTATTGTTACGTGTGCCGAGATTGCGGTGTCCCACTTGTGAAGCGGCGGCACTCCACAAGTGGGAGACGGGATGGTGTACAGACGCGCGCGCAAGTGTCCGCGTTACGTCTAGCCAGTGGTAACTCGACCTTGACCTTTCGGCGGCGGGGAGATGCACCGCATTTGCATATAAACGCACGCCCGCCGCCCGCCGCCCGCCGCTTGCCGCCCGCCGCGATTATCGTCGCGAACTGGTTTCTATAAACTACTGCGGCGGACGCGACTGGTTCCACTGCTAGTACGCTCGCGTTCGAAAGTTGTATGGCTACCACAAACCCCTTCCCTCTACACTACCTCAACCATCTCCCCGCCTCACCGACGTCTTGAACTCCCCGCAGAAGTTCAAAGTTTTATACTTGTTCTTTTAACTTATGCGAATGGCAGATGGCAAGTGTAATCGGTTACGAATGGTTACTTGATTACTTAAGTAACGCTGATGATTTAATTTATATAGATAATTGTATTTTTGTCCCAAACTTAATTATGCGTAATTAATATTTCTATTTTCTATACATTTCGTGTTTGAACATAATCTTATCTATATATCTATCTATTTATCGATGTTTCCTCTCATTTCATTCGAGACGTTTCCTTCAAATGAGATGAATATCCATAATAAATCAATTGGAGTAGATGAAATAAGTATAGCAGGATGATCACCAGATGGTAAGTGATATGTCCGTCCATAACAAATTGGCGTCACTACAGTGATCTCTCTCTAGGGTCGTTCCCCCATGTCTCATGATATATCGTCATGTAGATATACGTTGCCAAGCGAAGAGACGAGCTAGATGCTCATCTGGTGGTAAATGATACGCTTGCGCATAACAACGTGGCGCTAGTTAGGATAATATACATGGCACGACATTGCGATCTTTGCCTTGAGGCATCCTCCTTAGATGCTAAGTCTCATTAACCCAGTAATTTCACTAGCCACAACTCGTTTCAAACCGGACTAAAGTAGTTTTTACACAATCCCGTCTTATCTAGTCGTTGTATTTACGCAATTTTCTTTATGATTGTTGTTCTAATATTTATATATATATGTGTATATATATATATGTGTATATATATATATGTGTATATATAAAGTAAGGAGTTAATATTTGATTACTAATTTAAAATTTCTAGTTGAAATCCTAGGTTTTTTAGGGTTAAAAATATATTTAAACTTTGTTATAACAGCAGATATTCATAATAATTGCAATAGTATAACTCGCTGTACGTACAAAATTATCCTGCTTAGCTCAACGCACGTCTTTTGAATAGAAGCCTTCAACATCATCACCATCATTATCTTCGTCATCTCAACCGATGTCTACTGCGTTAATATAAAATAATATTATTAGAGTGTCAGCGTTGTGCGCGCGAGTGTACTCGTTTGCCAGCTAAAGGGCGATTGGAGTTCGATTGTTAATAAAAATATTTATAATGTACATATTGTTAATAATATTGCCTGAAGTCGTGCTGGTCATTTTTGGGCCAATTATGGACCATAATTTCACATACGCCCCCATGTAGTCATTCACCGAGTGATGCTGTCATGGTGACAGATTCACAATCTTTCCCCAGGATTCGAACGAGAAACTTCAGTGTTATTAGGCGATGGTTAGTCTTCTATTAGATAACGCACAAATCTGTTCGTTTATTTATTCCACCAACCCCCTAGGGCCAGAGTGGTGGGAAATGGTCCAAATCCTTCAATATGAACGGAGGTCGTGCTTGACAGTATGAAGAGTCGCAGGAAGCCGCTAGGTACGGGCAGTGCAGGACCAATCGCTGTGGAGATATTTGAGGGACCCTTGCTGACCAGCCGTGGAGGTATATCGGATGATGACTGATGCACTTTTATATAAGATGGATAGTTGTAATATTTTCTATAATTTACTACAGGCTCATCTTCTAACAAGTATGTCCTAGGTCTGACTCCAGGGGTATGGTGGTGTTTGGATTGTAGCTGGTATCTTCAAACTCGTCTACCTTTTCGCTATCGATGACCTTCCTGTTATAAATCATCCAACATGGGAGTAATAGAGTACGGGCGCAAATTATTATTTTTTACTTATCGATGTTATATACAGCATCACATTGTCCTACTCGTGATACATGAGATATTAAGACCTGTTACCGCGGTAATTGTACCAGTTAAAATATATTTAAAACAGAATGCGATTGCAGAAATACGAGTTTCGATAGTAATTAGACGGTCCCGGCAAAAGAGATCTACCACCAGCAAAATTACCAGTAATAATGAACGAGAGATAATAAAGAAGAGAGTAGAATAGAAGGTCTCTTTTATATAATATTTTGACATATTTTGTTTACACTGCAACAGATTATATTAACCTTGGAACATATATTGTTATAGATGAAACTATTTTGTTTTATTAAATACGCCGGGGGATGAACTTGGAAATAATTAAAATAAATTGTATTAATATATCAAATATATAACAAATATAATAATACATAATATATACACAAAACGTGTCATTAAATTAATGTATATTATATGCAAACATTAACATAAATCACATGAAAAATAATATATAATGCATGTACGACAGTATTATTGAGGGTTGTATGCGTTTTGTTTTATTTATTGCATATTTAAATGTAGATGACGTTAATTATTTATATATGGAGATGAGAGGATTTCGGCCGTTTCCCACCACGCTGGTCTAATGCGGGTTGGTGGGAGCCAGAGCCTCGTCTGTTGATTAGCAGGGTGCGCCACGACCAGGTGAGGTTGGCTTGGATCCCGTCAGTTGTAGTGCGGGATTTGATTAACATTTTATCTCAACGGTAGTGTAACACTATAAATGGCATTGGAATCGAACTACGGACCTTCATGTTACGAGGCAAGTGATTAGCTACTGTGGTGGAGTATGGATACTGGTGGTAGGTCTCTGTTGCCGGAAACCGTCTAGATAGGCACCACCGCAGCCCCTATTGCAGCCGACAAACAGTATTCAAACATTACTGTATACCGATTTTAAGGGTGTTGTAGCTAGTGATATTACTGGGGGTGATGACATTTAAATCTCTAGGCGACGAATATAATCTGTTGCTGTGTATATCATCCTAACCGGTGCTGTATTATGTGTATATACAGCAAATAAATTGTAAATTGTATACAATGGTGATAGATATATACATAAAGAAGGGAATATCGTTGGTATAGATTACATGTCAGTAGAGAAATTAATCATATATATATATACATATGTTTATATGTATATACATGTCTAAGAATATATATGTATATATAAACATACAGTAGATTTTTAACTTTTCCTCTATCTTTAATGGAATTGTGGATGTAATATTTCAACTTATTTGCCGTATCAACAACAGGTTTACACTAGTACTGCATCATATATATATATATATATATATATATATATATATATATATATATATATATATATATCCATTATACTCAGACAAAGATCGGTTTTTATAATTTTTTAATGTTGTGTTTTCAAATTAACTATCTTCTTAAGTTGAAGTATGTAAGATATAATTTAAGAATTCACTGATGCGGTTCGCTTGTAAATAATGTGTCTCACTCAGGCTTCAAGATCAAAAGTTTTAACCTATTATTACTTCCATTACCTCAGGCTCAGTTTATTACAAAATTACACTGAAACAGTAATGTCTGCATACTACTGTGTAGTAATAAAATTGATTGGCGGAATTGCATCTTGTGTATATATTTTGAGGATAAATTATTCTTACATAATGCAATTGCCGATTAGATATCTACTTATTATTAAAACCTGGATGATTTATTATTGAAATAAAAGTTTATTTAGAAGCTAATAATGTACGATATTGTTACAGTGTCTAAGAGCATCTGTACACTCATTAATCAGTGTTAAATCTGATAATAATTGTTTAATACGAAGGAAGTATTTAATAACTTATTGACTGCTGTAGACAATAACGTGTTTACTTAATGGAAGTATCTGTTATATTTACTACATTATTTGTAGTAAGTCATTACAAGTGTAGTATTCTTTTTAAGGACCTCTAAGGATATACGACATATAATAAAAATCGTGATGTGATTTTTTTAGATTACATAGTGACGTGTTCTTCATTTGTAGGAGACCGCAGCATGCAAATTGATATATTTATACGAAAACACAAATTAATAATATTTTTGTATTGCTTTATAAATATTTATGTTAATATATGAAATTTTAATTTGTTATATATTTACAATAGAACAGTTCCGGTCGCTCAAAGGAAGTACGAAGGTATACAGCTACTGCTGAACTTTTGGCGGGAGCTATGTGCTTACCAACATGTCGGTCAAATCGATCGTTAATATATCTATCAATTAAACTATTAAATAAATTTGTAATTTACTACAATATTTATTAAATTATTAATAATATATTAAGTATACACAAATGCTTTAAACAAACCCCGTGACATTTTGATAACTTATTAAAAGTGTCATATAAACAGAATAATATACTACTCAAGTAATAAACAAGAGTGTTTCCGTTAATATTCAATTAAGTTTAATCTTTTACAATCTATCACAAGAAACATACACTTTAATATATTGCTGCGATATTTATCACCGAATGATAGATACATATCTATTATTCATCGATTTTAATTAATTATTCATATATAAATTATTAATTATTTGCTCCATATTGTCATGTAGCCGCATTGCTACTTCAATGTTGAAATTGATTCAGTACGGCGTGTCAAGTTTTTAAATCTGCGTGTTTACTATTGTAATGCACTTTAATGTTAATTATTATTAATAATTAACGTATCGAATAAATTAATAATAAATTTTAATTAACACGACTAATAAATCCTTAGGCAATAAATTATAATTTCAAAGCTTAGTGACATTTCGTTGAATTTCATATTGGAGTGGCGCGCCGCGTCCGCCGGCGGGACCGAGTTTTTTTTAATAACTAAGCAATCTTTATCGGTTTTTTTTTTGCTTTATGATTTTTCACATTGTTTTTTTTTTTAATAACTTACTGAAATATGAAACCATAAATAAAATACATATGGTTTATTACGCAAAAAATTAATCCTATCCACCCGCGGTGAGGTTTTATGCCAATCTATTCATCTTCGGAATATTAACAATAATAATTTGTTGTTATAATAATTATTAATAACATATATAAGATAATTCGTTGATGATAGTAATTAAATTTCATGAAGCTTTCATTATTGTTTTTTTTTTTCGAGTTTCAGGAAGCAAGAAGCTATTATTCATATTTTATGTTTCTATTTAAATTTTATACAATCTCATTAAAGTTTGTGCGATAAAAATATTTCGCCATTGTTGCTTAATAGCGCGCTCTAAGTTATACCTACTACTTATAACGACATGCAAAGTTATGAATCATAAATTATAACAAATGTTACCGCATTAAATCGTGCATTTTGACCACTTATTTTAATGTTGGTTGGTTATATGGAAAGTAAATAAATATCGCGGGAATATACAATTTAGTGTTACAGAATTTGTCGTAGTTAAGTTAAATGATAATTACTGCAGTATATATATTTTAGTGTAGTGTATGTCAGTGGTATGCGTCGGAGGTTATTTACTCACCTGTGTGACAGTAGTCTTCTAAATAGTGCCTCGCCGCCCGCTGCACGATCGAGTAGTAGAGGCTGACAGAAGATGCGAGCGCCATTCTACCTTCTCTTCTTTACTCCCTCTCTAATATTCTAGTGTCCAGTCCGACAGTTTGTACAATTGGAACGCCCCCTAAAGTTTGTTAGAGTTTCAACCAAAACAAATAAACGAACAACTCAATATACAACTGCTTTAGTTTGTGACGAAATCATAACAATGCGAAATGAAACCTCAAATGAATATAAATGATACTAGTTTGAACTGCGTTTAGTTGCGGTTGTACCGGAAATTTTGACCAACGTAATATATTTTGCTTATCGAAATATTAACACGGTGTTTCATTTTTGATTGTTTATTTTGTATGTCCAAAGTCACAATTTAATGCTCACTGCTCGCCGCATCTCTACCGCCGTCCAAAAGTCTACGCGAAATCAAACACGTAAGTCAAAAATAATATAAACGTATGGATACAAGCGGCGCGCGCCGCGTCTACAGCGACACTGGGGCTCCGCTGAGTTTTTTTTGCTTCCCCTTCTAGCGGGAGGACGCTCCGCCACGTACGGACGGCTAAGCCGAACCTTTCCATCTATCCAATTAAATTTCCCAATTTTTAGACAACACTTTGTTTCTTTCATTTTCGCCGAAAAATCCTTCCTTTCCAATAAGAATATCTCATCCGTATTAGGAAACCAACCACTGCTAAGAATGCACACAATTTACTTCGGACATATTCAATTTATTTTTACAAATTTTCTGCGTACGAGAATATTTATTTATGATGTAAATTTAAACAAGAGAAGGAAGAAGTTATTTTTTTCTCTCATTGGATTGATATTGGAGTAACATTTTAGGAAATGGCGGCGGCTAGGAAAGGCGGGAAAATAAGTTTCCCGCCAAACAGCCTCGAGACACGCGTACGGAAAGTAATGTTGACGTTTGCTTTTTTTTCCTTTTTTCGCTTAGGGCTACCATTTAATGACTGCTTGTATCGAATACTGATCTTTTTTTGTAATTCTCTAAAAGTGAAAGTTTATAGCGGTGCGTTGTGACAATTTTGTTTTATTTAGTTAAACAGCTCGAAGGGTTAATTATGCAATGCACTTTATATTTGTTAAAAACAATATAAAATGCATATGTTGTATCTATAAATTTACAGATACTAATCAAATCATGTGAACGCAAAAATTATATGCGTAATCAATAACAATATGCCTGTATACATTATTTGTGTCTAGATTATTGAAATGCAGAGACTAATTAATTTTATATACAGTGGAGATGGCACCGGCTTATCGGCCGTGCGGAGATAATCATTCGTGGCGTCGCAATTATGACGAAACCCTTTAAAAACGATTCGCGTAAAATAATGGAAAAAATAAAAATGAGAAAAATGTTCATCAACGCGACACGACACTCTGCACCCCCCGCCCCGTGCCGTTCCCTCCCAACCCCGGCTGCGCCTCGAGCGGCGGGGGGTGCGAGCGAGACGGCGCTGTACACGTACGTGCTCATATCTGCCGTTGCATCTCGCGCCACCGAGTTTCATACGAAAACTACCCGCGTTGCGCAGCGATGTTTCCGATCCGAAACAGCGTCCGCCCTCACCCCTACAGCCGATTGAATACCGTAGCTCGCTTAATTAAAGTTCAGTTTATATTGTCATTAAACGGCCACGTTGTTACAGCCGTGATCGCGAGTCCTGCTGAAGTTTTGGACTCGTGCAACTGTGAGCAGAAACACAGCGGCACGCTAACTTTAGCGCGCGTGGCGACGAGGTGCACTCACCCACACGCCGCGGACGCGCTCGTGGCTTGCCGGTGTGTGTGTGCGTGCGCCGCGCGTGTGTGCGCACAAAAGTTCGTATTGAAGTTTTCGGTGGACTTTCTTTGTGTCGGTGATTTTTTTCGCGGCGTTACGTGTGTGTGCGCGGGTCAGTCGGATTTTTTTTCCGAGTTTTTCTGTACGCACACCGGCGCGCGCCGCACACGCGCGTACGGAGCGTGCGGAGCGTGCGCGTGTGCGCGTGTGCGCCGGACGCCCGCTCTTTGTGCCCGGGGATTGTAAAAAATGTCGTATTGGATTCGAGCTGCGCTAATGAATGATAGATAGAGATTGGTACTCGCATGATCTAAAATCTGATGTGGGGTTTTGTTGGTGCTTCTTTTTCCGCTTTCCTCTCATCCCGACGGGGCGCATTTGCGAATAGAATTTTATATTTGCATATGCATTAGAGCATCTCTTTGGAATCATCCTCCGTATACTGAATAGAGGATTATAAAAAATAAATAAAGGCGCTACTATTTTTAAGGTGACCTATTTACGTCGCTACGGACATGTTTGTTGTTGAGCGACGATACGGGTGGGATGTTCACCTGGCTGTATCATTCTTGCCCATAATAATGTGGTATTAGATTGGCTCGATAGAAACTGCATTAAAACACCATTAAATATACTTTACTTCATATTCTGTATATGTGTGACGATATATGTGTATATATTACCGTGTGTGGATGGTATTAGACGATTTAGGTATGTATCACTACTACTCCTATTTCTGCTGAAAAATAGTAGTGTCCAGATATTATTGTGTTTCGGTTTGAACAGCGCTCTGGCTTGTGTAATTACTGGGGTAATCTTATGTGTTAAGGCGACGAGCACAGTGTTCATCATCCTAACGCCACATTCTTATGGGCAGGCGTATCATTCATCATTTAATCAAATTACTGAAGTAACAAGGCAAAATTTCTTGAGGCATTGATCGCAATGTTTTGTAGTGCAAATATCTTAACCTGAAGTGAACACTTGATTACTTTACGTTGTCAAAAAGTTAATATGAGCGTTTACTGTCCGAGTTACTTCTTCCTCAACAAATGTATTGGAGAGTTTGACTAAAAAAAAAAAAACAGATTGTTAACTCTCCATCAAATGTAACTAGTAAAGTAAGCGGCAAATGTATTTACTACCTTTCACCTTTTAGTTAATAATTTATTAAGGCATTATGTAAATATGCGAGACTAGGAAACAGACACGAATACCACACCTGTGCAATTACGTTCACCTGATGATGTATGTTGCGAAGATAGATATGGAATTAGGAACAGATTTAGAGGTAGATATATTTTTTTATTCTACGATATGACCAGATGAGCGAGACGTTTACGTGATTACAAGTGAAATACCTGCCTGTAACGTGGCACTAGTTAGTATGGTATACACTGCAACACGTGCTCGTCGCTTTGAGACGTTAATCAAGAAACTGTGGTATTAGTGATGTTAGGTCTCTCTTAGCCAGAGACGGTCTAGGTAGATACCATCGCAGCTCACTACTGCACTAACATTACTTAATATCTTGTATCTCAAGGAGACGAGTGCGTTGGAGCAGGTAGTGAATGCTTTACTAACAGGTGAACATCTCGCTCGTTTCGTCGCTTACTGGAATTATAGTAAACATTACTGCTATGTAGTAAAAATGCAGTAGCAACCCACCTGAACGACAAGAGAGATCTGCCATCAATAAAAGATTATGTTGCTTCTGTATGTTGTATTAGTCAAATGCATTTCGGAGACAGCTGGTCAGTCTGGTCAGTTGGCGTTCAAGGGGAGCCACTCAGCTTAATACTATGCATTAGGCTGCGGTGTATTAATCTTCCGGATACTACGTTATTAAGCGTGAGAGGGATAAAAAATATCTGTAAAAAATGAGAGGGAAAAGAGGTCAGTAACTGGACCGAGTGCGCGGTAGTCACTGTGCGGGCGAGTGCACGGGCGGAGGAGACCTTGGACCGGCTTCGAGAGTTAGGAAATATACATAAGTGCATATCACTTTTAATAAAGTAAACTTCTTGATCATCCATTGGTGCGTAAACATTGCGCATTAGAAATTAAAAAAAAATCTTAACTAAAATTTCTCTGGTGGATGATCTCAAGTCATCGCAGAGCTGGTTACTGTAGCTAAACAGTAATTTGTGACTTTTACTGTGTCTAAGTTTGAATGGAGTAATACTTCGTGACTTGAGTAAGGAGAAGGATCATCTGATATCGAAAGACGACGAGCTTTATGTAGTGCAGTGTATATTATCCTAACTAGCGCCACATTGTTATGGACGGTAGAAGTCTTGTTACTGAACGAAAATAATTATTGTATTGAATTGTTCTCTAATTGTATATATTTTTTTTATTAAACACACACTATTAAAAAAAAATTGTATCTTTATAATACTAAGAATATTAAATCTAGCACTTTAAGATAACACTAGAATTATCGCAATGTTTTGGTAATAAACTTAAAATAGATGTTTTCTTCTTCTTCTCCTCTTCTAGAAAAGTAAAAACTTCTCTTTTCCTTTTTTACACGGTTAATTTAATTAAATTTATTTTTACTAGTTAATTATCCTGGTTCCAGTACATCCGGCGTGTGTACACGACGCACTCCACATATGTAAACACTTTGCGATCAAGACGTGGACAATGAGAGACGGACTTCTTAATATGGACCTGCCTCCTTTTAAAAATTGAGTGTTTTCATCTGTATATAAATAAATCAGTTGATGTCCAGCAGTGGACGATGATGATGATGATGATAATAATATATTTAAGACTATGTAGATAATTCTGTCGTCGACATACGATGTTGGTAATGGTGTTTGCTTGGAAATATTATGGATACTTCTTATCAGCCAGGTAACGCAAACTCCTGAGCATAGGCCTCCTTCAATGATTCTCATTGAAAGCGAATTGGCACTAAGCCCCATCACACTGGCAAAATGGGAGTTCGTGGGATGGTCAGAGCTTCGTTTGTTGTTTAGGAGGGTGGACCGCATGCAGATGAGGTCGACTTTGGCTCTTATAGATACTTAACAACATTTTCAGCCAATAGACGTCCACTGCTGGACATAGGCCTCTCTCAAAGGTTCCCACATGGATCGTGTGGGGCTTCATATGGGAGGATTTGGGCCATTTACCACCATGCTGTCCCAATGCGGGTTGGCGGGAGACCGAGTCTCAGTTTGTTGATTAGCAGAGTGTGCCACGAGCTGATGAGGTTGGATTGGATCCCGTGGGTTGTTGTGCGGGAACCCTTACACCCCTTGGATATTTATCTGCATTTATCAATTTTTATAGTTTACTTATATTATGAAAAGATAGTTCTATGGCGTTTTCCTACTAGAAGACGTATACATAACAAATATATATATATATATATATATATATATATATATATTTAATTAGTACACACACACACATATATATATATCTAGAATCTAAGTTCAGTTCTTTATATGATAGTTATGAATGAAATATTTAAAAGAGTATTAAGAAAGATAATGTTAATTAAAACCTGTTTTAGTATATATATATTAATATGTATTATTAGATTGAGTATATATATATATCAATATTATATAAGGTTAACGTTATTGTTAAAGTTTACAATTGCGTAAACTTTTTACCATTCTGCGGGTTGGTACAAAATACTGATAACATTAAGTCTGACCATTGTACTTTAAGTGATTGAAGCAAGATTTTTTATTTTAAGCAAATAGATGCAATAATTGTTTTTTTTTTATTTTCAGACAGATCAACGTTTCTCTTTCGATGACGCGTGGTGTGCAAGATGTAATTACGTCGTCAGCGCGGCTCCCAAAAGCGCAATTACTCCTCAGCTCAATTAGCTCACGGCGAGAGGCTCCGCCATTAAAAAGAGTTTCGTTTCTAACTGTCCTATGTTTCTATTTATTTATATACAAACTCATTTATATAATTGACCTATTAACACGTTTACTGCGGCGCCATTGTCGTAGGACTTACATCCTGTGCGTTAGAGGACTATCAGATCTCGCAGCCGTCGCTAATCGCAATGCGTTTGGGACCTGAACAATATCCATTTTCTTGACTTAACTACTGAATGAAACAGGAAGTTTGTATGTATTATATATATATATATATTTTATTCTAGGAATCGATTGAACAAGCGGGACTTTCACGTAATGGTGAGTGATACGTCTGCACGTAACAGTGGCGCTAGTTAGAACGGTATACACAGCACCATGTTGTACTGTCACTTTATAGATATGATGTTAGACCTCGTTACTTCTCCCCGAACAGGTTCCCGTTGTCGTGGCGGTGGGGCGGTGGGGGGTGAGTAACCGTGGCTTGGTCACCCAAGGTGAAGCTTAGAGGAACGTGGGGGTGGGGGTTTAGTCTGTGCAAGTCTGACGTAACCTGTCTTAAGGGCAGGTACGCGAAGGCATTTCCCCCACGTAAAACAATAAAGAGGCCTCGTTACGTCAGTAATTTCACTAGCTACAGCGCCTTTTAAACCGGAAAACGATGGTATCTACCTAGACGGTATTTGCCAGCACAACCTACCATTAGTAGGATTCATGGAGATGAGGCCTAGTCCCACTCAGCAGGGGAACACGTATTTAAAAAAAACAGTCTGTAAGTCTTTGGTGGTATCTACCTATAAAGTCAACACTAAGATAAGTATGCGAAACTTTTTTTTTTTGATAAACGTATACTAAACATGAGTACGAGTCGCTAAGTGGATATAATACGATTAGTGTCTAAGGCCATATAATGTCAGGATTGGTGGTAGTGGTTTTTCGAATCCACCTGGTTAGATACTACACCGATACTGTAAATCTGACACCGTAAAACCATTACCCTTTTCCGGCTGTCGACTTCACCATCCAGGACTTAGTTCTCACTTAACACGACGTAAGTTTAAGGTATAATTTTAATCAGTTTGCATGGAAAGAAAAAAATTATGTGATTTGTATTTTTTTAATGATCACTTCTACAGTTCAGAAAAGGCTCTTTTAAGTCGAGATGGAAATTTTAATAAACCTCAGAATAAGTTGGAGTCGCCACTAATCATCACTTTTGCTAATTCAGCGAGTGTCAGCGATTTCTTCCGCTTGGTAAAGGGTTCTTCATTTAGATGAAGCTCGATTTTTCACAAGTTTAGCAGAGCGGGGGCTCCTAACCTACAAATTATACAGACATCATGTTAAACATGGATTTGATAATTAAAAAAGTTATCATATAAAACTAACAAATATTAACGCTAAAATGTTCAAAGGTAACTAAGTTACAACTTAAAGGACTTTCTACCTAATCTATTAAGTAGAGTCCTGGTGGTTTTGTACGGAATTCTACAGACAGAGACAAGTATATGCTATTCCTCTTTTAGCAGAGTTTGAATTTTGTTAGTGTTAAGTTAAAGTCCGTCATCATCACAAGATTAGATGTTCGCTCCTGTAACTCCTCTTCCTTCGCCTTCATGAAAGATTTCCCCAATGTTCCTCGGTTCATTTTTTGAAGGGTCTACCTTTACTACTTCACGCACCGGTTCGTGTCTTTAACTACTTTTTGAATAAGTAGCATAAACTTCCTATTAAATATTTCCATAATTAGGATTCGAAGACTTTCACAATGGGACAGTCAAATCCGTTTACCTATCACTCTAGCCAAGTGCTGATGGACAGATATCACATGTATCCGATGTTGATTGTTCTGCTGAAGATGTTGCCTCACCATGTTTTACTAAACCGAAAGTTCATCATCAATTTGTATCCAAACCGCCTCTATATACTCACCAACTGAACTATCACCAAATCTTTCAAGTATTAGTATGTTGATTTTTTTTATGATTGTTATGTGTTTGTTTAAATTATATACCTCAACTAAGTAAGTAAGTAAGCTAAGTTATACTACGAGCCGTATGCGTTATAAAGAATTCCACTTAGTGTTTTTAATTAAAAGGACAACACCTTGCAACATTGAATAACAAATTCTCGGCTGAGACGTGGGCGACTGACGCAGCCTCCATTACAAACCTGTTACCAATGCTAATGTTGTCCAGAAAATAAAACATTTAAATGAGATAAACAAACACGATAAATTCGTTAGTAATAATACGGAAACTTGATTTGCAGGCTTCAGCTCGCGCCGTATGATTAAAAACAAAATATTTTTACTTGTTGTTATGCCGAGCTTATACGAATATATTTAGAAACGTTTTGATTTATATCGTTTCTAATGAAATTGGCTGGTCCCGTCGCTGACCGAGGACTTTGTACCTTTAGTGAGAAGAGACACTAATCGAAATGTTACCATCATATCGTTTTTTAAGAAAAATAATAATAATCTTACTGATAGACAGTCAAATAATACGCAGCGTAGTGTCTCCTATTATAAATACAATTTGGATCGATTTAAAGACATATTTATTATATAAAAGATTACAAAGAAAACATAGAATTTGTATGGAAGAGAATCCACTCTTGGTTCAACTTTCTTCTCAACTCCAACTAATTGCTGGTGGGTATGCTATAACGACCTAAGATCTGATAGCTACAGTATCTTCAAGATGTGTAAATAGATTCGATTACTTCATTATTATAATTGTTTATTTATTGTTATAGTATTTCCGGAGACGTTTAGGTGGGGATTGATGACAAGAAATATGTAAATATCATGTTCCAGTTTGAAGGGCGTTGTATCTATCGAAATTACTGGAGTAAGTGGCGATAAGCACAATATGTTGCAGTGTATACCAACTTAAATAACACCTCAACGTTATGAACGTTCTGTATCAAGTAAACGTTCTGTTCGTCTTGTCGCTTTTAACTATAAATAAAGTGACGGAAAGTTAAAAACTTGATACAACTTAAAACACTTATAGATTAAATGTTTTTTTGTGTATCAGAGCGACCAGCACGATGTGGCTTTATGTTTATCATTCTCATTAGCGCCACATTGTTACGGCAGGTTTAGTAGAATAAAAAAGGTTATAGAAAAGAATTTCTATTAGAAACTTTCGGTAATAACTAATGCATGCTTTATTACAAATTCAAGTAATAGGTGTTATTATATAATATAATATTACGAGTAATAGGAGGTGGTGGTAGATCGCAGCAGACGTATCCCGGGCAGGCTCTATTGATAGAGCTCGGCGGCCGTAGAAACGGAAAGTGGGGTCCCGCAAGGACGACCGGTTGGCCCGGTGAGGTTTTCGCACGGCTCGTGGGGTAGCTCGTGGCGAATTAAAAAAAAAAACAATTATTTTATAACAAAAAAAAATCACTAATACGATAATGCGTTTGTCTGTTTATAAACTAGAAATATATATTACAAACATACCGTCGCGATGTTTAAAGTAACTTCTAATATCGATCTATCTCTAACGTATACAAGTTATACTTTCAGTTTTAGTATTCCTTGAAAAATCTATAGGAAAATATGACTTATTTGCTATGATAGTGTTTATTACTGCTAGTCCATTTACTGATACAGCTCATCAGATTTTGCACTCGGACCCAGAGTCGGAGAAAATGTGACAAAATTAACCTATTATACTATAATATGTACTTACATATCTGTGGCTTTTCTCATAATTGTGCACGGCGCCTTATACATAATTATTTATATTTAAACCATGGCTAGTATAATATATATTGGAGAATTTTTACTATATCGACTATTAATTTCCATCATCACCATCATCGATTTGCAGAAGACACCTCGTCTTCTTTAAATTGAAATTTGGCGGTCATCTATATATAGAGAAGATATCCAGAGATTCATTAACTCATCACGAGATCTCCGAAAATATTGGTAAATTTGGTAGAGTTATTGCTTTTGCCGTTTAGAGTTCAGCTATGAATGGATTTTACGAAATTCCATCCCCAATGGTAATAAAGGGTGTAAAGGCCAGCACAACGGAAAATGTGATTGGTCTCGTCGAAATCATTTGGCTCTGAATGCTCAGAAATGCTCTTTTATAAGATTTACAGGTAATCGCAATTATTTTCAATCTGTATACGACATCAATGGCGTAGCGCTACCTGAACAAGTAGTTCGTGACCTAGGTGTTACATTCGATACTAAATCGAGTTTTAATCAGACATTTTGAAAACGTATGTAAATCTGCAAGGCGAATGTTAGGTTTTTTATTTAGAAATTGCAAGGATTTCAAAAACTTAACTAAAAAACTTTTGTTCATCACATTCGTGAGAAGCAAGCTTGAATATTGATCAGTAGAATAGAACTCAAGCGATCAGGTCCACAAAGACCGTATCCAGTCTATACAAAGATGATTCATTTATTTCCAATTTGATGGACCAAATGTGAGTTCCGTACTCTGACCGACTTAACTTAACCTTATGAAGTTACATTACAGGACATGTTATTTTTATACAAGCTATTAGAAAATTGTTCGGATAATTCTGATCTGCTTAGTCGTTTATCCTTGATGTTCCAACTCGCCATGCCACCCAAGATCCATCCTCACTCACAGAACGTATAAATCAAATTTGGGCCATCATTCCTTGGTTCCGGGGTTGTGCAGACTGCTGCAGTATTTCACTAAACAAAGATATCTCCATCGATATATCTCACGATAAATTATCAATTTTCAAATCCTAAATCATCTAGGTATTAAATCCTAGTACAGACGCAGACGTCTAGTAGTGTAGTGTCGTGTAGTGTTGCCATATCATAGACATGATAATACATCCATTTTTTTTTTGTTAACGTTGTCAAAACTGTCAATAGATAGTCCTTACATAATTAGTTTAATTTAGAGGTTAACTTAATATACTTTGTTTTTATACAGTTAGTGTTTATGCACAGATACTTAACGGATGATGTGTTTATCTTTAAGTGTAGTTACAAGTTGATATTTTTAACTTGATCTTTAATGTTAAATCATGATCCAATTATGTAATTAAACAAATTACCAATAATTAACTTCTTAGTTACAGATGGGTTAGTATATCTCCACCATTACTTTACCATCTGCATGAAGATGACAAGTAGCTGGTAAAAGGTAGCAGCTTCCCTCGCGATTGGTATAACCATAGTTCTCTCACAAACCAGCTTGGCCAATAGTGAACATCAAGAGTTTGAAGTGATAACGCTCATAACTATATTCGTATGGTCGATGTGTCTATGACCTTAAGCGAAAGTATATTTACAATGTGGTAAACAAAAGTATAATTCAGATGTTTCAATGGTTAAACCAGCTCATCTTAAATTTTATATTTATCGCAGCAGAGTACCAACTTTCCACTGTGTATTATCACAGTAGTGTACATTGTAATGGCAGGTAGTAAAGTAGTAGTAAGTAGTAAGTAGGTAAAGTGGATACTGTACGGTCGCTGTGACAAGTTAAAGACAAATAACTCCGGATGTGGAAAGGCAACATTTAGTAATATTGAGGTATACTGCTTGATTCAGCAACACGACGTTTCGAGTGTTTTACAGGAAACAGTCGAAAAGGAGTGAGATAAATGTCCTGCTGTCATGATTATGACGGATTATCCACATTCCTTTAATTCTTGCTTATAGTCTGATCTTCTTTTTTATACAACGTAAGGATTAGACGATTGGGAGATTGACCTGATGGTAAGTGATACGCCTATCCATAACAACGTGGTGCTAGTTAAGATGGTACACACTGCGGCACTGACGTCTGAAACAGCAGCTGGGATGGTACCTAGCTAGGCGGTCTTTGGCAACAGAGACCTACCAGCAGTAAAGCTACTCAGGAGAATCTTAGTGTCTTTAAGTCTTTTTGTGGTATGCTTGGCGTTGGATTTAAATATAATTCAATAGCCTTTTTAATGTTCCCACTACTGGGACTCGGGCTTTCTCTCACAATGAAAGAGTCAAGTCATTTTATCCACTACCGCTGGCTAAGTGCGTGTTGCCGCATATCACCTACGAAAGCTGGTGTTATTGGCACCTATTGGTATCCTTACGATGCTTTCTTTCACCGGAAGTTAAAGTCTATTGTGAATTGAACTTGTCGAGATGTATATCGACCGACAAAACTGAGCCATCACGGCTTCATATTTGCTCTGATATCTGATTAAATATAGAAAATTCATATGGTACAGGTTGTCTGATGGTAGTGTGGTTTATATGTTTACTTCACGTGATTGTACTTCTGTACCTGGTAATGGCCGTGGCTGTTCTGTTACCACGCTGATCCGTGGCCTGGGTGTGAAATTTCAAGGCATGTCGCAAAATACTTTCAACCTAATTCACGGTGGTGAGCCTCTGTTGCCGGAAACCTTCTAGCTACGTACCACCGCTTCTATCGCAGACGACAAACAGTACTGTGCAAACATTTCTTTGTTCCGGTTTGAAGGTAGTTATTGCTAGTGAAATTACTGTAGTAACGAGATATATTCTATATCTCAAAGCAATGAGCTCGATATGATGCTGTGTATATCAATCCTAACTAACGCCATCTTATTGATAGAGGTATTATTTACCATCAAGTGTAGTTCTTGCTGTTACTCTTCTTGAGTTACCTTAGAAGACAGGGTGAAGAACATACATGTCAAAGGTTCCTTTGAAGCAAAACCGGTTCAAGAGGAAATGGTAGAGAGACCCCTGCGCTGGTATGGCCATGTTATGTGAAGCCCAACAACGCATATCGTTAGGGTAGTGCTGGATCTCGAAACTATAAAGAGAGGCCCTAGAAGACCCTCGAGTACTTGGTTGACGATGATCAATAAAGATCAAAAGAATTACAAATTGACAGAAGCTATGATACAAAATAGAGATAGATTTAGAAGAATGTCCAGGGCCAAGTAAAGATGGAACAAGGTCTAGCAAGACGAAGAAGAAGTGCAGTTCTTGCTGGTGTCGTTGCATCATCGAATAATTAAAAAGAAGTGTTATGTCTTGCTTCGGAAAAGAACCAGCTTAGTGTGGTATCAATGATCGTGATGATTTTCCATCAAGTGAACGTCTTTTCACCACTTCTTCGAAAAAAAAAATGACGGAAGGATAATAAGTAACTTAACATAACATACCTGTATGGTTTAAGTAATGCTCTAAGTGTAAGACTGGTCTTTAATTTGGATCCTTATTGCAATTTTTTTCACCGAAACAATTCCTTTGATGCAATTCTCATTTACTTCTAAGCAGGAGATCCATCCATCTTCGTCACCAGACAGACACCACGCATTAGCCAGACGCTTGGGGTGGTGAACAATAAAAATATATCCGTCTCTTTCGTTTCCACGTTGCAGTGATTTGTTATATCCGCTTTCCCTTTCTACCATTAAAATAATTTCGCTTTACAAGTGTTTTAAAGGATTCATCTCGTGTTGGATTTTGATGAATGTGGCCCGAGGAATGTCTGGAACAGGTCTTGCTTTGAAGGTAGCATCGTTTTGAATCGATTATTATTAATGTGATTATATAAATTTTTATAATCCTACAAAAAATTTTACGTATTAATATATTTTTTTAAAACATAGACCGTACGTTAGTACGACCTGTGCCTTTATTTTTATCAAAAAAATATAAATAAATATGAAGTTTGTTACAATAATGACGATACAGACATACGTAATGTGTTTATAATCAAGGGGTGAATGCCATAAATATTTATTTTGATTTATTGTTAAGTATTTTACTTACGCAAAAATATAATGGGCATCCATGTTACAAGTAAAATATGTGAGTACAGATTATCATTACATATACAGCAGATGTTCCATCATTCCGACCATGTTCAGGGTATATATCCTAACTAGCTGTTCCCCGCCCGCTTCGCTGGGTTAATACCCCCGCAACATCCTCAGGGGAAGGAATTCTTACCTAACCTCTACCAAGTTTTGAATGTCTACGTCTAATAGTTTTGGAGATCTCGTGATGAGTCAATACATACGTATATAGAGTAGTGCTTTGTCAGGAGCAAGATTATGAGGTCCTCCTGCTCGTCTAATAAGAGCCGAAGAATTTTTTTTATCAGTCTCCAAATATGTTTAGTATATCGGACCAAAGCCCATAACAATATTCAAATGTATTCAACAACAACAAACAAACAAAAAAACACTCTCAACAGAAAACTAACCTAACCCAACGAGTTGCAAGTATAATAGGAGTACGGGGTACTAACGTTCGAGCCCGTAATCCATCTCCTTCAGCCGAGAGCGGGCCCAGCGGGTGGGTTGGAGGGGAGGCAGGGGAAGGGAGCGATGCGTTGCAATTCAGAAGCGACAGCGGCGACAAACGATTTGTTTACGTCATAGTCTTTATTTTAATATATAACAGGTTAACACTTAATATCACACAGCTCAGAATACATCATCATCATAACAACCGATTGACGTCCACAGCTGGACATAGGTCTGTTGTAATGTGTTCCATAAAGCATGGTCTTGCGCCATTTGGATCCAAACACAAGTTTAGTATAACGAAGATCCAAAGAGATCTAGTTGATGAATACAATTGTATACCTTCGTGACAGGCTACTCTCTCGAGTCTTGGTATTACGAAGATCTAAAAAGATCCAGTTGATGGATACAATTGTATACTCCGCAAAGACTTGTTGGCCGAAGACAATGTCTACAAAGATATACGATCCTTATAAGGATTTGCGCTATGACAAACGATAGCGTGATCTATTGTTCACGGTGGCGCCAGTCTTTTGGGTTGTTTGAAAACTTCTTGTTACAAGTTAAACTTAAAATCCCTTGTTTTGCATGGGTGATAAAAAAATACAAATAAACCAGGACACTAATTTAAAAGGATATTCTTATTTTGTAAGCAGTTTGAATGGTTACTTAATTGCATTCGTATTAAAGAGATGAAAAACAAAAGTATTATTATCACGGTAATGTTCAAACGCAATGATTTCGCTGTATTAATATAAAAACAACCATCACCTGGTTAGTCCTTAACCGTCTGATAACTTTAACTAAATATATGTCAAGGTTAAATCAGAGTAAACAGATTTTTTTTTAATTTTTTCAAAAAAAAATATTTATAAATCTTACTCGTTGACAGAGATAAATGATCTCCGTTGCTGGAGACTGTCCAGACAGATACCACTGCAACGTCTATTTTTGCCTAACAGTAGTTTGCAAATATTACTGTGTTCCGGTTTGAAAGGCGCTGTAGCTAATGTAATTACTGTGGTGACGAGACTCAACATTTGATGTTTATAAGCAACAAGCGCAGTGCAGAGTTATTACGTTATTTTAAGTGTAATTAGCCGGCGTATCACTTGCCATTAAGTTAACGTCCTGCTCCGCCTCGTCGCTTCCTTGAATAAAAATATACATATATATATACTAGCTGTTCCCCGCCCGCTTTGCTGGCCGTAATACAAAACTTTTAATGAATTTCTATAGCAACCGTTACCATAGCAACCGCATAAATAACACGAAATAAAAATGTATTTTTTTTATTCAATATAAAGGTTAATAAGACAGAATGATGAAGGATCTATGAAATTCAAGAAATAAATTATCTATAACCATCTATAGATCTTTCCGCGTTGTATCACGTTTATATGTCGATATATTCACTAGTTTTCGCGTGATTGGCGATCAAACGAAATCCATTTACGTCACATATATGTATATGTAGATATACTGTAAAGTAATAATTTTGTTGCGTTTTTTGATGCGTTATATTAACTGATTGCCGCCAACAGTCGCGCCGCGCCCCGCCGCGTGATGCATTAATCCCTGTAACCCGTGGATGCGGCTTTAATATATGATCCCGGGTTCGAATCGGTCACGGCCCGACTTTACTTGAACTTGAAATCATTGCAATTATTATGAGTGGCGTCACAACTTGGTTAACTTATTTAACTACATATTGTTATATGGAAGATTTAATAAGTTACAATGAAGATGAAGTGAGAGTGAAAACAATGAAGATTTGTAAAACGGAGGTCCTTTGTTAGATTATGGTGAAGAGAAAAATTGGTCCTGGTCTAGCCAGTTTTGGTATTGCTCTTGCGCAAAAGCAGTACCGTGACCAGGCTTGTTTGGAAGACCAAGACCAAATGGGGAAGACTAAACGATAAAATAAATATTTTAATGAAATGATGACTTAAAATATTTATCATAACTTAAACATGTGCTTTTCTTCTGGAAACGAAATGTATGATATATTATGAGACCGAATATGCAAAACTAAGACTAAGACTAGAAGTATTTAAGCAAGACCTAGGGTGTAATGGTTCCCGCAATAACTCACGGGATCCTAGCCAACCTGACCAGCTCGTGGTGCAAACTGCTAATCAACAAAGGAGGCTCGGGCGCCCACTAACGCGCATTGGGCCAGCGTGGTGGGAAATGGCCCAAATCTCTCCATATGAATCCGTATCCGATCAATGTGGAAATCTTTGGGGAGGCCCATATACAGTAGTGTACGTCTATCGGCTGATGATGATGATGATGAAGATCAAGACCGAACGGAGAAGTCCAAGACCAATACCAAGATTGTCCCAGTCTTGGTCTTGTTCTTGCTTTGCTTATCTATTTCCGGCGCTGTTGACGAGAGGTCTATATCCAGCAGCGGACTTCTATCAGTTGAGGTGATGATGAGGGTTTTTTCGTTCCTCTCTGGTTAGTTACCACCTTCATGTAAATCTGTCACCATAACAGCATTGTTGATTTCCGACGGTCAATATATAAAAGCTGGGGTATTGTGGACGAGAACGGTCACAATCTAAACATCACTTTGCTCCGGTTTGAAGGGCTTTAGCTGGTGTAATAACTGGGGTAACGATTTCTAAGATATCTGATGCGACGAGCGCAATATGGTGCAGTATATATCATCTTAACTACCGCCACGTTGTTATGGTTAATAAAACTTAATTGCATATGAAATTTAAATGTAGTGCTAACTAATTTATTGTAAATGAATAAAAACTAAGTTAAGGTTTAGATTGTCAAATAAACTTAGTCATTGTGCGGCCGTGCGGCATCCTGCGCAGACGGCACGACCTTCCTGCGTACTGCCAACCTCGCTGATCTTTCGCAGGACCCGATAAATATGTATCGGTTGCGATTACGAAAACTTTGAACATTGACTTAATTTTAATTTTACGCTTTAAATCGAAATATATGGATTAGGTCCTTACATATGAAATTGGCGTTTTGTACGGGAGTAACATGAAGTCAATTTTTTTTGGTAAATTATATTTAATTAATCAAAGTATGCACCGCGTTGTTATCTATGCACTTTTGTCATCTCATAGGTAGTTCATTGATTCCTTTACTAAAACAACCATGGGTGGGCGAGAATCAATAAACCCTTTGAATGCGGTCTGGACTGAAGCATCGGAGTTGCATTTTGTTCCTTGTATAGAAGTTGTCCAAATTCCGGAAAAAATGGTAATCTGTTGGGGCAAGGTCCGGGAAGTACGGTGGATGTCGCAGACATTCCAATTGTAGCTCATCTAACTTAGTGGTTGTTTGTTGTGCAGTGTGTGGTGGTGATGTTGGGTTGTCGTGAAGCAGCACTGCTCTAGAGCGATTGACCAATCTCGGTTGTTTAGCAGCCAGTTCTTCCTTCATGGTCTGCAGTTGCTGACAATAGATATCTGCCGTAATCGTTTGGACAGATTTTATAAAGCTGCAGTGAACGACACCGGCGCTAGTCCACCAAATACTCATAAGTAACTTTTCCCGAGTTAAATTAAAAAACGAATAACTGTTTTCAAAACTCAAATGTACCAGCTAAATTAATTTATAAATTTGAATTTGGAATTCTTAACCAAACAGGAGATATTTCAGATCAAAGTCAGTTTAGGTCAGTACGACAAAACGCTAATTTCATATGTAAAAATAAATATATAAATACATACATACATATATATTCCATATGTATACATCTTTCACTGGTGGTAGGTCTCTGTTGCCAGAGACCGTCTAGATGGGTACCATCGCAGCTCCTATTGCAGCCGACAAACAGTACTGCACAGACATTACTGTGTTCCGGTTTGAAAGGCGCTGTAGCCAGTGCAATTACTAAGGTAATGAGACTCAAAATCTTATGTCTCAGGCGACGAGCACAATGTGATGCAGTGTTTAATAAACTAGTTAGAAAACTAGCGCCACGTTGTTATAGACAGGCGTATCACTTACTATTAGGTGAACGTCCCAACCAACTTGTCCTTCGTGGAATAAAAAAAAATTGTGTAATAGCATTAAGTCCTCAGTCGTGATGATCACGCGCCATTTTAAATGCACGCGGTGACATCACCGGACGGTGAATACAATAATAATTACCTCACTGGTCCAAATGCGCGGCTGTCTGTGTAAAAACTACACCATTTGTAATAGTTTCATTAAACTACGACATTTAGGATGCTTACACTGCACCTCATAGTGCTCGACATCTTATTACACATTTATTTTACTTAGAGATCTTATTGGATTATTAGGGATGAGGTTAGATGACTCCGCTGTATCACTATTTGCTATATACAACAGGTTGGTACTACTAGCAGCTCCTATTCCTGCCGCCAAACATTACTACGATCCGGTTTGACGGACGTTGTGGCTAGCGAAATCATTGCGCCGACGAACCCAATGTGATGCAGTGTTCATCATCCTTTGCTGATAGAAAATTAAATATTTTTGCTCTGTGGTGGTGGTGTTGATCTCTGTTGCTGGAAACATCAGAAATCAGATACTGCCGAAACGTAGTGAGCAAACATTACCGTGTTCCGGTATGAAGGACGCTGTTGCTAGTCAAATTACTGGGGGTAACGAGATTTAACATCTAAAGCACCCAAGGTGACGAGTGCAATGTGGTGCAGTGTACAATCATCCTAACTAACTCCACATTGTTGTGGGCAAGCGTATCACATACTATCAGGTGAACGTCTCGCTCATCTCACTGCTTCATTTGATGGTTGTAACTAGTGAAATTACTAGGGTAATGTCTCAAGGCTACAAACATTATAGTGGTTTATATCATCTACACTAACGCCACGTTAGGAACAGGCGTATCACTTATCATCAGGTGAAGGTCTCACTTGTCTCGTCAGATAAAAAAAAAGTACGTACCATTACTATCTATATACTTTCGCCGTTTTATCAGATCATTGCTAACGGAAATCATTGAAAGCGTTTTGGACTGCCTCATTTGAATTTGATTTTTCTCCAAGTAAGAAATTGTCCAAATTCCGAAAAAGGTAGTAATCTGTTGGAGCAAGGTCTGGAGACTGTTTTTGGTATTGGCGACGTTCCAGTGTCAGCTCCCGTGATCTAGCATCAGCTCTAAATAATAAGATCTAACATTCTTACCAAGCAGCAGTGCGTTAGAACAATTGGCCAGCCTCGCTTGTTTAATATCTTTTCATAGTGATTTCCAATTATTTACAATACAGATATACCTTAATCGTATGGCTAGCTATTTAGAGGTAGTTGTATGGTTTGACAGTCGCGGTATTGATTAATATCCGCATACTATAAGCATTCATTAAAAGCATGGACCTAGAGCTACGTTACATACTGAGCACGATGTTTGCACACTGAACTTTATAGTGTGTATATCCTTCCCAAGTTTAAGTTAGGTAGGCGGAATGAAAAAAAAACTTATCACTAACTGAACTTTATAACCCTTGGCTTCGGATTCAAACCCACCCGTCATGGAGGATGTAAAAACCATAGGGTTAATTTGCAATTAAAACATTAATATAGCTGCCGATCCACGTCCGCCATGTTTGCACCCCAGCGGGGCGCGGCGCGGGTGGAAGTAATTATCAGTACAAATTAAACGCCTGTCAAATAGCCAATTATTTTAAAGCAGTCAATTTTTTTTTTAACTCACGGCGGATGTTCTTACTTATAACTATAATTTAATATCTTACTGCGTTTGCATTTAAAAGAGTATTTACTACCTGGTGGTAGGTTTCCATTGCCGGAGATCGACTAAGTAGGTACCATCGCAGAATTTGTTGCATCCGCCAAACAGTAATGTGTCAATATTACTATGTTCCGTTTATATATATATATATATACCCGTCTATAGTATTCAGGTTTAAATGTTATCGTAGTTAGATAAATGAGAGGTTATCTTCTATCGAAATACGGATGGTGGGTCTCTATTACCGTATAACTAGTTACCACCGCAGCTCAAATTTCTGCCGCAAAACTGTAGTATTCCACTATTGTTTTGTACCGGTTTGAAGGGCGCCGTAGCTAGTGAAATTACTGAGGTAACGAGCTTTAACATCTATGTCTTAACGTGACGAGCGCAATGTGGAGAAGTAGATAGAAGTTAATATCGTTCAGTTATCAACAGGTCGCATTACTTACCCCTCGATTAATCTAATGAATGAGGCTAAACCTTTAACTCATCTTTTAATAAATAAATCATCATCATCAGTTGGTAGAAGTCCACTGTTGGACATAGGCTTCCTTCACATATTCATATGGGAGGATTGGGTCCGTTTCCCGCTAAACACCAAAGCGGATTGAGTCTCGTTTGTTGATTAGCAGAGTGCACCACGAGCAGGTGAGGTTGTTGCGCGGGAGCAACTAAATAGATGAACAAATCAAAAAACGAAACGGAAACGGATAAATAGATGTGCTTAATTAAAACAATTCAAATGTAATTATGTTAATTTGTAACGGTGTCAAAGTGATTATTTCGGTGCAACGGACAGACGGACGGCACGCGGACGTGTCGTTATATACGTATACGAGATGTATTTGAATTGATCAGCCCCCCATGTTGATTTTCCCGATTAAACTCGACGCGAAGTTTCTCCCCGTTTAACCCGATGCAGGGTTCTGCACATCCGTTTATTAAAAAGTTAATATCTAAATTTTTAATAGAAGTAACACCTTTTTGTCTGAAATGAACTAACCCTGTTGTCTACGGCTAGTATGAATAGGGTTAAGGTAAGCCCTGCCTGTCGTAGAAGGCAGCTGAAAGGGTCTAGCAGTTTCGCGGACCTTGAGAGTAGGGGCCCTTATCGTTCAACCAACGAACCTGCGTGGGACAGAGTGTGGGTCAGCGATGGTGTCTCCTCAGAGAAGTGTTAATACAAAGTGAAGAAGCGAGATCCCGGAGCTTCTCCGATTGCAGACCATCGAGGGGGTGTTAGTGAGTAAGAATCTCACACAACCCTGACTTACCCGCATTAGCAGTGTATCTTTAGATTTCCCCCCGAAACCAATAAAAAAAGATCACTTTTGCCACAGATCGTCTAGGTAAGTACTAATGCAGCGCCTATTTCTACCGCTAAACAATAATGTGAAAATATTTTTGTGTTCCGGATTGAAGGGCGTTGTAACTAGTGAAATTACTGAGGTAACGAGACTTACCATCCTATGTCTCAAGGCAACAAACGCAATATGGTACGGTGCATACCATCCTAATTAACGCTACGTTGTTATGGGCAGGCGTATAACTTACCATCTGGTGAATGTCCTGCTCGTCTTCTTACTTCGTTGAATAATAAGAATAAATATCATGATAAGTAACAATATACATTAATGTGTGATAACATTCTTCTAGTGAATAGATGAAGAAATGTCCAATCCTTGGTACTTACCTTAAATACTTATCATCAGTGGAAAGGAATAGTTAGTTGAAGACCGCTTAAGTTTGGTCATAATGACTCCCAAGCTTCAGTTGAAGAACGGTCTGATCATGATGATGATCCAAATAAAACGAATACTATATATATAACAATTATACTGTATATATAGTAATTATCATTTTTAATTACTTATGATTAGGAAAGAAATAGACTGCTTCCAGTACACGTATCACAGCCTGCTAATCAAGGAGTGATTTTAGAGGATGAGATCACAGTCATGGGGTCAATAGTGAGACAGCAGGGTGGAAATATTAAAAAGAGAACGTTTTTTCATCTCATCGGGGAACCCAAATCGTAGACTGCATTTTGAGCGCGGCAATTTTTTTCGGCAATTGATTGGCTCTCGCAAATAAAGCAAATGAAGCCGAATTGAATTTCTGATGAGCTTCCACCAATTTATTCCCTGTGCTGGACTGCAGCGGCCGCTGTCTCCCCGGAATGAACCCGTACGATAAATACAAAAGGCCGCCTATCAATACTGTTGGCTTACACTGTAACAACCTTTGTTACGGTCTCCGTCCGACTGCAGCGCTTCACAATTTTCGGAGACCACATCCACTTTATTTACTAGTCATTTCACAACCCCTCTTTCAGGCACTAAATTTTATAGAGATTTTGATGTTTATGAAAAATAGAAACATTGCAGATCAGGTAAATTATATTTTCATTTTAGATCACTTAAATTAAGCTAACATTAGATCTTCAGTAAACTTGTTCAGTAACAACGAGGTAGAAGAGTATGATGACATCCGTCTCTGACTATCATTTGATATCCGGAAACAAATGATATCAATTCGGTCACTTATTACACTTACGTAATTAGAAATAAGTGGGTAGGGCACATTGCCCGATGGAGCAGTAAGGTCTTCAAGTGGCGACCTCGTACCGGTAGACGTAGTGTTGGGAGGCCTTACACGAGGTGGACCGGCGATCTGGTGAAAATCGCGGAAACCTACAGGATGCTAGCAACTCGGGACCGATCGATGTGGAGATCGTTGGGGGTGACCTATGTTCAGCAGTGAACATCTATCGGCTGATGATGAGGATATATAAATAGAATAATGTTATAGTACCCACGTTTCCACATTTAAGATATAGATAATAGACAATATTCATGGATTCTGTAGGATGTCTTAAAACCGATCTTTAATATTTTTTTTTCAGTTTTACATGAGGTCGACTTTGGTTATTCACTAAATGACGCAGTGAAGGTCAATAAAAAGTTAGAAGGGAATTTTTCACCGGGACCAGGCCTGTGTAGCGGTTGCAGTTTTTACTGGGTCTCGCCAACTTGAGCCATTTGTCTTCGCGCGATGCATGGGAAAAGTTACCGACAGATGGTTACAATGCAGGCCAAGCTAACTGGACTCCATTTAGACCATTTATATCATATTTGTAATGAAACAGATGATTTATATAAACACGTAAGCACTGGAATATGTAAAGTAGTGTATTAGAACTAAGCTATTCTTTTAGCTACAATTCGCTTCCTGGACGTGTTGTGTGAGTTAAATTAAACCTTTTTTCTGGTTCATTTTTATACGATTCTGTGGGAATTGATGTTTTTTTGCTGTATTTGCACAACCTACCAAAATGGGTTTTACGGTAACTAAATGCTTAAAAACTTATTGTATGCTTATAACAAATAAAATACACTAAGTAAGTTTCTCGCCCGGTTTCTTTGCCCTCAAGTGTATAGGTAAAGGGGAGTGCAACGTCACGCCGACTGCTGCTAATTTATGGAAAACCTCTTGAAAGTCTCTCCTCTCCCTCCCGCGGCGACTCCTCTAACTTTTAACTTAACCTAATACCGCGACGCTACTGTGTCATCGTGTTTAAAGTTGAACTGATGTATGTACTTACACATTTTGCTTAGTAGTATATAAACTTAACACTTACCTTTCTTTAGTAACAAAGTCTGTGCATAAAAACGGACGGGTCTATGTATAAATACATATAAATGTTTACCTCATGAACAAGGCTCGAAGATCATACTATTCCCGAAAGTCAACAGTTTCTTCATATAACTAGTCTGCCCATAAATACTGTTACATAAAAGCTTTTCTTTTTTTCAACATTTTAATTATTTTGAATTTGGAACACGTATATTATTTTTAAAAACTTGTTTCGATTTTGCGTCATTTCACATATTTTTTTCGTGTTCATTATCAAATTGCAATATGTAATGGGGTGTTAAAGGAAATAGTATTGCAGTGATCGCGTTGCACAAAGTGTGCACGGAGCCGCTGCGCTCGCTCATATTGCAGACACTACAAAAGCTTGCTATCAGCCGTGTGTTCGTATGTCGTACTGTCAACAGATACAACAACACTTCCTGTGTCGGAGACCAGAAAAGATCGGGGCGGCCGCGTGCTGTTAGAACTACAGAGGCTGTTAATGCTGTTAAAGCCAGAATTCGTCGAAACCCCATTAGGAAGCGAGAAAAATCTTATCGTGAGAAATGAAGATTCCCGCTAAGACACTGTCGCGTATCGCGTATTATAGAACAAGACCTGAAGCTCGGTGCTCGGTGCTTATCGTCGATATACAGGACATGCCCTAAATTAACCTTCTCAATTAAAGAGAGTGGATCGATCAAAACGCATCCTATAGCGATACAAACGGCAGATGAAAGGCACAGAAGTCTTGGTCTTGGAAAGTCTTGGATCATGTCGTGAAACCTCTCAGCAATACACTTTTTAAAAATATACCGTGGACTTTCCAGCAGGACTGTGCACCTGGCACATTGGTCACAAGGCACAAACTACCCAAGTCTGGCTTGAAACTAGTGTTCCGGACTTTGTAAGAGCTGAAGACTAGTCCTCATCTAGCTCTGACTTCAACCCCTTAGACTTCAAATTATGGTCAGTTTTAGAGGACATAGCCTGCTCTAAAAGACACGACGACAGAGTGTCTTTAAAAATCTTTGGAGCAAGCAGTGGCGGTGGCGGTGGTGGAAATTTCCTTTGGAGACAGCGCGTAAATCCATGGATGCGTGGCCAAACGGATTAAAGGCTTGTATAAAAGCCGAATGGTGGCCATTTCGAATAGAATATTGTGTTTATTATTTGCTGACACAATAAATATGTAGTTATACGGTTTAATAATATTGCATTACTTCAATAAAACAATGCATTTTGATTTGTAACAGAACGTATGGCCGGACTAGGTATGTATAGGAACTGTTGACTTTCGAGATCAGTTAAAGATATTCACAAACTGGTTTACATCTAAGTAATAACAGTATAATAATATTTCCATCGACCTTCGGAAGGACAAATCGTACACATATGAAAACACATTTTAAATAACAAAAAATTCGTTAGGTTTCCCTTTAGTTTTCCTAGATTTCTACTCCTCAGCATTATTATCAGAGATATGTCCGCGCGCTTTCATATTTCTCTATCAAGTCCATCACGTATCTGAAGAGTAATAAAAGAAAGCTGCTGATTAGGAAACATATTTACGAAATCATTTTGGCAATGATCTGATGATTACATGATGTGGTTAATGATCGATAATGGAAGAATACGAATTTTATATTATATTAAATGTGAAAGTATTATATATACGTAAATAATAAGTAATTTTTATAATGCCTAACTTAAGATTACTTAGTTTAGGATTATTGCAATATCTTGGTGGTGAGTCTCTGTTGTCTGATTGTCTAGGTAGGTACGACTGCAGCTTCTACTTTTGCCGTTAAACAGCAGTGTGTTCCGGTTTGAAAGCTGCAGCTGGTGTAATTACTGTGGTATCGAGAATCACTATCTCGTCTCAAAGCGACGAGCACAATGTGGTGCTGTATACTGAACTAGTTAGAAAACTAGCGTGACCTTGTTCATAGGCAGGTGTATCACTCAACATCAGGTGAACGTTCCGCTCCTCTCGTCGCTTCGTTAAATTTATCTCCATAGTACTTGTTGAATCCGACAGATGTATGGTCTGTGTGTTTAACTCTTTTTTTCTTTAGAGGTCAATTATGACAATAATACGGGTAATTAACGAAAAGTCACTGGAGAAGGATGAGGTCAGTCAGTGAATTCAGAAGATTAAGTTTTAGAGTCCAGGAACTTTTGATAAAGGCTCTTTGGTATTTATCAAACTTTCTGTTCAAAAGTACCAATCGAGTTAGTACTCTATCACCATCATCATAACAACCGATGAACGTCCACGGCTGGGATTAGGTCTCTTGTAATATTTTACAAAGCGCGGTCTTGCGCTAGTTTGAATCCAGTGACTCCCAGCCTCTTCATATGCAAAGATTCTTTTTATATCCTCTGTCCACCTAGTGGAGAGTCTGTCAATATTAAGTAGATCTAATTTCGAGAAAGAGGTTAACCGCCGAATTCTACTGGGATGGACAGCATTCGGGAAACTTCGCAAGGTCTTTTCGTCCAAAATCCCTTAGTGCTTCAAAATGTCTTCGACCTGTGTGTTGGCTTTGAAACTTGGTCGCTAATTATGGCCTTAATAAGAAAGCATAGAGTCACACAGTGGGCGATGGAGGTCAAATCAGAAAAGAGAAGAACCGCGAAGAACCAGGATCACAGATATAGCCTTACGAGTCGTAAGGCTGACGGGGCAAAGAGTGAGGCACATAGCTCGTAGAACCGATGGAGGTTGAGATCTTAAAGTACTGAAATGGCAACCCCGCACCGGAAAAAGCAGAGTTGGCAGACCCACCATTAGTACACTACAAGGATATTGATTTTATTCTCCATAATTTGATACAAACATTCTTCTTCTTCATCGTTCCGTCACTGCTGGAGATCGTGACCACACACAACCAGTCTCCATTAAGTGCGGTCACATACAGAGTGGACCGCACGGTGCATACTGCCACCCACCACCTTTCTAATAGTATCCTAAGAGCTTTTCCTTGACCACGTCTGGCTTCTTGCCTCCAAAAAATAAATTGCGTCTTCAGACAATCTTCTGGAGAACGCATGATGTGCCCGAAATGGTTGGAACGCTCTATGTTGGCGTGCTGAAGAGAGCCCAGTGTTTATTCTAAGTTCTTCAACATATAAAGGATGTCTTTATGAAGAGTTAATGAATGTTTTCATGAGAACTGTGACATTAAATAATTTCTTCAAAGCCCAAGAATACGTCCGTTATTAACATATACGCCACAGTCAGTAACACTAGCTCACCTTGCTCATGACCTGCCCCAACATGTGCTAGATTCCGGTCCGTGGCCATTTATAATATATATGTGATTATTCCACAGCTGTGCGACCATATCCTTTATAATTTTGCAACTGCATGCATGCATTATATATATAAAGCAATATATAGATAAATAAGATTTTATCTACATTGATCTAACACTAGACCTTAACTTCACTAATGATGAAGAGTCTGCAATGGTGAAGATTGCCAGCTCACAATACTCCGAACCTCGCTTGTCGACAGCGGAAACACAGCTATGTTGATGATGGGTAAATGAAGATAGTCAAGATATATAATGAAAAGAGTGTTGTTTGTTCGCCAATCACGTGGAAACTAGTGAACGTATCGACATGAGAACATGATCATCCGACGCGCAATGATCTATAGATGATTATAGGCTATATATTTTTTCAATTTCATAGATCTTTCATCATCTTATTTCTAATTAACTTTTATAAACATTTTCACTTTGTGTTATATATGCGGTTGCTATAGCAACGATTGCTATAAAGTTTAATTTTATATTGTGGCCAGCAAAGCGGACAGAGAACAGTTAGTATATATATATATATATATATATATATCTTCGTTGGAGTAGTAACCAAGGTTTAACTAAGACTGCCACAGCTCATGTTTATCCGAAGAATTACGCATTTTATATTCGATAGCAATTCCATCACAAACAAGTTTCCAAAAAACCGACGGATTTCCCAAACGAGATCTGGCGGAGTGAAGGAAATACCTCGTGTGTGCAGCCTTCAACTTGCATTTAGTGCAGCGAACAGCATTGCGAATTGGAACAGGTCTGGGCGTGCACGAGACTCGGCCGCGGCGGGTCTGCGCGTTCACTTGTCGGGTGCCTTGCTATTGACCTTGAGAAGGTCGAGCACTTGCGCTCTAGTCGCATGACCACAATACAAACATTTCTAGATAGACAAGAAGTAGAAGGAAGTAGACCGTAGACAAGTTCAAGGCGATAAGCGCTACGTGGTGTATAACATCTTAAGTAGCGCCGCGTTTATTATAAGCAGGCGTGTATCACTTAACATTAGGTGAACGTCCTGCTCGTCTTGTCGCTTCTTTAAATAAAAAAATCGAGTTTAAATTAAAAAACATATGAAGTCCAACATTTTAGAAATATTACTCATGAAACTAAATTGCTTCAGTTGTTCAGAAACCAACCTGTGGTCACATGAATGGTGGAGGGATGATGGACTGATGCTGGGAGGATTTCTGTACCAATATATTACTGTTATTGTGATCTCTCACCATGATAGTTCTGCTGTATTCTTATAGTCAAATATTATTAGCAGGATCGTAAAAAATTTTTTGTATTTAGTATTTTACCCTTGTAACAAGAAGTTTTCAAACAACCCAACAGATGGCGCCGCCATCAACAATAGATCGCGCTATCGTTTATCATGGCGCAAATCCTTATAAAGATCCTACATCTTTCTGGACATTGTCTTCGGCCAACAAGTCGCTGTGGAGTATACAATTGTATCCGTTAACTGGATCTCTCTGAATCTTTGTAATACCAAGATTCGAGATAAGTAGCCTATCACGAAGTACACCACTGTATCAATCAACTGGATCTCTCTAGATCTTCGTAATAATGTTGTACTTAGTAAGTTGCTCTGTACTTTGTATCGCTCTGTCAATATCAATACAGTGCTGATATTGATGCGTGCGTTGTCATTCACCAGATACCTTGCACCCCACCTCCAATACCTTCACAACCTTTTTATTCTTACTCGAAGCCAGTAGGTGTTCCAGTGTATAGACTTTTAACTAGTTAAATCTAATGTAGTGTAAATTGGTGTAATGACATTAATTTCCAGTTTGCAGATATATATATATATATATCCAAAGATTCATTGACTCATCATGAGATCTCCGACACTATTAAACGTAAACACACAAAATTTGGTAGAAATATTTCGTCTGCCATTTAAAGGTCAGATAAACACGGAATTTACAAAATTCCTCCCCCAAAAACTGTTGCGGGGGTGTTACAGCCAGCAAAGCGGGCAGGGAACAGCTAGTATATTATATTGCAGGTAGTTTTATTTATCAAGAGTTGATCTATCTCATTTGAGCTAATATTCACTGTTTGATCCAGGACTTGTTTAACGCGAACAAGGAGCTATCGTGTCACCGCAGCATTCTCTCAGTTCACGATCAAGAGTGCGTTGAGTCATGTAGACTATGGACACGGCATCGTGACTGGTGCAGCCTCGCGTTTGGGTTCGTTAAAGTTCAGTTGCCGGTGCAGCTTCGCAAAGTTCATTACCAAGGCTCATTTTATATTTGCCGATTGTGCAACGCTCGGGGAAAAGTTGCCCCTGACCATCACACCGAGTGTCAATGTCAAGGTCGCAGCCGGAGAACATCTCTGTTTACGAACAACACTGACTCCTCCGTGATGGTGCTTAAATATAAACTTCGTTATAGTTTTCATAGTGTAATGTTTATATAGATTTAAATATTTGTCCTAGCTCTATATAAGATCATTTTCTTGGGGTCATGAAAAGACTCTTCAAAAGATTTATCTCTCAACACTGGTGGTAGAGCTCTGTTGCCGAAGACCATTTAGGTACAACCAAAGTTCCTATTTCTGCCACTAAAAGTAGTGTGGAAACATTACAACGTTCCGGATTGAAAGGCCTTTTAACTAGTGATATTACTGGGACGAGACTTAACATCTGTCAAGGCGACGAGCACAATATGGTCCTGTGTATATCATCCTAACATCTTCCCCGTCTCGTCACTTTAGGGAGTAAAAAAAAGTACGCTTATGGGTCGTAGCGGGGGTTATGTGGAATTTCTACTCGCAAATATATTATCATCATCACCACTCATCAGCCGATAGACGTCCACTGCTGGACATAGGCCTTCCCCCATAGATTTCCATATCGATCGGTCCCGCGTTGCTCGCATCCAGTGGGTTCCCGCGATTCTCATCAGATCGTTGGTCTACCCTTTGGGAAGCTTCCCAACACCAGTCTACCCTACACAAATATATAGAAACCTCTAAATTCACAACTACCAGGAGATGGTTACAGCTCTGCGTGATAAACTAATGTAGTGAATATATTTACTTCAGTGTAAAACTGGTCAGCTCGCTGCTTCCCGTGGATTCTCTCCGACTCATCTACGGAGCCATAATCAATCTTCTAAAAAAATATGAATATATTATTAAGGGCATTTGATGCGTTTACAACCGAATGACTCTTGGAATCGGTCGCGAACCAACCTCGGCAACCGGTCGGACGGCTTTTTGTCGGATTCCACCCTCATCGGTACACCAGGCTACGTCGGAGCGCGACACGGACAATTGGATCCTACGGTTACAGGATTACAGTTCATAATACAGCACAGTGCTCACAATTGACAGTCACGACCTGCGAGGTGGGATAATGTTAGAATAGTTATTGGTTATTGGATTTTCAGCATCACGAGGACCGAGTAAAGTTCATTTCCGCTCTCACCGCTCAGCTATGAATAACTCTTGATTTTTATCGTACACTTGACCCGTCAACTCGAATGTCCTGGGAATGTTCGGAAGGCGATTAAATAGTTATTTGCTGAGATCGTTACAAATCCAATTGATATGTTTTAAATACTCACGGTTAATTATAATAAAGTAAGGAGGAACTTTAAACTGTAATCTGTTACTGTATCTTATATGAAACGTTGTGTAGTTGATCCGTTTTCTCTTCTTTATATCCTTTATTATTTTAAGAGGAAACCAAGTAAGTAAATACACAGAGATTTTCATACTAGAAATGGATGTAGGTATTACAAAATTGTTAATTACAGGGGATGGTAGGAGATCCAAATATAATAACAGAAATCAAAGCTTACAAACGCCCATAGGAACGTTTGCTGAGCACATAAGATACCGTAAAGAGTGTGCCCTAGAACACGATTGGTCACCAATCTGATAGCCAAGTATACCAGAAACAGGACTGATGCAAGTTCCAAGTAGTCTATAAGTAAGAATCCAGACATTGCATCAAGGATTAATTAGTTTCAGCGTCATCACTGTCGTCCTAAGTTAAAAATGTATCAGTCAAACAAATCTTTCCCGAATGTCACGAAAAAGTGAAGTTTGAAAGATAAGGGTTGATGGTAAAAGATTTCACGTAGTCATTAATTGAATGGCATGTGGTGAACAAAAAATTGTAACATTTTTACGTCAACCGCACACTTTCTTTGTGGTCTTCTGATGGATGACGTAATTACCATAGATAAGTGTTCATTTTCATTATGGTAATTTGCACTTGGCGTAGTGGTTAAACTAAACTATCTCTTTATGAGAGAAGATGCTGAATTTGCTGCATATGCTGTCACTGCTTCTATTTCTGCTGTAAAGCAGTGTCAAAACAATTGATAAGGTCCTTTAATTTTTTGCCTTCCCCCACGTCCATAATCAACTGCGGGACGTCTACTACTGGATAGGCTTCTATAAAAAATCTTCATACCAGGTTTGAGTTATGCACATCCAGCAGCTTCCTAAGACCTTTTCAGGTCTACTTGCTTATAATTGCATGAAAATTATTATTATCATGGGGTGCTTTCCCCAAATCGATGTCCGGCGGTGAGATTTATGAAGGCAGTTAGTTTTTAGCTACTTTTTCAATTCGCAGTTTATGTATTAATGGTTCAATCGTTATCTGAATAAAGCAGTTTTTTTTATTTGTCCAAATATATGCAGCGGACGTTGTGACGTGCGCGTGATGTAGTTTTATATGAGCACGGATTATAAAGTGACGCACACAACACCAGCGGCGTGTCGCAGCGCCCCGGCGGCCGCTGGCGGCGCGCCAGCGACGGCTTTATAGACGATTCAATGAATTTATGATTTCAGTTATAAAACACATTGTTTCAAGTGTTACATTTTATGAACGGCGATGCGAAAATTGATGCGGGGAAAATGTTGTCAATTAATCTTACCGTATCCACGTACAGCGTCACATAAACTCAACCTCCACATCTACATGGACAATGAAACGCTTACTAACACCTGATCAATTTGATACTTATATATTAATATACGTTTTGACTAGAAAATAGTATATTAAATGTATTTTTTAATGTTGGTTAATATTCGTTTTCACTATTGCACACATTAGCACCGAACTTGCCATGCAACTCCATCCCTGGGGATGTACTCTGTATTTTTCCTCTTTTGGTCAAACGTACCGCAACATACAACACGGAGTTTATCTGAGCTGACTTGAACATAGTAAAGCGAAGTATCTGTTTAACTGTACAGTTTATCTTTGCTACACAATAACAAGAGAGGGAGAGAGAGAAAGATAAAATTTAAACAATGTCCTGCGCAATTTGGACTCTCCTTTCATACTAATTCACTTTGTGAAAACCACCTTACTTCTTCAATAAAACTTTTAACTATACAGTAACATAATAAACAATAATTGACTTAATATATATATATATATATATAATTGCGTTGATGAAAAGTGGGGAGGGAGAAAGGATAACGAATCGCTGATACTCCACTTCTTTTGCATGCATCACCATCTGTACTGGAATACCGCTTAATCAAAGCATTGCGTATCCTGCACTTTTCCTGCAAGTCCTACATCGTATCTTGTCCAGCAACCCATCAGCCCGCATGGCAGGCTGGTTAGGTTCACTAGCAACCACCTTTACCACATTCTTCATCACAGGCCGGCTGCGTGAGTAGGAAAGTACTTTTATTAATTATCTGTTCTTATTTCTTAAAGTACGACAAACTTGGATATAAGACAATTTTTTATTCTCAACTATATACATATATAAATTCTCCCCCTCAATGAGGATCTTTGAGGGAGGCCTATGACCAGCAGTGGGCGTTGTCCGGCTGATAAGAAGAAGATATTTAAATAACTTTATAGCCGAAGTGCGAAGCTTTAACTTTGAAGCAAGCGTGCTATGAAGACGCTGGCTCTCATATATATGACTTCTGGATCCTAACAGATTCCAGATCCGCGAGTCTTAAACCAGATGATGCTTCTAAGTATATTAGAAAAAATTACTGCAAATAGGATGTAAGGGAGGTGACTTTTGGGACGAAGGTGGGGTCAAGAATTTCTTACCACGATCCACATTCCAACAGAACCAGGAGCCTCATGCTCTTTAAATATTTTATCAGTTTCTTCCAAAGCATGATAATAGTCCGCTATAAAATGGAATTCCTAGGATTCTTCAGAAGAGACAGATTAAGTAATTGTAGTCATTTAACCGAAAGCATTCTGGTCAAGATGTAGCGAGCTGAAACTTTAGGGAGCGACCATAAGAGCATTATCCCGATACATCCATAGCTCGGGAGCATAATGGCCGACTCGGTGATCCATCACGGGCCGCTCCTCTCTCGTCCCCATCACACTCCCCCCCAATGGCCCCTCTCCGCCCGCGCCCGCCCCGCTCACATCAATCTTATGCAATGCAGCCGCGATTCTCATGTTATCACGGTACCAATTTCATACTATCCACCACAACGTTGAAATGCATATAGCAGAATGCATCTACATATTTATATTATAGATGAGATTAAGGAACAGATTTAGATGTGCACAAATGTTGTTAACTAGTAAGTAGTAAGGTAGTAAATAAGTTTCATGATTATTATTAAAAATTAGCAAGTAAGATTACAAGAGAAAGTTTACTGGTGATCAATCTCGCGCTATTAATATTAGGTCTAAGGGAAGCTCTGTCTATCGTAGAAGTCGACTAAAAGGGTTTTCAAGTCCGTGGACTTTAAAGGTTGAAGAGACAAGTTCGAGGTGGTCTATTGCTTGTGGTACCAAAGCGAGGGTGCGGAAAAGAGCTACAGCGCTCTCTGGAGCGTGCTTTAAGCGTAGTGCTGGGAGGCACCGGTGCGTGCCCTAAGAGATCCCAGGGCCTTCTGCGACGCACTGTGGATGACCACTGAAGGGATTTCAGTGGATTATAATGCCACATAACCTTGTCTTTCCCCCAGAAGCACAGTATCTTTTTAGACGTGCTCTTCTCTAATAATAAAGGTCTATTTTGCCGGAGGCCACCACAGCTGCATTCTTACATTACTGTATTCCGGTTTGAAGGGTGCTATAGTTAGTGAACTTACTGGGGTATCGAGATTTTAAGTCTTATCTCCCTGTATTGTGTGGTGCTGCATATATCATCCTAATGCCACGATGTTATGATCGGGCGATTCACTTATCATCAGGTAAACACCCTGCATGTTTCGTTGCTTCCTATAATGTGTAAATTATATAGAAATAAGATGGATATAAATATTTAAGAAATTTTAAAGTTAAGAAGATAAAGAAATAATAATTGTAATCTCTCTTTAAGTCGGTTCCTCGACGCTGAGGGTCGTGACTCCTTATCGATAACCTGTTCTTAAAGATCTTACGTCAGTTACTTCTATTTGATGCTTTCTGTATAGCGTCATACACGGGTGTTTGAATAGTCTCCTTCACCTGGTCAGTTCAAGGTCTTGGGCTCCGTCCACGTGGCCTCTTCCCATCAATCTTGCCAGTAAGGACAAGTTTGTCCAAGTCCAGCGCAGTAATAATTGTAACAGTACAGCTGTAAGTCCATGAAACGTTTATCTTTAATTATATCGTTATATATTGGTCATTTGTTCTTCATCATCATTATCAGCCGAGAGACTTCCACTGCTGGACATAAACCACCACCAACGATCTCCATATTTGTAAGGGTCCATATGGAGGACTTTAAGCCATTTTCCACTGCCCTGGTCCAATGCGTGTTGGTGGAGACATTCGTTGAAGAATTAAAAATCGTGTATTTTTACCTCAAAAGCAAATGTTGTCGAAAAAGAAATATACTTTATATATGTATATGTCTCATCATCAGCCGACAGATGTCCGCAGCTGGACATAGGCCTCCCCCAAAATTCTCCACATCAATAGCTCCTGCGGTGCCCGCATCCAGCTGCTACCAGGTCGTGATATGTCTCATACTTATTATGAAAAGAACCGATATATATGTAGAAGACATCCGGAGTTTCATTGGCTCATCGCGAGATCTCCGGAACCATTACAAGTAAACACTCAAAATTTGGTAAAGATATTGCTTCTGCCATTTAGAGTTCAGCCAAGAATGGATTTTACAAAATTCCTTCCCCAAGAGGAGTTGCGGGGGAGTTATCACCAGCAAAGCGGGTGGGGAACAGCTATTTATATATGCCTAGAAATAAATAACATCGATGTATATATTTATTATATCAAAGAAACTGTTTTTAATTTAAATTCGTTGAAACGGTTGAACCGATTTTGTCCAAAGTTCCAGTGGTAGTTACATCCAGATGTGAGGTACAACATTGGCTAATTGATTATATCAAGTAGTCAATATTGTATGGAGTTAGGGATCCGCATAAAAAATCTTCGAGATTTAATTTTATGAGCAGAGAGAAATAATACATATTATTAAATTAGTCTTACCAGCTAGTCTTTGAATGGCAGAGAAACTTACTAGGCCAGTGTGGTGGGAAATGACCCAAATCCCCCCATATTAACCCTTACAAACGATGGTCCTTAATACCCAGCGGTACCGGAGGCCATGCTGACTGTAAAGTCGTTGGAAGCTGCTGAATGCAGCGTGGGATTGATAGATCGTATCTTTGTGTGAGGGCTATGTCCAACAGTGGACGTCTATCGGCTGATGATTGAATAATATAAATACAATAAACATGCTGCGGCAGTACCACTTCCGCTGGGTTCGACTATTTTGTAGTAATGTAGTCATATTTGCAATTAGTGTATATGTTGTATTATAGACACTCAATATAGTAACATGATTTGTAAGGAATTAAATATATTATCTTTTACCATTTCCATCATTATCAGTCGATAAACGTCCACAGCTGGATATAGGCTTCCCACAAAGATGTGTGGCCATGGCCTCCGGTACCGCTGGGTATTAAGGACCATCGTTTATAGGGATTCACATGATGGGAGTTGGGCTGTTTCCCACCACGTTGGGCTAGTACCGGTTGGTGGGAGCCAGAGCCTCGTTCGTTGATCAGCAGTGTCCACCACGAGCAGGTGAGGTTGGCTTGGATTCACGGGATCCATCGCTGTGCTTTTACCATTAGTACGATCAGAAATATATTTGATCAAGTTTACATGTTGCGTTGTGTAAGAAAGATTCAATTTGACACATTCTCTATGCAATCCCGATGCGTTTGCTGAAACGGAACAGTGGAAAAACAAGTCTCGTCATTGTGAAAAAAAAAGAATGTTTTAAAATGGGCAACACGTGCCCCGGTCGTGCCATGTAACGTCCGGCGGAAAAACTTTATTCTGTCAAAAAATAGTAACGGGAATAATTATCGTGAACATTGCATTAATCAAATTCCGCGCACGGCGCTATCGGGGGCGAGCGGTGGGGGCGCGCGGTGGGGGCTCCGGCGGGGGCTCCGGCAGCGGCGCACGGGGTGGCGGTGGAGGGGCGCGGGGCACGGAGAGGGGTTGTAGCGAGAAAAACGAGTGCTGCGGGCTCGCTGTGAAAAAACCTGAAAATGACCGCTATACACGAGAGTCCAGATTTCGAGAGGTTTTTTATCAGAAGAAACTTTGTTACTTTTTATTTCTATCAGAAGCTTTGTATATCGTTTGATAAAATTACTGAACCGATGGTAGCTACCACCGCTACTCCTATATCCAGCGCCATAGAGTGTAGACATTACCATGTTCCGGTTAAAAGGGCGCCGTAGCTAATGAAATTACCGAGTAATAAGACTAAAATATCTTGTGCATTATGCGAACTAGCGCATCATTGTTGCGGACAGGTGTAACACTTACCATCGAGTGAATGTCTCGCTTGCCTCGTCGCTTCGTTGAATAAAAAAACACTCATAATTAGCTGCCGTTACTCCAGAATGTTCAACACCCAGCAGTAGACTTTGTACTTTCGATGCTGACTCTATCTGGTTTGGAATATCATTACAATCTCATATAGTACTCTTTTCATTGTTTTTTTATCTTCTACTGTTGTAACAAAACTTAAGAACTGAAGTCCTTTAATATATTTATTTATTTATTCAATTTAGGTAGGACATGTGAAAGAAATATAATAGAGATATAATAAGCAAAAGTCGGACAGACATACTGCCACAATATTTTCTGAATTTTATGGTTTGCAAAAAAAAAATTTAATAAAAAAAAAGTTATATGGTTGTAAATATCATAAAAAAAATTAAAATCGTTTATGTTCAATCTATATATACGTACATTTCCACTTATGTAGACTCATAACATCTCTAGAACCATAAGGCCTTTTAGAGGTCTACTAAATATGGATTTTACAAAATACCTTCCCCAAAGGATGCTGCGGGGATATTACGGCCAGCAAAAAGGGGTAACAAGACAACATCTTATGGCGACAAGCGGAATTTAGTATAGTATCATCATCATCATCGGCCGATAGATGCCTACTGCTGGACATAGTCCTCCCCCAAAGATTCCCACATCAATCGGTCTTGCGCTGTCCGCATCAGGGGCGATCGCTTATAGTGGTTCATGTGGGGGCATTTGGGCTTTCTGTGATTATGTTCATTTGAGGGGATTCTCAGATACCGCAGTGTCTGAAGACAAAAGTCTTCAACTGGTGGGTGTTCCCAGTGTTGTCATACGAAAGGCAGGAGACAAAAGACCTGGTTCCTTAATATCGGCCTTATAAAAAGGCCCAAAGTTACACAAAGGGCAATGGAATGGGCCATGAAGTTACTCTGCGGGATCGAATCAGAAATGTGGAGATCCGCAGAAGGACTAAGGTCACCGACATAGCCTAAAAGTTTGCTAGACTTAAGTGGCAGTGGCCAGGGTACATTGCTTGAAGGACCGACGACTGATGGGGTAGTCCTCAAGATCCTCGAATGGCGCCCGCGTACCGATAAACCTAGTATTGGGAGGCCTCTCACAAGGTGGATCGACGATCTGGTGAGAGTCGCGGGAAACTAGAGGTTGTGAGCAACGCGGAACCGATCGAATGTGGAGATCTTTGGGGAAGGGCTATGACCAGTAGTGGACGTCTATCGGCTGATGATGATTATGTTCACAACTTACAGAGTAAACTAATTTTAAGGAATCGTTTTCGTCAAAACAATGTCTTCAAACAGAATTAAGAAAATATTGAAAAATATCCACGGTCAACATATAAATATTAAGGGTGTATTTATCCGAAAGTATTTCAGGGTTTATCTTGATTCTTTCATTAAAAAGTTAAAAAAAAATTTTAATCCACAGGGTAACTCTTGAAGTATATCTTAAGACTTATTCGGTTCTGGTCTCGTGTGTAGCGCGTTGGTCCAGTGCAGGCTACCTATGTAGGAACAAAAAAAAAAGCTCCGCCACCCCCGCTGGTGGGGGCGCAGCCCTTGTGGCCCTGGCGCATTCATTAATTGCTAATTTACAGATCGCGGCCTAGATGCATGGTGATGTGACATTTTCGCAAAGCCTTTGTTATATTATTTCAAGTTGGTGCAAGAACTTCAGTTGAGTCACGAGCAACGCCGCTTCCGGTTCTGAAGTACTGTCGCCCTTATCACGAAATCTTAAGATTGTTATCTCATCGTAATATAAAATAGTCATAGTAATATTAACTGCCTAGTTCTTATCAGAGCAATACGTAATAACACGTACAGAAGGTCAATGAAGAGATCATGGTAAATCAAATCATCATCATCATGTATATATTATTATATATGCATAGATATATTTATATTCGAGAAAAGGACTATTGAGCTGTTCATCTGATGGTAAAAGATTAGCTTGTTCATAACTTAGTATTCATTAGTATGATATACATCATCATCAGCCGATACATGTCTATAGGCCTCCCCCAAAGATCTCCACATTTGTACGGGTTCATACGGGGGATATAGGCCATTACCACCACGTTGGCCCAAAGTGGGTTGGTGGGCGCCAGAGCCTCTTTTGTTGTCGTCTTGCAGGACCCCTTCCACCCCCTGATGATATATACAGCATCACTTTGTACTCGTTCCTTTGGGACGTGTTTGCTGCCGGAGACCGTCCAGGTAGATACCATCGCAGCTCTTATTTTTGCTGCACAACAGTAATGTGCAAACTTTACTGTCACTTAACATACATATATATATCGTAGAAGAAAGGTAATGAGATGTTAAGTCTCGTTACTGCAGTAATCATTAGCTACAACGCTCTTCAAACGGGAACATAGTAATGTTTGCAGACTACTGTTTGAGGGTGGAAATAGATGCTGCAGTGGTGTCTACCTGGACGGTCTCCGATAAGAGACCTACCACCCTGTTTTTTAAATTTTCGGAGTTTTTACTACATATATATTTAAACATATGAATAATATACAGTGGAAGTCTATCGGCTGATGATGATGATGAAACATGAATGAGCGTGCAAATGTATATGTTGTAATAAGGCAATGAGGTTCTTTGTATCTTCGACTATCGCTCCATTATCATCAACAAGTGTAACATATACTGGTGAACGACCTGTTCACATCATACCTTCACAGCATACCATATACGGAAAAAGAGGAGATTTTATATCACTTTCTAAACCAGGATTAACTTTAATCCTACGTTTCTCAGTTTCGTAGAGGTAATTAGTTATGGAGCGGTGACCACTGAGAGCGAAAGTGTGAGCTCATCAGCCAATTGCAGAGACGGTTGCTGAACTCACAACATCACCTTCAACTTGACTCCACATCGCGGAGACGGCTTGTATAACTAACGCTGAATCCTCAAGTGTCGAGAGGTGCAGATGATACAAAATTTGTTAATACTATTTAAACCAGAATATTATATTCGGAAAAGCGTAAAAGTCGCGGAAATATGAAATTCATTATCATCCCTTACTTGACGTCATGGTTCTTAGATCCTTAAGGTCTATTAAATGTGACTCCGAAATCTAATCAGGTACTTCCGTGTTAAAAAACAATATATTAATTGTATATCGTATATTTGTAAAGAAAATTGAGGGAGTAACCTCTTCATCAGTTATAGAGTAATATGTTAGCTTACAATGTGCCCTGCAAACAGTCTCATCACAGGTTCTTTAAACTGAAAATTCCGGAAAAGGTAGTACAGCTTCAGCCACTCAAATCCTAGATACATTTGATATTGATACATATAGATGAGATGAAATATCGGATGTTCACGCAATCGCTAAAAATGATGAAACAAATAACTTGCCGCATCCGTACGAACTGATTAAGTGTATAAGATATTCGTTGGAGGCAATGAAGCGGTAGCTGGAGGCACGGTTATGTGAATTATGATTATGTGCGCTGCTGATGGAAGGGAGGCTGGGTGCAGATCGATCGAGCCCCGCGCGATCGGGCGCATGTGTGCAGCGAAATAAACGAAACACGCGGCGCCCGGGAAAAAAATCGACACGTCAAAATGGACGCGGGTACAGTGCGCGCGGCGAGCATTGGCCAAACCGCATGTCATATATATATGTGGTGTTGGCGCAGAACGCTGAGGATATCCTGGACGGAACGTCGCACAAACGAGTCAATCCTCAAACAGTTGACCCATAACCACACGGCTCATCTGCAATCTGTAGGCTGCAGTCTTGCTAATTCAACAGACAGACGGCTCTGGCTAGACCTAACCAACCCGGAAAGACTGATTAGGCCCAGGTTGCGTGGAAGGAATGAGCTCAGAGGGCAGTATCCTGTTTGATGGACATTCACAATTCAAGACGCTACTGAAGCGTCGCGAGAATCGTCCGGCCGACTGGTCGTATGATGGGGATCTCTGGAGAGAAGCTGATGTCCAGGGCAGTGGACGTCATAGTCGCGTCCCTGAGTAATGATGAACAACTTTTTATATAGTATACTCGAGCTTAATTCACATTGAGGTTGTTACCAGCTAACGTTAGTGATAGAGTAAATCTAAGGATAGTCAAAAATAAAAATAAAGTTGTCATATAAATAAATATATATAATATATTAGTTTAAATTTTTAAAAAAAAAGTATACGAAATAATATTCTAAAGTATATAGGTTTAGTTGCAAAGCTGAGTTTTGTACTATTTCGATATTGAGATGGGCCAATTCATTGGGTACTTACTATAGAGGTGCAAGCGTCACCAAACAGTCTGGGTGGAGGCTCCCCAAAAAAAATTGCAGCACGGGGTGTGCGGTGGTTGCCGGTGGGGGTCGGGGTGCCTCACTGTGACGCCCAGCTATGTTTACCGGTAATTGATGCGATGCGAGCCTATAAGTACACAATTTATTGGCAACCATTTTTAAACGTATACAAAAGTTATTAATTAAGTTATATTAAAGTTACCGCTTCCTCTCAATATCCTTGTCTATCACTGCATGAATAATCATCATCATCAGCCGATAGACGTCCACTACTGGCTATAGATATAGACATCCCCCAAGGATTCGTATGCGGGGATTTGGACCATTTCCCACCGCGCTGTCCGAATGCGGGTTGGTGGGAGCCACAGCCTCGTTTGTTGATTAACAGGGTTAACCACGAGCAGGTGGGGTTTGCTTGGATCCCGTGAGATGTTGCGACCCTTCACACCCTCTAAAACTGTTTCCTATGGTATTCTGTATATATAAGAGATTTCCATATGGAGATTCATCACAATATCTCTGGAGCCACCAGGCCTGGTGACTTGAAATTTGGTTGGAATATTAATTGTGTAGAACAGCTAGTATACAGTATAGTGATGTTCTGTGTAAGGCTGCTGGCTGCATCAGCAGACGTGCAGGAGTCCATGTGCAACAGTGGTATGTTCTGTTAAAAGATAATCACATATAGAATATGTTTGTGAAAGAGTTACCGGTAACAGTCTACGAAGAACTTACTTTACTGATGGTATGTCTTTACTGTCGGAGACTGTCTAGGTAGGTACCACCGCAGCTCCTATTGCAGCCGACAAATAGTAGTGTGCGAACATTACTGTGTTCCCGATTGAAAGGCGTTCCAACTAGTGTAATTACTGGGGTAACGAGACTCAACATTTTATGTAACAGACATACACACACACACGCACACGCACACGCACATCCACGCGCACGCACACACACGGGCACGCACGCACACATCCATACACACGCACTAGAGTTCTGGTATTGTTAAGATTCTTAACCCTTTTCATAGTTGTTTTATTTCACGTGTGGCTATCAAGCTACAGTAATAAACCTTAAGCAGAGCACCTGCGGAAGGTTGATAATCAGCACTGCCAGGAACTGCTCGGTACAGACTGTTGTTAGGTCTCTCGCCGGAGACCGTCTGGGTAGGTCCCACCGCAGCTCTTATTTCTTCCGGTCAAACAGTAGTGTGTAAACATTACCATGTTGTGGTTCCGTTGTAGCCAGCGTCATCACTGTCCATCTTATGGTGACGCGCACAATGTGGTGCAGGTAGGTGTAATATCTACCATTAAGTTAACGTCTCTCTCGTCTCGTTGCTTCCTCGATACAACAAAACTACTCTTCCGTTTCCTTTTCTCTTTAAAAATATAACATTTGTGATGGAAAATGGTGATGAAGAGATTTTTGTTGATTTAGTATGAGATTTACTTTAAGGGAAAGCTGTGGGAAAACTTCAAGTCATTATTAAATATTTTATTTCTGCTTCTCCTTCTCTTTTTCTTTCTTTTCCTGAGCTCATCTATATGTATATACTTATTAAATATATTTTAGTCTCTTTTATGTACTCATCACATTTTAGTGCACTATATTTATTATGATTTAATTGTATAGCAATATGTTATATAATCAAAATATATTGCACCTTTTTGTTCCGTGCTCAACCTTATATAGGGTGTCCCGTGGCAGATTTAAGATTTATTAATTAAATTAAAGGATGTTCTTGTTTTAGAATATACATATATTTGTCATAAAAAGAAAGACGAGACATGCGGATTTTATATTTTGAAGATCACTCCGTCCAAATGTTTTCCATCGCGACGTACACACTCGCGGAATCTTTCGAGAGTATTCTGTGTATCTCGCGAAGGTGGCTCATGGTGGCTCTTGCTGTGTGAGGCGTGGCGCCATCTTGTTGAAACCACGTGTGAGAGCTGTTCGATGGATGTTCTCTTAGTTTCGGTATAAAAATGCGGCGATAGACATCACCAACAACAGTTACGGTTGCTTCACGAGAATTTTCAAAGAAAAACGGTCCAATTATTCCATTGAAAGAAAGAGCACCAGTCCACTGCGACATCGTGACTGACCAATCCGCACAAATGCCGCGCCAAACTGTAACACCTCCCCGGTCCCCCGCGCAACCGTTAGAAAAATATTCGAATTTCAAATCCTAAATCTGCCACGGGATACCCTATACAACTGGGAGAATGGATAACGTCCGCCTTTTTATTCATTTTGTGTGTGTGCATATAATATGATTATTTATATAAAGATATCTTTATATATATGGAGCAAAAGAGTATTCGTCACAGCTCGCCATGCTCACAGTAGTCATGACACAAAGCATTGTTAGCGAATCAAAGACGTTCGGTTGGGTGGAGGCGCTAAGTGCGGTGCGGTGCGGTGCGGTGCGGTGCGGTGCGGTGCGGTGCGGTGCGGTGCGGTGCGGTGCGGTGCGCTGGCGTCGCGCCAGCCACACTGCCCTCTGACGGATTTATAGACGTCCGTGTCCGCTGCGACTTACTAAAGAAAGTGTGACTCAGATGCAAATGCTCCATATTTTCATCAACCCGAACTGACACATCATGGTACAAATTAAAGAAGTTCGACAAAGGATTTAAGAAAGCGCTTAAGAGTAAGGCAGCATCTGTATCCTAGTTTTATATACTTTTCATTCGATACTGTTTCAATTTATATATCATCATCATCAGCCGATAGATGTCCACTGCTGGACAATAGGACTCTCTCAAAGATCTCCACATCTATGAGTTAATTGAGCGGAATTGGGCTTTAGCCCATCACGCTGACTCAGTGCGTGTTGGTGGCTGGTCAGAGCCTCGTCTGTTATTAAGCAGGGTGCTCCGCGTGCAAGTGAGATTGACTTGGGCTCCATAAGATTTTGGGCGGAACCACTTACACCCCTAATTCATATACAGCCGTTACTATTTTATATTAGGTAGCAAAATTCATATAATAATGAAACCGATGATAGTGAAGCAAGCAACGAGAACACTTTAATATAATAAAGTATAAAATATCGATATATGGGTGATAGATACCCAGGTTCGAAAGACCATCACTTCGACGGCCTGGAGTTGAGTCAGGACTATGTAATTTACAGACAAACGTATAGTTCCGAAGATTTAAAGCACCATGTATATACTTTTCAATTTACTTAAAACGATCATAATGACAGCTGAAAGACAAATGAAGTTCTTATGAACGGTGGTTTGTTCTTCTTTATATCTGAACTATCTGATCCTGGTCCTCACTGCTGGCCGTAACATCCCCGCAACTCTGTTTGGGGAAGGTATTTTGTAAAATCAATTCATAATACATAAATAAATTAGTTTTATGCTCTTGTAATGCAACGTTTGATCTTGATTTAGAGAAGTAGACAATGAAGCTGAGGATGATTAGGAAAGATCGTTCACAATCATCTTGCTCTTATATAGTATGTACAGACGGGACAAAATATTGTTGTGACGGTAGATTTACAATATAAGTGGAAAAGAAATCTTGCCAACAATCAAAACCAAGAAATTCCTCGTTCGTCATGAGAACAGCAAAGGAGTGGAAGAACTTACCGGCGCCGGTGTTCCCGTCCAAGTACGTGGGTGTCTTCAAGAAAAGAGTGAATAGGCTGTTACTGGTATAGTGTGCTTTACCACCGTAGCCTATCCACTGGTGAACATAGACCTCCCCCAAAGATCTTCACATTTGTAGGGGTTTGTGTGGGGAGATTTGGACCATTTTAAAGTGCATTACGAATAGGTGAGGTTGACTTGGGTCCCGTGAATTGTGCGGGACCACTTACACCATAGACTATATAACCATTTAACATCAGGTGGGATCGTGGTCAAGCTTGAAGGACCTTCGTGTCACAAGGGCTTATTTCATTAAAAATATAGAAGTTTTTTTTTTAATTTTTTGTATTTCTGCCTGCTTGTGTTTACGATGTAAACATTAGTTTAATTCTTTCTTTATCTCATTATCTCTCTCTTTCTTTCTATCACTTTAAACTGTGTGTTGAAATGTATATAGTGGGGATAAAGTACACGGTCCGTGTGAGTGGGGGGCGGCGAGGCGAGCGTAAACTCGGCCGCATTAGTTCAGCCCCGACACCGGACAGCGCTCGTACAATTATTGCAAATGCGTTATTGCTTCACAGTAAAGGTAAATCACTGATATGAATGTGTTCTCGGTGACAGGAACCGGCACTGGGCGTGGATGGACTGTACGGAGAGAGTGGAGTGTTCTAACGTTTAATCTTTGATGTGGTCGGGGTACCTCTTTTTACTTATCGGAGAGGAAATCTTTTAAATAGACACCCTGTTTCTGGGCCGCAAACAAAGTTATGTGGGATTTTGACTCACTGTAACCCCTTCGATGGTCACCTTCAGTGTGTTGCAATAGGCTTTCGGGCCCTCAAAAGGGAGTCAAAAGCATTTACTAGGGGGAACCGTAACCCTCCTCGGCACCCCCGCTTTGGTACGTCAAGGACAAAACGCATCTCCCATTTGTAGTTCTTCTTGGACTTGCTTAGTGGACAATGAAAGCCTCACCTTCAAAGTGCACGAACCTGAAAAGCCTTTTACTACGACTCAGGCCTTATCTTAGTCCTATTCTTAATAGCCTGAACAGACGGAGGAATCATTATCATCATCAGCCGATAGACGTCCACTGCTGCCTGCCACATACAATCAACATGGCGTCCGGTACTGCTAGACACTGGGGACTGTCGTATGTAAGGCTTTCATTTTGGGGTTTTGGGGGGATTTGCGCCATTTCCCACCCCGCTGGCCCAATGTGGTTTGGCGGCAACCAAAGCCTTATTTATTGATTACCAGGGTGCACAACGAACGAGTTTGGCTTAGGTCCCGCACACAGATGGTGAAATACTTAGGATGGAATACTTAGCATATTGTTTTCGTGTTGAACTTTTTAAGAGTTCCTGTAGTGGAAATTTCTCGTCAGAGTAGTAAAGTTTTATATATCTATACTATTTCTTCGATATTGTATTATATCACAAATAAAAAAAAGGTAAAATACTCCCCCTTCACCTTATACAGCATCAGTTTCCAGTAATCTCTGTAATGATAAAATTGAGTTTTTTCTCAATATAACAACTATCCTTGAAATTTTAATATAACATGTAAAGAACTGAGGAGGAGTAGATGTCTGTCAGCTGATAATGATGATGATGATGATCAAGAACTGAAGCACAGTAAACACAAAGTAACTACAATGAACTTAACCAATTATTTCTCAATAAATTATTTAATAACTAATTATCATCATCATCATTATCAACCGACAGACGTCCACTGCGGGACATCACATCGATCGATCCTGCGCTGCCCGTATCCAACTGCTTCCTGCAACGTTCACCTTCAGATCGACCACCTGGTGAGGAACCTGCCAACCGCTATTAATTGTTATGAGATTCAACATCTTATGTCTCAAGATGAGCTCATCATCCAAACTAGAGCCACGTTATAGTGAAGCGTAAGGCTTCCTATCAGGTTGAAGTTATGCTCGTCTGGTAGCTTTGTCTAATAAATGGTTCTATGTGGTCAATAGATGTGGAGATCCGTGGGGAGGTCTATGTCCAGCAGTGGGCCTCTATCGGCTGATGGTGATAGATTAAATCTAAGTTAAAACATAAATTAACTTATCTCTAACATTTTCCTATTATAGAACATATACAGTGATCGTTACATTTATAATACTTGTCGTGGACTTCCTCAGGGTTTGGAGAAGCCGTGGGTATAATTAAAATCATATACATCAAGGATTTCTTTACTACAGTCTACGTTCACCTGATGGTAAGTGATACGCCTCATACGCCCATGCTCATCGCATTGAGACGTATTAGATCTCGATATCCTAGTAATTACACTTGCTACAGCGCCTTTCAAACCGGAACACAGTAATGTATGCATAATACTGTTTGGCGGCAGTAATAGGTGCTGTGATGGTTCTTACCTAGACGGTCTCCAGCAACAGGGATCTACCACCAGTAAACAGTGTGCAAAGATTATAGTTCCGATTTGAAGGGCGCTGTAGCTAGTAAAATTACTGTCGTATATAGACTTAATATTTTACGTTTTAAGACGACGAGCACAATGTGGTGCTGTGTATATCATCCTAACTAGCGCTACGTTGTTATGGGCAACCGGGTCACTTACCATCAGGTGACCGTCCCACTCGTCTCGTCACTTCGTATAATGAAAAAAAAATTCCCTGAAATATTTGTGAAAAGTGTTCAGTAAAGAGTCTGGTCTTCCGTCTCCATATAAATCTTGGTGGTGAATTTCTGTTGACCTATAAGCGATAGTGTATAGAACCGATGTGAAGATATTTGTAAAGTAACATGAACGAGGATCAAACGGCAATGGTGGTAAGACTTTAGCAGTAGCAGATCATCAGATATCCACCAGGATATACGCTTGTAACTCTACGAGGTTTTTAAGACTGCTCCAGCAAAACAATGGGAGTAACGGAAGTGAGTAAATGTGAAATGCTATGGAGCCTTGAGGACATACTTCTTCCGACCAGATGATGAACTAGCTCGTTGCCAAGCCGTCTATCTTTTATCATCAAGTGTTATACCTAAAATGCCGTCTTTCGAAAATCCAAGATCCGCATTCCGATAAGATTTTAATCAAAACGAAATCTCTTTGGGGGTTTAGTATTTTTCAGGAGTAGAGCAGACGGACGTACGCACATAAATTCATCAGGCGAGCTGGCGGAGGGCCAGCGTCCGAAGGCGTGCCAGTAAAAAAAAAATAACCTAGCACTTCACGCTTCGGTGGAACTGATACGATTTTCCAGTGAAACTAAGAAACATATTTATCATCATCATCATCATCATCATCAACCGATGGACGTCCACCGCTGGACATACACCTCATACAAAGATCTCCGCATCCAGCACCTTTCCTTGAGTTGTTTATAAGGTTTCATATGGGTGAATTTGAGTCATTACCCATCACGCTGGTCTAATGCGGGTTGGTGGGAGCCAGAGCCTCGTTTGTTGATCAGCAGGGTGCACCAAGAGCAGGTGAGGTTGGCTAGGGTCCCATGAGTTGTTGTGCGGGACCTCTTACACCCCAGAAATATATTACAAGAGACCTATATCCAGCTGCGGACGTTCATCGGATGGAACGATGATGATTATAAGAAAAATCATCATCATTATCAGCCTTTGTTCATCCACTACTGGATATAGGCCTTTCTAATGTCTTCCACCAAATGCAATCCTCAACTTCTCGATTCCACCCATTACTGACCGCTGCGATGAAGTCGTCGATCCATCTGGAGGGAGAGCGTCCTACGCTTCTGCGATCTGTACGCGGCCTCCACTCCAAGACTTTTCTCCTCCATCGGCCGTTACTGACACGACAGGCATGGTCGGTCCACTTCTTCGACGATTTCAGCTTGCAGATTTTAAGAGCTACCTTGACAGCTTCAGTTCTCCATCGAATTCCTTCGTTCCGGATTTTGTACTCTTAGAGAAATGCCAAGCACAGTTCTCTCCATCGCTGGCTGTGCTACTTTGAATCGGTGGACCAGCCAGATCCTTAGGTGCCATGTCATGTCTCTGCGCCGTAAATATGGGTGTGAAAATTGTACAAATAGAAAACTGTCTTGATTCTGTTGATGTAGACGTTTGAAAGCCATAGCAACTCTTACAGCTTATCTGACACTGCTAATCAAAACACGGGGCTCTGGCTCGCACCAGCTTACATTTGGTCAGCATGATGGAAATAGACCCAAACCCCTCATAAAAACCTTTTACAAATAGAGGTCCGTAGTGCTCGGTGCCGGAGGCCAAGCTGACTGTATGTGGACATCTTTAGAGAAGGAAGAAAGTAGAGAAAAGATAGAGACGCAACAATGGACGTCTATCGGCTGATGATGATGTATATCATTCCATCAAGCGCCATATTATGTCTGCTCATAACCATCATATCAAATTCCCGCTCGCCTTGTTGCATTAATGCAACGCATGACGTCTCTATATTAAAGCATAGAACGCGCGAAACGTCAAAATGTTAAAAAAAGAACGTGTTCAAAAGAAAGCGCTCCAAAAAGTTTTACTATTTTTTTATTTATTTAATAACAAAATGGCGGCAGAACGAATCTTTAAATGAGGAACGTCTAAAAAGTTTCTTGTAAGTACGTTGACCAAAAGATCTTTGTACTGTGGAAAGTACTACTTTCTAGTTCAGGTCTTATTTCAACCGATAAACAGTGTTGTGCAATACTGTGTTCCGGTTTAAAAGGCGCTGTAGCTAATGAAATTACCGCGGTAACGAGACTCAACTTTTTATGTTTCATGGCGACGAGCGCAACGTGGTGCTATGAATACCGTCTTAACTAGCGCCAAGTTGTCATGGGCGATCGTATCACTTACCATCAGGTGAACGTTCCGCTCGTCCCTTCGCTTCTTTGAATAAAAAATAACAGAATATCTCCAGTTACCAAGCAAATTCTAAACTTCTCGTTTCTTTTAACAATAACGAAGAAGTGGAACACCTTGCTGACCTTGGTGTTCCTGTCCTGTGTAATACGACATAGACGGCTTCAAGGAAGGCTAAAAAGGTTCTTAATAGGCTAGAACCTAGTGGGGCTGTAGTTATAACTACTAACTTAACCTATTTCATCTACATCATTATTAAATAATATATATGTAGTGAAAATGGCTTTCATTTCTTCGCCAATCACGTGAAAACTAGTGAACATATTGACACGGAAACATAAGTATTTAACTACCTAGTCCGGCCATACGTTCTGTTACCAATCAAAATGCATTGTTTTAATGAAGTAATGCAATATTATTAAAACGTATAACTACATATTTATTAGTGTCAGCAAATAATAAACACAATATTCTATTCGAAATGGCCGCCTTTGGCTTTCATACAGGCCTTTAATCTGTTTGGCCACGCATCTATGGATTTACGCGCTGTCTCCAAGGAATATTTCCACCACCGCCACCTCCACTGCTTGCTCCAAAGATTTCTTAAGAGACTCAACGTCGTCGTGTCGTTTAGAGCAGCAGCAGGCCATGTCCTTTAAAATTGACCATAATTTGAAGTCTAAAGGGTTGAGGTCTGGGCTAGATGAAGGCCAGTCTTCAGCTCTTATAAAGTCCGAAAAGTTGGTTTCAAGCCGGGCTTGGGTAGTTCATGCCTTGTGACCAGGTGCAGGGTCCTGCTGGAATGTCCACGGTATATTTTTAAAAAGTGTATTGCTGAGAGGTTTCACGACATAATCTAAGACTGTATCTTGATACACTTTGGCTGAAGTTTTCACTACTTTTTCACAAAAATGTTTTGTGACTCCTTGATAAGATTCGCCTCACCAAACCATCACTGGCCCAGAATGATGACGATGACCACGTTGTACCTTTTCGACCACTTGAGCAGCTTCTTCAGAACTGTGAGCGTACACTTTATCATTTTGCTTATTGCAGTGCCTGTCACCTGCCGCTTGTATCGTGACAGAAGGCGTTTTGATCGATCCACTCTCTACAAATGTAAGGATTGATTTAGGGCATATCGACCATAACCACTGAGCACCGAGCTTCAGGTCTTGTTCTATTATACGCGATACGCGACAGAGTCCTAGCGGGAATCTTCATTACGTGCGATAAGATATTTTGCTTCCTAATGGGGTTTCCACGAATTCTGGCTTTAACAGCATTAACAGCCTCTGTAGTTCTAACAGCACGCGGCCGCCCCGATCTTTTCTGGTCTCCGACACAGGAAGTGTTGTTGTATCTGTTGACAGTACAACATACGAACATACGGCTGATAGCAAGCTTTTGTAGTGTCTGCAATATGAGCGAGCGCAGCGGCTCCGTGCACACTTTGTGCAACGCGATCACTGCAATACTATTTCCTTTAACACCCCATTACATATTGTAATTTGATAATGAACACGAAAAAAATATGTGAAATGACGCAAAATCGAAACAAGTTTTAAAAATAATATACGTGTTCCAAATTCAAAATAATTAAAACGTTGATTAAAAGAAAAGTTTTTATGTAACAGTATTTATGACCAGACTAGTTATTTATTTTTCAATTTCCTTTCTTCTTCGTTTTATCTATTTGATTTCTAATTTCTTTCCTTCATCGTTCTGTTTTTGATTAACGTTTATAAACATTTTCATTTCATAATATTTATGCGGTTGCTATAGTAACGGTTGCTATAGAAAGTTATTTGCGTTCTAACTGTAGATTACTGTCTACGGATTACGGGGATTGAAAGACTTGTGGTCCAGGGAAATGTTCAGGGTACGAAGAAGAACGCCTATGAAATAGACTGACCAGATAAAGGCTGCTACTATACGAGTGCACTAGGAAGACGGCCATCAGAGAGGAATGGCGACGTGATGTCAAGCTTGCGACCAACATCTAAAGTGATGACCACGACCACTCTCTGAAGAGTGATAACGAGGAACAAGAACAATATAGTACACATGTATATTTTGTGGATAACATTTTAACAAGGATTGTCTGTCGGGAGTCGTGGTCACCACACTCGGCTGTAACGGTCCGCCCGGATGGACGGTAGCCACGGGTCGTTTTTTATAACAAGTACACTATTTATGTCGCGTGCATAATTTATTTGATAGACTATAAAGTGGTACAATTCATTAGCAACAGCTTAACATTTTTGCGACGACTTTATTATCTATGGTTATATCATAACCGTAACGCATATAATGAATATAATATAGATATGTTTTTTTTTAATAAATTAAATATCTTTAACTGGGTAGAGATTCTACATCATCAGAGCAGTCGGAAGTGGGTGGATATGAAAAGATAAGAATCGAATTTGATGGTAAAATATGGAAAAGACCTACATCTAGCAATTGATTAACAAAGGTTGATGATGATGAAACGACATTAGATGTAGATGGTACTAACAAGGAACTCTAAGAGAAGAGCAACAATTAACAATTTTTTTTTTTAATTTAGACGAGACTTTCACCTGATGGTTAATGACACGCCTGCTCGTAACAACGCAGCGCTAGTGGGGACGATATAGACAGCGTCAAGGTCTCCCCCAAAGATCTCCACCGCTATCGCTCCAATCGTCAGATCGCCACCGGTACCACCGTGCCCTGGAAGCTGTCGATTGTAGAGGTTCATATGGGAGGATTTTGGCCTTTTCCCACCACGCTGGCTTAATGCGAGTTGGTGGGTTATATTATTTACGGTTATTATAGCTTCACGGCCTTTTGGGTAACGTCAAAGTGTAGTAATATAATACCTGGGACCTATCGATTTGGAGGTCTTTGGAGGAGGTATATGTTCAACGGTGGACGCTCATCGGCTGGTGATGATGATGACATTTCACAACAGTATAGGTCACGATGAAATTGAATTAAATCTGTAACGTTGATTTATAGATTAGAAAAAGCAGTGCTCTGGCAGCGCGTGCGACTCGACTTGTCCCATGAATTATTAGCGGCGAGGAATTTGATCTCATCGGACATGGTGCCAAGTGTTTAAAAGCTTTAGAAATAGCGAGCACATTGAAACGTAATAGTGGAGTAATGGAATCCGATGTTAACTTTTCGTTAGCGCCGACGCTCCGTAATATTTTCCTGTCACACTCCGCGCGAGTCGCTTTGATGTCCTCTTTGATATTTCATAAAGAAATATATATATATATATTATTCAACGAAACGACGACACGAGCTATATGATTACTTAATGGTAAGTGATACGCCTGCCCATAACAACGTGGTGCTTGTTAGGATGGTATACACAGCACCACGTTGTTCTCGTCGCTTCGAGACCTAAGATGTTGAGTATCTTTACCCTAGTTATAAAACTATCTACAGCAGACTTCAATCCGGAACATAGTGATGTTTTCACAGTACTGTTTGTCGACTGCAGTAGACGCTGCGGTGGTACCTACCTAGACGTTCTCCGGCAACAGAGATGTACCAGTAAAAATCAACCACCAGTTTGGAATCCCCTCTTTCAAGCCAAAGCTATACGCCATAATTCTCTACATTGAACAGCATCAACTTTTGTTTGTCTTCTTCAAATCATCATCATCATCTACAAAAATGATTGCAATCATTGCTAAAATTGCATCATTAACATTGCTCGTGATATTTAATATATTTGAATAATTGATACATTTAGCGGAATTTTCTTATTTTTTAACTCATCACTGAAGGTTGAGATAGACACTGTTGAAGGTTGATGACATTAGCTGCAACTCCCTTCAAACGGGAGCACAGTAATGTCTGCACAGTACTGTTTGTTGGCTGCGATAGGAGCTGCGGTGGTATATACTTAGACGGTCTCCGGCAACAGACACCACCAGTAAAAGTCATATATTTTTTTTTTTTTTTTTTATGTAAGATACTAGGCAAACGAGCAAGACGGGTCACCTGATGGTAAGTGATTCACCGCCGCCCACGTCACTAGCGACGCCAGTGCGTTGCCTATCCTTCAGGTAAGAATATGCTCTTTTCTTGAATAACCCAATGTCGCAGTTGTCGGGGAAGACCGCTGATGGCAACGAGTTCCAGATATTTAATATAGTTCCAGATATATAATGTGAAATAAAAAAAAACATTTTTATTTCAATGAGCAATACCTAGACAAGCGCATTAAGCGTTGTCCCAATTAGCACAATTAAATCGTAAAACTTCCCGCAGCCGTAGATCAAAATTAAAGATCATTTACCTAGATCTGAGCAACAAGTAATCGGTTGAAGCTTTTAGTAAGTTCAGAAGCGTGTAACTGAACGCTGGTCGTAACAGTAAACTGGCTGTGAGGCCGGGCCCGTAATCGCGAATTAATGACCGGCTTTACCGAGCGCAGAAAAGGAGTTCGCTAATGCGCACGCGCACACCACTAGCCGAACAAATGCTACCAACCTCGCCTTAAATTATAGTTAAACCACAACATTTAATTAATCATTGTAAATTTACTACAAATATCCATTATTCTAAATTATTAATATTAATCATTTCATAGGTAAAAGTTTTTTTTTTTAATCGTGTTAAGCGACGAGATGAGAGGGACATTAATGTGATGGTAAAAGTTACGCCTGTCCACCACATGGCGCTCGTCGCCTGAGACGTAAGATGTTGAGTCTCGTTTCCCCAGTAATTTTACTAGCTGCAGCGCCCTTCAAAGCGGAACACAGTACTGCAGAATAGGCGCTGCGGTGGTACATACCTAGATAATCACCGGCAACAGAGAGCTACTCCCAGTGATTATATTATGGCAGTTTCTCTAGTGGAGAATATCTCCAACAAAGCATGAGGACCAAGGTCACTGATAGTCTTTGAATAATCAAACTGAACCTGTAATCGGCTGGTCAGATTTGTTGTAGAAGTTATCATTGATTAAGAAAACATGAAGAACTTGCAAATTACAGAAATCCTTTGAACCAGGTCAAGCGACGATTTGCCCCTTGTCAAAGACAGTAAGTGATGTTCCCCGAAGTGATTTATGTCCAGCAATGGGCAGGTACAATCAGCGATGATGATCTAAATTAAGAAATCAGTTTTCGACAGTTGTTTTACCAAATACCATTTGAACACTAACTACTCCACAGTGCACTCCACCTCCACTGGGATCAGCCCAAAAAAATTGCTATCATCACTGATCTAGGGTGTAAGAGTTCCCGCACAACTGACGGGATCCAAGTCAACCTCACCTGCTCGTGGTGCATCCTGCTGATCAACAAACAAGACTCTGGCTTTCACCAACCCGCATTGAGCTTGGTGGAATATAACCCAAATTCCGTTTTGTGAATCACTACCCTATCGATATGGGAATCTTTGGGGGAGGCTTATGTCCAGCGGTTGATGATGAATATGAACTTATCATAATGTTCCAGTGTAAACGCTCAAGTCATTGTATTGTCTAGACCAATGTCGTTTATCTTTATATTTAAAATACTAAGTTTAAAGCAGTCCAAACTTGAACGGTATGTGTATCCCAACACCAGATGAACATATTCTGTATACGAAATGATGATCATCAGTCGATGTACGTCCATCGCTGAACATAAATCTCCTGCATAGATCTCCTTTATGAGCCTCGTACTCGCATCCATCAGGATCCTGTGACCTTTAATAGACAGTCGGTCTACGGTATCTTGCTGCCCCAACTGTCATTCCTTCGAGCGATATCCTCTTCCCAATGCCATTTAAACTTAAGGTTTCTAGACTTTTTGATGTCCTTAGTACTTAACATATTTCTGATTTGATAAAAATTTGGATCACAGATCTAGATAGATCAGTCTCAGTCAAAAATGAGAAGCGATTACTCGTTTACACGTTGAAGAACTAACATAATTACGCGGTACGGTTGCTGGAAAAACCACTCCATCCGACTCAGTGGCATGAAGACATTCACTAATGGTCGAAAAAAAAACATTGAAACACGATTCAAATCTCACGGCGATTTCCACTTAAACTTCTGTGATGAGCACCACTTTAGCAAACGACATCAGGGAGCACCAACTTTATACATAATTATAATTAAGTATTGATAAGTTATTTAAAGTAAAGACACACAGAAGAGCAAACATACCATAAGTATTCAATTATCCTTCGACTAAGCGTAAAGATAAGCAAGACGCAAGAACGCTAGTTAGGATGATATACACTGTACATTGCGCTCATTGCCTTAAGGACAAGATGTTAAATCTCGTTACCGCAGTAATTTCACTAACTACAGCGCACTTCCAAACAGTAATATCTGCATATTACTGTTCGGCGGCTATAACGGGCGCTACAGTTTTATCCAGCTCGACGGTCTCTGGCAACCGATTACCAGTAACAGAGACTTACCACCAGTGAAATATGTAATTGAGGAATTTATTGAACTGAAGTTAATTTTTTTTTCCATATTTACTATCAATGAGCAAATAGATATTTACTATAAATTCCATAGCAGCCAGTTTACGTCCTCACTGTTGGGGCACAGGCCTACCCTCAATACGAGGGTGACTTTAAACAAGTATAATTAATAAATAAATAATCAAAATTACTTGAAAGAAATTATTCAATTAATATAATATAAAAATATTATTAAATTAATTATTATTATTGAATTATTTAATTCATATAATATGTCACCTTTAGTTACTGTCGGGATCCGTGCGATCAGTGGACCAATCAGAATACGAGCTTGGTTTTAGGAGGGGGGAAATAAAGTGGTGGGAGAAATACCGCCTGGTATGATGATCGGCCCATTCCCGACAGTCTGTTGGCGGCGATTGAAGTGAGAAGGTATCCTATAATAAAGTTTTTTTTTTTTTGTGAGACAAGGAAGTGTAATTTGGTGCAATAACTATGTAATGTGAACACTACCCAACGATTCATTAATTCAATTATTAATCAATAAGAATAGAGTGTGTTTATAACTTAATTTCAAGTGATGATAAGTAACAATAAAGCAAAGATTGTGCTTATGTTTGTGGTTATTGAAATATGGTTGTTACTATCCTGACGTATTCAACAGCTTCTTAATATGAGACCCCGGAATCGAATCTTGGATGTACCAGTCGCAAGCTGAGCGATTAGCCAGTGGATAAGGGAAGCAGATGATTTAAATTTTTTGTTATTTTAGTAATTTAGCTCAGGTCAGATCGAACCTCGGTAGTTTATTCTCTCTTCTTGACGATAAAGGTACTGTAATAGTTCTTTTTTTTATGGGGTAGAGGTAGGGTGGTAAATCGGCAGAAGATTCCCAGCTTCTGAAGAAAGACAGTGTTAATAGGGTTACTTGACTTGACTAAATCTTCCCTTGGTGGTCACTTTTCACACGTTGTAAGAAGCCTGTTATAGTGCTTAGGTATTGCACATCGAGGTCACCAATTCCCTTCCCTCCCCCGGAACTGCATTAGTACATAAATATTTGCTTTAGTAAGGAACTCTGTATTTGATTGTTTCAAACACAAAGTAAGTGTTATGCCGGAAGTAATAAAACCCTTATCGCCATTCATCGGAAGTACGAAAACGCTCTCAAACGCTACAGCCCCGTCGGCCGTTCCGTGTGTTTTATCCCCGTTTAGTGTTACCAGTAATACATTTTTGATGTTTATTAGAGCTGTCTACAAAACAATCGTACACTGCGTAGGGGAGTAAGTTTATCCTTCCGATATCTTTATCCGTAACGTTTGAAAAGCACCCGCGTTAAGAACTCGACAGCGTTGAACCGACGACCGCCGGGTCGGAAGCGCGACTTGGCAGCCGGCCCCCGAGGCTTGCCAAGCGGCCTGCCAGCCAACTTCAAGAGATTTATGGTGATATCTCCAATAGTACCCCGCAGCTAGAAGGCGTGTCGGAATTATAAGTTATACGAGACAAAATGAGAAATTGGTTTTTGGCTTGAATTGTTTTCGCGTGCTGTTTGTTTCCTTCAAACATTCTAAGTAACGCACTCATACATACATACAGACACATATATTCAACGCTTTGTAAAAGCTATTGATGGTAGGTATCTGTTGGTATCGACAGACCATCATCATCCGACATCAGACACCGTCCCATCAAACCAGCAAACAGAAACGTGAAAACATTTGATCCTATCGATGGGTGTTTAACTACAAATGTTACAGGGATAAAGAGATATAATATAATAAGTTAATAAGAGGACAAGAATAATGTGGTGTTGTGTAAATATCCTATTACCTGATTATCAAGATCCATGCTGTACGAGTTCGTATTTAACAAGAAACGTTAACTGTTCAGCTTATATGTTCCAATTCCTCGATCAGAGTTCAATGAATCTATAAACATTTTAAAGGTTAACAGCATTGAACTTTAACGGGTATATATTAATATACTTGAATCTTCTAAGTGATATCTCAAAGCAAAGTTAATATGCTTAGGAAACTACTGCTGAGGACTAAGTTCACATATGCAGAATAATTTTGTTCAACATGATTGTTTCGTAAGGTAGCGCAGCAGTCTGTAAGCGACGGTGATGACTAATAAAGGCATTATTCGTTTGTCTACTTTTCCTTTAATGATTAATATAAAAAGATTTATCATATCCTAACCTCAAAACTGCATAATCAGCTCGTCGTGCCCGCGTCAAATGGTGCTGGCTCCGAGGCGCTGGGCGATTGCTTCATCCGTATCGACTGCGCCGGCCGCCGTATCGGCCGCATCTATAACTGTATCGCTGTAATTATTATATTCTCTTTGATGGAAGAGATTCGCCAAATATAGTCCAATGCTAACGGCGGTACCGTCAGCACAACAGTTACATTGTGTCTTAAATCATATATATGTATAAAACAATAACAGTATCTAATAATGTGATTCTACTTCAAGCACCGCTACATCTCCTGACGTCCTACATTGACTGGTAGAAAATGCCTATAGGCATTAAGTCCGCCTGTTGTAACCTAATTTAAGGTCTACAATAGAGATTTTAAGTATATAAATAAATAAATCGTCTATTGAAATAGATTAGGAATTTCGACTTGAAATTTGTCAGAAATATTCCCGCCCAGCGGCAACCCATCACCATAGGGCCTCCTCCCGTTATTAACAACCCCTTTCAGGGGTAACGTTTCATAAAATACGTAGTTAACTGACGTTTATTTGACTAAAGAAATATTCTTACCAAATTCCAAATCTCCATGCGTTATGGCTTCAAAAGTATCCTGATTAGTCTCTATCTCTATATATAAATATATATATATATATATATATATATATGTACATCTTTTGGTCATGATTCAATTGTATTGACATGCCGGATGATGTGAACTATATTGTCAATATAACAGCATTACCAAAGTTAAAATAACTAAATGAATTTATAGTTTTTTTATGCCTATTAAGCGATGAGACGAACGGGACGTTCACCTGATGGTAAGTTCCTAGTTAGGAAAATATACGCAGCACCACATTGCGCCCATCGCCTGAAATGTTGAGTCTTATTACCCCAGTAATTTCATACATTACAGCAGTGTTCAAACTAGAACATAGTAATGATTACATTAGTAGTAACAGTAGTCTGTTTGGCGGCAGAAATTGACGTTGCGGTATATACCTAGATGGTTTCCGGCAACAGAGACCTACCACCAGTAATCAAATAAATTGTGTAAATGACAATAAAAATCAACCCTTTGATTTTACAATACAATTAACAACCCGCGTCTAATGTTACTTAAGTTCAATTGTGACGATATCTATCTATTTAACATGCCGTGGATCCAGCTCCGCGAGCCCAGTATCAGATGAGTTATATAACTCAATATAACTACCAAGCACTACACCCCATCAGAACAGGATATCTATTTACTTAATCCCAAATAACTCGGACTAACTAGAAGTGGGGTATCTTTGGAAGATTAGCAAAAAAAATATTAATTGTACTCTAGATTTAGTTGGCGACGGTACTCCGGCCGCGGGCCCACACTCGCGGCGCACGTAAGATGGGCATGACATGCACAACTTCGGCGCCGGACCTGACATTTCTTCATTAAAATTCTATTAACGGAAGCATTCTCTCCTTTTAACTACCTCAAACCACTCACCTCATAACCATACATTTGAAAACAAATCATACACACATACAAACAAGACGCCATTTTAATGTATCAAAGAATTCTTTGGTGTACTGACCGGGCCGAGGGGAGGTGCAACTAATTTTAGTTCCTAACTCCATAGCGATAAAGCTCATTCTTGTTTGAAATCACTCGGTAAAGGTTGACGAAAGAGATGGACACCGACCATTCTGGAGTATGCGAATCGGAAGTCAATCACGATTTGAGAAAAAAAGAGAGCGCGAGTCGGGGGGAAAGGCTTTCGAGTGGTCGTTTATTTTGGTGGGTAATATGTAAACAAATAGTGCTTCGTGATTTTTGACGGTGCGATTTGAAAAAACAAATCTCAAGTGAATAGGATCCATTGAAAAGTTTTAATGGAATGGCCGATTTGGCGATGAAAGTACTGCGGAAAAAAAATCAAGTACTAACCGGCCGCCATACTTCCGTCTGTGTAATCATTGCGAGTAATTAGAGCCCGCTTTTGATTTCTAAAACTTTTCAACTCGCTGAAAGCTTTATATTTTACATATTTGAAAAAAAAAATTGATCAGAACTTTAATAGTAGAACTTCCTCTTTCTACCAATACTAGTATCAGACTGTAGTATAATGTATTTAATATAATTATTACACTTGTAAATGTTACCGTCTTAAATCCCCGCTACGAGGCCAATGCGATACAGTGTCGACAAATTCTGCTTACTGTGCCTTAGTTAGAAAGTAATTAAATACAGTACACAAGTGAAAATTAAAAAAAAAAGATTAGTATGAAAGCTTAATATTCACTCGATAATAGTTATTACTACTTGCCCTGTTATGTTGTTTACTTCTTCTTCTTAAAGTGCATCTCCAACTAGTGAAGGTTGGCGCTCAGCATAATACAGTCCTTCCTGTCTCTAGTCTGACGGAACAATTCGGACGCGTCAGATATACCAGTCCATTCCATGATATTCCTCAATGATGATTTTTTTTCTTTCTCCTCTTTCCTTTTTCAGAAACTAGTTTGTTTACGCAGCTCAGCATCATCGCTTACAGGGATATAACGCTAGAGCTCTTGATTACAGTTATTTTAATTATGTACATCATCATTATCATCAGCCGATAGACGTTCACTGTTGAACGTACTCCTAGCCTAAAGATTCCCCCACGATCGGGTAGGGATTCACATGGGAGGAATTAGGATACGGGTTGGTGGGAGTCGGAGTCCTCCTTGTATAGCAGGGCGCACTACGAGCAGGTGAGGTTGGCTTGGATACTGTGAATAGTTGTGCGGAACCCCTTACACCCCTTCTACTATATATACTCTTCACAGTGGTATCATTGAGTATTCTTTGTTTGGTTATGAATGAACTGGTTCATCGAGCCATCATCATCATCAGCCGAAAAAAAAATGCCATTATTTAGATTTGAAACAAATAATGATTTTGCTATTGCCTTCAATTCCCCTGTCCTCGATTTTGTAAAGTGGCTTAACCGCATGGAGCTGGTAATGAAATAATCTAGAAAATTCTACAGCCGCCGAAGGCTGTGATTTCTGCCGCTATCACACAATCTAACCACACGGCACCGTTGCATCAAAAACTGAATCTAACCCAAAAGCGCGATCAGGGGTCCGTTTCAGCACAGGGCTGTCACGTTCGCGAACTAAAAACTCTTCATCATCAGACAACAAACGAGACTGGTCTCAACAATATTTATAGTTTAATGTTCTCATCTCAACAAATAGATTTTTTTATTATACGACCTGGCTGTCACGTAACGGTAAGTGATACGTCTGCCCATACCAGCGTGAGGATGTTATACACAGCACTATATTGTGCTCGTCGCCTTGAGATGATGAAGAGTCTCGTTACCCCAGTAATTTCACTAGCTACAGTACAGTACAGCGTAGTAGTAAATGCACAGTACTGTTTAGCAACAGGGATAGGAGCTATGAAGGGTACCTTCTTATACCAGAACCCTATGACCAGAAAATGGATGTCCACTGCTGGACAACAAAACATGGTATTGTTCTGTTCGAATCCAGTGGAATATTTGTGTAACCGGAAACCAGTACGGTTTATGCGGGTGGTCATCGTGATTTAGAGACTTTAGCTTAAATCACATCTAGTCTTATTTGTGGTACTTAGTAAGGACTAAGGTAAACCCTGCTTGTCGTAGAAGGCGACTAAAAGTGTTTACGAGTTTCTCGAGCGTAGAGGGTGGGGACTCTTATCGCTTAATGAGGCAACTTGCAGTACTCGGCGATAATGCTCAAGAAGGTTTGGTTCTTCCCTGAAATGGGTTAAGCCAAAGTTTAGAGGCGCACCGGTGGCTTCCAAAGGAGACCCCGGGGCCTCTTTAAATGCACTGAAGTAGACCACCGAAGTGGTCTCAGTAAGTAAAAATCCCATATAACTGACTTCTCGCCCATAAGCAAGGTATCTTTTAAAGATTTCATCCGATACTAAAAAACATATATACAGGGTGGCGCAAAAGTAATCCTCCTATCAGAAAATGCTATAAATTTTGCCTTGATGTAAAAAAATTAAAAGACCAAATAAAAAAATTAAAACGAGAAGAATCAAAGTTTTTCATTTTTTTTTAAATAACCTTCCGATGTTTTTTGGCTGTAATTTAAAAAAAAAAATTAAAAACTGATTCTTCTTGTGGATTATTTTTATTTGGTCTTTTAATTTATAACATTTTTTGATAAGAGGGTTACTTTTGCGCCACCCTGTATTTATCATTGCGTTTTTTTTTTTGCTATAAACTAGCTCTTGACTACGATCCCACCTGATGGTAAGCGGCAATGTAGTCTTTGGTGGTAAAGCGCACTAGTCTAGATGTAGTCTATTCACTCTTCTCTCTCTTATTAATTAATCAAAAGTTCTGGTACTATTACACAACATTGTTGTGTTTTGGTACCAGTACAGGAGGCACAATAGTTTTGATTTTTCTTACTTGAAGTATATATATATATATATATATAACAAAATTCCTTCATCAAAGATACTTGCGGGAGTGTTACAGCCAAGCGGGCTGGAAACAGTTCATTAACAACCTATGGCCCCAAGCCGAGGAAAAGGACCTCCACAGTGATTCTCCATCGCGTTCAAGTTTGGGCTTCACCCTTAATCTCATTCCTTGTGTTCTCGATCTTCGTCTCGTCAGGTACTGTGCGGCGCCACTTCTGCCTGGGGCTACCGCGCTTGCATTTTCCTGGCAGATTCCAATCAATATCGTTGGGATCTCTTCGTAGAGCACGGCCAATATACTTCCATTTGCGACGCCAGATTTGTAAATCGATTGGAGATTCACAGGCGGAGCTCCTGGAGGTATTCATTCGCTCGGGCTAGTGAATACCGAGAATTCAGTGAAGACAGCGGTTATGTAAAGGAGACATAGACCATATATATACACTATATCTAGATTTATGTGCTGTAATCATCATCATCATTATCAGCCGACAGATGTTCACAGCTGGACATAGGCCTACCCCAAAGATGTCCACACCGATCAATTCTGCGCTGCCCGCATCCAGCTGCTTCCCGCAACCTTCATCAGATCGTCGGACCACCTGGTGATAACCTGATACCTGTAATGCAACCATCTAATTTATAGTTAATGCTGTAGTATGAATAATTTCGTATGCCATATTTATGGAACATCAGTATAACTCCTCATTATGCTCGTCGCATATAAAGTTTGTATTAATAAACAATCAATTAAATTCACCATAACTAGCAACACACCTGTGCCCAGCAGTGGACGTCCATCGGCTGAAATGATGATGATTAATTAAATTAAAAAAGGAGTTATATTAACTCTTCAACCTCACTTTCACTAAGCAACGTTTTGATCTCATTTCAAGTGGTGTTAAGTGACATTGGCCCTGTATCGTGAGGTTGAAACTTCAAAAAGACGATGCATTTTATTTAAAAAAGACTACTGCTCGACAAAGACTTCACCTGATATCAAGTGATGAATAATCTAGTGACAGCTTATTCACTATTCTCTTGAAGACATCCACGTAGTATTAAATGAGTATTAAATGAAAATACCGACGCCGGCAAATTGTTCTACTCCCTTGCTGTTCAAGAACGAGAAGGTGGAACCACTTCTAGAATAATCTGGCTCTGATATGTTAACAGCAAAAGCACGGCAACGCAAAGGCTAAAGAAAAAACCGTACACTCATCCAAACACCACGACAGGGATTTCTGGTATAGAACTAGAAGCTTCCGTGTTATAACTACGCCATGGAGATTTAAAGAAGTGAAATTCAGTTTCAGGCTAGCATTTAGCAGAAGCAGTTCCTCTTATCTTAATTGTAATATCCATACCTTATAAAATCTCGCTATACGGTTGACTTGTTTCAACCCCATGACGAGTACTATAGAATATCAAGGGTTATCAGTGCTAATGCTTGAAGCCTCCAGTGCCTGTTGCCTGGACACTAGGATATAACTACTTGAATATTCTTATTTAAACGCTTTACTGACATCTTGTTTATTAACCTATTTTTTTTATTTATTTATATATTTGTTCACTGGCTGTCTCCCTCCCGCTTCGCTGACCGTAACACCCCCGCACCTCCCTTTGGGGAAGGAATTTTGTAAAATTTATTTTAAGCTGACTTATACTCAGCAAAAGAAATATTTCTATGAAATCTCAAATGTCTATGCTTTATGGTTTCAGAGATATCTTGATGACTCTCTATAGGTGGAGATATATATATATATATATATTACATGATGTACATAGCATTATATTGTGCCGCTTCAGGATATATGGTAAATCTGCTGATCATATTAATTTCATTACCTACAGCCTATCAAAGTAAAACATAGTGCTTGCACACTATTATATGGCAGCAGAAATAGGAACTGCGGCGGTACCTAGACCATCTTCGGCAACAGAGATCAGAGAGGGTAAAATTAATAAAACACTTACATCACATAAATCTTATAGATATTTCTAATTACTAATTTAATGGGTTTTAGGTGATAACTATTCTAGTATAGGATTTGGAAGAGACGGTCTTGTTGCTTGAAGCTATTCTCTTACAGTCTAGGTTTACAGTAAGGACATCAGCATTATAAAAGTCTTTTCGCGGGACTAAAAACCTAAATTAATACTTTAACTATAATACCCGTTAACAAATCATATAAATGGTCACTACATTTAAAGTGATATATTTTGAAGTATAGTTAACTATGCTGATTATTTAATGGTGGTTGTAGATCATAAAATTAGTGGTGTTAGGTCTCTGTTGCCGGAGACCGTCTAGGTAGGCACCACCGCAGCTCCTATTGCAGCTGACAAATAGTACTGTGCAAACATTACTGTGTTCCGGTTTGAAAGGCGCTGTAGCTAGGGAAATAATCGGGATAACGAAACTTAACATCTTATGTCTCAAGGCGACGAGCGCAATGAGGTGCTGTGTATACCATCCTAACTAGCGCCACGTTGTTATGGGCAGGAGTATCACTTATCATCAGGTGAGTGTATTGCTCGTTTCGTCGCTTGGTCGAATCGAGAAGAAAAATACGTTGCGACAAATAGATTGGGGTTATTTTCTTTTATAAGAAGGGTAGGATTAAGCGAATAGTTCACCTGGTGGAAAGTGACCACTGACGCCCGTGGACAATCATAACACCAGAGGGTTCGCGGCTGGGTGATATCTAGATCTAGAATATACTTTTTAACGTTTCAAAAGGAAATCTTTAAAAGATGTTTTGCTTCTGCAGAGAAGTCAAAAGTATGAGGGATTACTGAAACCAGCTCAATGGTCATCCTCAGTGCGTTCCAGGTGGTCTCGTGATCTCCTAAGGGTCTGAGCATGTACCAGAGAGGGCTATAACCCCTCCAAATCACCATCGCTATGCTATAACAAACAGAAGACTACTGTGCATTTATCGTCTACTCTGACCTCGCTTAATAGGCAAAGAAGGCTCCCAACCTTCAAAGTTCGCGAATCCGAAGACACTTTTAGTCGACTTCTACGTTACATAGAGCTCTCTTTACTCTTATTCTTAATAGTCTGAGAAGTTTCCGATTAAGTGTTGGTAAGTGTTAACTTAAAGCAATATAATAATAAACCACAAAATTGTATGTCAGTAAAATTTGTTTAACTTTAACAGATTAAAAATTATTACAAAATAATGAAAATATATGAAAAAAAAATTAATTAATATAATCAATTAAAAAAAATATTCATTTATTTATTTATTATACCTTCTATCGGCTGATGATGAATGGAAATTATATTAAAGTGGACATGAAAGTAAGATTGTTTATTTTTATTAAGAACAGGTATATACCTGTTCACTATATATATATACATATGATAAATATGAATAATTGGAAATCATCACTTTTATATATAACACCTTTATTCTTAGAAAGATTTTTTTTTTCAGTTGGTTATTGAAGATTTGAATATCCTCAAACAATTAAGCCTTTCCTATACTTGATATTCCTATAGAAATTGCTTTTACTTAATTCTTATTTCTAATGTTGGCAGTAAGTGGTAATAGCTTACTACGTATGACTAGGAGAGTTGTTAATACGATCTCTTCTAACTACACACTTCCGGTTAGGAGAATCTGTGAGATATCCGATATGTTGAAAGCAGTAGCTTTCAGTCATACGTCTAATCCGCTCTTGGTGATCATGGTTATGAATCGCTTCTCGCTTCTGTTAGGAACGGTCTCGTGTCCCAGAAGTGGGCGCATTTAGTGTGGTATTCTTTAATGTTTCATTATATGAAATAGCTGTTCAGTGGCAACCCTGGCGCGCGCGTAACCTGCGAGGAAGACGGCTGCGGTGAGACGCGGCCATCAGACGTACTATAATTAACCCATTTGTTTGTGACCGCAACGCAGATCTGCGACTCTTAGCCACCGTTTACATACTCCGGAAGTGATTGCGCTAGTAAATATATTACTATAATAAATCTATATATTTGCAAGAGTGGAGTAACTAGCAAATATGCAGTATGCAAGTTCGACCTGTGACCTGGTGAAGACCATAGGTATCGTTGGATGCAGATGACATGGGACCGATCGCATTTCAAATGGATTGTGATCATATTCAGCAGTCGACAGCTATTGATGCTGATGATAATCTGTATTCATTTGTGTATACAAATGTACCAAGTAAAATGGCGATCACCACCAGCATAACTTTTATTTAAATTAATCACCACAGTGTCTGAAAACGAGACGAAAAATTACACAAGCTTACCAATTATCGCACTCCTCAGTCTTTTAGGTTTTTGATTCCTGATTGAGAGAAAGAGAGAGAGGAGGAAAGGTTCTAAAGATACCTTGCTTTTGGAGTAAAGTTAAAATCATTTGGGGCTTCTACTAGCTAAAACCCTCCTAGGCGGTGACAACCATTTCGTGTTTATGGTCTCGGGTTCGCTTAGTCCGCGGTGGGAACCCTCTACCATCAAAGCCTGCTACTTGTAGATCATCTATGTAAACTGACTTTGACTTAGTCTTACACTTAACAGTGCTAGATCACAGTTTTGGATTATTAGCGTTTAACTATCACAAACAGAACATTTATTTGTATGTATACTAACTGTTCCTGGTCCGCTTTGGTGGCCGTAACACCCCCGCGACTTTGGGGTAAACATTTTGTAAAATCTGTTTTTTGCTGGTCTATAAAGTTAAGAAACATAAAATCCCCGACCTCGGTCATGTACTCCATGATCAGCAATATGATCTTCTGCAGGTGATTATAAAGGGTGAAGTTTCAGGAAAATGAAAAGTGGGGAAAGAAAAATGATTGAGGAATATCAGGGAATGGACAGGCATTAAGTATGGCGTCCGAATTCTTCCGCCGAACCAGAGACAGGAAGGACTGTAGCACGCCGATCGCCAACCTTCACTAGGTGGAGAGGTACTTTAAGAAGAAGAAGCTGGCCTATACTCGACAAAATAAATATTCTAAAGTCTGTAAGCTTTATGGTTACAGAGATATCGTGATGAAACTCTACATTGCTGGAAATATCTTACTTACATATAGATCTAGATATTTTTAGATAAAAACAGCCAAATTAATATAAACATAAAAAGTTCCGTCGAAACCAAAACTGTTATAGATATGTAAAAAAAATACCTTTATTTCAGACTCAAGTTTCATATTGGTACATAGGAACAAAAATCTATACTAATCAATAAACGAAATATAAAAAAAAATCTCACTTACGCCAGGCGGCAATCTTCAAGCACTAGTAAGTATGGCTATAGTGCATCCCATTGCCAATTCCTGAACTATCAAGTTACTACCCCTGCCAAGCCTGGGGATGAATGACGCCAGTTTTGTATTGAATATGTTCAATGTGAAACTATAAGGGGATGTAGGGGTCCTGCACAACGTTTCGCGGGACCCAAGTCAACCTCACCTGCTTCTGCATCCTGCTAATCTCTGCTGCCCACCAACCCGCATTGGGCTAGCGTAGTCGGTAATGGCTCAGATCCCCCCATATGAATCGCTACAAACTTGGAGATCTTTGGGTGAGCCCTACGTCCAGCAGTGAATGTCGATCGGCTGAAGATGATGACGACGAACTTTAAGTTGCAATAACTTGATATATGTAGAGGGTAGATGTGAACGCAGCTTTAAATCGCAGTGTACGAGACAAAACTGCCGGGAGCGGCGTGTGGACAAAATTATTATACGATGTCTGTTTGTTTGTTTGTTTGCTTTGTGTCGCGACGGGTGCTGACGTCCGTCCGTCTGCTCTGCGGACGCGCATTAGAATCACCGCACCGTGTAACACAAACGCACCGTGAAAGCCTTTTTGGATGACTTAGATAAATCTAAACACCTGAAGTTAATTATATTATAACATAGTATTTATTTTTTTGTTTAACGTGGGGGTAATGCTTGCGCATACTCGTCCTCGTAAGGGCAAGGACAGGTTATGTCGGACTTGCACCGACTAAAACACTCACTATGTTCCACCTCGTTGCCAAGAGAGAAAACTCCCCAGTCACCCGGATTCGCTGTTGTGCCCGCCGCCACCCGTTATACGGCCGCGGAGGATACGGAGAACAGCGCATCGTTATATCGACACTCCTCTTCCCCCGCGGCCCCACCGCCGCCGCATCAACTGTGCGGCAGCGCTCCACCTCTGCTGCAAGAGGCAGTATGAAACAACCCCTGCAGCCTCCGGCGCGCATGCGGTGAGCTATCTGTGGGCTTCCGGAGCTCTAACCTAGAGCGGCCGCGCCGAGCTGGCTCTACAGGTCGGGCCGGCCGGGTAGGTTCCTATCGGTTATTGTTATAGTGAGCCAAAATCCAACTATATTTTATTTAAGAATTTTTTCCACTAAATCAACATATATATATATATATATGTGTGTGTGTGTGTGTAAATAGGAGTACGAGTGAGGCGTACCGGTAGACGTAGTGTTGGGAGGCCTCCCTCAAGGTGAACCGACGATCTGGTGAGAATCGCAGGAACCCACTGGATGCGACTAACGCGGGACCGATCGATATAGAGATCTTTGGGGAGGCCTATGTCCAGCAGTGGACGTCTATCGGCTGATGATGATAATGATGATATGTATATGTATACTAGCTGTTAACCGCCCGCTTTGCTGGTCGTAATGCAGAATTAGATTTGAAATTTGTCTGAAATATTCCTTGAGAGCGACCGCAGCCGCAAATGGCTTTCTATAGCAACCGTTACTATAGCGACCGCGTAAATAATATCAAATACAAATGTTTATAAAAGTTGATTATAAATAAATGATGAAGAATCTATATGAAATAAAAAAAATACAGTCTATAAGCATATAAAAATCATTTCGGGTCGAATGCCGATGTTTCCATGTCGATACGTTCACTAGTTTTTACGTGATTGGCGAATAAACCAATTTTCTACGTACTTTTTTTTACTTTTTGGTTACTTTTAAACTATTAGACGTAAACACTCAAAATTTGGTGGAGACATTGCTTCTGCCATATATACGTCAGTTAAGAATTTCACTAAATTCCTTCCCTAAAGGGTGTTGGGGTGTTACGGTCAGCAAAGCGGGTGGGGAACAGCTGGTATTGGTATGATACAATAATTTGAAACTTTACTAAATTTGTTATGAATCTTTGAAGGCGGCCATCTTGTTGATTCTATCGCTGTCAAGTATTAATGTGAGAACGTTAGCGAGTTCCAGCTTGAAGGGTGCTGACGTTATTAATGTTAGCAGCCGTATTAACTGGTTAATGGCATCACGTTTAGTAAGCCGGAAGTCGAACGTTGTCGAAATCCGAGTTAAGTGCCTTCAATCATGTAACCCGCCCTTACAGCATCACTCACATGTCGTGCACACCACGCCGACAGGTTTATTATGTGTTGCGAACGATTAGCGATATCGAAAATATAAGTAATATATAAGAAACAATTAAATAATCGCAATTAATTTTTAGGGGTGTGAGGATTTCCTCAAAACCATTCAGGGGATCCAAGCCAACCTCACCTGCTCATGGTGAATCCTGCTAATCAACAAACGAGTCTCTGGCTTACGCTAATCGGCACAAGTCCAGAGTGGTGCCAAATGGCCCAAATCCCATCATCATCCCTACCCGATTGATATGGGAACCTCTGGGGGTGGCCTAGGTCCAGCAGTTGACGTCTACTGGCTTAGCATGAATTATTTTTTACGCCATTGTCTATTTTTATGAGAAGCGATTATTAAACGATCGCTTAATAAAAGTAGTAAGTACTTATAAGGAACAGTGAGCGTGACTCCCCGACTGATAGGCTCGGGTAATAGGGTACAACCCCGAGACCCGTATATTCTCGCAGACCAGGCCCTCAGTCTGGCAACCTTAGGGAGAGACTCGACAGTAGTTACATAATAATAAAATGAGGAGCAGTGTAAACAACTGAACTATCGCCACTTTGCCACGTGCGGGCGTATTACTTACAATCGGAACAATATTATGGTGCTTAGTTAAAAAAAAATTTAACCCTTTTTTTATATAAAAAAAATATTGTTATGTAAATTGCTGGCTAATTAATAACAAAAAAAATTACTGGTACTGGTGGTAGGTTTTTACCGGAGACCGTCTAAGTAGGTACCGCCGCTGTATGTATTTCTACCGCTAAATATTAGTGCGTTCCAGTTTCAAGGGCGCTGTAGCTACTGAAATTACTGGTGTAACGAGACCTGATACTTTATGTCTAAGAGCGACGAGTTTAATGCAGTACTGTATATATCATCCCTTCTGGAACCAATTTGTTATGGACTGGTATTTCACTTATCATGAGGTGCACTTAAATGAACGTAAAAGTTAAACAAGATTAATTTTTTTTTTTGTTATAAATACAATCAACAGGTAACCGTTAACTAAAGAATATTGCAACGATATCGGTAAACATAAAAAATAAAAAAAAGTCTATTGTACACCGGTCGATGACACCCTTGACGAAAGAGAGGTACGTACGAAAATTGGAAAAAAGACGCGATAAATTACAAGTTTTTCGATGCGATTTTTTTGCGTTCACGAAAAAGTTAGCGATACAACCTGCGGCGGTGCACCTGTCGGCCGGACGCTGGACAAATGTTTCTGATGTTGGCCAAACGTTGGCCGACCACGCCCACCTTGTTAGAGGCACGCAGGCGACGGTGCGTGGACGTTGCATCGCGTGCGACTGACGGAGCTCCCGTGCAAAATGACATGATTGAACATTCATCTCGCCTTTTAAGCATCTTCGAGAATTTACCACGGCGTACAAAGTAGCAGATTCGATCTTTACTTATAAATAATCTTCGATTGTAGGTCTCATTTCTATCGCCAAACAGTAGTGGGCAAACATTACTGTATTACGGTTTGAAAGGCGCTGTAGCTAGTGATATTACTGGAGCAACGAGATTTAACATCTGATGTTTCAAGGCGACGAGCACGTCGTGAATATACCGTCTTAACTAAAAAAAAATTAATGAGAAAGTAAAAAAATATTTCAATATCTACCGGTATTATTTTCTTAAATAATTCGTTCAGAGAGTACGGAGTTTATTCGTTATATAAAAAAATTTGAGAGAAATTCGGAAATTGGTCAAAACACAACCAAACAAAAAACATAAAACTCGGCGCATTCATAAAAAATACCGAATAAATCGGCTCGAGACTAGAAGCGAATCGGGAAACGGATGATGGAGAAAAAAACTCGATGACGAAGAAAAAAACAAGATGGCGGCAGCGGACGAGCGTGCGTGACAGTTCACGCGTTTTAATCGATCCCGGCGCGTGGTGCCATGCGAAAATCGATTATTTGCTTTTATTCACTCTAAAACTGTAGCCGTAACGATTATTCGAATCATTAGCAGCAGGCGATTTCGAATGTTACGTCTTCCAGCGCAGTTGTGAACAGTTTCGGGGATATTACATTCTCCTGTCTCACTCCTCGCTGCAATTGGATTGGCTTCGATTACTGTCCTTAGATTCGCACGGTCATCGTTGCGGCGTTGTACAGGTACTTCAGTACATCGATGTAGTAATGCGACTTGGCATCGCTGCAGAAACTATAGAACTAACCAGGTCTCAGTGGAGTCGAAGGCCTTTTCGTTATCCACGAAGGCTACACAAAGCGGCATATTATACTCCATAGAATTTTGTATAACCTGCCGCAGAGTATGGGTGTGGTCCACAGTGGCTGTAGCCATTACGATACCCGGCCTGTTCCGGCGGCTAATATTCATCTAGCCGTGGGAGAGACGGTTTGTAGTAATCCTAGAAAACAGCTTATAGACGTGGGACAGGAGCATGATCGGTATACAGTTCTTCAATAAGAGTTTATCACCTTTCTTGAAGAACAAGACAATCAGGCTTCTGAACCATGACGATGGTGTGATACGTTCATGGAATACGGAGGTAAACAAACGCTGCAGCTCTTTAAGGACTAAGGTCCCTCCAGCCCTCAGCAATTCTGTTATAATTCCGTCCTCCCGAGTAGATCTACCATTTTTCAGCTGCTCAAAAGCTAGTCTAATCTCTCCTATGCTGATATCTAGAATATCCTCCGTGTGGGTGAAAAAAAACTATTTTGTCATAAATTATTATCAGTTGCATATAATTTTCTTGTAATTTTTAACTATAGAAAATTCATTTTATACAGCATTAACTTGAAAGCTTTCTAGCAGAGAATTAATAAAATCGAACCCGTGATCTGTGGATGCTGTGAGGTTGTATATAGAGCGATGAAAAAATAAATGTTCGCATCGAATTAACAATGTTTCGGCAGATATTAAACATAACATAAACGAATAACGAATAGATTAATACGCGAACACTCGCCTGCAGGGTAGAGAAACAGAATCCCGCAGTTCTCTGTAGCCCCGTGTAATGCGGCAGGTCTCTGCTCTAAACCAATGGAAGATTACAAAGATAATAGCGTTATAAACGGGAGCGTTTCACGTCGCGAAATAAAAACACCGCCGAAAATCTCCCCCGGTGTTATCTTAGGCCCTTCGAAAATATTGGGCCCCGCTAAGCGAAGAATAACAAAGGCGTCTGCGCAGAGGGGGAGCGGCCCACCTACCCCTGTTATCATTTTAGGACTGTACTAGAAAAATACTAGACCGTGTTTGCTCTGAGATGTAGGTCGATCGACGCTCTCTGAAAATTAGGTAATCAAAATTATATATGTTTTATATTAATTTATAAGTTATTTGTGGAATATATTTAAAATAAATATTCTAGTATAAAATATAGAGTAGTACTTTACTATGATACTATTTCATAGTAAACAGAGATGTAGTATAGGTGGTATAATATACTAGTTTTAAAAGAGATCTATTCACTCTTTATATATTATATATCCTATGAATTATCTTTGCATGACAACATAAACATTTACGTTATAATTTTGTAACTTAGTTAACTTAGTTCAGCTAATTTTATATTGTCCGATCTTCGGAGAGGGGTATGTTCACAAAATTATTATAAAATAGAGAAATCAAAGATATTGGATAAAACATTAATTATATATCAATGTGGATTATGTGAATTTTTTTAAGTAACGTATAAATCTCTTTCCATCATCATCATCAGCCAATAGACGTCCACTGTTGGATATAGTCCTCTCCCAAAGATTGACCGACATTGATCGAGTAGGGATTCGTATGGGAGGATTTGGGCTATTTCCCACCACACTGGCTCAGTACGGGTTGGTGGAAGACAGAGCCTCGTTAGTTGATTAGCAATAATACGAACAGGTGAGGGTGGCTTGGATCCCGTGAGTTGTCGTGTGGGAACCCTTACACTCCCTAACCAACCAACAACCGTTAACTTAAAAACACCACCTATTTCTCTACAGATTTAAAAAATTAATAACGCATGTAAAACAAATATAAAATTTTCAAAAATTTGACAGCATAACGCTGAAGAAATGATATGCGGAATGTGGAGCACCAGCACATAATGTTGATGAAAAAGAATGTGTAAGAAAGCTTAAGAGCGAGCACTCGAGTTCTGCTCCCTGAAAGAGACGCGGACGTTATTTTTGGCGAACGACAGGGCTCTAGAGGCGTCAGCTAATTGCAGCCGCTTCAGCCGCTGCAGCCGCTGCAGCCTTCCGTGTCAAGTGGTCCTGATGAATTTTTTAAGAATCCCTTAACAGCGCGTACTTTACATACGGACAAATGTTTTATCTTGTAAATGTAACATTTTCTGGGTTAGACACGACACAATGAGATATTTTTCAAAACATTGCTCCTATACGGTTGTTTTTTTTTTTAGTCTACAAAGCGATATAAGATTCAAAATAAAGACATATATATGTATACATATATTATGTTATCTAGAGATTCTTTGACGAGATCTTCAAACCTATTAGACTAGAGGTCAGCTAAGAATGGATTTATAAAATTCTTTCCCCAAAGGCAGTTGCGGGCGTAATGCAGCCAGAAGAGCGGGCAGAGAACAACTGAATACATATATATATATATATATCATTTAAGTTACGTACATATATATATATATATATCTTTATATTTATAGATATTTATTTATATATATTCCGTAATATGATAGAAAAGAAATAATACGTCATATAAGTTCTATTCTTTCTTCGTTTTAAGATATATAGCGATTTTGTACGTAACTTAAATGATGTCGGAGATCATATGTACTGGTTTTTAATTTCTAATTAAAAATAATAAAAAAAAATGTATTTATTTATTATTTTATTATTAAATGTGAAAAATTGAGCTATATAGTACAGATTTAAAATGTACAAAAAATTTTAAAAATTTCTACAATTCCTACTTCTCGTCTTTCGATATGAAACTAGTACTTGTGATCTCCAACGGATATTTTTCGATTTCTACCCTAAAATAAGTTCCTAGTTAAATTTGATATAGATTATAAAAAAAAATAATTCCGTTATACTCCGGAAGTCTGTGGACTGTGTGCAGAATTCAGATGATAAGCAAATGTCGTTTAGATCTACTTCAAGTAGCATTTTATGACATAGCGTGCATTCACTAAAGGATTTATTTACGATTTGACATTACAAAATGTCGGCGGTGCCGTTTCCTGTATATCTGGTGCGAAGGGCCGAAGAAGTTTATTATTTATCCATAATTTATTGCAAAGGACATTATAATTAATATCAAGCTACAAATGGCTTAATTTTTTTTTAATTTAACTTAGTAACAAAACCTTTATAAAGTAATAATAAATCTTACTTCTTCCCTTTATTTGTATAGAGCTAGTTAGACTATTTACAGCATCTCCTGCTGCTAGATAGGCGCCTAATACATAAGATGTTGAGTATCGTTACCCCAGTAATTAAGATCGTCTAGGTAGGTTACCACCGTAACGCCTATTTCTGCCTCCAAACAGTAGTATGCAAACATTACTGTCTTCCGGTTTGAAAGGGCGCTGTAGCTAGTGATGTTATTGGAGTAACGAGACTTCATGTCTTATGTATTAAAGCGACGAGCACAAAGTGGTGTTGTGTATATTATCCTAACCAGCGCCACGTTGTTATTGGAGGGCGTATCACTTACCACCAGGTGAACGTCTATAGAAAGAACATTACAGCTAAGGTGGTCTTTAGGTAGAGTAATTAATACACAACTATGTATTGTACTTAGTGCTTTACACCATCAGTAAAATTACTTCAGCATATTCTATAAGAATATTTAAAAAAAAAAAATTATTATCTGTGTAATAATAAACATATATAGTCAGAGAAAATGTCACTTCCTGTATGTTGACATTTCTACAATAAAGCGACGAGACGAGGGGTATAAGGGTTCCCTTACAATAACTCACGGAATCCAAGCGAACTTCATCTGCTCGTGGTGCAGGCTGGTAATCAACAGACGAGGCTCTGGATCCCGCACACCTTCATTGAATCAGCATGGTGGCAAATGGCCGAAATTCCTCTATGTGAACTTCTAAAACCGACCATGCTGTACGGTTGCGGAAAGCCGCTGGACGCGGGCAGCGCAGTACCGATCAACGTGGAAATGTTTGGAGGAGACCTATGTCCAGCAGTGGACGTCTATCAGCTGATGATTGATTAACAGTACGAGCGGGACGTTCAGCTGATGGTAAGTGACACACACGCCTATAACAGCGCTATTTAGGATGTTATACACAGCATCACATTGCGCTCGTCGCCTTGAGACGTAGGATGTAACATCTCATTATCCCCGTAATTTCATTCAAATGTTGTATTAAAGGTAATTTAAGAACTTCCGCTTTTCTTTAAGAGTAAAAGCATCTCGTAAACTTCATCACACGGAATCGAACTTAATAGTTAACTTAGTATTACTTCAAATCAAAATAGAATCAAACATATGACGACAGTATTGAACTGACTTCAGATCATCATCATCAGACGACACACGTCCACTGCTGGACATAGGCCTCCCTCAAAGATCTCCACATCGATCGGTCCCGCGTTGCTAGCATCCAGTGGGTTTACGCGACTCACCAGATTATCGGTCCACCTTGTGGGAGGCCTCACAACGCTACATCTACCACTCGAGGACTTTACTGCCCCATCCACCGTCGGACCTTCGAGCAATATGCCCTGCCCACTGCCACTTAAGTCTAGCAACTTTTTAAGCTGTGGCGATAACCTTAGTACTTTTGCGAATCTTCGCATTTCTAATTCGATCGGTACCTCAAGTTTTTTTTATTTTATTCTTGCTGCCAAATAGTGGTGTGCGACCATCGCTGTATACCGGTTTGAAGGGCGCTGCAGCTAGTGTAATTATTCGAGTAACGAGAATCAACATCTCATGTCAAACACGACAAGCACAATGCGATTTTGTATATAACATCCTCACTAACGCCACGTTGTTCTGAGAATACGTCACTCATTATCACGTGATTGTTTTGTTCGTTTCGTCACTTTGTATAATAAAAAAAATATTATATTGGCTACATTTATTTTAATTCATTAATACCATACGCTTACATTTAACTAGTTTCCGATAAAGATACCTCTACTTTAATCTATAGACTATTTAGGGTTGGCACACGCGAGAAATAAATAATTTTCTACAGTAAATATTAAAGTGTATTATATTCAAAGAGATCGGGATCTGGCTCACATCCAGCAGTGGACGTGTATCTGCTGATGATGATGGTGATGTTTAAGTATCGCTCTTTACAATAAGAACAGCTTTGAACAAGTCAACCCGGTCTTGGCCAGTGTAATAGATAAATGCCTTTACCCTCACTTCCTGAGTTCAAGCCTGGCGTCCCAGCAGTGGGAAAATCAAAGCTGATTAATTATATAATCTTTTATACGTATAACAATGCATATATTTTAAAGCTTTTAACGTGGAGGTCCGTAGTTCAGTAGTGGAACTTCATATTATGAAGATGGTTGGTGGTAAGAATTTTTTCAACCCCTCATCTCTTATTATATATCTACCACCATAACAGGACCGCTTTATTAGTGTTCTCAAGCCAGAACATGCCAGAGTATATACTGAACAGCTTTTATTCCATGAATGGACTAGACGAGAGAAACCATCACCTGATTGTAAGCGTTAACCATGTCCTTGAAAACGTGACGCTAGTTAGGATGATACATACAGCAACACATTGCGCTAGTCACTTTAAGGTGTTAAGTAAGTTAAATAAGTTAAGTCTCGTTGCTCCAGTGATTTCACCAGCTACCACTTTCAGACCAGAATCCAGTAATTGGCACAGAACTGTTTGATTATCTCAGATTATCTCAGTGATCTATCAGTAAAGTATGTACGTGTGCTTTAAGTTATCATCCATTTTAATGAATATGAGAAAATGATGGTCCTCGGCGTCAGCTCCAGGCCGCAGCCCTGCGGGTCGGGGCTGGCTGGTGCTATTTTTTCATTTGCGAATATTTTCCTTCGCGCACGATATTTTTTCAGCGTGTTTTCCCAGTTGTAAGATAAACTACACTCCATCAAACGTAGCTCTACATTCCCATTCAGCTCTGTACACGATTCTGTATTAATTTTTTTTTTACCCACTCGCACCCGGCTAAAAACATATTTAATTTACAACAGCTGTATAAATATTATATTTTTTTGTATGGCCTAGTGCTCGACTGCCAATCCCACGTGCTGGTAACCGAAGATGTAATCTAGGCGGTGAAGCGCACTAGTCTAAAAGAAGCCAATTCACTTTCCTCTCGAAGACTTCGTAGCTGAACGGAAACAGTGACTGATGCCGGCAGACTGTTCCAATCCCTCGCTGTCCGCATTATGAAGGATGACGCGGAAGGCTTCGTCCTGCAGCGAGGAGTATCGACAACGAAGGAATGAATGTCCATACCTCCGATGGAAAAAAGCGATGGTTGTATTAAATCATGTAACTCCTGGGAGCACTAGGGTTGCTATATATATATAAATTGACTCTTTGTTATTGAACTAAGCAGAATCTACATCCTTCTTCATCTCTTTAGTTGTATATGTCTCCGTTGCCGGAAACCGTCTGAGCACCATCGCAGCTCTTGTTTCTGTCCCCAAACAATAGTGTGCAAACATTGCAGTATTCCAGTTTGAAGGGCGTTGCAGCTAAAGAAATTACTGCGACAACCAACCTTAAGATCCCATGCCTCAATTCGACCACAAATTGGACCTAATCGGCGCCACGTTGTTGTAGACAGGCGTATTACCATCAGATGATCTTACTTGTCTTGTCGCTTCCAATAAAAAAAAACGACTAATGAATGAATGTAATAAATAATATATAATATAAACAATACATAAATATACAAAAATATAAATAATGTATAATAATACTAATATAAATATACTTGCTATGAGTTTGTGTCAAATACTTGACACTGGTATGGTAAGGTACTTTTACTAAAAAAAGTTTTATTAAAACATCAGTTTTCATTCAATGAATCTGATTAGTGGCTTCTTCTGCATTACAAGGCAATTTCCATATCCATAACTAGTCCAAAAACCTGGAGGTGACGGATCACCAAAGCGGTATATCCGTATCGGCGGATAATTACCGGCGGCTGTGCGCGACGAATGCGCCCGCGCAGCCGCTCGGCCGCGACGTCACGCCGCCGCAGCGGCCATTGTCTTTTTGCCCAGCGCTGGGCGTCCGAGCAAGACTAACTAACGGGCGCCCGAGGCGGCCGGTTACGGAGATTGTCGCCGGCCACAGTTATTGTCTGTGGTGTAATTACTACCCAAAGAATTTATAGAGGAACTAAAAACTGAATCTATCTCGCCAATACATGTCTATAGAAGGGCGACGAGGCGACGAATTGATATGCCTGCATCTCGTTAATGCAGTAACTTCAATAGTTACGCAGTAATGTTTGGATACTGCAGCTATGCTGCGGTGCAAGCAATATCTTGAATTTTCACAAACGTCATACATATTTCTTAAATTGTGTTCGCGTTCAAAAAAGTCTACATTGATTTGAGGACCTTCTCCTTCCTACTTCCTTTCCTCTTACCTTTACCACACTTAATAAGATTTTCAAAACAGCCTCGGAAGTTGCGCGAGATTCGTTAATCATTAAACGACTGAAAAGATTATTTTCAATAATTTCTAGAACATTCAATATTAAAGCTCTTAATTTATGTTTAAGGGTGAAAAATGATTGTATCCCTCTGTATGGATTAGACGGCGAGGATTTCGCGTATGAAAATTGTAAATGCTTCATATGAACGGTGATACAAAAACAGCCTCCCACATTCTTTATTAACCCTCCACCTCCAGGAGCGCGGATCCAGGTGAAATATATAGTGCGCCCTCACCATTTTGATATCTAGAATTTAATATAATTTTTCTAAATTCATACATTAATAAGAAACTTTTAATAAGTTATATTCTGATTATTTTTAGGATTAATTGAGACATTCAAAATAAAATTTACTGGTGGTAGACCTCTGTTGTCGGAGACCGTCTAGATACGTACCAGCTCAGCTCCTATTGCAGCTTACAAACAATACTGTGTACCTTTTTGAAAGGCGCTGTAGCTAGTGAAATTACTATGTATTATGAATCACTTACCATAAGGTGAACATCTCACTCGTTTCGTCGCTTTTTTACTTACTTCCTCTTCTGGCGCAGAAATCGTAACTGGGTCTTGGTCTCCGACACAAGAGAACGTCAGCGTTATCTGTCTCATGTCTATCGCTTCCTTGAATAAAAAAAATTGTTAAAAAAGATTCTTTATGAAAAAGGTTTATGTATTTAAAAATGTAAATCTATATGATATTTATTCTACATTCAGTTCAATAAATTTATGTACTAATGTATATATAAGATTTTAAATACTTAATCATCGTCATATCAATCTCAATATTTTCAAGGCGACTGGTCCATTAAAATCCATAAATTTATACAAATAATAATTATAATTAATAAATAGATGTGACGTATTTTATTTATAAAAAAAACACCTTTAAAAGTTACAGTTATATACATGCTGTCATCATCATCACTCTGAAATGCCTTCTTCAAACTGGAAGCTTAACGGTCATTGAAAAAACTAATCTAGTTAAACAAATAACAACAAAATATTTCTGTGAAAAAATGTATTATTGAATATGTATTAATTTTTGTATATATATTTATGTACTTTTAAAATCCTCTTCGCCTCTCCCCCATCCCTGCTAAAATCGAAGTCTTTAACAAGTAGTGATTCAAGGTTATTTAAGCACCGCGATGGTGAAGTACAAGTTTTTAGAAATATTATGTATAATAATTTTTAATGTTGATTTTACATTATTTTTATAAAGTTACATAAAAGTGAGGTACTTATTAAAGATATTATATATTTTTTAGTAAAGTATCAAGATTGGTCGCTGTCTTGAGCGTCCGGCGATCGTAGGATGGATGGGGCACCTGTTCGCGCCGCGGGCTCCTCTAGCTGCTGTACAACTTCCGACCCTACCGACTCCATCCAAAAGGAACTTTAAAACGATATTCGCTTGACGTCGACTCCGAGCTTACATAAGACTCGATATCTCGTGATTACTCTCAAACGGTGAGTTTTCGGAGTAACGCAGTCAGTAACATAAGGCTCGGTTCGGTTTGTTGGGAATTATTTAATTTAACATCAGTTCACCGTTGGGATCTTATTATGGTTGTCAAATTATGCCATTTTATCATCCACTCGCTTCATGCTCATTACCTTCGTGGAGAGATCGAGTCGCGTGCAGTCTGCATTCCTGCAGACCTGAACACTTCCGTCGGAAGATGTAATTGAATTTCTTTTTATAACATATCAATGCAACGAGCGAAGCTTTCACAGAGGCGTTTGTGCCTCAACACTGATACGATATATATATATATATATATATATATATATATATATTCTGCGCACTAGTAATGTTACTAACTAAAGTGTCTTACGAGCAGTAATGTTTGCACATTACTGTTTGCAAGTAAATAAGCAAATCAATGCTTCCTGATTAGATAACCTCTGATGTCTCTCATAAGTGAAACGGCGGGAATAAATAATATCAGTAATAGTCAGTGTTTCCGATCCTACTCCCGATTTAGATGTTCGCAGGTTCAATTCCATCAACCGACTATTATCCTAATCTCGAATCAAAGGCAATCATAACAATTTTTTTTAAATGATAAAGAACGATGAAAGGAAGGAAGTTTCTATATAAAATCATTTCCTTATATACTTCACACACGACCGTTTCTCAGCTTATCACCTGTCTGCTTTTAAATAAAGATCTCACTGATGGCCAGGTGTGGTCATACACTCATATTGGCTATACCTGGCATTCGGCCTGCCAAAGTAAAGCGGTAATATCGATAAAGTCTTGACCCATATTTATAATGATTATCAGAGTTCAGTAAGTTCGCTGTATCTTTAGATAAAGTTGATAATTATTTACACATCAAATTCGTATAATCTTGATACTAGATCGATGCTGTTAAGTTTCGTTAATCCAGTAATTCGACTAACTACAAAGTGGTTCAGGTCCGAACATAATAACTTCTAAATAGGACTGTTTTTTTTTTTTTATTAACGTGTGTAACAAAATGCTAACGGAACGCACACCCCGTACCAATACTGGGCCGGTAGTGGGGTAGTGTCGGACTCCGAAGACTAAAAAGCTTCACACGGTATTCCATCACATCCGCAAGGAACGCACGAGGGTAGCGTGATAACGCTTTAAACAGTTCTTCCGCAACCCCCGTTCGGTGCCCGGATCGAACGGGCCCGCCTCGGGAGGGATGTGAAGCATCCCTCCCAATTGACAAAATCCCAATCAATTGAAAAAATAGGACAGTACGTCGGCGGAAGTGAGTGATGCGCCCTTTTATAAAAATGTGGCGTTATGATAAAGAAGCAACAATTTATGCTTGTTGCTTTAGGACAAAAGTTACTAGTACTCCAGTAATTTCACTAGCTACAACGCCCTTCTAAACGGAATACCACGTTCGGTGGTACCTACCCGGACGGTCTCCGGCAACGGAAGCTTACCAGTCTTTATTATAAGAAATAGACACTGATATGTAAAAACAATGCGATAACTCAAAATCAAAGGACAATTAAATTATCTATCCTTCCCCATTCTTCTCTAAGCGATCCATTCTCCTGTCTGCCGCATAATAAAATATCTGCATTCGAAAATAAAATGGGACACCCGAGGAATTTCTGACCGTTGTAGCGTTGACACCAAAAATATATGTCAACCGTGTATACATGGTGCTGCAAAAGCACTTAAACCAAATTTATCCTTAGATACAGAAGAAAAAACATCGAAATTGTTGTATATATTTATTATTATAAACAGCTCTCTTAATTTTCCTACTGCTGGAACTCGGAGTATTCTTCCACAAGAAGAGAGTCCAGAAAATTTAACGACACGGCGTGATGTATGACACAATAACGAGACGAAGGCTGGGGTACTTCAGTTGTATCACGAAGAACTCTAGACATCAAGAACTGAAGGTCTCTGCTGCCAGAGAACGTCTAGGTAGGTACCACCGCAGGATCTATTTCTGCTGCTAAACAGTACTGTGCAAATATTACTGTGATTCCCGTTTGAATGACGTTGTAGCTAGTGACATTACTGCGATGACGAAATTTAACTATTTGTCTTAAGGGAACGAGTGCAATGCGGTGTAGTGTATATCATCCTAATTAGCAACCATTAGATGAAAATTTTTATTGTGACATCGCTTCCTCAAAACCTAAAGAAAAGATTTAAAAAGCCAAAATGTGGGTCGCAGATGGGCATTCACTTTCCAGATTCCCTATATCGAGAGTGGAGTTTGAATGATCACCGATCTTCGAGAGGAGATGCTACTTTAAAGAACAATTGGAGATAGAATACTCGGAACTGTGAGCTGAATTTAGCCAGGCGATATATCTGAGTTATAAGCACTGGATCCGTGATTTGGAATAATAATCAAGTTAGAGGCTTAAGCTCAAACTAGCCTTGAAGATGTTATCATCTAATTGAGAAACTATTCCCTGGTTTCCGTTAAGAACTGAAGGTTGAAGTGATGTGGACATTACAACTTGATCGGATAAAACACATTAGTTGCGGCGCTCGAATCGAAAGTTGCTCTATTTATAGAGAACGAGTACCGTTGGCGGAGTCCCGGGTTCTCTTTTTTTACTTGCTTCGCCGCGAGCAGTATCACTGTACTTCGGCCGATGTACTTTGTTAACACAAGGTTTTGTTTTAAGGTTACTTAACTTATAATTAACTTTGGATTACCGACAACAACGTGACTCCAACTTCGCAGGATCTTATGTGACAATGAGGCTGTAGACGGTACAGCGTGCTCTTCCAGAATACTCTGACTTTCATGACGGCACATGTATAATATAAAAGTGAAATCTAGTTATAGTTTCTAAAAAAAATCTTTCACTCCTTACGCTTGACCATAATCCAACCAGGAATCTTCAAAAATGGAGAATTTGGTTAATCCAATTCGAATCCATCATAAGCGAGATAAGAGAAATTTGCTGCACTGGACATCTATAGATTAAAATTAGGAAATTGCTAGATACCTAACAAGGTGGACTGATGATCTGGTGAAGAACGAAGCCTATGATTGTAGTCGTAAGAATGTGCTCAGCTGTGGGCGTCTTCAAGTCGTTGTAAATGAATTTATTAAAACAAACATCTCGGATCACCCTGTAGGTGACTAACCCTTTCTTCGAATCCTTTTTTTACTGTTTCTTCTTTTTAAAATCAATCCTTTTTCCTTTTCCTGGCCATTAGGTTTTTTATTCGTGCGGCGATCTTCGTTTTTTGTGGGGATCCCAAATTAATATAATGTTTTTTTTTTTTCCCCTTGTTGGATGCTATCGGAACAGGTTTACGGAGCAGAGTTTTGGTGGGAAAGGTTTAATGAAAGTGATTTTCGAGACCCGATAGTTTTATGTTTTGACTTTCGATTTCTTTAGGACTTCTTGGGGATTTTGTACAATTTGCTTTTGTTCTATGTTGTACAGTCGCAGGATCATTGCTATTGATTTAAGAATAACTCGTAAAAGATAAATCACACTGTTATCACTAAAACAGTTAACAGACTCTAGAAAAATTTATGATAAAGTTTGACAGGCTGGATTCTTATATAGATTACAATCATAAACATTCACGTTGCATTTTCTACAGGAGTCGTTTTAAAATTTTTATTTAACCTAATTCCACCAAAGCTAATACCTGCCCTTTCCTTTCGTAATTATCACACTTTACTGGCAACACTAAAACTATCCCTGCAGATGAAAACAAAGAGTAAAGGAATAAACCACACCTACCAACAAGCATTGCAACACACTTTCTGTTCCGAAACACTTGCCACAGTTACCGAGTTTCGACGTCGTTGTCTACTTGGTTTCACTTCTGAATACTTCAACCTAACGGCCAATGGTTGAGGGCATCAGAACCATTTTTATCCCTTCGCATGAACAGCAAGAATTAAAAGAAAGAAGAAGTAATAATTCGTAATTGTTATAACAATGTCAATAACTGGCACCTTACCTCATTTACTTGCCCTAACAATAACAAGTATGTGTCCGTTCTTTTAATGTTGTTCATATATAAAAAGTCGGTTCGAGCATCTGTCGTCTCAGCTGGATGCTGTATTATATTAATAAGGAGACGTAGCGGTAGGCATCAATGCTGGTCAGGGCGGTATGCAGTCAGTCTTGTTTGTATTTGTGTTAAACTCGATTGTACCATCATTACATGTTCAACATCAAAAGTTACTTTGATAAATTATTTTAACTAGATAAAAGATGTAAGTTTATTATCTACTTAAGTGAACAGCTAGATCTCCGTCTGTTTCAGATCTCAAGTCTCCGTTTCTGCAATAGATCCATAAAAATTGATTTATTACAAACGAAGCTGTGCAAGTCGGAAATATTAACATCACTGAAGATCAATTCAATATATCCAGTCAATTCTAAAATACACGGTGAACAGCCTCCAAAGGGATGCTTTATTTAGTCATCTATAATTGTCGTATAAGTTATCACTACCAGACTACCCCCATTCATGTTTTTTGGTACTTGACAAAACCATGAGGATCACCTAATGATCACTTTTACCTATAACAAATTAAACGGCATTGAGAATGTTCAGGTATCATTGTGCTCGGCGCTTGATGTTAATTGTTAACCAAATAATTTCACTAACTACAATACCGGACCCTAACCCAGTAACCTTTAAACCGGAGCACAATAACGTTTGTATAATAATAGTAATGAGTTAGGTAATAATAAAGTTCTAGTTTACTCCGTGAAAGATTTGAGATGACTTTTCACTGTTTTTATACTATACTTCTCATATTTAGTATTAATATATCAATGTTATTATTTTCAATTATGAAATGATACAATTTATAATTATTAATTTGTTCGTATATCTTTGAATAATTCGAATATGAAGCTTGTTGTAACATTTTCGTGGAGACAAACGTTAAATCATTCGCTAGTCTAAACAGGCCGAACTGCGACTGAAAACCAATGGGCCGCTCGCATCGCGTATACTTAGGTATACTTTTTATAATCCAAGATGATCCTTTATCCTCGAATCTCGCCAAAATGCCAGGCGCATCGCATAAATCGTTATTTAAATATAACCACCTCGCGTAGAACGTAACGTTACATACCACAAGCAGCGCACAACTTGACACCCTAAGTGCCGCGAGTTAAAACCTAATTCGCGCGGATCGGCCGGTCCGGGCCGGTCGGGCCGAGCCGGGCCGACCCGGGCCGGGCCCGCAGCCGGCGCGGATTTTTTACACAGAACTAAATCAAATTAAGCTCAACCGTCTCAACCATAAGATGCAAAATGACATGCGTTTTTGTCCAAATGGGTTTTTGTAGCAATAAATAAAGGAATATCGAAGTTGGCTGTGTCAACAACGCATTGCATTCTTGTGCACCGTGCACGACACACGCACGCACACACGGCCGAGTGCGCGAGATGAGAGCGCGCGTGTGTGCGCGGACGCAAATACTTATTGGTAAATGTTGACTCGGGAACAAAAGCACCAAGCGCCGTGGAGCCTATTCTATCGCTGTCAAATAATTAATACATTAATTTAAAAATAAAAATATAATTTTATATAGTACCATAAAATAAACAAAATACATATTTTATTTATAAACATTAAAACAGTAATTTTTTTTATTAAAAAAAAATTATGTATTAAGTAGAAACTATTACTAGGACCTCCATCTTCGATAGCAAATCATTATAGTCTATAGATTTTACAAGGTTTTGGTTGTTAGAAAAAAAAACATTCATAAACCACTTCAGAAGACTCTTATCTAGGTTTCCAGAGTCATAAGTCATCTGTAATTAAATATATAGGTTTCATTAACACTTAAATTCTCTGAAAAATAAATAACATAGTGATATTCGTAGTTTCATGTTATGGATTTAAAACTACATATATATAGATATGATGTGTTTATTTTCACAGAATTTAAGTATGAATGAGAAATTATCTTCATAAAAAAGATCTAAAGAATATAAATGCATTAAAGATAAATAATCTTCAATACATTTTTATTCCCAAGCAATGAAATAAAAATTAATAATTAATAAGTGGTCCTATCCGGCGATGATGATCACTTAATATTGCGTGATTTACGGAAAATATAATAATTATGTAACGATTATTTTATTTTAAATTATAAGCATTGTGTCTCTATACTTTCGCTGTTCATCTTCCCCTGACCTTGAGCCGAGTTGACCCGTTCCCGCGAATCAGCCGCTCGCTATGTTAGGACCGGGGGCGAAGCCCTGCCGGGAGAGGGGAGGGTTTGTTGAGTAAACTTCGGTGCAAAGGATTTCACTAGTGCTACATACATGCGATTGTAGAATTCTGCACTTGATGTTTAGTTATTTTTTAAAAAAAAAATATTTTCATTCATTTAAATAAATTTCATATCAATTTAACAAATCGTAATTTATTTTGTTATAAAGTTATAATATTTTTGTTTTCTCATAGTTTAATGTTTTCGATTTTTAAATCCGCTCAGATTTTTGAAACCGTTTCTTAAACTTAGCACACACAAAAGTCATAAAAAGTGGATTATATTATTACTGTAATATCTTCCCATAATTCAGGCATTATGTGATTTTGAACAAAATTATAATTTATGAAGCATTTGTTAAGGTAATTAGTAAAAATGAGTGGGCCTAATAGGGAACCTTGGGGCATACCAGAAAGATGTGAATCCGTTAAGAATTTTAACATAACATCTATTCGCGACATATAATGTAAACTCTATACAAATAATATATACAAATATATAAAGTACTTTACCATCTTTAAGTTAAACTTCTTTATTTGTTTTTCTATATATATATATATACGTTCTTTATAATCTACAGGGTGGCGCAAAAGTAATCCTCCTATCAGAAAATGCTATAAATTTTGATTTGATGTAAAAAAATTAAAAGACCAAATAAAAATAATCCACAAGAAGAATCAAAGTTTTTCATTTTTTTTTTAAATTACAGCCAAAAAACATCGGAAGGTTATTTTTGCGCCACCTTGTATATATGTAAGTTAAGTTTTGGTAAATTACGGGATGATCAATATGGTCAAATGCTTCACTGTAGTTCGTGTAGATAGCGTCATTTTAATTTTTATTTTTTGTATTAACAAATATAGAATCCATAAATAGAAGCAGATTAGAAGTTATCCCTTTTTAAGCAATTCCTGATGCTTAATGAAATTAGTTGAAGAAATAACGAAAAACAGAACGCCTGATAATAATCGACAAAAACATAATTTTAAGAATTCTTTTTACGTCTAGATAAATAGGCTGTATAGCTGACCGCATTTTAGGTCGACGGAATGCCTCCGGAACCGCCAAGTCCAAGGATAACAACCTAAACGAACTACATCCCCCCTTAGAGGCATAGAACAATGGGGGCATAAGGAGCTTCGTCGAAAAATATTGTTACTAGGCAACGATAAATTTAGGGTTTTTACAAACTATAGATATGTGCCGTATTTCATGAGAATTGTTTCTTGCTTGCTTTTTCTTATTTGAGATTTTTCATCTTGTAGAATGCACTATGATATTCTGTACTTAATTTATCTTCTTCGCAATTAGAAAATAAGTAAATCACTTTTTAAGTTTCAGACATTTTTGATCAACGTTTATATAACATTTTGAATAAGCTGAACTTCATATATTTCTGTACTGTCTTTGAATAGAGACAGTAGTTAGAGTAATTGTATGTCTTAATTTCAGTCTTAATTTTTTTATTAATGTCTTTCCCTCTTTCAAACAAAGTACAAGTACCTGACACTGACGTTGTAGAATTGTTATCGTGTGTGATAAAATAATACGTTAATTTTTCCACGTTACTCTTAGTTGGTTAGTTATCAGTTAGTTATAAACAATTGTCTATCGTTTAATGCACATTACGTGTTAAACTGATTACCGGGGAATGTGCATGCGAGTTGTGAAGCGAACAAACAAGATGCAGTTACAATTTATTGCATCGTAAGATTTAATGTAGTCGCCGGTTGTAGAGTTTGTTCTCCTTGATGTTATCGGCAAAGGGCAATCGCTTTGTAATTATTGTCGTTTAATTTAAAAAAAAATTATAAGCCTGTATCACCAACACAAAAATATGGAAATTTGGTTAAGCTTGTAACAGCAAAACACCAGAGAAACAGTTCAGCTATATTGCAAATCTTCTATTGTCGCAATCTTTCTGAATTGTGGTCCGACTCTTCTGGTCCAACATCGACAGTCCCAATGTCCCTTAACGCTATAGAAAATTGCTACATTAGCCTATAGTCAATAAAATTTGAAAGTGGAATACTGCAATAGTCTAATAACAACCAAACCAGCGATTGAAAATGCTTGTTCTGCAACTTGTCTGATGTCGTCATCTTGCTTATTCTACAGCCTGCTCATTTTCCTTTTAAATTCTCTAAGGTAAGGTTCACAATCTTGCTTTCTTCGTATTGCACCTACATCATCAGATCTTCCTATCGCCATTTGCCTCTTCTGACTTTATACGCTATATTGTCTTTATCTTGTTTCTATTAAAACGTTTCAGTATAGATAGAGATACAGGAGCTTCAATAATCCACGGAGGTTTTTTTAAATATATGTATAATCTTTGTCCAAAGTTCAAATGTCGTTACTCAATCTAAATTGATGTATAATCGTATTAAAAAAAAAGTTTGTAGCCTGAACGCAGCTTCAACGTGGACCGCGGTCTCGAGCCCTTCAAAATTCAACCGGTTCCGACCGGGCAGCTCTTTCCGTCGCGTACGAACGGCGTATTTGCGTCTCGCTTCGCCCTTCGGACACTTTCCCTTTCCAAAGGACGAAGACACTGGCTCGGCGGTCCCTCTCCCGCGCCGGCCTCTCCACGCATTGCCGTCTCGTTCCTCAGGAGTAAGGATTTGGCCTTGAGACTGAGATGCGGAGTCTGGTCAGAGTTATTTTTACTTTTTTACCGGGAACGATGACTAAATGCGTTAAGAAGCCAGCGGCGAGTTCTCGGCTCATTTTATGGTGTATATATCGATTTGTGTTTGTGTGCGTGTCCGAACACGTCTACCTAACTTTTAATGGCGGCTACCAAGTAACGAGTTGAAGACGTAATTTTGAATTATAGTTTTTTTTTCTTTTCACGATTATGAAGTTAATTATGTTTTGGGAACAATTTTATTTTTAATCGGCAAAGGACGTTCACCTGATGGTAAGTCGTACGCCCACCTGTAACATATAACAATAGCGATAGTTTAGGTGATATACACCTCGAGACAATCGAGTCCAGTCTAATTACTTTAGTAACTTTAGAGCTACAGCTATTTTATTAAATACAAAGAATCTATAACTTAGCTTACATATATTATTTATACATATATCATCATCATCACCAGCCGATAGATGTCTACTGCTGGACATAAGCCTCTCTCAAAGATATATATATGTAATGTATATATAAGCATATACAAGTTCTTTATCAAGCGTACGTTTATATATATCACGCACCATTCTTCATAATCCATTGAACACTGACTATTAAGTGAACATTACCTTACCATTTAATATCAATAAAAATAACCATTCTTATACAGTTTCTTGTTAATATATATATATATATATATATATATATATATATTATACGTCGAAGGTTGCCGAGCCCTAACTTGATTTTAATTAAATTTTTAATTGTATGTTTTTTTTAATTATGTACGACGTAAAAATTGACATAGTAATATTTTTTTTATAAAAGAATGATGTAATGAAGTGCTTGATTAAATAAGTTATAGGTGTAAAGCGTTTTTCTTATCAAACCAAAATAAAACTTATAAAAACGGAAGCTACATAAAAAAACATAGATGATTTTTTCACTTCATCATAGTATTTGGTCAGAGTGCTAGGACTAATTGATCTTCAGACCTTCAATTGATATTACCATGAACTACCATTACATGAGCTATTTGCACGTTTGTCCCACCATTTTTTTTATCTCCCCTCCTTATTGCTTTTAGAAATCGCTGGTAGATTTAACCACACATATGCAGGAGCTAGTAACAAAGAGCCTTTTGAAAAGAGTTTTTTTATTGCACCGACTAGATTAACATTAATTTTATTATAATATCACAAAGTGAAGGGTTGTGACCAAACAAGTTTCGGTTCCGCAGTGCAACAGTTTTTTTTTTTTTTGTAACTTTAAATGCAATTTAAAAGTTTGTCTTGTCAAATAAGTCTTAATATAGAGGGTACCAAGTCTCACAAGATATGACTTAATTCAGTTCATATATATCTATGTTTTATAACAATGTATATATATATATATATATATATACATATATCGATTATCTGTTCTTATGACGAAGAATAGAGGAGGAAGATGTACTGGTGGCAAGTAAAACTCTTACCACAGGGAATTAGTTATGTATAAGGAGTTATTTCTTAAACTGACCCATATCAAAAGAAACAACACAACCTAAAAATTTATTAGAATAATTATATAGCACTACTCTATGCACGTCGCTAGACAATTAGAGATAAAGAAGAGAGACAATACTTAGTGAAGAGATAATATGAAAAATAAGGAAAGTTGCTGACTTATCTTAAAGAAGTCTACACTTAACATTTGCTGCAGCAGTCAGCGGTTTGAATTTAAGTGATCGTTGTCATCATTTCAGCCTCTCCTTGTTCACTGCTGAACTGCTTTGTCCAGTGCATCCGGTCACAAGCATCCAATGATTCAGTGTTTCAGTCGATATCTAGATCCAAATAACTGAGGTCCTTTATTATTCGACGAGGCGACGGGACGAGCGGGACGTTCACCTGATGGTAAGTGATACGCCCGCCCACAACGCGGCGCTAGTTAGGATGATACATACACCACATTAGCTCCAATAATTTCACTAGCCACAGCGCCCTTCACACCGGAATACAATTACTATAGCACGCTACTGTTCGTCGGCAGAAATAGGAGCTGCGGTAGTACCTAGTAAGGACTTCATCATTACCAGAACTGTTGAACTTAAACATAAAACTGTTTGTGTGTTAACTGTTAACTAGTAAACATCATTATCGATAAATCTGTTATTTAGTCGATCGATAATTAATATATAATTAATGCATTTAAACGCAACGTTTCTTCTCAACAATAAAACATGCCGGGGGGTGGGTTCATTGAACGCTTGGACGCGGAGGTCGGCGCTCTTACTTGCCGACTCATGGGTACCGGGTTCGAAATCGAGCTGAATGTTAATTTATATGTATTATAGTTGAAACGTAATCCCTCATCATATCTTAAGAACATACAACTAATTTACTTACTATATTAAATAATTAACAACATATTTACATAATCGAGTATAATGTAAACGTAGTGTGTGTAATTTAACAATAAATACCCAAAAATATATATTAGGTCCTTACATATAAAACTATCGTTTTATCGCACTGACCACTTTGATCTGAAATATCTCCTCTTTGGTTAACAATTCCAAATTCAAATTTATAAATTCATTTAGCTGGTACATTTGAGTTTTGGAAACAGTCATTCATTTGTTTTTTCCTCATTATTTTTTTTGGCGTAGTCCATTAGTAAAGGGATCAATGAACTACCTATGAGATGACAAAAGTGCATAGATAACAACGCGGTGCATACTTTGATTAATTAAATATAATTTACAAAAAAAAAATACTTTATATTCCTTCCGTACAAAACGATAATTTCATATGTAAGGACCTAATATAATATAATAAATAATTGTACCAGATATATTGTACAATAAATGTGGTATCAAAGGCCACCAACTACCAACAGTAAAACTCCTAGCCGGATAACTGTAGTTTTAGTAACTACAATTTTCATTACTACCATACCGGAGTATAGTAATATTTTCATACGTTTTTTTCATTGATCGATACGAGCGGTACATTTAAGTTATTAGTTAGTGTTAAATCGTGTTAGTATTATCTCGTTAACCTAATTATTATATTAGCTACAGCGCCCTTCAAACCGGAACACAGTAATGTTTTCGTATTAATATTTGGTGGAAGAAATAGGTGTTGCGGTAGTTCAAAAAGATGCAGTTTCTAGAGAAATTATTAAGAGATGTTTATTAAGGAATCTTTAAGGTGTGGGTCAAACTCAAACAACGTCCAAACTCCATTACACGTGAGATTTGAACCATGGGCAATTGGTCATAGGGTCATAGGTTGGCCTCTGTTGCTGTAGACCGACTAGGTAGGTACCACTGCAACGCTTATTCCTACCACCAAGCAGTAATGTGCAAACATTACTATGTACCTGATGTAATTACTGGGGTGACGAGACTTAACATTTTATGTCTTACGACGACAGTGTGGTGCTGTGTATATCATCCTAACTAATGCTACGATGTTATAGGCAGGCGTATCATTAACATCAGTGTAACAGGATCCTCTCGCTTCGTAGAATAGTACAAAAAAAAACATAAACACAGTTTGAGAATCGCTTCTCCACAAAACCACTGTTCTCTTCTATTTGTAGAAACTAAAAAAAATTTCAACAGAATTTAATAATCAATATCATCATCATCATTCCAAACGGTGGACGTCCACTGCTGGACATTGGTCTCCTGTAATGTGTTCCACAGCGCAGTCTTGCGCTGTTTTTTTTTTTTTAATCGTTTCTCCTGCGTATGGTGGGTCAGGGTCTATTTATACAATTTATTTCACTTTCCATCATTATCTTATCTCTATACATTTTTCTCATACTCTTCTTTCATCCTTTCTTCTATCATACTTTATTTATCTACCATTCTCTCATCTCCTCTCTTACTCCATTCCATTTCCTCCTTACCTCCCGCAAATGAGTGAAGACTGTCGCCTCGTCATCTTCTCCTGAAACAATCATTCCTTTGCTGCTTGTTTCTCTTCTCTCTTCTTCTCCTTCTTTTATTTTTCTTCAACTTTTCTTAGTCTTGCGCTGTTAGAGCCCACGCTGCTGAATCAACATCCTTAAGAACACTTTGTTTTAATATTTTGCACTAAAATCTTTATATAAAAAAGCGGACAAAACTGATCACATTTCAATAATAAGATAAAGTCGACAGTTAAAAAATAACTAATGGTTACTACGGCCGATAAAATAACATGCATGCGTTGCTAAGAGACGAGCAGGCGACGAACCAAACAAAAAGGTATAAACGAAACGATCTGAACCGCAGACGTTTAACAGACACCCACTGTCTGCTGCAGCCGTCGCCTCATATAAAAAAAAAAACGCATAACCAACTGCGACTGTATATGACGTAAAGTTAACGCATAAGTTAACCAATATATATATATATATAATGGAAATCGGTTTCGTTTGTTCGACGATCACGCGAAAACTAGTGAACGTATCCGCGCGGAACAATCTGTAGATGGTTATAGGATATTCATTTATCGAATGTCATAGATCCTTCATCGTTTAATTTCTAAATAGTTTTTATAAACATTTTCATTTCGTATTTTATATGCGGTTGCCATAGTAACGGTTGCTATAGAGTCTAATTTTATATTACGACCAGCGAAGCAGGCGGGGGACAGTGATCTATATACTTAAATAGTTTTCTAAAAGTTCACCTCAGCTTACAAGGGAAACGGCAGATTTGTAATATGACGGTGGTAGCTGATCCCGGAGTCGAGCTGAAGATGTCCACGTTAAAGAGCAGGCGGTTAACGATATAATGATATAATGATTTCACAATTAAGTTTAGGAATGCTGATAAATAATGATTTAAAATCAAATCTAACCATTTCTTCATCAGATTCCATTTTATTAATGATGAGAATCAATCAAATCTGTAATGAGATTCAACATCTTATGTCTCAGGGGACGAACGCAATGTGGTGCTGTGGGATCATCCTAACTGGCACCACGTTGTTATGGGCGAGCGTATCAATTACCATCAAGTATCAATTACCATCATTCACCACATTGTGCCCGTCGTCTTGTGATTTACGATGGTGAGACTCGTTACCCCAGTATTCACACCAGCTGCAACGCCCTACAAATCGGAACACAACGTTAACACATTACTTTTTGTCGGCGCAAAAGGCGCTGCGGTGATACCTAGACGGTCTTCGGCAATGCAGACTCACCAGCAGTATATATTTCTTACGATTACAATATGTTTCACAAGATTATTCCTATCACGTGAATTGGAAATCCATTCTTCTTTTATAGTCGCCTAACGACGACAATGAAGACAGAAGAAAGAATGTAGATATATAAAATAATAAAGTAGTTTATAAGCACAAACCCGTTATACTTGTATATCGAATTTAAAATAGGTGGATGAGTACCGTCATGTAAAGAATGGTTAGATTTTTCGGACACCTTCAAAGAGGAACCCTTTATTCACGGTAGATCCTGAAGAGTATAATTCCTGGAAAACGTGCACCTGGTAGACAGCGGATGAAATGGTTTGACGACATAAAGAAGTAGAACGGGTTTGAATAGCATCACTTAAAAAGAATAGCTGAGGTTCGAATTGGTTTTCTCAATCTGATCGATAAACTTCAGTTTGAAGGGGGTGCCTAATGATGATGATGATGAAATTTAACATTATATAATCCAGTTATATCCTTGATAAAGATCAGTATCATCTCGCACACGCTTGTTTCAATCTAAATAAAATCATAACATTATATGGTTGTGACAATCACATAACATACAAGTATAGTAAAGTAAAGTTGTAGGCTGGTTGGATGAGGAAGCTAGTAGAAACACCACTGGACTGAAAAGAGGCCCACATCGCATCGGATTCTGTAATAAAAAATAAATAAAATTAGACGTTTTTGGTATTTAAATTGTGGTTAAAATAAAGGCTTATTTATTTAACTAAAACAATGCGTCAAAATAAAACCTCATTGTGGCATATAAATTACATAATAAAATAACTAAGCGAGGGTAGTTAGTAAAATTCCCACTATGCGAAGACGTCGCCAAAATGTCGCGTCTCCACCACGGTCGATGTAATATGATGAAACGAAATATATTAATTTATAAAAATAAATTAATGATTTTATAAAAAGTATTAAATAATAATAGCATTTAAATAATTCAAAATAAAAATTATTCAAGTATATAAAGTTGAAAATATAATTTAGCGAAAGATAAAATAATGATGTGTCTCTAAAATATAAAACTATACAAAAATATTTAAAAACAGTTTAAACAAAATTTATTCTATGACTAAAATACAAAAATATATAAAGAAGTTAAATTTGAAAAGGATTCATTATAATAAGTGAAAAAGTTAATGTCCAATAGTTAGGTGTATGTGGAACGCCCTAAAGACGTAATAAGTAATTGTTCGTGTATCGATCGGCTGTACGGGCGGCGGAGACGCATCCTCGCGCTCCTACGTACACATGGGCTCCGGACATGTACTGCGTACGTGTCGAATGTAAAAATTTGCTTCTTGCTAATTGATTGAAATATTGATTGGTTATAATTGACCTCCAATACATACTGAAAGAAGTATAGGAATAGTGTACTGTACTGATTGAAATCAAAAAAAATTAAAAATACAAATGTTATTTCATGGTATAAAAATATAAGAGTATGAAAATCTCTAGCGATGAGTTATAAAGGATATATCAGTTCGAATCCCGGAAACATATGAAAATGCAAATATTAATATGTCATGATAGAATATGATAAAGTAAGAGTATGAAGGTATTTATTAATGAGATTTATAAAGTATACGGGTTCGAAACCGTGTGAAATGGTGCATGGCAAATTTAACATATAACATTAAGATGGTGGACAAGGTGAGATACCAGCCGGGTGTAGTTGGTGATTATTCAAATAACTACTTGATTATACTTCGGTCCAGTTAGAGTGTTAGATAGCACTTCGGTGATATCGAAATACTCAGAACCATGTCTTAGGACTTCCGCTCTATGATACATGGGTGCTCGGCGTCTTAGTGGCTTGCCGCTATGACTCGTCGTGTTTAATAAAATTTGTTTATTGCGAAGTCGACTCGAACTGTGTTTTTGCATTATGAGGTAGCGGAAGCGGATGCGAGCTACTGCATTCGGTAGGTTGAGGACTTTTACAAGATATTAATGTCGGCTGTGATGTCTGGTGCGTCTTTACGATAATGTGCGCCGATGATAGTCGATTGCATGTCTGTCGTAGTTCAGTGATACGACGTCTTCGACGATCACTTAGTTGTATGTCGCCTTTGAAGGTTGCGCCTCGCGTTATGGTTTGAACTTCTATCTTAGTTTTTTCCAAGTCGGGTCACTAGATGACGGGGCTGCAGGCTGTCTGCCCTCCATATTTTATGAATTTTGCAAAGGAAGGCCTCAATAGTTTCTCATATTTTAGATATATAGCTAGCTGTCGCTGGGCGAGACGAACTTGATCAAAACGATATTTCATTAACGATAAATACTCTATGCCTGATGGCATCATAATAAAATTGATATTTATTGGTTATATCCACTACAGTGGTTGGCGGAGTTACGCATTTACTTCATGTATGCTAATTGCTGGTGAATCGCTTAGCCATTCTATGAAGTGAACTATGAGCTCTCGAATGCACTCCGCGGATTGCGATCCGTGCTGACTACGTAGTTGGTGGTGATGTCAATTTCAACATTTTACAATGCGTCTGCAAATGCACCTGGCTGGTGAAGGTGGTAGCACAGTTGAATCTTGTGAGATGCCTACTCACATTGTCATGCGCAATTAGATCACAGTTTGTCCTTACGCACTAACAATGAGCCGAGTGCTCTTCTACTGGTTCGCCAGTAAACATCGTTGTGGGTCGCGGTCCGAGGCCAATTGAACTCTCCCTGTTTCGGGGAGAAGAGGAGGCGCAATGTTTGGTTGGCGCTCACCGCATACAGCGGGCCTTGGTTACTAGAACCATAAGCCATCCTAAATTTTTTTAAAAATGTGAGGATGCGAACTTGAACACTTGTGTCGAGGTCTTAAGAATTAATAAACATTATAAACCCGTAACAATATTTGGAGCCCTTGACAAGCGTAAAGGAATTATAAATAAGATAGTAAACCACACAAACGGCATCAGACTATCTTAACAAATAGTCATCCTTCTATAAAAACCTAATATAACTAAATATTACTATAAACACAACCTAGAACAAGCTCCTAATCGAGACGATCACAAATGGTTATAAAATAATTAATGGCCTAAACATAATCATTAATAATACTAAAAAGAATAGTAAGCATCATCCTGGTCATGTAAAATATGATTATATGAGATCCTTAATATTTTATAAGGATTTATTTTAATATTTAATTTATTTAAAAGGGGGAGCGGGTTACAACGTGTTGATACGTCGAGTATTAAAAGAAATCGATTCTCTTTTATGATAATTCAGCTCTTTCTATAACTATACATACATATAGCGTCGTTTACATGTGTCTCTATCGTCTCTTCCTTTTTGAACTTTGTCCAAGCGACTCCTTTTTACAAATAAAAAAAATTAAAGTACTTTAAAAGTATATATGGAGATTTTGTTTCATATATTAATTTTTTGTAAAAATACTAAACTTCTGAATATTTTATTACGGACGCCATTTTTCAAAGCGGATGTGATGTGTAGCTACATCCGGAAAAAGCGGTTGCCCAACTGTTGTAATTACATAAGGAATATATGTAGTTATTTTTAAACCTCATATCAAGAGAGCTCAAACCTTTAAATGGTTTTAGAAACCCTTGACTATTGAAAATCTGAACCATATCTGAGGTTTTATTATACTGTTACATAGAGATGTAAACTGTGGATTAATAAAAAAAATTACATGCACATTCACACTGTTAATTATACATTAAAGCTTCTATTTATCAGCGCCGAATAAGTCCGCTCATCACAATTACAGGGTCATCAATTCGCTTCTTGACGAGCTGATGACATGTTAATTTGTGTTGCAACAAAACATATATAACCATTGAGAGTACCGCTTGAAGTCAAGACCGACATTTTATCAGCCTCGAGGTACGTGGTTTTTAGTTAATAAGGTTAGTGCTTGACCACAATCCTACCTAGTGTTAATTGGCGATGGTAGTACGCACTGACGTCATCCTTAGAAGACATTCTCAGTATATTTGTACGGGAACACTGACGCCGGCAAGTTACTTCACTCCTTTCCTGTTCTTATAAAGAACGAGGACCTGAATCTCTTCGTTTGCAAACTGGTGATATTTACAGAGTGAGGATGGTACCTGGTCGTGTGCCTGGAAATAGAAGAAGATGGTAAAATAGAATGATAAAATTCCAGCGCGTACTCTTTGGAATATATCCTGTAGCATAATGTCCTATATATCTTAAACTATACAAAACCTGTCAGGATATATTCTGTTCTCATCATCATAATCTGTAGTTATCCAATACAGAACATAGAGAGCCCCCTCTTATCATGATACGTAATGTGAGGTAAAGACCATAACAAAGGCCAGACTATTCCCAAACTTCCTCTTTTCATATGTTCAATGAACACTTGATCTTAATTCGCGGTTTTAAGCTACTATGACGCCTATAATGATGAAGCAGGCATCATCATGACTACTCTTGGTCTTAAGGGTTGACAACCGGAAAACAGTTATAATATTATGGAGGAAGATTGACAATGAAGACAGTAGCTAGACATTGGGATCGTAAAAACCTTATCATCAAGGAAAGTCTATACCGTATGTCCCGGAAATAAATCATGATCTTCCTTGTTATATGACTAGCGCTTAGCCAGTATACCCAGGAGGCAGTTAATTTGGTTCAGGAGTACGGCCTATCATTTCTCATTTTACGACACGCCAAAGGTAGAGTGGTGGTAAGGATATCCGTCTCCAACATATTATATTTTATTTTAAACTATTACATCCATGAAAACAGCATCAGCAGTACAATAGCGGATGATGACAGAGTGAAGTTCCAATTGGTGGCAAGTGACACCATATTCCCTTCACAGTCTGCAGCATGAAATAAAAACTAGTCCAATATTTAATAGCTACAGCGGCAGGAAAATATCTGTTTATGTATAATCATAATCATTATCGGCCGATAAACGTCCACTGCTGGACATAGGACTCGCCCAAAGATCCACAAGGGGTAGGGATTCATATGGGGGATTTGGGCCAATTCACATTACGCTGGCCCGATGCGAGTAGGTGAGAGCCAGGATGCACCACTACCAAGTATGCTTGGTTTGAATCCCTTAAGTTGTGTGGGAACCCTAACCAACCAGTTGGCCTATGTCCAGCAGTGGACGTCTGTTGACTGATGATCATGATTTTGTTAAGTTATTATCTTGATATCTTATGTATATACATCCTCATGGTTCTCATCAAAAAAGACCAAGAAGCATTGTAATTATTCAACTGTTCACTTCTATACAAAGTATAGAATAGTTGTAATAAAAAAAACATAGAAATCAGTTGAGTGGCTCGTTCTAAGTATTATTTAGTTACCAGTTTTTTTTCCGACGAAAGCCGCGTAGTATGAAAGGCTTTAATTATGTGCGAACTTATTTCTAAAGATATCCAGGGCGATGCTGTGTAGGGTGACCATGGCATGAAAATTTCTTTAGTAACATTTAACTGCCTTCGTGACTAAGCAATTAACCCCCGCCTCCTAACTTGAAGGTGCCTGATGTGATGTTTTATTGACGGAGTTCGAACCCGAGTGACTACCAACCTCATACTGTAATTCTGTAGCTTCGCTGTGTTCCCACAGTTAATGATAGGAAATCGACAAGGTTAGCGCTTGACCACGACCACCACGACCACAACCTGATGTTAAGTGGTGATGTGGTATGTGGTGGTAAGGTGCACTTACCTAGTAACAGCCTATTCACTCTGTCTTGACTCACGTAGTATTTGTACGGGAACACTGACGTTCCAACCATTTGCTGTTCTTATGAAGAACGGCGAGCTGAACCTCTTCGGTGGCGAACTGGAGATGTCCACAACATAAGTATGATGGCTGACCATGTATGTCTAGTCGTCCAGTGGTGAAAAGGGGTTGGAAGAATTTTATCGTGTAACTCCAAGTATTCTAGACAAAAACGCTTTTAAAACCCCATTGACTAAAATATATGACAGTAGTTCGAAAAAACTGACGACCAGCAAAACTTTACATCATCATCAGCCGACAGAGATCCACTGCTAGATATAGATCTCGCCCAAAGATCTCCACGTTTGTAGGAGTTCATAAGAGGAAATTTGAGCCATTTTCCACCACGCTGGCCCAAAGCGGGTTGGTAGGAGACAAAGCCCCGTTTGGTGATTAGCAGGGTACACCATGAGCAGGTGAGATTGGCTTGGGCTGCTTGAGTAGTTGTGCGGTATCTATTGCATCCCTCTGAACATCTATTTGCGACCCTGGATTTATAGACCTCCATATCATTAGACAAGCGGCTAATCACTGTGCAACGGATGCAGTTGTGATATACCTATACAATTTTGAACAAATACTTGATTTTTAGTGCCAAAGATTTCAATACATTTTTTTTACTTGTACCTTCTTGTTAATAGATTCTTCACTAGACCGTCATCCGATTTGTGAAGAGCCCATCGGTGGGCATCCTGGAGGAAGGCGCACATTTAGCAATAGACGTCTTCCGGCTGATAATATAAAGTAAGAACAAGTTTATTGGTGGTAGGTGACTATTGCTTGAAACCGTCTAGATAGATACCATTGCAGCATTTCAATCTGCCGCCATATAGCAGCGTGCTAACATTGCTATAATCCGGTTTTGAAGGCGCTGTAGCTATTGTAATCGCTGGGGTAACGAAACTCGAAACTCTGGTCTTATATCTCAAGGCGCCGCGTGCAATATCGTGCAGGGTATACCATCAGCGTATTACTTACCATCAGGTGAACGTCTCCTTTGTCTCGTCGTTAGCGTGAACTAAAAAAAAAAACTGTGAAAACCTCATGAATGCACATGTTAATTGGCCAACCTAGTACCGAAGCAACACATTGCGAAATAATTTATCAACATTAATTGCGTATCAAACAACGCGTCTTAAAGGCAAGTGTAAAAGCTCTTTTCTTTCATTACACTACAGTCACTCAATCAGCACAGATACTATTATAATTTTTTTATTTAATTGATGGTAGGTCTCTGTCGTCGGAGACCACGGAAGTCTCATTCAATCATAAAACATTGAACCGGAAGGTAGCAATATTGGTACACTCTTTTCTTATTTAACTGATGGTAGATTTCTGTGGGTGGTAGATTGTGAGCACCACAATTCAATAAACCAAAGCCAACCTCACCTTGCTCGTGGCGCATCCAGCTAATCAACAAACAAGGTTCTAGATCCCACCAACCCGCATCGGTGGAACCAGCGTGGTTGGAAAATAAACCAAATCTATATAGATCAAAATAGATCGATCGGTGTGAAGATCCAGCTGCGGACGTCTATCAGATGATGAAGATGATTATTTGCGATCTATACTATATGAAGCTGTTGATGTAAGCTATTTAACTAGTCTGGCCATAAACACTGCTGCCTAAAATCTTTTCTTTTTTAGAACTGTTTTATTATTTTGAATTTGGAACACGTATATTATTTTTAAAACTTGTTTCGATTTTGCGCCATTTCACATATTGTTTAGTGTTCATTATCAAATTACAATATGTAATGGGGTGTTAAAGGAAATAGTATTGCAGTGATCGCGTTGCACAAAGTGTGCACGGAGCCGCTGCGCTCGCTCATATTGCAGACACTACAAAAGCTTGCTATCAGCCGTGTGTTCGTATGTTGTACTGTCAACAAATACAACAACACTTCCTCTGACTAGAAGAAGACCAGAAAAGATCGGGCCGGCCGCGTGCTGTTAGAACTACAAAGGCTGTTAATACGGTTAAAGCCGGAATTCGCGGAAACCCCATTAGGAAGCAAATCAAAAAATCTTATCGCACGCAATGAAGATTTCCGCCAGGACTCTGTCGCGTATCGCGTATTATAAAACAAGACCTGAAGCTCGGTGCTCGGTGTTTATCAGGTCACGGTCGATATACGACATGTCCTAAATCAATCTTTATAACTAAAGATGGATGAAGTAGATCAATCAAAACGAACAAACCTTCTGTCGCTATAAAAGCGGCAGGTGAAAGGCACAGAAGTATCCTCTTTACCGATGGAAAAATCTTCACCACTGAAGAACACTGCAATAAGCAAAGAGATGAAATGTAAGTGTTGTATCATGTCATGAAACCTCTAAGCAATACACTTTCTAAAAATATACCGTGGACTTTCCAACAGAACTCTGCACCTGGTTACAAGGCATGAACTACCAAAGCCTGGCTTAAAACCAACGTTCCGGACTTTACAAGAGTTTAAGACTGGCCTTCATCTAGCCCAGACCTCAACCCTTTAGACTTCAAATTATGGTCAATTTTAGAGGACATGACCTGCTGCTGCTCTAAACGACACGACGACGTTGTGTCTCATAAGAAATCTTTGGAGCAAGCAGTGGCGGTGGCGGTGATGGAAATTTCCCTTGGAGACAGCGTGTAAGTCCATAGATGCGTGGCCAAACGGATTAAAGGCCTGTATAAAAGCCAAAGGCGGCCATTTCGAATAGAATATTGTGTTTATTATTTGCTGACACTAATAAAATGTAGGTATACGGTTTAATAATATTGCATTACTTCAATAAAACAATGCATTTAGATTTGTAACAGAACGTATGGCCGGACTAGGTATGTATACCTAGTCCGGCAAACTATTTTATACCTTTACTATTAAAAAACATATACAACGAATAATAACAAATTAGCGATGTATGTATATAAATATACTTATATATATGTAATGTTAGTTTTTAGCATTTAATGTTTTTTAAGTCTTTTTTGAAGACGTTTAAGGATATAGCATCCTGGTCGGTAGGAAAGCAACACAGATTAAATAATGATTAACCCTTTCTTCATTGCCCTTCGTTGCGTTTTTTTCACCTCTCTTATTGCCGAGGATCGTGACCACGCACATGCAGTCTCCATTAAGTGTGATCTTTTGGTGAGTGGACCGCACGGTATATAATGCCACCCATCACCTTCCTAGTTAGTGGTTTCCGTTCATGTGGTAGTTGCTCTTCTTTGAGCACGTCTGCATTCTAATGTCTCCAAAACAATTGCCCCTCCGCAAGCTGAGCTCCTAAATACCGAAATCCCTTCGTACCATTTACCATCTAAATTTAGAAAAAGTTAAAACATAGTAGTAACACTGTAATTTTTTTTATTTTATTAAGCGACGAAACGAGCGAGAGGTTCACCTGATGATAAGTGATACGCTTGCCAATAACAACGTGGCACTATTTACGATGATACACAGCACTACCTTGAGCTAGTCCCCTGAGAGGTAAGATGTTAAGTCTCTTTACCATAGTAATTACACTAACTACAACGGCCTTTAAACCGGAACACAGTTATGTTTGCAAGTGACTCTTTGGCGGCAGGAATAAAAACTGCGATGGCACATACCTAGACAGTCTCTAGCGAGACTGACTTAGAGAGACCTGCCACTAGTAGTCTAGTTACCGTAGTAATTACACTAGCCACAGCGTGCACTCTTCAAACCGGAACACAGTAATGTTTGAATTTTTTAAGCGTTCCCCGGGTATTTGTTTGCCAAGGCTTAAATTCACTTTTTTTATTAATAATTCTTACCGTTCCTATCTTCCTTTCTATTTTTTTGTTTCTCGTTCATACTCCATCCCATTTCCTTCTGTCATATGTCGCGCTTAAGTGAAGGAGACAGTCAGTTCTTTATCTATTACTACTGTCACACACCATAGATGAAGTGAATAATCAAAAATGTTGGAGTTGACGTAAAACGTCGGCGGAGCCGGGCGCGCGCGCAGGCATTACCCGCGACGTAAAACGAGCAATCGCCGCGACCTTGCCGCGCAGCACCAAAAAGATCACACAGCTCCTGACCTACATACGGCGACTCGCGAGCTAAAAACGAAAACACAACCTTAATAACAAGACGAAATAATAATAATAAAAAAAAAATGTACATATAAAGTGAAGCGCGAGACGAAAAACAAAAATAATAAGCGGGAGATTACGGTCGCTCGTAGCGGGCGCGTTTTTCATTCACGCTCCGGTAGGATAGTTGTCTTTTTTAAACGAGACGCGCTTCGTGCCGCGAACTCTTGCCGAGCTCGTTTTCTTTTATTTCCCACCACTCGCGCCCCCCCGTCCCCCGGGCCCTCTCCTCTACCTCTTCACCCATCTGAACTCCTCCTTTTTTAATCATTTCTCGAATATGGAGCGTCGTTTTTATCGTTTCCCCGGCCGGTCGGCGCGTCCCATTCATGGCGGGCCGTCGTTTTGTTGTTCTGAAACAATTACGCGCTCCTCGTACGATTTGCTTGCGGTATGCTGTTTATGTTTTTTGCCGTTGCGCAACCGCCGCTCGGAAACGGAACGGGCAGCTCGATGCCCTCACCGAACTTTTTTCCCCCTCGCTCTTCATTTGCAGCGCTAATTAAAACGGTACACGTGTCAGATTTTGACTGTAGATCCGTATGGGACGTCATCATCATTTCTGCTTTACTACGTTTGCAACTGTCACTAGACAGATGCCACACGAATCCACCGAGATTCGCTGTGATGTTCATCAGCTAGTCCACTGGTTTTTTTATTTACTTCCATTTTTCCCTAATATTATTGTTCAGAGATTTACTTTACCCTAATATTTACAACATGCTACTAATTTAAGCTATTTACATTATTCTAACACTATTTCTATTTCTTTTTTTACATTATTGTTATACTCTCTACTTATCTAATATTCACAGAAATTTCACAGACTATTATTGTGCACATATGTATAAAGTAATATTTCTATTGTTTACTATTTTACATATTTTTAAGCAATAATTTATGAACATATAACTTATTTAATTTCCTTTATCTCGGCTAGACTAGCTTTATTTATTCTTAACCCTGTTTCCTGCTCAAAAGCAAACCTTAAGCATCTATGCATAGGACATTCTGTCAATAAATGAAGAACCGTTTCCTCCACAGCGTCATCTCATTTGAACGATGGGGTCTCTATCACATACATCAAATCATCATCATTATCCCTACTATATCAGAGATCTCTACCTTGTAGATAGTCCTTGTAGAAACATAAAGACTTGAAATTTGGTAGGAATATCCCTTTTGAAGAGGGTCAGCTAAGAATTTTACAAAATCAAATCGAAATTCTTCTCCCAAAGGGACCCCAAAATCAAAATTAACAAGCTAGATTAGATCTAGCTACAACAGCTAGATTAATATAAAAGATAACATTGCCAACCAATTCTACATATATTCAAAGTATTGTACAGATTGGAATCAGTGTGATGCTGTGGCAAGTCATGGATGGTTTTTTTTCTCGTTTTAAACACCAACTTGTGATGGCTGGTCGTGTCCGACGGACAGACAAACGTGACAAAATCGCAAGAGTCGCTCGTTAAACTGCAAAACCCGCTACACTAACTAACAGCGCTGTTTCCGTTTTTATTTTGAGTTCAACTCCCGATTTAACAATCAGTTATAATATAGCTTTATCTATAATCTTCATCATCAGCCGATAGACATCCACTGCTGGATATAGGCCTCTGCCGAAAATCTTCAGATCGATCGGTCGGTTGATCTATTATGATTATCTAAATTTTGCGACGGCGTAAATCACTGGTGGTAGGTCTCTGTTGCTCGCAGACTGTCTAGACTCCACTGTTCCTATTTCTACCATCAAACAGTAGTATACAAATAAAGAACAATTAAAAAGAGTGGAGAAAAAGAAATCTTATGATATTTACTTTTTCCTATTCTCTGGTTTTTATCATCATCTCTCTGATGAACTACACAGTTTTTATGCTCAAAGAGAGCTACGACTTTTTGAAATAATTATTTGCTGTCTTTGTGATGCAGTGGCTGATAGCTTGTTTAATAACGGTAGGGTTTCTGACAGATTCCAAGCATACTGGTGATAGGTCTGTGATGCCGGAGACCGTCTAGATAAGTACCATCGCAGCTCTTATTTCTGCATCTAAATATAAGTGTGCAAACATTACTGTGTTTCGCTTTAAAGAGCGCTGTAGCTAGTAAAAAGCTGAAATTACTGAGGTTTTGGGACTTTAGATCTTATGTCTTAAGGAGACAAGCACAATGTGATGCTGTGTCTTCTTCTCACATGAAAGTCTTTTTTCTATTCCTAGACCGTACGTTGTGAAATGTAGGTACAATCTTCCGTTTCGCTGTGTTCAGGTTGCAACATATGGAAGCCGGTGCTTTCTGGATGAGCGCTTTATGTGCGAGCTATTTTTCTGTGGAAATATTCTGCAGTGGATACTCTTCTGCTGTCGGGGTAACAGAGGAGTTATGCCAGACACTTACTGACTAGAACTCTTTTCTTTTTTCTCACTCACCACATTTGGCCGGAACCACGGGAACCGTTTCTCACACAACTATGGCCTAATTGTCACTTAACATCATGTGAAGTCCAAGTTACTCATATAAATCTGCTCGAAGTAAATAAATATTGTTGTGCATATATTTAATAGAACTAGAACTATCGGCTTCTGCTAGAAATTACGATATGATAGTTAAATGCATTTAATTTCTATGTTAAAGACATAATCGTCTTAATACAATAAGCACGTGATGCTGTATAAACATCTTACCATTTTCAAGCTTATCACTTACCACCGATAGTAAAACTTGCTGTCTTTGCCGCTTCGTAATAATAAAGCATTGATTCCTAACTTTTGCTTAGACGACTTTCAACAATAATCAGTTAATATCTTCCCACTTCCAACTTGGACTGACCGTTAAGTTATTCAAGTTGCATTTATTAAAACGAGTTGCTTGATTTAAACTTATATTAACAATCTAAATAACTAGTAAACTGTTTTTAATCTCTGTCAGTTTAACTTCACATTAGACGGAAAATCATAACTTTCTATACATTAAGCTCGTGTAAATAAGCACTATGTTCACAAATACTTAAGTTCGTGTGATAACACTTTAGAAAGTCTTTTAATATCTTACCCTAACATTTATAATATTTCTCTAGTTATTTATTTACAGCTTTTAAACGGCTGAACCGATTTTAATCCAATTCAAAAGATGTTTTAAGATATTTATTGTTGAAGCATAAGATTCTTAAGATTTTCGAAAGGATTTTTATTTTAAAAAAAATACTTTTGTGTTATTTCTTTTTTTTTTTTTCTTTCATTATCCTAGGACAGGATGTAAGGGGTTCCGCACAACAACTCACGGGACCTAAGCCAGCCTCACCTGCTCGTGTTACAGCCTGCTAATCAACAAACGGGTCTCTGGCTCCGACCAACCCGCATTGAGCCAGCGTGGTGAGAACTGGCCGATATCCTCCCATATGAACCCCCAACAGTGGAGATCTTTGGGGGAGGCCTATGTCGAGCAGTGGACGTCTATCGGCTGATGATGATGACACTATAGGATTATATGATATCGATATTAAACCTGACACATACATAAAGGGTAAAAGTTTCGAAATAATATTTCAACCTCAATAGATCCTTAATAGCATTTCCTATCCTTCCATCAATACCTATTTAAGGACGGATGTCACCAACTTTTGATATACTAGACAACGAGGTGCTACTGGTATTGGTTAAGTTAGATCTTGTCCTTCTTAGGAAGGTTCTTTTATACTTTAAACATACATTGAATCTTCTGCAGCACATCATTGGTGCTAATGGAAGCATCTGAAGTTCATCTAATGCGTTCATCGCAACTATAAATCATATTTCTATCTAGATCGATTCCTTAGCTAATTCCTAGATCGTTTTTTATTTGTTTTAAATGATTTCCATGTTTCGAGGTGATTTGTTATTGAGTAGTAACTCCTCAGTGCCGCTAACGGGGCTGCGCTGCAATTTGCCCGGAGTCTCGCCTGGCCGTACCGACCGCAGAAGTTAGAAAGTGTCAGAGGCGCTGGGCAATAATGGCGACGAAACCGAACTAATTTTTTTTTTCTCGCGTCCGCTATCTCTTTCGGTCGGGGTTTTTTTTTCTTTCTTATACCCAGCTTCTTTCGCCGCGGCCCCAGTTGTACACTTGTCGTGTTTGAGTGGCGCCTTGCTATAGTAAACGCTACCTATATTGGTGCATCAAATATACATATATATATATATAACTTCTCTAACAGAGAAAATATAATAAAAACTAAACAAAATTCTTCTTTCTATTTCCGTTTTAAACTTTAGAAGATTTTTCATTACAAATTCCGATAGTCTTATATAGTAAATCTATATATAGGCGATTTCCACCTTTTTAGGGACTCACAATATCTCTAGAACCATGAGGCACAGAAAGGAGACAGAGACAGGCGTCCTGCACAACATCTCACGGAACCCAAGCCAACCTCACCTGCTCATGGTGCACCCTGCTAATCAACTAGTGAGGGTCTAGCTTTCACCAACCCGTATTAGACTGGCGTGGTGGGAAATGGCCCAAATCCTTCCATACAAATGCCTTTTTTTTTGTTGTTTCGGGGGGTGAAACCTTCGTAAGGTACCCTGCTTTTAGGGGGAAGTCAAGGTTATGTGAGATTTTTACTCACTAAAACCCTCTCGGTGCTCTGCATCAGTGCATTCGGAGAAGCTCCGGGATCTCATATAGAACGCACCGGTGCTTCTCTACACTGCTTGAACACGTCTCTGAGGAGGGGCCTAACTCTCCTTGGTTGTCCCGCACAGATTCGCATGTTGAGCGATAGGGGCCCCCACCCTCAAGGCCTACAAAACTCCCAGACCCTTTTAGTCGCCTTCTACGACAGGCAGGGCTTAGCTTACCTTAGTCTTATTCTTACTAGCCTGAAAGTACAAGATTCCCATACAAATGCCTACAAACGACGGACCCTGGTGATCGGCGATGCGGGCAGCACAGGACCAATCGATGTGGGGATCTTTGGGAGAGGCCTGTATCTAGCAGTGAACGTCTATCGGCTAATAATGATGATGATAATGATTTCATTTTTCAAGTATAGGTCAGCTAAGAACGGATTTTACAAAATTCCTTCCCCAGAGGGATTACGAGGGAGTTACGCCCACCAAAGTGGACTGGGAACACTAATCATAATAAATATGAAAACCGTGGATCGACAAGGTACTTCCATACAGTACCGAAGCTTATTGATATATCAGTCAAGTCGTTTCCAAGGCAACAATCTTCGGTAAAGAAGTGCAATGAGGAGAATAAAAGGTATATTTCTTTAATCACAAAGGCTGAAAACTATAGAACTCAATTTCCACCAATGAAGTGACGTATACTTTATAATTTCCGTTCAAAGACTCTTTAATCAACAATATTGAAGTTTCCGCCATCGTAATGAACTATACCTAGAAGGGATGTAAGGGGTTCCGCACAATAACTCACAGGACCCAAATCAACCTCACCTGCTGGTGGTGCAGCCTGCTGATCAACAGACGAGGCTATGGTTCCCACCAACCCGCGTCGGACCAGCTTGGTGAGAAATGGCCCAAATCTATACCATATGAACCCGTATAAACATGGAGATCTTTGGGGGAGGTCTACTTCCAGCCGGGGACGTCTATCGGCTGGTGATGATACATCTAGAAATAAACATCGATACATTGAAACGATGATGGAATACCACCGCAGTTCCTATTTCTGCTCACAAACAGTAGTTCTGGTTCGAAAGGCGTTGGAGCTAGTGAAATTATACTTAATATTTTAATTCTCACGGCGACGAGCATAATGTGTTGCAGTACTATACTAACAGGCGCCACGTTGTTATAGGCAGGCGTATCACTTACCATCAGGTGAACGTTTTGCTCGTCTCCTGAATTCGTCGAATAAAATAAAAAACCGTATCTTATACCTTATACTGGATTCGAACAGTGGAAGGCCGTGCTTTGTGGAAAACATTACAAGAGACCTATGTCCAGCAGTGGACGTCCATCGGTTGAAATGATGATGGCGATATGAACAACCGTAATGCCGCCTACATGATCCGTCGGTACTATACCTAACTGAAATGAAAACTTTTTACCACGAGCAACAAAAGCGGCGTGTAATGACAATCTGATTTGTTGGTGACCGTTAGCGATCGCGATCGCGACCGCGGGCCCATTGTGGCGGGTTCGGTTCCCCGGCCGCGCCGATGTGGACGCCGATACGTGAGCAATTAAACCGTCAATGCGCCGCCTTTTATACGCGGAGATTGGGGGGCGGATAGATGGAGCGATTGCGACGAATGTAAATACATCATGTTCTAACTTGGCCTCGATTTCACGTGATGTCAAGTGACTGCTTCATCTGCACCACCAATGTCGTCACCGCGAGCGTTGCAGTCGTTTTACGCAGCGCCGACACGAGCGATGCTCCCTCCTGATGGTACTCGCCTTCAGACATCTACTCTCATTACTTCAGTAATAAAACTAACTACAACACAGTAATGTTTGCACTCTACTGTATGGCGGCGGAAATAGGCGCTGCGGCGGTACCTAACTGGACGGTCGCCAACAGAGTCAGCATCAGTAACTTCACTGGTGATTGATTTTCTTATGATGATAATGGTCCATATAGGAGTATCCCACGCAATAACTATTTCCGCCAGTAAACAGCTGTGTGTAAACATTATCCTGTTCCGCTTTGACTTGAGCTGCAGTGATATTACTGCAGTAACGAGATTTAATATTTTATGCATTGAAACGATCAGCACGACGTGGTAGAGTATAGACAACCTAACAAGCGCCACATTAGTTACAGGTTTCTCATCATTTGATGAACTTCCTGCTTGCGTTAAACAAAAAAAAAAGCCTTACTAATTCCGTTACTAGTAATTTAACGGTTGGACCTTAATCATCAGTCACTTAGCTTGATTCACTTAACAAAAATAATGGGCGAGCTGGCTGCGGTCGCGGCTTAATTTGCCACTTAGATGGACGGCTTTTTTCTGATGATGCGGCGAATCGACGAAAGTTGTTAGAGAAAGGCGTACCGGAGAATCATCGGCACAATTAATAATCTACAGCCTTTTCTAGAACTTTGTGAAAAAACTACGAAGCGGAAGGAAGAGACGAGTAAGACGTTCCATGCTGATGGTAAGCGACGAGCCTGTAGCAGCACACAGCGGCGAGAGTAGTACGAGTACATACAAAGTACCGAATTACGCTCCTTGTACATAAAACCTTGGTAATGTAGCGGTCATACAAAAACCGTACCAAGGAACAAACTCTATAGGTTGCTCTTCTTTATTTATACAATCAAACTACGAGACAAGCGGGACGTTCACCTGATGTTAAGTGATAGTCCTACTCGCAATAATTAGGCACTCGTTAGTATTACATACTTTTTTCATTTACTTCTTTCTAGATCTTGTCCCATCTTGATTTAGAGTCGGCCCTCGGTTATTCATCTAGATCTATCTCTATTTTGGGTCGTAGATTCTCCGTCGTGGTCGTAGAGTCGAGGGTCTCCCAGAGCCTCTTTTCAGTTTCGAGATCCAGCGCTACCCTAACCGCCTGCGTTGTTAGTTACACCATTTATATCATCATCATCATCAGCCGATAAACGTCCAACCGTTGTCACCATTTATATATTTATTACTAATTTACGTTTATTCTTACATTACCTCCACTTGCTCTAACATCTTTTACTTATGATATCTTATTATCTATCATAACTTAGATTACTATTGTATTTGCTAAGCAATATTTTCTTGTTCTTTTTTCAAGTTTAATATCATCACCATCATCATCAGCTGATAGATCTCCACAGCTGGACGTAGGCCGGTAGTAAGTTTAATAAATTTTAGACAATTTTCGATAAATTTATTTATAACTTATATAATTTCTATTAACACTTGTATACTATCTCTGTCTATTCTCACCCCCATCTCTTAACCAAAATCATATCCTAACTTTCCATGAATGGGACACTCTGAGATGAGGAACCGTTTCCCCCGCGGCGTCATTACATTTGCACGATGGGTTCTCCCTACACTTGAAATCTTTCAAGTATTATAATAATTTCCTTTATCACTATGTTTTTCAGTAGAGTATGATGGGACTTTTATTTCTTTTACTTTCATCATCAATCGCTAGAAATTCACTATTGGACACAGGCCTCCCCCGAAAATCCCCATATCGACCGGTGCTGCGCTGCCCGCATCGCCGGCCACTAATGGCCGTCGTTTGCAGGGTTCATATGGGGGGATTTGAGGCATTTCCTACCACGCTGGCTCAATGAGGTTTGATGAGAGTCCGAGCCTCGTTTGTTGATTAGCATAGTGCATCAAAAGCAGGTGAGGTTCGCTTGGGTCCCGTGAGCTATCTTGTGGGACTCCTTACACACCCTTTCTTCGTTTTCTTTATTTAACTTTTTTCATTTCTCACATTCAGTTCTTCTCCGTACAGCTTCTCCTCTCCTTTTATCTATCACATTGTCTTCTGTTTCTCTCTTACACCTCTTATCTTGGACATCCTTCGCCACATTATTACATTTCCTTATTTTATTACAATTTCAATTACATTTTTCCTTTAGATATACATTGTCTTACTTAATTCTAAACTTACATTGTTATATTTTATTCTCTCTTATTTACATTCCAGTAGAAGACATTTAGAACAGCCTCCATCCAACAGTGGATTGAAAAAAGCTGATGATGATGATGATTTACTTTTCCTTTCATAATATTTTTATTCCTACGCCTAACTTTATATTCACTCTAACGACAATGAATTTAATATTTATCTACTTTACTCGTTGTTAATACATTAAATAACATCAGTTTACTTCCGGCTCACTGAAAAGGTATTATGAACCTTTCAACTGTAACATGATTTGTTGGAACTCATTACTGCCTTCAATCTGGGTGAATACGATGATCGCGTGTAAATTGGGTGATCAGACAGTGGCTGGAGCCGCCGGCCTTCTTCCAATTTGGTAGAAAATTTTCCAATGATCACGCTGAGATCAATTCGAGTTGATTTAGGGAAATTACTAGTTTATTACTAATTTGTATCTTTTTCGTCTACCCAAGAGTTCATACACGTCATCACCTCCCAAATGTTATCTCACACAATTTCACTTACTCCAAAGACTTTGATTTTAAAACTTGATCTTATTGATTCACAGTGGTCATCATAAGCTCTTAAGACTGTCGCTGACTTATCAATTTTTTTATAAATAATTTAGGCAAATGTGCAATCTACCGCCGTCGCCGATCATCATCATCTGGTGGACATTAACCTACCCTAATTATCTCCACAATGATCTTATGCTGCCCGCATCTACCAGCTTCCCGCAACCTTCACTAGATCGTTGGATCTTCTAGTGGGGGGCGTGCTAACTGCGTCTTCCGGTACGCGCTCGTCATTCGAGTACCTTGGTACTCCATCGGCTGTCAGTCCTTCGAGCGATGTGTCCTCAGACATACGTGTCTTGTCGCCCATAGACATTAGCAATAACTGAGAAACTGCATCTGTATTAAACAGTAGTATGCAAACATTACTGTATTCCGATTTAATTACTGAGGTAACGAGACTCTTCTTATGTTTCAAACGACGATTGCAATGTGATGCTGTGTAACATCTTAACTAGCGACACATTGTTATGAGCAGGCGTATCACTTACAATCAGGTGAACGTCCCACTCAATTCGTCGCTTAATTGTATGAAAAAAAGACTTTCTAGACTTTTCTTTATATTCTCTATGTTTGTAAACTTTTCGTGTGAAGTGATACTTTGATATTTATCATCCCTCATATTAGTTTATCCCTTATATTAGTTTTTATTACAATTTCGTTATTATTTATTATTATTGTTATGTATTCATCTATTTTGTTTGCCTCTCCATTAACGGCACTATGATATTTATACGCTTATACAAGAATTTGCTCTGTACACGTTATATTTATCTATCTCTCCTTGTTCAACTCCATTTGTATACAATAACAAATAAGAACAATATTAAGATATGTTTATTTATAATTTACATTCCACATTGGCTTTACGAAGAGCTAAACCTATCCGGTTCTCGGAATGTCTGTAGGTCAAATGCTTAGCATGCTAAAAGGTTATAAAAAAAACACACACAAAGGTTACACGGACCCTAACCTTAAGATCGCGTCACTCAGATACAGTGGCTGGTTGTTTCGTGTGTGGTATACTAGATATATAGAGAAATACGTATGTTTTTTTTACTCTAAATCATCTAGGTTACTAGCATTGAACTGTATAGGTTTAAGACCAAAAGGATATGGAGAAATGATTAATCATTTGAATAAATCATTAATAATAGTTTTGTTCATCGTTCTAACCAAGTAATGGAATTTGTATAAAAATAATTAATCTTTATAGATCCTTTGTTGAAAGTTGAACAAGGATCCATAATTTAAATTAAATGAGAAGGAACAACAAACGTTTCTCATGTGTTTGGGCTGAAGTAAAGTTCTAGACCTAAAAAAGTGAAAATAAAATTTCTCCTTATCAGCCGCATAACGATCACTGTTTAACATAGGCCTCTTTCAAAGATCATCATTGAGGGGAATTTGGGTCCTAGCTACCCACCACGCTAATCAGTGCGGGGAGAAGGAAATAGGATGGAGTATATATGAGAGAATAAGAACGAAAGATAAGAATGGCACAAAAGAAGAAGGGGTTGAAAGGAGAGAATGAGGAAGGAATAATAAAAATGTAACTATAGTAAAGTAACAAAGCCCAGGCCCACGGATTACCGGAGGAAGAAGATACCCGGTGCTGGTTGGTGAGTGGTGAGAGCCTCATCTGTTGTTTAGTAGGATGCACCGCGTGCAGGTGAGGCTGTCGGGCTCCGTAAGATATTAGACGGAACCGCTTACACCGCGCAATTAAAATAATTAATAAAATTTACGTAATGCAAAAAGTTAATAAATTACAATCATAAAAAAGATAAGTTTATTAATAATTAACTTTATGAAAGTTTACAATTTATTAATAACGAAATAGTAATAAGAGCTAATGAAGTAATGTAAAGGTCAGGTCAGTTCGTCATTAATCTTGTATTAACATATGATAATAAATCTAATATAAAATAATGTTATTATACGTTTTTAAAGAATCGCGAAATTATTTGATGATTTTACTTAAGTGATGATGTAAAAACTTATTTGTCTCTAGTTTACTAATATCTGATCGTAGACATGATATAAGTTCAAAGAATTAATCAAAGGATTTATAGGTGACGAGGTAAGAAGTCTGAGAGGATTCCAACTGGTTTTAAGTTCTTGCAGTTAAGTTATATCTTACTAATCCCCTCTTAACAGTGTGGTTCTGAAATTGTTAGCTAAGTTCCACAATGCCTTCAATGTGATATAAAACGAAGTCTCATAAGCGATGGCGAGTTTGAACTTGAAATAGATTATTCATGCTACTGCGTGGTGTGAAACTAATTAGGGGATGAAAATATCACTACAAAACTAACAAATAAAATCACACATAACATAAGTGCAATTAATGTTTCCACTACATCCGATTCACTATTATCTGTATATATATATATATATATATATATATATATATATATATGTCGTGCTGTTTGTGTTGGAGTATGTTTTCACTTTAATATACAAAAGACTCCAATTAGCGTTCTCGCGGCGCTCTTGACGCAGCCTTAATCGTCCAAAATTTGTAAAATTCTATCTGCGGATTCTGAAGCATCCACTCCTCGAAGTGCCCTATGATACCTACAATAAGCTCTCAGGAGTACCTCATTAGTCCTCCGCCAGTCCTCGTGCGACGTGCAATTAAAACTGGAGACCCAATGGATAATTAGTGGCAGTCATTAGAATTGCAACATAAAAAGAATATTTAATCATTCACCCCTGTTACTACCCCCAGTTTTTTTTATAAGCTACCGCTAAGTATTTACCTCTTAAAATTTTTGCCTGATGATGAATAGGTCTCGAACCCTCGACGCGAGCAGGGCGACATTGTGTTGGCAAGTAATGTACTGTCTATACCATTTTTTATTATCCAGCTAACACTTGATAATAAAAAATCAATTTCATATATGTTAAGTAACAAAGCTATGGATACTGAACCTGAACCAGAATACTCTGGCTCTCGTATGCTGTCAGCCAGAACGTATTACGAAGGTGGTAGCTAACCAGGCGATTTCGAGAAAATGTGGCGCTGCAATCGAACCAGTTACCTCGCGCCCTAGAAACAGTCGCAAGATCCGACACCCTCCACCCCCTGGCGCTTCGGATAAAAGAGAATATTGTGAAAGCGCGTGAAAAAGGGATGGATATTAGGTTGTTCTGGGTGAAGGCGCACGTGGGGATGGAGGGCAATGAAAGGGCGGACCAACTGGCCAAGGAAGCGGCCCTGAGGGATAAAAGAAGACCGGTATATGAGGATTGCCCCGTCTCATTCGTCAAGCGTCAGCTCAGGCTGAAGACGCTTGACGAATGGAACAGGAGGTACGTGGAAGGTACAACGGCTTCAACAACGAGGAAGTTTTTCCCGGACGTCGTGTCAGCTTACCGGACCCTTCGCCGAATCGATCTCGACACGGTCTTGGTCCAGATGTTCACTGGGCACGGGGGATTCTCTGAGTACCTTCACAGGTTTAAGCTCAAGGAGAGTCCCGCGTGCCTCTGTGACCCATCGGTGGACCAGACCGTGGTGCACATCCTCACTTCCTGTCCCGCATTTGGAAGGGAAAGGAATGACTGTGAAGTGGAGATGGGCAGGAAGATAGAAGAAGGAGTCATTGCCTCTCTGATGGGTGAAGACAGAAGTCGCGCCATATTTCTGGAATACGGTAGGGGAGTAATCAGTAAGGTAATTAAACAAAATAAGTCAGTGATTAGAAATTAAGTTAAAATTGTAAATAAATATAATAAATAAATAAGTAAATAAGAAAAATAAAAACAAGTAAATAAGTAAGAAGAAAGAAGAAAGAAGAAGGATCAGTAGCCTGAAAAATATGCACAGGAATGATTGTTTCAGGCCCTCCCCCCCCTCCAGAAATATACGGAAGAGGCAGTCTCCACTTCAATCGGAGAGGATGTATGACAGAAGGAATTGGAATGGAGAATGGAAGATAAGTACTGGTACGAAAGATAAGTAGGGAAAGATAGAAAGGAAGGATGTTAGAAGGGTATGTGGAGAGACAAATTAATTAAATTAAGAATGATGTGAAGTGATGGAACTGAATAGACCCTGACCCAAACTACGCAGGGGAATGCAAAAAATTGATCTATCCGAGATAATAAAAAAATCTGATCATCCGTTTCAAGATTAACAAGTCTTCCGCATTTTAACTTCTTGTGAAATTTTTTCGTTTCAATCAGAAACTTTTTTAAAATTTTCAAATATATTTAAGTCCTCCGCGTAAAAAATTACTTAGAACATATCTACCTCTCTATCTTCGAGCTATTGGGTGAGGCAATAAGTCCAGGTAAAGAGCTGAAGCTTTTCTATTATGTCTTATAGCAATCGTGATGAGCATGACAATTCTTCTATTTGCAGAGGCTATTCAGCTGAAATAAAATCGATACTAATGGTTTTATTATTATTCAATTAATGAATTATTTTATCTTATATGTAACGGGACCCAAGCCAACCTCACGTGCTCGTGGTGCACCCTGATAACCAACAAAAGAGGCTCTATGCTCTCAACAATCTACATTGAGCTAGCGTGGTGGGTAATGGCCCGAATCCTCCCATATGAACCCCTATAAACTTGGAGATTTTTGAGGAAGGCCTATATCCAGCTGTGGACGTCTATCCGTTGATGATGATGATATATATACATATATAATATTTCCCGGATACCATACCTTCTGGACTTACCATATCTAAGAACAAGACTTAGGTCACTCTAATTAATAGCGTTGTTATTGAAATATTTTGATAGGCAGCATAAAAAAAAAATTGTGACAGAAACCGAATTTACAGTTGAAAATATTCATATAGATATATAAACCTGCGTTTGTTTTATATTATGTACTATATAAAGAACTACTTTATTTAAATACTTGCATATTTGAAATAGATAGACTGACTTTTAGACTTGTTCTCTAGCGTTATCTTATCAGACACCGTGAAATTGTTATTCGTAAACAACAATATGCTTTATACGGAACGGGTTTTTGTTTTTTTTTGTCTCCGTACCTACGCACGAGCCGTCGCTTTCCGAGATCTAATTTCTTATCAATTGTACGAGCGGACGTCCCGTTATCTAATTTCCGAAGGCATCGACGCGACCATTTTGTGTGACGCCGTCAACAACCGCACTCCGACGAACGCCGCTCTGATAATTATGCTTTTCTTATCGCTATCAATGCATATTTGTTACCCTTAACTTGTGCACGTTTCTAACTTTAATCTATATATACAGGTAATGAAAATGAGTTTTCTTTGTTCGCCAATCACGTGAAATCTATACACGTCCATATCCACTATACATAGGAATACGAAAATGCGACGTGGAATGATTTGTAGGTTATACGCTATTTATTATTTGAATTTCACAGATCCTTCCACATTTTACTTATAATTAACTTTTATAGACATTTTCTTTTCGTTTTATTTAAGAGGTTGCTATCGTAACAGATGCTATAGAAAGTCGTCTAATTTATATAACAGCCAACAGTGGCCGGGGAACAGCTTATTATACATATATAGGAGACATCGAGATATTTATTGGTAATCTTGAAATTTCCAAAACTATTACAAGTAAACTCAAAATTTGATAGAGTTATTGCTTCTGCCTTTTAGAATTCAGCAAAAAACGAATTTTAGAAGAAAAAAATCCCTATAGGGGCTTACGGGGATGTTACAGCGAGCAAAGCGACCGGGGAACAAATAATATGCTATAAATGTTTTAAGCCATAGACTATTTTTGTTATCGAAGGTAGTAATCAAAAGAAACACTGTTTTTAAAATACTTTGCATCTTGTAAGCCCTAAGATTCCAAATTGGTTGCCGCGGCACCAAGTGGACCACAAATTTTTAAATTCATAAAATTGGTAAAGGCTTATATTATGATAGGTTTTTTCGAATGGTTTTAGAATTAACTCTTGTGCTAATTAGGATGTTGTTTTTTAAAACAAAATGGCATGAAGAAGTAGATTAAATTGTAAAGCGACACACTGAGTGTAATGAAAATTAATTAACCAGCAGAAATAATGAAAAATTTATGCATCGCATTAAAGACAACGGAATATTAAATTTTACTAGTTTTCTTCAAACAACTTCCCACAAAATATTTTTTGGAAGTGCTGCAACGAAAAAGTTTGGAAACCAATGTTCTAAGCAACACATGGATCCTACGTAACATCGAAGCCTATTATTACCTTTCGTTCATAAACTATGTGAAAATTGTAAGTGTCCCTTAAATAATGACCAAATAACGTGTAGTACATAAGACGGGCGTATTATTCACCATCAGGTGAACGTCCTGCTCATCATGTCTATAATAAAAGGATTACGCCAACACCGATGCTAATTTAAGGGTAGGCACAGCAACTGTATTTGATGTACAATAGTGCATCTTTCAGCACAGGGTTCAGTACGAGTTCAGCAGTTGCCGTGACAACCGCTTCGTTGTTTTGCCAATGGGCTGCTCCGCTGCAACGTTTTTCTTTTGTTTTCACCTTTTTAGAAGTACGGGTTTAGGCATATGGCGCCGGCAGTCAGAAGCTAGTGATGTTAACTATACTAACATTGGTATTCCGTATTAAAATTTTCGAAATTCGGTATTCTGTCAAATTGCTTTTAAAGATTTGTACAATTTGTTTGATACAAATACAAAATTTAATGACACAGTATCTTTTCACAGCGTAAAATTTAATTAGCGGTAATAACATCACTCATCACACAGAACAAACATCACTCATCACATAGAACAAACACTTACAATGTTTCTAACTTCATTTAGATTCCAATTTAACTTAATTTATCCGAGTAACGTCATCTTTTGACAAATATTAAAATCACAACACCACAGTTTTAACAAAATCTTTATTCTAATCATTATTTCTTCCATATAACTAAAACAATTAAAATATTCTAACACTAAATTAGCAACAATCATTTAAATTTAACATAAACTGTATGGCCTTTAAATTTATTATTCTGTGTAGTGCTAACGCCATCTTTCGTTTAATTTTAGAAATATTACTCAATAACTTCGCAAATTTTAATATAGCCATGTAAAAGAAAGCAATTATATTAATTTCTTTATTTGAATAATTACTTTACAGCAGATATGAACGTTATTTTTTTCTTCACATTAGACTAATTCTCAGTAAACTGGAAGAGAATACCCTTAGACATTGTGACTAATTTTTCGTGTGTACAAATAAAGTGTTAAAGAAATAATTAATTTATATATTACATTTGGAATCGTACCAAGTATTTTGTACAAAAGTTCACGTCACTAACATTATCTTTTATTGGCTATATTTTAGCATTTAGCAACTGGAGCCAATAACGCTTCATTTGATATCGCGTCCGTATTCGGCTTTTAAAAATAGCAAATACTTCGAGTCTGAGTTTAATTAAACAAGCTTATAGTAATGGTAATTTTAATATATTTGATATTTTACAATAACTACTTACTCTCAATATTTTTGTACTTTATTTTTCTAATTTTTACTTTTCATCATCATTTCAACCGATGGACGTCCATTGCTGAACATAAGTCTCTTGTAATGTGTTGCATAAAGCACGGTCTTGCGCTTTATACTTTTACAATATTAAAATTAGAAGTATTTAAGTTGTCATATTATGTCATATTTTTTATTCTAGGACCGATGATACTAGTTAGACTAAAACATTTACCTAGTAATATATACTCGGCCATAGCAATATGTTGAATGTTGCTAGTTGAAGATCACTATGTTATGTTGAGTTAACTATATTAAACTGTATTAAAAAAAGACAGATTGTTTTTTAACTGTGTTAGCTTGTATGCATGATTCTTTCTCTATTAAACTTTATTATGTATTAATTTAAAAACACCGATACATAGTACAAACAAATAAAACACATGCTACTATTAACATTAGTACTATACTCTAAAATTTACAAATTTATACTCGTATAAAAATAAATCATAACGAATGCGAATTATTTAGAAATATTGTATAAATTCGTATTGTTATGAAGAGTTATTGTTTTAAAGTTTTTTTTAGCATGGCCTATGATTAATAATATTTTTTGACGTTTGATTTATGCTAGCAACATTTTTGATTCAATATATGCGATTTTACATCAAAAAGAAAAAATAAAACTGAGCTTGTTCGCGGACAGTGTTTCGCAATAACAAAATTTTAAGTGATAATAAATTAAAATCATGTTGTCAAGCTTGAGGATTGGGGTACGAGGGCTGGTACGACAGTTAAATATAAACAAATAACAGTTGAACAATAAACTAAACAAAAATTACATAATAACTATCTTCATGCGAATAATTCGCATTAATGCATATTTAACTTCTTCCAGTGGCGTGCATCATCAAGGTCATTACAAACAACCAGCAGTTTGCAGCATGAAAATTTATTTGTACATCGAGACTCCCCTGAAAACAACCCCGATACTCCATTCGAATTTTCACCTGAAAACCAGAAGGTATGCTTCATTTATATTTTACTACGTTATATATATAGAGTGTTTATATTAATTTCAAATTAAGAACGTAACTGTACTTCAAAGAACTGTTCCTTTGACAGTCTAACCTCTTCATAAACTATTCTTAAAAGTCACATTTATGTATCGCGAATGCCATGAAAATATGAATTAATATTTCTTTATTAATTATTATCATTATTGCAGCTTATCCTTGTTTATTGCTGAATATGTCTGCTTAGTTGATTTCTGGTATAGCCTAAATCTAAATGGAAATTTAAACTGTAAATTGTCACTTTACTGAAAAGTGTACAACTCTTATAGTGAGTAAACAAAACTCGATGACATAATGAAGTTATCATTATCAAGAGTTTTAAAATGGTTTCTCGTGCCTTTATAAAGATAAACCATTAAATTTTGTTACATTTGCATGAATTTAAAGAAAAGTAAAGAATAGAAATTGATTGTATGGTATATATATGTGTGTTTGTTCATTTATAACGTAATAAATTTATTGATTCATTATTTCTTTTAATGTTTAACATAAAGTCTTAGAACTGAAGAAGTAGAAAGTTGCACAACATTTAATTGTATGGAACTATATATAATACATTTTTCTTTAATCAAGACTAATATGTTATTTCAGCGTATAGATGCATTATTAGCTATCTACCCGGAGGGTCATAAGAGAGGTGCTATGATTCCACTACTGGACCTGGCTCAGCGTCAAAATGGTGGTTGGTTGCCAATATCTGCTATGCATAAAGTAGCTGATATGTTAAACTTACCTCGCATGAGAGTGTATGAAGTTGCTACATTCTACACAATGTTCATCAGGTAAATTGAATTAATTAAAAACTGTCAAAGCAAGTATTGTAGAATTATGTGTAAAAATAGAGGTGAATTTCTTTAAAACATTGAATATTTTAGTTAATTGAGAATAAACTCTAAAGCCTCTGTGTTATTTTTCATAATTAATTATTTTTTTATATCTAGTAAGTTTTATTGTATTTAAATAATATTCCTTATACATAACAGACGACCGATTGGGAAATATCATATTCAAGTGTGCACTACAACACCATGCTGGCTCCGTGGCTCTGATGCTGTACTAAAAGCGGCTAAAGAAGCAACCAATTGTGAAGTTGGTGGCAACAGTCCCTGTGGCAAATTTTCTATCTCTGAAGTAAGTGTGTTAGTGTTAGATAATTGGCCTACATATTTTTATGTCAGTGCTGGTCTTTATAGAAATCATCATAGCGTCAATTACCACTATTAAACTAAAATGGTATATTTAATAAGTGCAATACTATACTTTTTGACGGTAAGGCTTCATTGCTCCATAGCAGTAGCCAAACAGGCGAATGCAAATATTATTGTGTTCAGGTTAGAAGGATCTTTGTAATTAGTGAAATTACTGTAGTATTAAGACATAACATCTTATTGACGATAATCTGAAATTATAATAAACAACAGATTTGAATAACTCTCTTTTAACAACTACAAAAAATCCCAGATTTTGTACCTTTGATTTTTTTCCAGGTCGAGTGTCTTGGTGCTTGTGTTAACGCACCTATGATCCAAGTCAACGATGATTACTATGTTAGTATATTAAAGTCTATTTATTAAATTGAACAAAATATCTATACTGATATTACAACAATCAACTTATGTTTTTTACAGGAGGATCTTTCTGCTGAAGACACAAAAGAGATAATTGAAAAGTTAAAGAGGGATGAGAAGCCTAAAGCTGGCCCAAGGTATATTTTCAATTGTTTTGGTATTTCGTTATTTTTCATATTTTTATGTTCTAGTTTTGTAATTATTAAGTTCATGTTAAATTATCACCTCTAATACTCTACCCGCACATATCAAGAAAGATTAAATATTAGTAACAGCGTATTAGCTGTACTTTATTTTTGTCATACGATAAACCAATTAGGCAACATGAACCTGGTGGTGATGAATAAACTAAAAAAATATGGCTTCTACATTGTGTTAGTAATTGTTTAGTAAGAAATTTTTTGTTGTGATGGCTCAATGGCTATGAACTCTGACATCGCAATCAGATGAGGGTTTAATTCCCGACCAGAGCCTGTACCTCTTATGCAGTTTTTCTATGCCTAATGTGCATATTGTTACACTTACCACGTACTTAACGGTAAAAGAAAACATCGTGAGGAAACCCGCACACTGCAATTATCTTTGTGTGTGTGTGGTGGCCCCAATAAAGTGGCAACAGGCTCGACCTCGTTTATTCTTCTACTGCCTACTCCTACTGGGAAAAAAGGTATGATAGTATAAAAAAAAAGAAATTTTTCTCACATGATTGAAGCATGTGGAATTTTCACATGGTATTATAAACGGGATCACATTTCGCTAGTTAACATTAAATGGCACCTTAGTTATTTTACTAATGACGATTTCGTTTAAACCAATAAACATTAATATTTGCATACCAATGCATGGTGGTAGAAATGTAGGTCCACACTATATATTTCATTTTATACGTAAGTAGTCTGTGGTTATTAGATACGCCTCTTAAAAGTAAGTTTGTTTAAAGGAGCGGCCGATTCGCTGCGGAACCACTAGGCGGGCTGACTTCTTTGACTGAAGAACCAACAGGACCTGGTTTCGGTCTGCAAGAATCGCTGAAGTAATAAATCGTGTAGTTATTGTTTTGTAAAAATATTATTTAACTAGGCAATATGAAAATAAAGGAATCATGTTACATTGTTTTAATTTTTTACAACAAATGTTTTTATTATTTTTATTATCCAAAACTGTTTTTATAAATTAAAAAAACCTGAAATATCATTTATGTTTTCTCCAATACATTATATTCTTATTGTCGACTTATGGGTAAATAATTATTAGCCTCCACTACTGGACATTAGCCATCACAGAAAAAAGATCACATTGCTGATCGGTGAGTTAATATTACTCGTTAAAAATATTTTCTGGAAGTGTTTAATGCTAAATCATCAATTAAAAAAGTACATTGAAGATCATTTTAAATAGGTAGTCATCGTCATCCGATAGATGTCCACAGCTGGACATAAGCCTCCCCCAAAAATCTTCACATTGGTCGGTCCTGCACCTGAATGAATAGGTAATTATAAAACTATAATTATAAATAGAGTAATATTAAAAAAAATACAATGAATGACGAAGATAGAACCATAGTTAAGCGACATTTTAGAATTATCGTCCTGGAAAACTAGACACAAAAGGCCTAAGAAAGCACCTAGAGAACTTTATTAGAACAGGTCTGCCCGCGGCTGTAGAGCCTCGGATGCTAATCCGATTTCGTATATATAAAACTATGAAATTCGGAGCGAATTAACTACTGTGAACGAAGTAGTAAAACCAAACCATTGAATTTTAAAATCCAGACTAAGAACTAATTTTGTTGCCAGTAATTGTTTATGTTTTATAGACGACAATATATTAATATTAAACGTAAATTATTTTAGAATAGGTTATACACGGCAATCGATATGACGTGCGTTCAATACAGCGTCGAAACTTAGATAATACCTCATTATCATATGAATTCATGTACAGTATGTTTATAATTCAACACAATAAATCCAAAAAGATTATAAAAATATAGTAAAACGATTAAAATGATAAGAGTTAATTTGTTATTCACAAAAATACTGTTTTGTAATACACACGGTTTATGCAATATATTACATTTAAACCTATGTTCATCAGTCATAAAACTGGTCCCATCATATGTCTTTAAAAGGTTATTAACCATGCTTAGACAAAAATAAGTTCTTTTGATAATTAGAAGGTGTTTTATTTCAAAATCGCAGTAACTAGTTACTACAACTTAAATTACAACTTGTTCATTTATATATACATAAGATGCTTTATTTAAAATTAAGTTTGAAAGTCAGATTGAAAAACAGTATATACAAGTATATAGGTATACCCAATAAGATTTATATATTAAAGTGCAATTATTCCAATCGCAGTTGTTGTTGTTTCTATTAATTAAAAGAATTAATTAGATGGTTCTTGTTTAAATTAGACATGGTTTGTGAGTAACATGTATTCAAAACTTATATCTTACTTTAAATATTAGCTAAGGAATATTAATTTTGTAAAAAATTTTAACGCCAAAAATAAATAATATTAAATCGTTGTTAAACAGACGTGATAATATTTTATGGATCATGCTGTATTCGTTATTTCCCCTGTTTACTCGTTCCTTGATAAGAGTAGTGTAACTGAGAATTTCTTATAGTTATAATTTATATTAAATCGTCTTAGTGATTGTAATTGGTTGATAATTAGTTTTATATACATATTGTTAAATAGGTAAAACATTGATATTTTATTAAGATGTAATATATATTTCCAATAAGTTAAACTTATCTTGTTCAATATGAGTGAACAATTGTGATGTGTTAAAGAGGAAAAAGTGTTTCAATTCGTTTACTAATGTTCCGTCGTAACAAGATTGAAAGTGTTCAAGATCATACAAAAATACAATTATGGGATATCAATACAAGAACTGTTACACAAGTAAGACATTATTATAAATTAAGATGAATGTTTATACCAGAAATCACCTTACGAATGATCTTTACTTAATTATTTACGTTTATTAATATGCAGGTTAGTGGTTAGTTATAAGAAAGAAGGAAAACCTTAATTATATGTAATAAATAATATTGAGTAAAATAAAAATTATTTATTCAACAACTGTCTATTTATCTTTTGTGGTTTTTATTATCTTTTTATTTATATAAGTCTGCATACATTCGATTTCATTGAATGAATATCTTTGTACTATCTCGGGCTTAGACGTATTTATAAAACCAGGTATTAAAACAAAAAAACTTTAAACCTTACATTTAATACTTTATGGTTTTCTTGTATTATTTTTTACAATGCAATCATTTGTGATTTTTTTTAATCACATTATACGTTACTTTTTAACCTTAGGATCATGGCCGTTAACTCATTTTATATAGGCCGAAGAGTTTACCTTAAAATGAGGACCGATAAAATCAAAGCACAAATCCTGCGACGTATTTTTTATGTAATTTGTTGTTTATTTGATTGAAATCTGGTTTGATTTTCTAGTTTTATATGTTGAGTATCGAAACCCTTTTTTATAACCTGTACTCTAACTTGGTATTAAATAAAATACTTATATCAGAATACCCTGGTATTTAGTTTTGCAGGTACGGCGCATGCCTAGTATTTCCATTCATTCCAAGTTGTCAACGATGTGTCAAGCGCAAAAGCGTTTTATTTGTCAAAATTGTTAGTGTATTTTCATTACTCCGTGGTTTGTGTCGTTATTTCTGTGTGGAAATGTCTCTCGAAGCTTAGGCTCCTGGGCATTTTATTAAAAATGAAAACTAGCCCCTCTCGTAAATATGAGAATTTTTCCAATGATCATCAAGGGAAAGACACGGACAAATATTCCCTAGACAGCCAGGACACGGCGAGTTTGGTTAGTCAGTTGTTCAATATATTGATTTTTGTTTGTGTACGATTACCAGTGTTATTGATTAGTACACCATGAACGCTAGTTTTATAGATGTGATGGTATTTGTATACAATTAATAAACTTTGGTTGATTTCTATTATAGTATAAGATTTCGCGTAGTCATTTCGGCCTAGTTTTTTTTGTTTTTTTTAGATAGAACACAGTATCAAGCTTTAACACGATTATCGCAATCTGTTAGCTTCTGGAAAAAAGTAGAAAAATGGGAAAAAGCATAATGTATCAATTAATATAGAACTACTGCATGGGAATTAGCATTCGTAATATGTTCACTTTCACCGCGACACGTGAATTACTTTTACTGCGCGGTTATTTTTGCCTTGTTTGATTTTTTTAACACGTTTAGTAGTCATTTTGATGCAAAATATTCTTTTGCAAATAGACTATTACCTTCTGAAATAATAACTTTATCAATAATGTTTCAGTTGATATTATATTAGGTTTTTTTTACATGACAATTATTACTGTTACTGTTTTTGAAAACAATTTTTTTATGAATCATCATTTTATGCAGTGTTGAAATTTCTATAAACTTTTAAAGGAATAATATTAGGTAAGAACAGATGTGCTGGGTAAACAATAACCAGTTGATCACACAACTATTTATATTTGTAAGAGATGATGGAAGGATGAAAGGAATTATGTATAATATATATATATATATATATATCATCATTATTTCAACCGATAGATGTCTACTGCTGGACATATATTTTAGTTACGATATATGTATATATCATCACTAAAATATGTTTGTTTGTCGAATTGTGATATGAAAGTTAATAAATAAAACATGAAATGATGAAAAATTTTAATAATAAATAGAATTTCTCAAACTATTCTACTTTTAAAGGAATTAACTTTATAGAGAAAAAAATTAAAAACTTGCTGGATAATAAAGTCTGATTGCTTAGATTCATTTAAAACACTATTTTTGATAAACATATTTATGAAGTGGATATCGGGTTTTCAAAGATATTGCTGTGATTTTTAGCTATGTTTTTCATAACTTCTGTCCTATTTAAATCATGTCACATGTTTTAAGTAGGCTTGATTTATGAGGAACTACAGACTGTTAAAGTGATAACCTAGTTCATTATTTACATTAAAAGCTTTATACAACATTGTTGGTAAAATGATTAAATCAGATGATAAATTACTTTTCTGAGTGATAATTTTTTTTTATTTATTTATAGTGTTTGGTCATAAAATGATCATAATCACCTCATAGGAATCCTAATAATGATCTAACTACTTAAGTAATAACACAAAATACAGGTGCTTAATATAACTAAAAATTATTCTCTGCATTTATTTAATTCCAACTTTAACACTTTTTATAAACATAATAATTGCTCTTGTCTTATTTGACAATGAGAAGACCAGTAGTTTGTTAAGAAAAGTTTACATTAACATTGTAATAACATATTCTCTCATCATCATTCACACATTCCACTATGATGTGTTAAACAGACAGCTAATGTTTTATTATCATTGTATATTAAAAAAAAGTAGAGTAAATATAGTGAATGATTATTAGTTGGGAGATGTTTGGAAGAAGCTTAAGTTTAACTTTTGCTGGTGGTAGATCTCTGTAGCTGGAGACTATTGATAGGCACCACTGCAACACCTATTTCTGCCACTGAAGAGTAGTGTGCAAATATTACCGTGTCAAGTTATTAGGGGTGCTGTAGCTAGGGTAACTAATAGGATAATGAATCTTGATATTTTATGTCTTAAGACAATGACCACACTATGTTGTGCTGTGTATAATCCTAAGTAGCTCCACATGATGTGCAGGGGAATTGTATCACTCACCATCAGTGACTATCTCCCTCATCTTATTACTTTGTCAAATAAAAAAAAATACCAGTGGACATCTACCGGCTGAAGATTGTGAAGAAAGAATGTTTATAAAGTTTGAATAATGTTATAAAAACATTGTTAGTTGGACATAAGTTGTATTTACTTTATTATTATTTTTGTATGTATGCAATGGATCTGAGTTGTGGTAGTCGTTCATCTAATTTTAAGTGAAATGAGTGCACATAATGATAATTGTAGTTGGGATGTTTACACAGCACCAGACTGCACTTACCTTGAGAATTAAGTTATTAAATCAGTCATTCATCCCGTGTAAGCCTTTGAATCGTAATAGTATAATATCTTGTGCATAACATTATCTATTCAACTATTGAATTGAATAATAATTGTTATCAGATATGACTTTATAATAGAATGCTATTGTTTCTGAACAGTGGTAGTTGATCAATGGCTTCTACAGATGCAAATTATCGATCCGAGATGTCAACATATAAGTCAGACTATTCTTGAAAGCTACATCTACATATATATAAAGAGTATCAGTTTGTTAGCCAATCATACCTTTCAAACTGGATATCAGTAATGTTTGCACACTACTGTTAGGTGGTACAAATAATGCCTATTCTTCTTCTTCTTTGTCGTAACCTCATGACTGAGGAACGTGACTATGGTGCGTTGTCCTGGCCACCATTTCTTTCCAGACATTTCTGTCTTGCACCATTTGGATGGATGATTGTAAGGTAGCTCCCGTAGCGTCCTGAGTTGTGCGTGTCCATCTTGTAGGAGACCGCCCTCTCGCTTTCTTTCCTTCCACACAACCAGTAATAATCAGCCTTTCCAGACTGTCTGGGTCTCGCCTGACCGTGTGTCCGAAGAATTTAAAAATTTTGTAAATAATGCCTATACATAAGTATAATAATTGAATTAAATCTTACTTAAAATATAACATACTTTATAATGTCAGTTTTAGTGACAAGTCATAAAGAAAATGGCTATTTTGTTTATAGTTACAGTGGTGCGATTTATTTTCAGACATGATGAGTCAGGCAAGTAGTACGCCAGCTCATAACAATGTGGCGCCAGTTAGGACGTTCTACTAGACCATATTGTACTTGTATCCTTGAGACATAAGAAGGATATGTAGTCGGTGTGAACGCGATGGCGGACCGATCACCAAGTCTAACGTCTACAATACTGCCGGCGAAACTGGGAACTATTTACCCCAAAGGGTGAAGAGTATCCTTTCCAGATGTTATTAATCTTATCAATAATATTTTTATTCGTCAAAGCGACGAGATGATCGAGACGTTCACCTGATGGTAAGAGATACTCCTGACCATAACAACGTGGCGCTAGCAAGGATGATAACCACAGCATTGTCTATGTCGCCTTGAGACATTATATACCCAAACTGGAACACAGTTATTTTTTTATACTACTATTCATCAGCAGGTATAGAAGCTGCTGTGGTACCCAGACGGTCTCCGGCAACAGAGACCTACCACCAGTAAATTACGCAATTAAGCTTTATAGGTTTTATATATATTATTACAAATTTAATTAATAATGAAATAAAAAATAAACTTGTAACAACTTTATGGTATCGGAAGAGACATTTTTACCTCTAACATTTCAAAAATGTCACCATGACAGGTTTTTTTTTTATTTTTAATAATTATTACCTTCTTTCCTCTTATTTAAGTTGCACATTATTAAAAATCTTCAACTGTAGTCATAAACTTGATTACTTAAATTAGTTTATTCTGGAAAAAAAAATTAATAATGACTACTTACTTATTTAAGTATTGAACAACTCACGAGACCTTTTTTTTGTTTTTGTTTTATCTGGGGGAAAAACCTTCGCATACTGGTCCTCGCGGGGACAGAGATAGGTTATGTCGGACTTGCATCGACTAAAACCCCTGCGATGTGTCACCTCGTCGCTTTATGGTAGGGTCACGGGAACGGTCTCGCACACCTCCGCGACCCTGCCAGCGCCGGCTGCACCATGCAGCCCCACCTCGGGAGGGAAGAACTCTCACCTCTGTAAGGGCACGCCAGAATACATAGGGCGCCCGCTCTCGGCCTCTTACAGTCACCTGGGCATCGTTTGCCCCCTGAATTCGTCACCCAGAGGACATGGGATTCAAGAGAGAAAACTCTTGACTCCCTCTGGCGGATCTGGTGTTACTTTCCGCCGCCAACCGTTGTACGGCCGCGGAGGATAGGGAGAGCGGCGAATCGCAATACCGACACTCTTCTCCCTCTGCGATTCCACCTCGGCTGCAAAGGGCAGTATAAACACTGTCCCTGAAGCCCACCAGCACACATCCGAGGTGAGCTCACCTGGAGCGGCCACCTCGAGCCAGCCCTACACTTCGGGCCGGCCGGGTAGGTTCCACTTAGCTTCATCATGGGTGACCAAGCCACGGCTTCTGAGGTCCACCGCCACGACATCGCGGGAACCTGTTCAGAGGGAACTCACGGGACCCAAGCCAATCTCACTTACAATTGGTGCACCCTGCTAAATAACAACCGAGGCTCTGGCTTCCATCAACTCGCATTGGATCAGCATGGTGAAAAATGGTCCAAATGCCTTCATATGAACCGCTATAAATGAAGGTCGGGAAAAGCCGCTGGAATCGGACAGCGTTGGACTGATCGACATGGAGATCGAATGTCCAGCAGTGGACGTCTATCGGATGATGCTGATGATTTATCTATTTATATTTTGTATGAAAACAAATTTAATGAAGATATTTAATTAGATAGTATCTGTTTTTATTCAGTTTTTAGTATGTTCAATATTTATATTAATTCTAACGATAGACTACTAAAATTACCAGGGTAAGTAGAATTAGCGTACTGTCTCAAGGTGACGAGTGTAATGTGATGCTGTGTATCATTCTAACTAGAGTGAAGTCGCTGTTACGAGCAGGCGTATCACTTACCATCAGGTAAACGTACCGTTCGTTTTATCACTTCTTTGAATAAAAAAATTTTTTTTCTATGTATAGGCCAGTGCCTATCACCAGTGCCTAACCATCTCACTTGATAGTAAGTGGCGATGTAGTCTTTAGTGGTAAAGCACACTAGTCTAAAAGTAGTCTTTTCACTCTTTTCTTAAAGATCCCCACGTTATACCTGAACGGAAACACTGACTCCGGCAGACTGTTCCAATCCTTCGCTGTTCGCATTATGAAGGTCGAAGCGAAATGGTTCGTCCTAATGCTTGGAATCTCGACAACGTAGGGATGAACTCCTTGAGCTGGAGAGTTCAAGCTGAGTGTTTTGCACTACACCTTGACTGGTGCTAGATCTCTCTTGCGAGGGACTGTCTAGACGACGGCCGCAGCGCCTGCCGCCAAATAGTTTTAAAACATTACTGTGTTCCGATTTGGAGAGTGTTGCAGTTAGGGAAGTTACTGGGGTAACGAGATCAACGTTTTATATTTCAGGCGACGAGCGCAATCTGGTGCAGTGTATATCATCCTGACTAGCGCCACGTTATGTGCAGGGGTAGGGGTATCACTTACCGTCAGGATGAACATTCCGCTCGTCTCGTCGCTTATATATTAAATAATAAAAAAAAACACGCAACCCTGTCCTTACGATACAGATGTTTAATCTAGTTTAAGGACCAGTGTTTTAACCGGTTAACCAGGAGGGACGAATAAATACGTCAAACGGAAACAATAGCGCGTACGGGTAGGACATATAAGTACGTCCTTGAAATATATGTTGCGTCAAAATAAAACTAGCGGCGCATACTTAAAAAAAAATAATAAAAAAAAAATGTGTCCTGGATTGGGTGGGACGTACTGACACGTCCTAGTGAAAGCTCGCGCCCGTTATATCTTGCGCTATTAAAAAGGGAATTCCCCGGTTAACGGGTAAATTCATTTTGTTTACGGTATTGTTATAATAAAAAAAAATATTATTATTATTACCGCTACAATTTAAGGGGACCGGTACCATAACATGTAGTCAATGGTTGAAAAACTTTTCATAATAAGAATATTATTATTATTATTAAAAAAATACCTCAACCTATTTTTTTTGTACATACATTCGCTTTAATGTTTTAATATAGCGCGCAATAAATAACCGGATACACATTACAGTGTTTTATGAAGGCAAATGAAGAAAAAAAATGGCGGCGAAAAAAATGTTATAAAAAGTTACATGGCTGCGAGCCAATGCAATTATTTAATATACTTTTTTATATATCCATTGTGTATATATCTCCATTTAATTATATACAGAGAACGGATGCAATAACGTTCACTGTGTTGGAGCGATTAGTTAGAGTTGCTACTATTATTTTTGACTTTTTTTTATATAAGGAAGACACGAGAGAGGTTCACCTGATAGTAAGTGATACCAGCACCACATTACGCTCGTCGTCTTGTCTTATTACATCATGAATGTCGCTTCCTCTGAAACTTTATTAGCTGCACAGTATTATACCTAGGTGGTAGCTGGTGTGATTACTGGGGCAACGTATCACCATCTTATATCCCAAGGCCACGAGTGCAATGTCGAGCAGTATATAACAATCTAATGTACCATCAGGTGAACATCCCACTGGTATGAGGCACTTCCACTTTTGGAGTTTCCAAACTATATATTTTTTTGTAATGGGTCTATAGCTGAATAAAGGAAATTAAAATAAAAAAAATGTCTAATTGCGCAGAAGAAAAATGTTAAAAATTTCACGTGTTTCAGTGTTTTTTTTTTTTCTTGAGCATTTTTTCTTACGAATACGTTAGCCTTATTTACACAAAATTATATTACTCTATAATTTATTTATCTAAATTAATGATCGGGGCGTCATCAATGTGTAAATATATCAAAAATTATCTAGCTCTGTGTGCGCTTGACTATATATATATATGATATGTATATATGGTATGAAAAGTCTGATATGCTCCTTACGACCAAGAATCCCAAAAAAAAATATTCAACATTTTAAAGTTTCATTTCAAGTGACTCGCTGGCCTATTGGTTAGAGCGTGCGGCCTTCATTCCGCAGGTCGCGGGTTCGAATCTCGGCATGTACCGATGACTTTAATATTTAAGTTATGTACATTTGTGAACTTTAGCAACAACAGCGAAATACTAACGGTGAAGGAAAACATCGCGAAGGAACCTGAATTAGAATTTATTCTAACGTGTGTGTGAAGTCGCCAATCCGGATGGGGCCCGCGTGGTGAATGTGGTCCATCGCCCTCATATTGAGGGTAGGCCTGTGCCCTAATTGTGTGGACGTAAATTGGCTGTTATGGATTGTAAAGTTTCACTAAATGTGGATAACTTTAACGTAAGGCAGATAGAAGATTACCGTTTCAAGATCGTGAGACTCTACATGATGCATTATACATCCTGGCTACTAACTTACGGTATTGGCAGGCGTTTTTGTTACCGCTAGTTGACGATCCTTGTTCTGTTAGCGTGTGTGGAGGGGTGGGGGTGGGGTGAACGATACAGGGGGGAAACTTCGTGGAACCCGTCTCCTACGCTAGCTGTACACGATGTCTGGTTCGACTAGTTTCTAATTGTAGCTGCGGCTAAGCTCCGTAAGCGTTCCTTGCGCAACGTTCGACCGGTAAAGGTTTCCCAGTATTAATATAGAACCGCTCGTCCCACCTGTGAGCTTATTTATAACCAGAATGTAAATACATCCCACTATATCGATACTAGGTTATGCATACCATCTGTCTGGCTTTGATCTTATTTTGCTAATAATAGAGAGAAATTGAGCATTTCTGCGTGAATTATATCATAGATGTAGATCTTTGCCGGAGTTCGTTAAGATAGGACAATGGTACTGTGCAAACAGACTGCGTTCCGGTTTGAAAGGCGCTGTAGCTTGTGAAATTACTAGGCTAATGTCTCAAGCCGACAAGCACAATGTGGTGTTGTGTGTATCATCCTAACTAGCGCCACGTTGTTATGGGCGTGTCATTTACTATCAGGTGAAAGTTTTGCTGGTAAGCATCTTCGTAGGATTGAAAATTTGCTATACACTAATATTGGTCCTCAATTTCGCATGGTGTTAAGTGACAGTTGAGTGTGATCAATCGGAATGATCTTGTTGTTATGTATTGGTTATCTTGCTTCTCCGGTGGCAGGTCTTTGTTGCCGGTTACCATCTATGTAGGTACCACCGCAGCTCCTGTTGCAGCTGACGAACAGTGTTATGCGAGTTTTACTGTGTTCTTCCTCTTCCCCCGTTCCTCCATAATATCCTGTCTCAAGGAGACAAGCACAATGTGGTGCTGTGTGTATAATCCTAACTAGCGCTACACTGGTATGAGCGGACGTATCTCTTACTATGAGATGAACGTTTCACTCCTCTTATCATTTCGTTGATAGAAAAAAAAAGTATTGATCGCTGTAGTGTATTAGTTATATCGACAGATTTATAATATATAGATGCTCCTTATGTGAACTCCGGAAAGAACTAAAGACCAAGACCAGCGACTAGTCACTGAGGTATGGCAAATACTGAGGGGTGTCAATAGTCTCGCTCAACAACTCACAATATCCAAACCAACCTCGCCTGCTCGAGGTGCACCCTGCTAATCAATAAACGAGGCTCTGGCTCCCACCAACCCGCACTGGGCTACCGTGATGGGAAATGGCGTATATCTCCCCATATGAACATACGTGGAGGATCATTGGGGAAGGCCTATGTTCAGCGGTGGACGTCCATCGGCTGGTGATGTTATGACAAATCATACTTGTCTTGTGCGTAAAATGTAATGATTTAATTAATAAGGCTTAATATGCTCTGAACTGAATCAATTACGATAAACCCGTTTTAAATGTCAACCAGCACCGCAGACTGACCGTACGTGTGTCAAATTTCATTAAACTCTGTCAAACTGATGTGGTTTTACCGGAAGTCGTTAAAACCACAGTTTGAACAGTATCAAATACTATCATTGCAATTTATTACAGTTCTATATTTACAATCGTCATCATTATCATCATCAGCTCGCTTTGTTCCCATTTTATGTACGTACCGCACATGTTGTGTCTACCCATTTGGTAAAAAAACATATTTTTTGTTGGACATGAGATATCCCGTTACCTCAGTAATTTCACTAGCTACAACAACTTCCTCCAAACCGGAAAACAGTAGCGTTTGGACACTACTGTTTCGTATCTGAAATAGGAACATTTTCATCCCTCTGATGTTGCGACTGTCCGTAGCCGTCAGTGTTCACGTTCCACCAGGTGATCTGTTCGCTCGTTAACCTATCTTTCATATAAAAGGAAGAACAGCGGTGGTACCTACCTAGACGATCTCCGGCAACAGAGACTTACCACCTACCATCTTTTATATGTTCATTATCTATCTATCTATATATATAAGATACTTCCACCCATGTAGAGACTCATCACAATATCTCTGGTACCATATGGCCTACAGACTTGAAAATTGCCAGGAATACTCCTTTCGCCGAGTGTAGGTCAGCTAAGAAAAGGTTTTGCAAAATTCCTTCCCTAAAGTGAGATGTGGGGGTGTTACGGTCAGCAAAGCGGGCGGAAGACAGCTAGTTTAATATAAATCTTTATACCACTATAGTTAAATTTACTAAAGAATCACTTCCGCTATATTTTCCCGTAATTGCAATGTATACATTAAAACTATAAGTATACTATAGTATATCCGTTATACTCCCGTACGTCTGCACACAAAAGGATGTGACAGATGCGCATCCTTTTTGTTTCGAGCTTCCAAGGGAAGTGAGCTTTGACTTTTATGGAACAGCCTCGCCCGTATACAGTTCATGTTATAGCCAAGTTTATTGTCGGAGCGAGTGCTTATTGAGGAGTAATGACCATAGCGAGGATATGGTCTTTAGCCATATCCTTGAAAACACGAAATTGTAGTTACGGTATCAAATTTCTAATTGTATTAATAAATAATTAAAAGAGTGTGGATTTGGTAGAAGTTTAACTTTTTTTACCTTTAACTTATATAAGTATAAAGTGGATCCACTGTGGTGGTGGTAAACAGAGAGAGATGACACAAACAATTGATCACCAATTTTATTTATTCACTGAAGTATTAAGGAACGAAGTGAGAAATAAAAAGGGAAAATTAATATATTAGAATTTTTTTTTATTCCATGGAGCAAGGAGACAAACTGGACGTGGTACGTCAATCCATAAAAACGTAGTACTAGTTAGGATGGTATACGCAGCACCACGTCGAGCTTGTCGTCTTGAGAAGTTATATGTTAGGTCTCGTTACCCCAGTAATTTTATTAGCTAAAGCGCCCTTCTAACCGGAACACAGTAATGTTCGCACTATTTCGCCGCAGAAATAGTAGGCGCAGTGGTTCCTTCCTAGATGATCTCCGACAATAGAGACCTATAACAAGTATAACATTATCAACTTCAACCTTACTCTATCTCTTTCTCCCTTCAGCATATATATATAGAGTATATTAAGAGTGTTGGTAGTATTCAGTGTAGAGCTTAGTTTCCATGGTATGCATTCCATGAGTCCTTATAGGGTACAAGAGATGTAAGGGGTTCCGCATAACAACTCACGAGACCCACGTCAACCTCACCTGCTCGTGGTGCAGCCTGCTAATCAACAAACGATGCTCTAACTCTCACCAACATGCGTTGTGCTAGCTCGGTGGGAAATAACCCAAATCCCCCCATATGAACCGTACCCGTTTATCTATCAGTAAAGTTTTTCCAGACGGTCTCCGGCAACAGAATCTTACCACCAGTATACAGATACCATACCACAGAATTCTTACTACATATACCAAAAAATATTTCATGGTTTAATTATGTTTAACAGCATACATACTTTATTAAAGCATGTATGCTGTTCAGCATCGAGGTCATGTTTACACTACTTGGTCAAGTGTGGTATAGTGAATGTCATGATCGTCAGCCGATAGACGTTCACTGATGGACATAGGTCAACCTCAAAGATCTCCACATCGATCGGTGCTGTGCTGCTCTGGTTCCGGCGCCTGGCCAACGTCTATCATAATCAGCATGACCTCCGGTACCGCCAGATACTAGGGGCCGTCATTTGTAGGGGTTTATATAGGGGAATTAGGGCCATTTCTCACCTCGCTCGCCCAATGCGAGTTGGTGGGAGCTAGAGCCTTGTTTGTTGATTAACACGGTGCACCAGGTAAGGTTGGCTTGGGTCCTTACGATGTCCTCTGTTTCTTGGGGATAGAACCCGCACCTCTACTAGGCTTCGCTCATACATTTTACATACATTTCTCTTGAATTAAAAAGCTTTTACGAATATTACTCTGTACATTTTTAATGAAGGCACAGTTTAAAATCGCTGGAGATGTTCAGTACTCCATTATCTGGGTTCCGTTTAATGGAACATTCGCGAGCGAGGCTTTTTAGGTCAATGTTTTAAAACTATCTCTATTCAGAAGTCATTTTTTTTTATACTGCATGGTCATATTGTAGAACAGTTACGTAAACCAAGAATATTGTCTCGACAAATGAACACAACGGTTTATTAGTCCATGAAGAATAATTTTCATCTCCATTTTTCTATACGAGGAATGGATTGCAGGAGTAGGATCTTCAGGTGCTATTGAGATTATTTCACAGCACCACATTGCGCTCATCGTTTCAAATTAGACCATGTGTCTCTGCCCTTGTAAGATAATTAGCAACAGTGCCTTCAAACGGAAACAGTAATTTTCTGTTTGCCTACTAATTGACAGTAGAGAATTACGTCACGGTGATATTTGTGATGATTGTCAGTCATGAGACCTTACTGCTACTGCGAAACACTGTACTATAAAAACGTACTAATTGCATAGGTATATACCAAATATAGATTTGGAATGGATTTTATTTTGTCTGATTGTTGTCTATCTTCACAGCATTCGGAGGAAGGTGGCGGTGGCAGGCGCGGGGTTATCGACGTCGGCGCAGGCGCCGGCGACATGTGGATCAGCGCGGTGGAGAGCTCAATCCTCACATGGGAGGAGGTATGTCGATTATTGTAGAATTTTAAACGAAGAATTAACCCTTAACAGAGAAAACTGACATGTCATTGTCAAGAAAATCATAGTGATGGTGGTAAATTGTGTAAACGTTTTTTTTTTAATTTACAAAATGATGAGGCGAGGAAGAGGTTCAACTGGTGATAAATGATACACCTGCCTATAAAAACGTGGCGCTATTTAGTGTGATATACACTGCACCACTTTAAGAGTATATTCACTAGCTATAGCGACCTTCATACTGGTGCACACTGGTAGTAGAAGGAACTGCGATGGTAACTACCTAGACGGTCTCTGGCAACAGAGCTTTACCACCAGTATAACACATTTTAGAATTTCGAGAAGTTTTGTGAGAACGTTTGGGTTTTGGGAGCGTCTATCGCGTAGTGAATCATGCCCACTGGTGTTTATTTTTGGAGGGGAGCAAATCTTATAAAGACATCCTGCTTCTGGAAGGTAAGGTTATGTGGGAATTGTTCGTGTTAAAGCTTTTTCGGTGGTCATCCTCAGTGCATTGAGAGCGGGGGGGGGGGGGTGTGTCCTGAGAACGCCTATGGAACATCAGTGTCTTCGTGCACGTCCTGAGCACGTACCAAGAAGGGTCATAACCGTTTCCATCACTCTCGCTTTGGTACTGCGGGACCATTTCGTACTTGTCTTCTAATCTGGACTCAATTAGTGTACAACTTGTTGTTCCTATCTTCAAAGTCTGGAAACTCTTTAATTTGTCTTCTACATCAGGCAGGGCTTATCTTAGTCCTATTACTGATAGTCTAAGGTAGGTGCTCACTGGCTGCTGAGAAGCCTTGAAACTATCTCACTAAGCTATCAAAGATTCATTGTGACTGGAGAAATCAATACCAGCGCGAGGTGAACAAACCTTCGCGTAATATGCTTTAATGACGGTCAATTGATGGTATAGCACTCTAAATGGTCTTATGTAGGTTATTTGCGGTGGTCACTGTGATGATGCAGTATAAACGACCAATTTAGCTATTGGGTTAATGGGATTTTTTTTATCTTAGGCGACGGTGGTTTGATGATAGTCTCTATATTCTGGATATGCCTTACTAATGGTAAGGATTTAGAGTCAGATGACCAAGGTTACCATTTTTGTGAAAGAGGTTATCTTCAAAGAAGATACCTTGCTTCTGTGGACAAGACAGAGTAATGTGGCTTTTCTACATTCTAAAACCCTCAAGGTGGTGTCGTTTTTAGTGCTTTGTAAGAGGCTCCGGGATCTCCTACGGAACAGCTCTTAAGCACGTCCCACGAGAAGTAACCCTCCTTAGAACCCTCTCTTTGCTACGACAAGCACGAGGCTACGTCGTACTTCTCGTTCACCCTTGATTCGTTTAATGGCCAATAAGGGGCCCTCATCTTCAAAGCCTACTAACCCGAAAACCTTTCTACTACAATTAAGTCTTAAGTCACCTTCTACGACAGGTAGTACCTACCTTGGAATGCCGTTGCAGCTAGTGGAATTACTGCGGTAACGAGAATTGACTGCTTTTAGTGAAGGCGACTGACGCCGCGTGGTACTGTGTATGTCATCCTAATTAGCCCTAGCGTTGTTATGAGCAGGCGTATCACTAACCATCGGATGAAGGTCTCGCCTGTATCGTCGTTACATCGAAAAAAAAAATGTTACGAGAGCAAAATACAATATGAAGATACTGTCTTTTTAAAAATAATATTACTAACAATTACTCTGGTGGTCACTTAGTTGTACCAACGACCATGATACAAGGAGGTTAAGACAATTGCTCAATTATCTCCAGCTTGTCTTTTAATTTTTTGCCGTATACTAAATGTTTACTAGTAACTAGTATGACGTAATAGGACGTGCAAATTTCGCGCTCGCACCATTCGTTAAACGAGTTGATGCTGCGTTATTATCCGCCGGGTGTAATTGCTTGTTACCAGTAACGATAACGTCGACTTCTGTGTTTATTACGGCGTGTGTTACGGTACATTTATATTTTATTACGAGTTATATGAAACGAGGCCGTTTGCTAACCGAGGACATGGAGGAGGTTCACAATTGTCGATCTGCATAGATGATGGGTCAGTATGATGATATAAGGGTATCTAGTAAGGGTGGTAACTTCTTTGCTCATCACTTTAAGGTATATATATACCTCAGTAATTTTACTACCTACAGCCTTTAAACCAAAGAGAAGTAATATGATTATACTACTGTTCAGCAGCAGAAGTAGGACCTGGGATTATACCTAGACGGTATCTGGCAACAGCATCTCACTATAATTTAAATGTTTCTCCTGAAAAGAGTTCCTTATCTATATAACTAATTCGTAAGATTATATCTGGTAGTTAGTCTCGCAGTTTAAACAAACAACCCTTCATTGTCATCATCATCATCAGCCCGTGGTTCACTTTTTTTTTTATTCAATTAAGCGACGAGACCAGCGGGACGTTCACCTGATAATAAGTTACACCCCTGCCTTTAAGAACCTGGCTTAAGTTAGGATGATATATACTGTACCACTGTTGCGCTCGTCGCATGCGACATAAGATTTTGAGTCTCGTTACCCCAGTAATTAAACTAGTTAAAAATCCCTTCAAACCGGAACAGTAATGTTGATGTTATTTACTACTGTTTGGTGGCAGCAATAGGTGCCTATAGTGGTCCCTAACTAGACGGTCTCTGGTAACAGCCACTTACCACCAGTATCCACTACTGGACATAGGCTGTTTCTAGGTGAAAAAGGAACAATGGATTTTTGTCTTGTTTTTATTTCCATTAAAATTTTTCTTTAAATGTTATTGCGTTGTAAAGGATGTGTTGTCATCATCATCCTTTCGTTGACTTGTTCACTATAAATCTAAGATCCAAATAAGTACACTGCTGAAAAAAACTGTTTCAGTTTAAATTGCAACTGCATTCGGCGCATCCGTACTAACTGGCCCCGGCTGCGGGGATCGATACTCGTTCTGTAACGCGTTAGCCGCTGCTGACCCAGTTCCAGCGGGGGTTAACTTGTATGGAGTGACTTAAGTGACGTCCACCAGGGACTTACAACGGCTTCATAATATCAAACGTACTTAAATGGGCGACCCTTTAACGCTGTTATGCTAATTTGATTTACTTTTATTATGAAAAACTCTATGGGGTGTAAAGAGTTCCGCACAACAACTCGCGGGACCGAAGACAATATCACCAGCTCGTGGTGCACCCTGTTAAGCAATAAACGAGACTGGCGTCCACTAACCCGCATTGGGTCAGCGTGGTAGGAAATGGCCCAAATCCCTCCATATGAACTACAAACGACGATGCAGGCGGTACTGGACCGTGCGATGTGGGGATCTTTGAAGGAGGCCTATGCCCAACAGTGGACGTTTGTCGGATGATGATGATGAAAAACTTCGGAACGTGTATGATATCCAGCTCTCCTGTACAGCCTAATTAATTTATTGTTGAAAGGAAGGTTCTCCTGGTGGTAGGTGTTTGTTGTCGGAAGCTGTCGTGGTAGGTACCACTACGGTTACTATTGCAGCCGACAAATGGCGGTGTGGCCAATATTACTGTGTTCCGGTTTGAAGGGCGTTTTAACTAGTTTAATTACTGGGGTAACACAGACTCAAAATCTTATGTCGCAGGCGATGAGCACAATGTGGTCCAGTGTATATCATCTCAAAAAGCGCGATGTTATTGTGGGCGGGCTCGTATCACTTACCATCAAGTGAATGTCCCGCCCGTCTCGTCACTTCGTTAAACAAAAAAAAGGTTGTGTTCATTGATTTCGTTTAGTTAATTTTAATTAAAACCAAAGAGTACAGTTTAAACTATTATCTTTATCGCCAATGTATTGATTATTAGAGAGAATTTTTATTTCATAATTTAGTATTGTTTTTTTATTAGATAAGATGAGTCGACGTACAGGACGTCGACCTGGTGATAAGTGACACGCCTCGTCCTTCGAAATGTGACGTCACTTACACGCACTGCATATTCTCCTCGTAATTTTGCGTTATACGAGCGATCTCTGTTCCACCGGTTTCTAACCTGTGGTACACGTAAGCATAAGGGAGAATGTGAATATTATTATATTAGTAATGGGGGAAAAAGGGTCGCGCACAACAACTCACGAGCACCCAAGCCAACCTAACCTGCTCGTCGTGCAGTCTGCTAACCAACAAAGGAGGCCCTGGCTCTCAACAACCCGCATTGGGCCAGCGTGGTGAGAAATGACGCAAAGCCCCCAATATGAACCCTTGTAATAACGGGAATTTTTGGGGGAGGCTTATGTCCAGCTGTGGACGTCTGTAGGCTGATGATGAGGAGTGGAAGAAATTATTTTAATTTAAAACATAAACTCTATACATGTTATTATAATGCACTATGTGTACAATACATAGTTTAAATTGAACCATCTTAATGTTAACTTACTATTCTAAGTAAATAATAGAGAGAGAAAGTTAAAGTTAAGATTGACATTAGATATGGAGCTTAAGACAAAGGAGACATATTGTCTAGGAGTAGATTTGGATGTAGAATGACTCATCATCGTTGCCATTACATGAGTGCAAGAGGAGAGCGGCCATCTGTCAAGAGTGACACCGACGAAGAAAAAGAAGAAGATATGGAGTTATGAGTGGAGAGGTATTTTAATGTACTCTAAGAAATGAAAAGTTTTATTAAGGAGGGGCGGAAACGAACAAAGGGTTGGCGAACATCGCCGTATTGGACAATTTACTTGGTAATTTCATTAGAAGAGAATCTAACCGAAACATATTAATGTTAAGATTGACAGCAAAAACTACCTCCAAGAAGATGATTTTGTTTCCAAGAAGTTGGACCATCATTTCAAACTACTGATATGTCCCAAGAATGATATTTGTAGATATTAAGAAACTTAAATAATTGAATATAGTATTGAAAAGAATTACTATGAGATAAAAAATAACATCTTTCCTATATTCCTACTTTTCCCTTTGGGCGGTAATTATACCACTAATTTTAAGGTGTATATATATTTTAAATATAGTAACCCCCCCTAACTTTCTTTGGGGAAGGAATTTAGTAAAAGTCCACTCTTAGCTGACCCATACTCAGTACAAAGAATATTCCTACCAAATGAAGTCTCTAATCCTTATAGGTCCAGAGACATCGTGATGAGTCTCTGCATAGGTGAAAATCTCTTATATACAGATGTCTCTTCATTATCTGATAGACGTCCAGTGCTGGATATAAGCCTCCTACAAAGATCTATACAGAGTTCATTGAAGGGAATTGGGCCTTAGCCTATCACGCAGGCCCAGTGCGGGTTGGTGGGTGGTCAGAGCCACGTTTGTTATTCAACAGGGTGCACCGCGTGTAGGCGAGTTTGACTTGGGCTCCGTAAGACGTTGGGCGGAACCTCTTACATCCCTCACACTCACAGATATCTCTTATATATAGATTAGTAGTAACAGTAGTAGAAACAAAAAATATGGATGTTAGCAGAGCCTAAACGTCAGATATGGGGGTGTAAGGGGACCCGCAAAACAACTCACGGTACCAAAGCTAACTTCACCTGCTCGTGGTGCACTCTGTTAATCAATAAACGAGGCTTTACCTCCCACCAACACGCATTGGGCCAGCTTGGTGGGAAATGGCTCAAACTCTATCCATATGAACCTTGCCATACGACAGCTTCTAGTACTCAGCGGTACCAGAGGCCATGCTGACTGTAAGTGGAAGACCTTTGGAAGGCCTATGTCCAGCAATAGACGTCTATAGGCTGATGATGATACGTCATCCGTTCAGAATGAAGGTTCAACACATTGTTATAATGAGGACAGTTTCCATTTATGTTCATCATATAGTCGGCGATATTTTTAATAGGCTCACACGCGTTTCAAGGTGTTGACTATATAATTAAATACAATAATGGGAACATTACCTGAAACAAAGTCACGGCATTGAAACTGAACGGCTTCTTCCACGGTTGTTATGACTCCGTCCGCTCCGACCTTGACCTGCTGCAGCGCATCATATTGATTATGTATTTACCCACTTTACGGTGATATGTCTCTGTTGCCTCAGCCCTGTAGTCTCGGGCTATTAAGAATAGTACTAAGGTATTTCCTGCCTGTTGTACGAAGCGACTAAAAGGGTCCTCGGGTTTGTAAGCCTTGAGGGTGGGAACCTTCAGATTTCAATAAGCGAGCCTTAGGAGGATGGCAAATGTGGTGGTCTTGTCTTTGTCGTAGCACAGCGTGGGTGCTAAGAAGCGCTTTGGTCTTCCGTGGAATGTTTTAACAAGAGTGCAGGGAGGCACCGGTGCGTAACGTAGGAGATCCCGGAGCCCCTTCTAGTGCACTGACGAAGACTATCGATAGGGGTCGTTTAGTGGGTAGAAGCCTCACATAACTTTAAGCAAGAAAAAGCAAGGTATCTCTTAAGAAGATTTCTTTCGCGATAAAAAAGGTCTCTGATGCCGGAGGCCTTCTAGATGGGTACTATCGTAGCGCCTATTGCAGCCGGCAAACAATACTATGCAAATATTACTGTGTTCTGGTTTCAAGGGTGCTGTAAGTAGCTGAATTACGGTAACGAGATTTATCATTTTATGTCTCAAAGCGACGAGCGCAATGTGGTGAAACGTATATCATTCTAGCTATATACCAAGTTGTATAACTTACCATCTTGCGAACGTCCCACTCGTCTCATCGTTAAGTTGAATAAAAAAAATGTCTTCATCAGGTGGCGGAGCGGTTGCACGTAGACGTGCGCCGTGGACTCTCATGGAGAGAGGCGAACGATCGCATGAACTTCGTCGGACCCAACGAGTTCCAGGTGAAGGAGGAGGACCCACTGTGGAAGAAGTACATCGAACAGTTCCAAAACCCGCTCATCTTGCTCCTGCTCGGTAAGTGGATTATAAGTGTGCTTTTAGTTTTCTGTATATGTGTGTGTGTGTGTTTGTTTGTCTGTTGATTATTGTGGTACCAAAACTTTTAATCCATAGGGTACCAACCGGGCGATACATACCTTTGCGAGCTGGAGCTTTATTATTACAAGGTTAGAGAGGAAGACGGGATATATAGATTAGCAGCATCCCCACCCGTTTTGCTAGACGTAACACCCCCGTAATTCTCTTTTGGGACGGAATTTTGTATAATCCATTGTTAGCTTACCTCTAAACGGCAGAAGCAATATCTTTACCTAATTTTGAGTGTTTGTAATAGTTTCGAAGAACTCGTGATGAGCCAAAGAATTTATGGATATTACGTATATATATAGATTAATATTTAATTTGTGATTATTAATAAGTTTTATACAGATACACTATTGGTATAAATAATAGGAAATAGTTAACTATTATATAAACATTGGGGGAGGCCTATGTCCAGCAGTGGACGTCTATCGGCTGATTATGATGATGATAAAAATTGGAATTTGTTTTTTCTTGTAACATTGGTGGTAGTTCATTAAGGGTGGAGGAACCATAGGGTTAAACCGATATTGTTGTTTGGAGGGTGACTCTTTCAGTCAGTATTATCTTATTTCTTATGGTTACGTATTTCTATATATATATAGCAGTAACATTTTTAAATATTTTATTTAATATTATAAGACTATCTGTTTCTTACCTGCTTTGCTGTTCATAATATAAAATTGAACCACAAATGGCTTTCTATAGCAACCGTTACTATAGCAACTGCATACGTAACAACAAATGAAAATGTTTGTAAAAGTTAATTAGAAATAAAATGATGAAGGATCTATGAAATTCAATAAATAAATACCATATAACCATCTACAGATAGTTCCGCGTCGAATGCTCATGTTCCCGTGTTGATACGATCACTAGTTTTCACGTGATTGGCGAACAAACAGAACCCATTTTCATTATATTAGGTCCTTATATAATAAATTAGCGTTTTGTCGTACTGACCTGAACTGACTTCGATCTGAAATATCTCTTCTTTCCCTAAGAATTCCAAATTCAAATTTATAAATTCATTTAACTGCTGCATTTGAGTTTTGGAAACAGACATTCATTTGTTTTTAACTCATTATTTTTTTATTCGACGTCGTTTATTACCGCACAATGGGAAACATGAAATATCGGTATATTTACGAGTACGAGTTCTACCGCGGCACCAGTACCAGTGCTGCAGGAACAGCTCGAAGGATTTATGATGTGAACGGCGCTGGTGTCGCAAAAGAAAGCACGGTACGTTTTCGTTCTAGAAATTTCGAACTTCAGAACCAACCCCGTGGACGGCCGAACACCAAAGTGGAAAATGAAGAATTAAAGGCTATTGTAGAAGCGGATCTATCACAAAGCATTTCAGAGATAGCTGCAGGCTTCGGGGTAAGTGACAGAACTGTATTAATCCACTTGAAGCAAATGGGGAAAGTGAAAATACTTGAACGATGCGTACCTCATGCATTCAGTGAAGCGAACTTGCGAACACGCGTCGACTGCTGCTGCTGTGTTACTTTGCTCAGCCGACACAATGATGAAGGGATATTAAATCGAATCATTACTTGTGATGAAAAGTGGATACTGTACCATAATCAGAAGCGCTCGTCGCAATGACTGAACCCTGGAGACCCAGCCAGATCCTGCTTTAAACGAAAATTGACTTAGAAAAAGTTATTTGTGAGTGTTTGGTGGACTAGCGCCGGTGTCGTTCACTACAGCTTTCTAATTACAGCAGATATCTATTGTCAGCAACTGCAGACCATGAAGGAAGAACTAGCTGATGAACGACCGAGATTGATCAATCGCGCTAAGCCACTGCTGCTTCACGATAACCCAACACCACCACCACACACTGCACAACAAACAACCACTAAGTTAGATGAGCTACAATTGGAATGTCTGCGACATCCACCGTACTCCCCGGACCTTGCCCCAACAGATTACCATTTTCCCGGAACTTAGACAACTTCTTACAAGAAACAAAATTCAACTCCGATGCTTCAGTTCAAACCGCCTTCAAAGGGTTTATTGATTCTCGCCCCCCATGGTTGTTTCAGTAAAGACATCAATGAACTACCTATGAGATGACAAAAGTGCATAGATAACAACGCGGTGCATACTTTGATTAATTAAATATATTTTACAAAAAAAAAATACTTTATATTCCTTCCGTACAAAACGATAATTTCATATGTAAGGACCTAATATATATTATTTATTCATTTAGACGGTAGATGTAATGCCGAAAAGATCTCTCCAAGGTGTATCGAGGATCTACATGGACGTCTTTGAGGAAGACCAGATCTCCAGCTGTGGACATTAATCATTTGATGACGATTCACTTAGCTTCTATATTATTTTTATAGTTTAATATCACTTATAGTTTTTGTCCGATAATTACAGTTTTCCTTTGTACGGTAATGTCGGTTAAAGTTTTTGTTTTTTTTTTTTTTTTTTTTTCGGTTCAATAAGGCAACGAACCTGTGATCGGAATGTAGAATGCAAAGAGTCAACAACATATTGATATAACAGTAAAGTTTTGTGTACACTAGTGAGGTGTTGCGGTTTACGTACGCATGCGAACGGGTCGCGTTGGTCTATGTTTATGTTAATGCCGGCTTTAAATATTCATAACACACTAACACTGTATCGATCGTGGGTTGTACCGCTCTACATACTTAAGTTACTGCTTAGTTTATAAGATAAATGTTAACTTACTTCGCGCCTATCAGAAGCCGTTTAAGTAAACTCTAGTACTTTACAGTCACGCATGACTACTATACATGGCTAAGCTTCTCACTGAGACGTATTTAGTTACAGTACAGCATCAGTGCTTTCTTTACGTGATCATCAGTAGAAGACCCTTTTGGTGGGTTGAGGTATGCATAGCTTCCTTCTTTTTTTTTTTAACAAAGCGACGAAGACGATCATGACGCTCAGCCTGATGGCCAATGTTACGCTTAACCGTAAAAATGCGGAACTAGTTAGAAAGGTATACATAGTACCACATTGCACTCGTCGCCTTGAGATACAGGATGTTAAGACTCGTTACCCTAGTAATTTCGCTAGTTACAGCGCCCTTGAAACCGGAACGCAGTAATGTATCGTCGGCAGAAATAGGCGCTGCAGTCGGTATCTACCTACACAGTCTCCGGTAACAGAGAACCGGTAAACAAGTGTTCCTACAAGAGTCGAGAGTATCTTCTGAAGAGTGCGTTTCGACACAAAAAAAAAAAAAAAAACAATCGGTTCTTCGTATTCATATTTCGTAATATTATCTATATTTTATCATTTATTATTAATATTAAATTATTGTGTATTTGTTTAATAGCTTTGACAGACATGTGTAATGTTATTATATAAAAGGTCAAGAATGAAGTGTTCACATCCCTAACGCATTTAGTATCTAGCGCGACAGATCATGTTTAAAAACATCGTCCAGGATACCTAAAGTGGTAGACCATGTAACCAGAGAGCAAAAAATCCAAAACTGGTTACGAGACACATACCTAAGAGGCCTCGACGGGTTGCAAAGTAAATTAACCATAAACACTACGGAATTATGTATATTCATGGTGCTGTAATATATGTATACTAATTGGAGAGATGGTGAAGATCCATGGTAATAGCGTGTCCTATTTACTACCAATAAAGTGGTAGATCTTGACGTCATAATCACCTGATGTTAAGTCGTAATGACCATCTAGAAGATAACCGAGCTTTCCCGAAATAATCTGAACACGGCGATACGGTTATGATAGTGAATTGACAATATAATGGATGGATAACCAGTTATATACCATCACACACTAGTCAGACCTTAGTATATACCATGGTCTAACTAGTCGAATACATTCCACATACCACCGTGTGCACGGTCTGCGGGAAGCAATATCCGTATAGTCATTCGTATATGCGCGGTAAATCTGATTTTTTTTTTTTTTTTAGGTCAGAGCCATGGGTGCTTGTCATTTACTATCAATGCACATAATTTCTAATTCCAACATTCTCATCCTTCATTCTTCTCGCTTTCTATATACTCAGTTCATCATCCACACGTCATTTCTACTATCCTTCTCTCCTACCTCTCGTAAGTGAAGCATTTCGCCTTATACTTCCCTTTTTAAGCCTGAAAAAGGCCTGAAATTCATGAAGCATGTTTATCACTTCTTTGCTTCTTTTGTTTCATTCTGCAATAAATTCCTTTTACAATTTTATTTTATCACCATAGCTTACTCTAATATCATAGTTAGATGCGTAAGTCTAGATAGGTACCACCGCAGCGCCTATTTCTGCTGTCAATAAGGACTATGCAAACATTACTGTGTTTTCGGTTTGAAGGGTGCCATAACTAATGAAATTACTCAGGTAACGAGACTCAACACCTTATGTCTCAAGTCGACGAGAACATTGTGTTGCAGTGTATATCATCTTAACTTGCGCCTTTTGCTAAGAGCAGGCTTATCACTTATCAGGTGCATGTCTCGCTCGTTTCGTCGCTTCGTACAATAAAAAAGAAACATGCCGGTGGATGCTGATAGCTGATCCTTGATGGAGGTGTACGCGATGTGTTTCCAACTAACATATTAATGCTTGCACGTCACTGTGGCTGCAGAGATAGATGCTGGGGTGGTACCTTCCTTTTTTTTAAGAGGGGAAATCCTGCATGGATACTCTAAGTTATGCCAGACTGTTACTGGCTAAAACCCTCATTGTTTCCTCGCTGCGCCTTTGGCCGAAATTGCTGGAGCGCTTTCGCATACCACTGCAGTTCTGGTAACGTTGACCCATTATACTTCGATATTAAAACGGGTTCCTCATGGAGGATCCAAGACACAGTGGTCCTGCGTGGAAATTATTATTTGCGTCTACTTGAGGCTTAATGTACCGGGTAGGGGATTTCCTCGTTCGCCACTTAAGCCTGCCCGGTGGTACCTACCTAGCTGGTCACCGGCAACTGACTCCAACAATCAGTATACATTACTGGCTACATGATTATGATCATTAGTCCTCTCCTCATTTATGACACCATGCTTACGACACCTAACACAAGATTGATGTCACATCTAAACAGATTCCACTAAGACTAGAATACTAAAAAAAAAAAAAAAATTTTTTTATATGGACCATTTAAATGTTTTGTTCGTTTAAATTTTTTTTCGTTATATACTTTCGTTACAATGTTGGTTACCAGTAATACTATGTACTACAGTAATCTGTGACGTCATGTTCTTGAACGTGGTATTGGTAATAATAACATGCAGTCGTGTTCACGTTTTTTTTTAATCGTTGCACTTTATCTATAGTAATAAATAAAACAGTGTGATAATATATAATGTGATATGGAGAGATGTAAGGGGTCCCGTACAACTCACGGGACCCAAGCCAACCTCACCTGCTCGTGGTGCAGCCTGCTGATCAACAAACGAGGTTCTGGCTCCCACCAACCTGCAATAGGCTAGCGTGGTGGGAAATGGCTCAAATCCCTCCATATGAGCCAACAGATGACGAGCCTAAAACCCCGCGGTGCTTTAGGTCATGCTGACTACAGTCCAGCTCTGGACGCCTACTGGCTGATGATGATATAATTTAATAGAAAAAAAAAGACATGATAGGGTGGAAGGTCTCCGTTGCTGGAGACCGTCTTGGTACCACCACCGCATTGCCTACACTATCAACAAACAGTAGAGTGCAAACATTACTGTGTTCCGGCTTGAAGGGTGCTGTAGCTAGTGTATTTATTGGGGTACACAGCACCTTATGTCTCGAGACGATGAGTACAATGTGGTGCAGAATATACCATCATAACTAGCGCCACGTTGTTATAAGTAGGCGTATCACTTACCATCAGTCGAACATGTCGCTCATTTCGTTCGTTTAAATAAAAAAAAAAGTTTTTAACAGTAACACGGTTACTGTCTTAACTGTTCAATGATAAGGATTAAAAGTAAAAGGTAGTTCGTTTGTACTTCATTATCAGTATAACTGTTCCATTTGATAATGGTTTCCGATTCTTGGATGATTGAAAGGTTAATAATCGTAAAGTGATATAACAACGTGGCGCTAGTTAGGATGTTATACACTGCGCTCGTCGCCTGACACAATAGGATGTGGAGTCTTGTTACCCCAGTAGCTACACTAGCTACAGGGCCCTTCAAACCGGCATACTGTAATGTTTGGCTACGGAAATAGGAGCTGCAGTGGTACCCGCTTAGACGGTCTCCGGAAATAGAGACCTACCACCAGTAAGTGGTGTGTTGGTAAAAACACCACCAGTGGTGCTGTGTATATCATCCTAACGCCACGTTGTTAGAATGGAAAAGGAATTGTAAAAGAAGAGAGCATCACGCCTCATGGTAAGAATTACGTTTAATCTGCAGCTTTGTGCTCCTCATTACTTCTAAGCATAATAAATACCACAACGTCTTACAAACCGGAACACAATAGTATTTGCACTTCATTGCTTGACTACAGAAACCAATATCACCTACTTAAACCTCTGTTATTTTTATAACTGGACTTAGACGAGACAAGTAGAACCTTCACCTGATGGTAACTAATAAGCCTACCCATAGTTTGCTAAGATATATACACTACACCATATTGCAGTTATTGTCTTAAGACGAGGTGGTGATATTAGAGTATTTTGTTTTAAATACCAGGACTGTTACCACCAGCCGGATTTCCACAACACGTGCTTCGGGAATCGAACTATGGACCTCAGTATTTCTAGGCAAGCCTTTTGTCACTACGTCACGGTGGTGTTATTATTGAAACTTATGGTTGCTTTGAGACCATTCCCAGTGGTGGTCAATCACCGTTCTCTCGTTCACAAGCATTAAAAGAATACTTTCCACGAGTTTTTTTTTTTTTTTGGTTACGGACAAGGCAAAAGAATTTTAGTATGAAATATCGTATTCATTAATGGTCCTTTATTACAAAGTGCTTTTTACCGGATACGCAGATGAGGCGGGCTTTTAACGTGAAAATCATTTTGGAGCTTAAAATATTACTGAAAATTTCATGAAATTTTCATTGGAGTTTTCTTACTAGGAATCAAGTTTAATAAATTAATTTCATCATGACCCGATAGAATTCTACTGCTGGACATAGGCCGCATCCGGACTCCCACATCGTTCGTAGGGATTCATGGAGGGGTTCGGGCCATCTCCCACCACGCTGATCTCAATGCCGGTTGGTGGGAACCAGAGTCTCGTTTGTTGATTATCAGGGAGCACCACGAGCAGGTGAGGTTGGCTTGGATCCCGTAAGATATTTTGCGGGAACCCTTACATAAAAAAAATTATGAGGTTTAGACAGTAGAAGCTATACAATAATTCACACACACACGCGCAGAGTGTGTAAGAGGTCCCGCACAAGAACTCACGGGATCCAAGCCAATCTCACCTGCTCGTGGTGCTGCTAATCAACAAACGAGGCTCTGGCTCCCACCAACCCTCATTGGGCTAGCGTGGTAGGAAATGGCCCTAATCCTTCCATATTATTCCCTATAGACGATGGCAGCTAGTGTCAGGCGGTACCGCAGGGCATGCCGACTATATGTGGAGATCTTTGGGGAAAGCCGATGTCCAGCAGTGGACGTTTATTGGCCGATGATTACTAACACACGCACACACACACACACATATCGTGCGTAATTCACATTATAATTTATGTTTAGCTATGTAAACACGGCGCCGTGACTTGAATATGACAATGGATATGTTGGATCAGGTGATTTAATAATAAATGGCTCTAGTTCACTGAGTACGTGCTAAGGTGTATTATTTATCACATAGCACTTAATACAGATGAGCATTAAGATTTAGGGTAAGGATACTCACACCGCATCCGAAATCTTGCTTAGATAAGATGATGTATCATCACAGTTGTGGACCTATTAAGTGCAAAGATAATTATTTAGATATGTTGGATTAGGATAGGTTTATTTAGTGCTTTTTTTTTAATTCTATGAAACGAGGCGACGAGTGCGACGATCACCTGATGTTAAGTGATACGCCTGACGATAACATCGTGGAGCTACTTTGCATGTTGTACACTGGATGACACTATACTGCGACATAGACTACCGATTCTCTATACCCCAGTACTTAACTAGCTAGAACGCCCTTCAAGCCAGGACAATGTAATGTTTGCGCACTACTGTTTAGCTAGAGACCTTTCACTTGTGATATAAAGATGGTTTTATCCAAGTTTTGACATTGTCAGCATAATATGGTTTTGCTTCATCTTTCATAATGGTAACTGGGAAGAATTAGGATAGTCTTCTGACTTCAGCATTTCCGTTTAGACTTGATGTGGAGATTTTTAACAGAAGAGTAAATAGGCTTCCAGAATAGTTCTCTTTCGTACCTAGACTATCTAGGCTAGACAATTTAATGTTTAGAACTATTGAATCAGAATTCTTTAAGAGAAGAGCGGATAGGCTACTTCTAGACTAGTGCGCTACGTACCACCAAAGATTCACCACCGCCACTTACCATCAGGTCGCGCTAGTCTATACAATAAAAAAGAAGGATTAATTTTCTATCATCATCTCCAATCGTTGCACTAACTGTAGCTTATGGTGGTGATCCTGATGCGAGGTTTATCGAAATATCCTCTTTACCATTCGATGAAAAAAGGAAAAAAAAAACCTTGTAGGACGTGTCACTTGCCGTCGAGTTAAGACTGAGTAATAAAGGATGAACCCTCGTCCTGATGAGGTGGATATGGATTAATAAAATAAGAATTGTTTGTTACTACTACATAGTGAGATAAGAATAAAATGTTTTAAATGAGATCGGAGACGGAAGTGCCGCAGCGGACCGGCTTGGGTGGTAATCTTATTTTAGTTCAGGATCAGAGGAATTCCGACCAATTCATCTCACGGGACTCTGGAGCGTTTCAAATGAATCCTTTGATGTTTATTTTGACTTTCACGTGAGGCTATTATTTCGTGTGTGTGTGTGTGTGTGTGTGTGTGTTTATGTTCGTGTGTTTCGAATTGTACTTCACTTTCATCCATTATATGTGAAAATACCACAAGTGTGTCTCCAAGGAAATCAGACGGTACCTCTCGATCTGACTACCCTCCTAAAATAGTATTCCTCATGTCTGAGGCTCGTGACTACCTTCGCCCATCACTCTTGTCCTCACGATGTTTCGCCATCCCGTCCAACCACCGGCTGTTCTAAGAGCATCGTAGACTGGAGCCGGGTGTGTTAGCGGATCTGGTCAGACCAACACATTGGGTTGCGGCACCGCGGCCTTTTTCCTTCCACTTTGCCGGTAACCACTTTTTCCTCATTAGTTGTCTCCGGCTTTCCTGACAATGAGGCAGATAAAAGAAAGCCTTCAATATGATACTTTAATATGTATCAGTTCTTTGTGATTTTTTTTATAAAGAATTTATACTGCAACGGTTAATATTTGTTATATCTTGAAAAATTCTTTGTTGTGAAAATGGGAAAGATATTTTTTTTCTTTTCCATTATGATAAAGTCCATAATACGTTGGACTCTCTTTCTCTCGTTGGAAAAGCTATAATTAGGTTCTCCAGCATGTCTTACTGTCGAAAAGCGGTAGTGTGCAAACATTACTGTGGTCCGATCGAACCGAATTCAAAAACAGCAAACATCAAACTCTATAACACTAATATTGTTAAACACTTGACAGGTTCCGCTGTGGTCAGCGTCTGCATGCGGCAGTTCGACGACGCGATCTCCATCACCGTAGCCATCATCATCGTGGTCACTGTCGCCTTCGTGCAGGAGTACCGCTCCGAGAAGTCGCTGGAGGAACTTAACAAACTTGTACCGCCGACATGCAATTGGTAAAGTATTTATGATGACTTATCACTTATCATCATCACCATTTCACGATGTCCACTGCTGAACTTTAAGCCTTCTCAAAAGTAGAATTATTTTGATGCACTCTCCACGTTGGGCATGGAGGTTGGACAGCTCAGTGCGCTGGTCGCAGGGTATGCTGCTGCTGTTCTTGCTTTATTATTATATCCTTGTTCACCTCTTATAAAAAACTTGGATAAAATGGCAGTGAGAATATTTTAACTTATCTCTCGAGGATCTGTTAAAGGATTAAATAAAAGGACTAACGAAATAAAAAGAAGCTGCGATGATGACATTCTCTATTTTCACAACTAACTCAACGGATGCTGACCTGATGCTAAATGATAAAGACGTGGCGCTAGTTACAATGACATACGCTGCACCTTATTGCACTGGGCTTAAACACAGAATATGTTAGCTCTCGTTGTCCCAGTAATCTCATTAGTTACAACGCCATTCAAACCGGAACGCGGTAATGTTTACATACTACTGTTCGAAGGAATAGGCACTGCGGTGGTATTTAAACTGTCTCCGGTAACAGAGACCTACCACTAGTTTTAAGTGTGGGGGTATTATGTAATATATATATGTACATATGGGGTGTAAGGGGTCTCGCTTATAAACTCACGAGAATCAAGCCAACCTCAACTGCTCGTGGTGCATCCTGCTAATCAACAAACGACGTCTCTGTCTCCCACCAGCCGGCATTGGGTTAGCGTAGTGAGAAACGGCCCAAATGCTCCTTCCATACGACAGCCCTTAGTACTTAGTGGTACCGGAGGCCATGCTCACTGTATGTGGAGATCTTTGAAATAGCCCCTGGTGCCCGGCAGATCGTGAAAAATCCGATGGATGCGGGCAGCGCAGAATCGATCGATGTGGAGATTTTTTTTTGGGGGGAGGGGAGGCTTATATGTAGCAGTGGATGTGTATCAGCTGATGTTACATATATATATGTATACATATGTACAGTTATTGGTTCAGTATGCTGCCGTCGATAATATAAAATGCGACGAAGAGTAAATGAAAGTCAGTGCCAGCGAATTAATTCACTTTCACGAGAGGCCTGGTCGGCTGTGCATTTTGATGGCTTCATATTGCACTGAATTTCACGTACCACACACATATGTCCCCAATTTCACGTATTGTTACGTGACAATGAGAATGTGTACGGTGATAGGTCTCTGTTGCCGGCCATAGTCTAGATGGGTACCACCGTAGCGCCTGTTTCTGCCGCCAAACAGTTGTATGCAATTATTATTGCGTTCCGGTTTGAAGGGCGCTGTAGCTAGTGTAATTACTGGGGTAACGATACTCAACATCTTATGTCTCAGGTGACGAGCTCATTGTGGTGCAGTGTATAACATCCTAATTAGCGCCACGTTGTTGTGGACGGGCGTATCAAATACCATCAGGTGAACGTGCCGCTCATCTCATCGCTTAATTACTTAAAACAAAACGTGTTTGACCATTCAATAGCCATTTTACTTCCCCACTGTTGGGGCATAAGCCTACCCTCATAAAGGCGATGGGCCATAGTTACCACACGGACTCGATGCGGATTGGACATTTCCCACACACCTTAGAGTAAATTCTAATTCATGTGCAGGTTTCCTCAAGATGTTGATTTTCGCCGTTTGTATTTCGCTGTTGTTACTAAAGTTCACAAATGTACATAACTTAAATATTAAAGTTATCGGTACATGCAGAGATTCGAACCCGCGACCTGCGGAATGAAGGCCGCACGCTCTAACCATTAGGCCAGCGAGCTACACACTGCTTTTAACTATACTCCTCTCATATAACACGTCGGAACATGGCAATGTTACGGCAGCAGATTTACAATATGAGGATGATAGTTATCAAGGCGGGTTCTGAAAACTACCACTATCAAAACTCTACTCCTTGCACGGCAAGATGGTATATGATATACTGGTGGTGGGTTTCTGTTCGCCGGAGACCGTCTACGTAGGTTCCATCGAAGCGCATAAAAACTCACCGGGCCACTTACGGCTCGAGAGCCGCAGCTTGAGTATAGCTGGTCTAGATAAGTACCATCAGCTCCTATCCTATGTCGACAATCAGTAGTGTGCAAACATTACTTTATTCCGTTTGAAAGGAATAACTAAAATTTAAAAACGTTCACCTGATGATAAATGTCCTGTCCATAATTGATCTCGTAATAAGGATGACATACACAGCACCTATTGTGTTTGAGATGTATGAAAAGATGTACTGCCTCTAGGGAGGAAGACAGAGTTGTGTGGAATTTGCATCTGTTAAAACCCTTTGGCGGTCGATGTAAGATCCCTCGGGATGCCACCGGATCTCCTACGGAACACGCCGGTGCCTCTTTGCACTATGTTTGAGCACCTCCCAATTAGTGCCGTTTCTCTCTCCATCACCCTCTCTCTGCCACACAAACAAGATATTAGCTCCAACTTTGTCATTCTAGGTTTGCTAAGTGATCAATGAGAGCCCCCACCTTCAAAGGCCACGAAGCCGAAAAATGGCGACAGAGACCTACTACTAGTAAAGTTTAAGACTTAACAAGTCTGTCTATTTATACTTCAGATTTACTACTTCTATATACTATGCGTTGGTTAGAGGTCAACAAAAGCTTTTGAAAGAGTACTTTGAAAAAATAAAACAAATAGTATACTATACTAATTACATCAGATACTAAATTATTAGTTCACTAGCATACTAATTTGAAATTTATGAAATAGCTAGATTGCGGATTCTGTGGTTCTGGATAGCGTACATAAGTTTTCAGTTCAAACTTTACCTCTACACACGAACTCGTGCCACAGACTTTTTAATAGACAGCACACGGATATTAATTTCAATTATATTCTTTTTTCTTCTAGGAAATGGTAAAGCGGAAACATTTATGTTTACTGATTTTTTTCATGGTGTTATATTTATCATAGATAGACATTGTGCTCGTCGCCTTGAGATAAGATATTAGGTTTCGTTACCCCAGTAATTTATTAGCTACAAAGCCTTTCAAATCGGAACACGTTAGTGTTTGCACACTATTGTTTGGTGGCGGATATAGGAGCTGCGGTGGGTGGTACGTTTCTAAGATGGTCTCTGCATTATCTATATGTTTACTTTCCACGGTTGATGGAGACGTGGTGACAATCGATGTGAACTGACTAACCTATGGATTACCTTCAAACCGAATAGTTATCTTTGACATCGTTACTTTCCTGCTGTCGTTAAGAAAAAGGATAATAAAAAAATCAGTTTAAGATTTTCGATGCAATGAGAATACTATGAGGAATATGGCTGAATATATTTACTATGCATCATCATATCCGCTTATTCTCGTCATGCTTGGCATGCGAGTTGGCGAACGTAGTAATGTGGTAAAGGTTTGACGAAAAGTTACTCTTATCCTGAAACCGGTTCCAATTAAGGAAATTCAATTTAACTTTCCGTCACCCGTGTACACAAATTCGCGACAGTATTTTTTTAATTCACAATTTTTTTTTTCGACACATCCTTTACATAATTAGCTTCTATTATTCTTTAAAGAGGTACCACCAAGCGAAGTATGAGAGGATCTAATGCTTCTTATTACCTTTGATCTAGTCTTGGTTAGACGGTTTCATAATAGCAATGTCTCCTCTGGTACAGAGATTGATCGCTTGATGCACAAAGGTTCCAGTTTCAATTCTGAGACAGGTAAAGTTCTGATAGTTACTTCAAGTCTATTTGCATCTATACCTTTGCTGTGAAGAGACAGCATTGTATGCGAATATGCTTCACCATATTGTCATATGTGCCGGTTATATACTACAAGTTCTAGAACTTTCTAAACAGCATTAACTTCCGAAGAATCTTATCCATTTCATCCATCAGATAGTATTGAAAAATGTTCCTGTTTGTAGGACGCCATGGCTGATGGTATTCCCGTGCTTTATTTGCCTCTCATTTAAAAGCATTAAGCTCTTCATTTAAACTCATTCATAGTTTTTTTCTTTATAATCTTAACTTAATAGTTCCTCTCAAATATGAATACTTCTTAAAACATTTATAACTTTATATTTGTTTCAGTCTAAGAGAGGGCAGCATCGAGCACTTTCTGGCACGGAACTTGGTACCGGGAGATGTGGTGCATCTGAACATCGGAGACCGAGTGCCGGCGGATTTGCGCCTCTTCGAGTCCACCGACCTGGCGATTGACGAGTCCTCATTCACCGGGGAGACAGAGCCGGCGGGAAAGAGTGTTCTTCCCAACAAGGCGGCTGGTGGGAGGGTTAATAAGGACAACATAGCTTTCATGGGCACATTGGTCCGCTGCGGAAGTGCGAAGGTAAGACAGTAAAAACTTTTCTACTTAAATTATTAAGTTTATCATCATTTCCACTGACTGACGTTCACCGCTGGATAAAACTTTCACTGAAGATAGACATCTTTCTTCTTCGTCTGTATCACTCTTGACAGAGTGGTCGTGGTCATTACTTTAGATATATTAGGAAACGGAAAAAAATAAAAAAAGCTTTAACATTTCCATCGCCCTCATATTGAGGGTAGCCCTGTGCCTCAATGGTGGGGGCGTAGAAAGGTTGAAAAAAGATTATGATGCCAGAATACAATGCTATTGCACCAGCTTTCCATCTTCATTTGACATTTAAGGTCTGCTAGGATTACTCTTTACGAGCATATTACATTGCAATAGTCTTCTTCAATCATTCTGGATATTATTAGTTTCAGCTAATCCATTATTGACTTTCAGGGAATTGTGGTCAGTACCGGTGAGCGTTCAGAGTTCGGGGACATATTCCGCATGATGCAGGCAGAGGAGGCGCCGAAGACCCCGCTGCAGAAGTCCATGGATACGCTCGGAGCGCAGCTGTCACTCTACTCGTTCTGTATCATCGGGTTTATTATGGTGGCCGGCTGGCTTCAAGGAAAGGCCATCCAGGATATGTTCACGATTGGTGTCAGCTTAGCCGTCGCTGCTATACCTGAAGGTGATTTAATTATCATATAGAGCATACACATATCGTATTTTTTACGCAACATCCGCCTCTGTCTTTACTTCAGCACCTTTTCTCACTTCCTGATCCATATAGATTTGTAATGTTGGTACAGGTCTACCAATCGTGGTGACGGTAACTTTGGCGCTGGGAGTCATGAGGATGGCCAAACGCAACGCTATCGTGAAGAAGCTGCCCACTGTAGAAACCCTGGGTTGCGTTAACGTCATTTGTAGCGACAAAACGGGTAGGTTATGGTAGTATTGTAATTAATTGTAATCTTACCAATTATTCACTAATTGTTATTATTATAAAAATAAAGAAATTATTGAAATAGTAAACTGTAACATTGCTGAACAAAGAGTTTGGTTTTATTCTTGATAAGAACAGCAAAGAATTGGAATAACTTACTGGCGTCGGTATCCCCGTTCATATACAAAGTTGGTGTCTTCATGTAAGGATTGAATAGGTTAGTGTGTTTTGTCATGGCAGACGATATTTCCATTTACCACATAATGATTATATATATATATGAAGTTTATTGAATTTGTTTTAAATTCAACGTTGTTGTGTACGAGCTCGTACTTATCGCTAAATGGGGACAGGTACGTTGACGAAGAACGAGATGACGGTGACGACGCTGTCGACGTCCGGCGGTCACATCGCGGAGGTGTCGGGCGCCGGGTACAGCGCCCGTGGAGACGTACAGCTGCGCGCGTACAAGGGCCGTGACCTCGATGTTGCTCGGATGGGTGTGCACAGCATGCTTGAGGTAACAGACCGTGTAGATGGCTCGGCAGTACACATACCAAAATTGGAACGATACAGAGAAGATTAGTATGTGCCCTGCGTAAGGATAACACGCAAAATCCTGAAGTCTTCCACATTTTTTTTGTGCCGATGTGTCCCGGAGCCTCCCCTAATGCACTGAAAGAGACAATCGAGGAGATTTTAGTGACTATAAATTCCACATAACCTTAACTTCCCCTCAGAATTAGGATATATTTTAAGATTTCCCCCGCAACAATAAAAAAGACGTGGGGATCTTTGAGGGAGGCCCATATCCAGCAGTGGACGTGTATCGGCTGATGATGATGAATAAAAAAGACCGTGCAGATGAATGATGATGCAACTTTTTGTGAAAATTTTATACCCCATCACGTAGCGGTTAACGTCTTGCCTTATATAAAACAGAAGTCCTCGTCTGATGCCGTGGTCACATGTTATAGGGTTTGGTTGACGGTTGGGTATGCTCGAACCCGCCCCAATAGTTACAATCCCCATATTGTATAAACTTGCTGCAATAACAGCGTTGGTGCGCACTCCTGTCAACATATGCGAGCCATTTACCATTTACGGTCTCATTATTACTTCACACCGTCTGAAATTGAAGTAAACATGTTGTAGATGAAAAAAAAAACATATTTGGTAACAACAATGGAATTATCTTATATTTTTATGAAATGTTAAATATTTTTTTTTTATTTCTCGTGTTGTTGAAATTATGTTTTAATCATGGAGATGGTTCGCAGGTCGGCATAATTTGCAATAACGCGGAGATACGCGACGAGACTCTGTACGGGCAGCCAACGGAGGGCGCCCTCCTCGCCTGCGCCATGAAGTATGGCATACACGAAGTCAGGGAGCGGTACTCGCGGCTGCATGAGATACCTTTCAGGTGGGCCGCAATATATCATCGTTTATATTAGCTGTAGTGCAGCAAATATTACTGAATTCCAGTTTGATATTACTGGGCTAATAGGACATATGGTCTTACGTCTCAATACGCTGAGCTTATTAAGCTGCTGTTTAAACATCTTAACAAACGTCTTATTATTGTAGTAATTAGTAATCTCTAAGCTTTAATTTCCTTTCTTATTTTAATTCTCTCCGTACAGTTCAGAGACGAAAATGATGGTTGTAAAGTGCGCACCGAAGTTCGCTGACGGTAAACTAAAGGAGGAAGTTTTCGTAAAAGGCGCTATAGAGAAAGTATTGCCGCTATGTACTCACTACATAGATAGTTCCGGAAACTACGCACCGATGACTAGGGACAAGCAGAACGACTTCCTGTCCGAGGCTTATAATATTGGACGAATGGGTGAGCAACTGTATTTTAATACATTCACTTAAGCTATCATAGTATTAAAATACTTAGATTATAAAATGAATGTCAATGTATTTATAATAAATAACTAAATTACTGACGATACATGTTTTATATTAATTTGGCTTATGTCCAGCAGTGGACGTCTATCAGCTGATGATGATGATGATGACATATTTTTTATAGAGAAATGTTGTTCCGTTTAAATAGACAGTGGGAAGCTATGATAGTTCAGTTTGTACGGAAATAGTTCACGCTTTACGTCTGAAGAGGCATGGTTACTGAAATTACTACTAAGTTTGAAATTCAGTTAAATAACAATTACACTAACATCCCTATCCTTCGAGTCCGATACTTTTAACTATATGTTTACTAATTAATTTAACCGAACAGGGCTTCGCATCATCGCCCTCTGCCGCGGCCCGAGCATGGAGTCGCTTACGTACACCGGCGTGTGCGGAGTGTGCGACCCGCCGCGTGCCGGCGCGCGCGACGCCGTCGCCACGCTGCGGCGCGCGGGCGTCGACGTCAAGATGGTCACCGGCGACGCGAGACCCACCGCAGTCGCAGTAGGTCAGTCGCGGTCAGCTCATCTTAAACTAGATAGTTCTGTCAACAGTAAAATTAGACATCGGTACTTTGAGGTAAGAACAAGTTTGAATTTAAAAGACGAGTATGACTGCGAGGATGAACTTATAGAAGCACGAAGTATATCCTATAAAAAACAACCAGTAGACCTTGTTCTGGAAGACCCTTCACAAAGCGGACTGAACATAGGGTGCAAGATGCAGGAAACTGCGGCATGCGGGCAGTGTAGGAGCAAGAAATTTTGAGATCTTTGGAAAAAGGGCATGTCTATCAGTGGACGTCTTTTGTCTGCTGATGGTAATAACTGTTAGGAATAGAAAACTAAAAATACCCAATTTGTCTTACAGCTCAAATGGTTGGGCTTGACGTATTGCATTCGCAATCGCTATCTGGCGACCAGCTCGACTCCATGCCGGATGAGGAGTTGGACAGAATCATCGACACCGTAAGTTATTCTTTCTTATCCACAAAAGATCAACACTTTAATATGAAGGGTGAATCATAATCATTATCATCATGAAGTGTCTTCAAATTTATCAATTTGTAAAGTGTGTATTCGTGGCCAAGAAAAGTGTAAAACAATTCAAAGAGTTAAAAATATCAAATTTTTTGTAGGTGAGTGTTTTCTACCGGGTAACACCGAAGCACAAGCTGTCGATCGTCAAGTCGCTGCAAAGGCTTGGCAACATTGTTGGCATGACAGGTATATAATCTTCTATTATGTCTAAGAATTACAGAAGAATATTTGTTATTAAATGAAATAGCTTCACGGCCTCATTGTCACTTAAGACTGAGTGAAATCGAGTTTGTGGGTTAGCACCTTGTAGATAAATCTTCCATGGTAGATAAAAATAGTGATTTCTCATCAATACTGTCCTGTACTTCTTGCAGGTGATGGTGTGAATGATGGCGTTGCTTTGAAGCGTGCCGACATCGGCATTGCCATGGGGCGCAACGGCACCGACGTGTGTAAGGAGGCCGCCGACATGATACTGGTGGACGATGACTTCGCTACCATCATGTGGGTTTCGGAATTTTTCTCAGCGCCCCACATTTGATAGTCTGTAGATGTCTTTGAACTGTTTGTACTATTTCATCTATCTATAATAATACTGACGATGCGACTACTCTTTAGTTCAGGAGACGGTGGAAAAAGCTATTAGCGGTTTTTCAAGTTACTAGACTGGCACTGCATTTTCATCGTCAGCCGATAGTCGTTCACTGCTGGACATAGGCCTCCCCCCATGGATTCCCATATCAATCCGTCACACGCTGTCCGCATGCGACTATCACGCAGTTAGTATGACCTCCGGTGCCACTGGGCACCAGGTGCCGTCGTTTGTAGTTATTCATATGGGTGATTTGGGCCATATCCCACCACGCTGGGTCATTGCCCAATACGGGTTGTTTGGAGCCAGAGCCTCGTTTGTTAATTGGCAGACTTTACCACAAGCAGGTGAGGTTAGCTTGGATCCCGTGAGTTGTTGTGCGGAGACCCTTTACACCCCCCGTGTGCATTTTACTACTTACCGTATTATCATGAATTTGACCTTCAACTCGTTGTTTAATTACAGTGCAGCGATAGAAGAGGGCAAGTGCATATTCTACAACATCCGGAACTTCGTGCGCTTCCAGCTGTCGACGTCTATAGCTGCGTTGTCGCTGATCGCGTTGGCGACGCTCATGGGTATACCAAATCCCTTGAATGCTATGCAGATACTGTGGATCAACATTATTATGGATGGTAAGTTTTATGAAATGATGGACACTTCAATGACGTGATAAAATGTAAAATATCTCCAGCGGCGTCCATAGATATTTTTTTTTACCTTAATATTTTCATATGCATGTGACTAAAAGGCGATATGTAGCAATTATAGATTTCTGGTCATTATCGATTGTTTTTATTTCCAGGCCCACCTGCTCAGTCGCTTGGCGTGGAGCCGGTGGACCACGAGGTGGTACGCCGGCGGCCGCGCGACACATCACGACGCATTATATCGCGCGGGCTGCTCCTCTCCGTGCTGCTCTCAGCTGCCATCATCATCGCCGGCACGCTATGGGTCTTCAACAGGGAGGTAAATGGAAAATTTAACTAAATAAATAATTAAAGATATTTTTTTAAATAACAATATAATCATACGATAACCTGGTTTATTTTTCGCTGGTGAGTTATACGCCTTTTCCAAATAACGAGGTGTTAGCATACTAACTAGTACCACATTGCACAAATACGACTAAAACAACAATTTTCCCTATTCCCAGATGTCTGACAACAAAATAACGCCGCGCGACACCACCATGACGTTCACCTGCTTCGTGCTGTTCGACATGTTCAACGCGCTGTCCTGCCGCTCGCAGACCAAGTCCGTGTTCGAAGTCGGCCTGTTCTCCAACAGGTATTGAATTTCATAACCAGGTTTCACGATGCCTGTTGGAACTATAAAAATAGAACTTATTTTTCTGTAAAATACGTAATTCTATTATTAAAAAAATTGGCAAGATGTTAAACAGAGGAAAAACTAAACTTTTGGATAGATAATGCATTCTTACTAATTTTCATGGAATTAATATTTTATCCTAGTGGTTATTATTATTAATGCTTTTCGATTTCATCTAAGAAAGATCCAGGGAGCGATTAGAGATCTATATCTAAGAGAGATCCATCTCACTTTCGGTGAACTTTATAATCCAGCTCTAATCTCTATTGTTGCCAATATTAAGCAGAAAAGAATAAATAAAACTTACGTAAAACAAAACTAAATATGTGCGTAACTATACATATCTCCATTCTAGAATGTTCCTGGTTGCGGTGACTCTAAGCTTGGTGGGGCAGATGTTAGTGATATACTTCCCGCCGCTGCAACGGGTGTTCCAAACTGAAGCCCTAACCAGTCACGGTGAGTCCTAAGATGAGAACATAGTTCCATACACTTTGTCTGTTCTTTGATACAGTGGCTGATATATTTTGTAGAATAGAGGTCCTCAGTTCGATTATAAATGTTTTGTATTATAATTTGGTTGATATTGACAATACACTATTTTTATAATACTTTCAACATTTCACATATATCAACGAAAAGCCTTATATTTTATTTTAATAAAAATGTTTTTTAGAGGTATTTTATTTTTTCTTTATTTTAATACTAGATTATATTTCCAGATCTCATATTCCTAGTCTGTCTCACTTCGAGCGTGTTTATAGTCAGCGAGGTGAAGAAGCTTATAGAGCGTACGATCAAGAAGCGCTCCTATGGAAAATTCTCGACGAAGGCCCACGACGCCATGGATTTCGTATGACACGAGACGGGGAAGAAGGAGCAGTAGAGGGGGGGCGGACATGTCGCTCTGACAGCTGTCACAGTGACAACCGCCCCGCGCCTTCTGACCGCGGAGCCGCCAGCTGTCACCACGACGCGTCTCGTAGCCACCTATTAGATGCAGTTCTGTACAGGGTGGTCGATGAGCAGGTTTCAGTGACAGGTGAAAGGGACAGCTGCCGGTTCAGCGACAACTGCAGGTGCGAGGACGAAACTCGCTGTACGAGACCGCCATTCTCGATTTACGACGGTAAAATAGATGTTGCTATTAATTTCTAGACTATTATTTTTAGTGAACATTTCGGTGTTACCAGTAATTTCTTGTACTTGTTAGTTGTCAATGTTTACGAATGATAATCGATGTGTTGGATATTTGTGGCTTTCGGCGACAACGTCACACATTGGATGTATTTTAGGCGCTTTAGGAGTCATCGTTTATATATCATTGATCGCTTTGTAAATTATACTTCAAAGTAAATGCTTTGAAATAATTTTTAACCCGTGGAATTTTAAATTCTCGACGAAAAGAAACTATAACGAAACAAATCTTAAAAAAAGAGTAATGTTATGTACTGCTTTATGGGCTGCTCTCTTGTCTATTAGTCAAGATTAACACTAGTAGTTTGCTTATCATCATCTCAACTGATAGACGTCCATTGCTGGACGTTGCTTATAGAACAATTTTATGGATCATTAAAAAAATCTTATTTTAAGTACAGTTTACAAATGTATAATCGTCTTAGATAATATTTAAGTGAATTTTGTGAATTTATTTTTTATACGCTTATCGATGTGTATGAAAATAATTTATTTTTGTGATTTTTTTTTTAATAATCGCGCAATTAGTGTTAATGTCTGTAGTTTCTCTTTTACACTGTAAATGTATTGCTAACTCGTTTTGCTTTAGAGTAAGTAGGAGAATAGTGAAAGAGAGACAGAATATGTGAAAGAAAGAGAGAATGAGTGAACGAGATGAACGATGATATAGTAACTTCGTATATTTATGATAGTAGAAGTGGATATAATGATATCGTTAAACTTAACGGCGAACTCAAGACGTTGAAGTGGACATGAGATATTAATACCAAAACTTTTTAATTTTATATATAATTATGTCTAAAATAAATTCTAATAATTTTTGAATAGTATCATTTGTATGGTTAAATTTCTAGTACATTTTTATATTTATCGCAATCCATAGACAATATAAATATGTTAGTAGGGTACGTGGATATTATGAAAATCCTGACATAATAAATATGCATTATTTTATTTATTAACTCGTACTGCGGTATTTAATAGTATGGCTTGTTCAAAGGTCGCAGGTTCAAAACTAAATTGATTCGTAAATAAGTGACACATTTTGGTACATGAGATCTCTTTGTAGTTTTATCACATTAAATAAATAAATTATAAATTTATTATAACATACATAATTTTTTTCTAATTATTCATGACTAATTAGTAGTTGTAATTATTTATAATCTATGACACATTTATTTTTTTCAAAATGTCCCGAGTTTTCGAAAAGTTCGGATGCGACCTGTGAATTTCTATATGATATACGAAAAGTTATTAATTCGCATACTAATAGATATTTGCATTATAAATAAATTATTTTGATAATTTTTTTTTAATTTACTTTTCTATGTTTTAGGACCAGTTTACAAGATTATACGCTATCTTGGATAGTCAAATAATATTTTTAGACATAACGAAAAATTACTATGTAACCAGCAATTATATATCGTTATTACCGTAGCTGATATTTTCCAGTATTTGTATTTATATATTTTATCTTTTTTAATAATTGAAAAGGCAGTGGTAGCTTAGTGGTAATATAGCTTAGTTTGTAAGACGATTGTACTTGATACACGTCTTAAGCGAAGCGGGTTCAATCCCTTCTGAACTTGAATGCCTCGCTAAGCATAATATCTTGATGATATCGACATATTCCTTGAACAACCTTTTTTCATCTACGACAATACACTTGGCCAATTTGGCAGATAAATGACCTTGATCCTCTCTATGTGAGAAAACCCAGAGGTCCAGCTGTGGGTATATCAGGAGAGCTGTTTATTATTAATTGGAAAGATAAAGAACTAAAGTGCAACATCTAATAATCGTTCAAGGTTGGTGTTGGCGTTCGCCAGTTTTTTTCATTTCAAATGTTAAAAAAAAAGTAACTCTATGTGTGGAATATTATTCATAGTTCAGCTATGTATTTAACTGCACTTTTTATGTCGTAGTATTTATACCCTTAATTTAGGGATAAACGTCCTCCATGTTGGATACGCATTTGACATCTGTCAAACTTTGACACAACGTTTAGAAATTTTAATCATAGATTATATTGAATGTATCAAAAATGTATCAGTGAATATAGAATTTTCTTTACTATGAAGGTTTCCTAATTAGGGTTATATTTCGTGGTATCCTAGGGAATGGTAACTTTATATGACCATTTAAAAATACATTTTAAATATTTTAAAATCTTCATCAAGTATTATTATTATAAATAATATTTTATTATAATAGCATAATTGATAAACTTCTAGATTTCGGCCGATGTAGGCAAAAAGTGTTTATAACATTTGATGTACTTTAACGTTTAGATTGTGACGAGGTCTAAGTTGTATTGTGAGATAGATTTAACTGTCTTGAAGATTCAAACTTAATATTTACTTAGCTTTTTTTATTTGGTACATATTAGTGCTTAACCAGGTTCCCACTTGGTGGTAAGCGATGATATATTTATAATCCTTTAAAAGTATACTTTGGATGAATGGTGCTTTGTGTTTTGCTTTTTACAGTGTGCTGTATTGTCTATGGTCTGATCTATTACATATAATATCTGTTAATAAATGTTTTTTGTCAATGTATTAATGTATTTCGCGTAGATGGAGCACAGTGTTGGGCATTTTCACTTGATATTTGGTGATATTTATAGTGATTAAATAAAAAAAAAACTTAGCTTAATATTGTAACTTGCGTGTGTAACACAACTTGCTGGTGTTTTTTTTTTAAGATTTTTTTCTGTATAATCAATGTACATTTAATGAATTATTTTCGATAATATTTTAACAAATGTTTGATTGTTAAATTATAATATCCCTGTGTGTTGTTAACATTTAATTTGCGGTATAAATAAAATAATTTATTGGAACACTTCCGAATAGATTATCAATTATAGATAAATTAATCGTATTTTTTTTATCTATATTGTCGATGGTTATATTGCCTATAATAAATAATGCGTCATCCTCACAGATGCGTTTTCGCATTTTTTACCGCATTTCATTTTTTTTTTCTAAACTCAGTTTGTGTCAATAAAATAAACCGTGTCTTCTAATTTATTTTTGTATGTTAATTTATTGTACCTTAATTGTATATTAGTTTAATAGGTTTTGTTTGTCTGTTTAAAATGTCAAGCGGAAGAGAATTGTTAGGGTAAAACATTGAGCTTGTGAGAATGTATATCCAGCTGATCAAAGCTGTTTCGCTTAAAGCGGAACTGGTTCGCTGGGCAATGACGTCATGTGACTTATTAATTTTTTTCCTCCCCTGGTTTTATTTTTAAAGCATTTAACTGCGGTGCAAATAATTTTCCGTGTTTTATATTTCTTACTCGGCCTTTATTTATCACTATTAGTTGTTTTCGAATACTTTTAGAGTTTTAATAAACATTTCTAATTGTGATGAGGAGCCATATCTTGAGGGCCTTTGGTGTGGTAATCTATGTAATGGTACACGTACCGTTTCGCGTTGATCTGTTATTTAAATACTGGCATTGGATTGCTAATGGTATGCGGTGTTATTTTCATCGAGTTATGAGCGTATATACTTTCCCCGTCTTTCTAACTTATAACGATTATAAATTTGGAAGACAAGGAGAGCAACGAAAAAAAAAACAATTCACACCTATTAATGAACAGTTCAATACCCTATTAAAGGATGAGAAGATGGGAGGAGGTTTGTAAGAAAAACCGTTATCTCGATAGAAATAATACCGGACGTAGTAAAGTCTTAACACCGTAGACATAGACTCCCTGTAGCATCTAAGAGTTAACCGTTTGAAACATATTGAGTATAAAAAAAATTATGTCAAAAATAAAATGTATACAAAAATAACTTAGTGTTGTATAATATGAAAATATTTGTAGTCTTTTATAAATTGACAGAAATTAAATCAATTTGTGTGAGATCATCTCATTCTTAATATGGAGACAACTTCACCGTTATAAGTACTAAACAATTTATACAGACTTAAATTATTCGCACTGCCACACAAAATGATTTCATTTCCGGTCAATGTTTTTTATTCTACATACTTGAACACTATCTTCACCTCTGTATTATTAAAATATTGTATTTCAATAGAGTAACGTCTAGGTATCACATTTTTATTGTCGATTGCTATGTTGTCGTCGAAGAGGTTTTCCATTACGAGGTGTTCTTCAAATCTCTATATTCTTTATCAATCTTTCACAAAGAAGAAGAAGAGATGATGATATTAACTCATTCACTGCGAGGAAAATTTAAAAATCACATTTCCTTAAATACTTCTAGAATTCATTAGCGGAGAATGTCCAAAGGCATTGACTTCGGCCGTGTACTTCACATAAGTACTTACTGGTGGTAGGTTTCTGTTGAGGGAGACCGTCTAGGTAGGTACCACCGCAGTGGCTACTGCAACTGTCAAACAGCAGTATACAAATATTGTTTTCCGGTTTCAAGGGCGTTGTAGCTATTGTAATTACTGGGGCAACGAGATTTAACATGTCATAACGTGAGACATATCTCAGATGACGAGCACAATATGGTGCAATGTATACCATCCTAACTATCCCCGCGTTTTTATGGGTGGGCGTATCACTTACCATGGAGTGAACATCCCGATTATCTCCGCTTTATTATATATTATTTAATAATGAATTTTAGTAAAGAATTTACTTTACGTATATATTTCTATAGATGAACTCGAATAGATCTAAAATTGATAAACTTATGTTTAAAGCAGTGATAAAGTTCACAACACGCCGGAGGAAGGTGCCTTGGCCTGGTTCTCCTCTTCGATGGCAAATAATAAAAACTGCAATTTATGACAATTAAAGTGTTCTATTAAATATGTTGTTTTTTCTTTTCTCATCTCCACATCCGGTTTCGGTTTGCCGTTTTCCATTTCTAATTTTTTTTTGTTTTGATTTATTAATATCGATATTCTCCTTCTCCTTTTTCCATTTTCCAATGTTGCAACATTGTTATGATTAACTTCCATCTTTTTAAGCAAGCGTCCTGCTGTTGCAAATTCTTGTGAATACAGTTGGATCCGCTTCCTCCAATGTCTTCAGATCATTATATTTTTACAGCCTTTTTGAGTGTTTTTTTTTAACAGCCAATTTACGTCTTCACTGTTTGGGCACAGGTCTACCCTCAATATGAGGGCGATGGGCCATAGTCACCACGCGGGCTCGATGCAAATTGGTGACTTCACACACACCTTAGAGTAAATTCTAATTCATGTGCAGGTTTCCTCGCGATGTTATCCTTCACCGTTTGTATTTCGCTGTTGTTACTAAAATTCACAAATGTACATAACTTATATATTAAAGTCATCGGTATATCCCGAGATTAGAATCCGCTACCTACGGAATGAAAGCCGCACGCTCTAACCATTACGCCAGCGAGCCACTTTTTGGGCGTTTTATGGGAATCATTTTGTGGTGAAAAATATATAGACCAAAAATTTTTAAATCAAAGTAGCAATTTTCGTCCGTTAAAACTATATCTATATATACTATACTTTTGAATTATTTATAAAAAACGGTTTTGGTCAAACAATAACAAGCAGACACCGTCACATCTAACAAAATCCGCCATTTCATATGTATCACTGTTTCCTCGCTGGTAGTATCACCGCAGAGCCTGTTGCAGCCGACAATAATCCTACTATCAGAACCCGAAGGCTATTGATGTTTTATTTGTACTCTTATTCATTTTACTGTATGCACGATGCATGAAACAAAAGCGACGCGTCCATACAATTTGAATTTCTACGTAAATATAAAAACTCACCTTGACCTTTTGTTCGATTGCTTCATCGTATAATAATACAATCTAGTATAATTAAACTAAACTATAATTTGTATTCATTCCTTATGTACTAAACATAGCGGCGAGAACTATTTGATCGTAAGTCATAAAATCTCTCTGTGACCTTATGACGACCGCAGGGAACAACACTGAGGTCCTCTACCCGATATAGTAATGCAGTATAATTCCATATAACATTTCAATATTAACTTTAGAAATGGCACTTAAATTTAACATGTCAAAGTTATATATTAATGAAGCATACAAACTTCAAGATTTAACCGAAATTTTAGATGAATTGTGATAAACATAAATTGGATTAGCAACGTCTCCAAGAAACGGTCCTTTTAATATGATATTTATTAAAACGAAATCAAAGTTCACGTGCGCTGATAAACTTCTAGTCAGTGTACAGTCAGTAGCTGAAGGAATCAGACGTCATGACTTTTTTGTATATGACAAGCATATTAGTGCTTGCTGTTTGTTGTGAAATCTGGGCGAAGAATAATTATTTCTCCGGCGGCTTGTACCCGATGCCGCCTGTCAAATTTGAAGCGATACATCCAAAGGGTTTCAGAGTGTCTATACCAGGTGAAACAGCATTGCTAATTACATTTGCTTAAATCTTTTAAAATCACAGCTTCCGAGCTGTTTAGTGATGGAATAGAAATTAATTATTTATTGATTTCAAAAGTATATCAATATATATTTTCTTAAAGAGAGAAACTATGAATTCAGTATCGCTAAGAGAATGAAGCTTGAACATCTTTGAAACTTGAATCCTTGCAAAAGAATTATATCAAAATACTCTCTTACCTATATCTTTCCGTGTCCCTTCAAGTCTGATGGTTGGTTATTCACTGCTTAAATAGGCCTATAGCGCAAGGTGGAAAAGTTTCTTAGTAGATGTGATGCTGGTGTATTTCTGTATAATAGTCAACCACTACTTGATTCTTACTGTATATATTCGTGATATCTTTCGTGATTGTGTATGAACTCATTCTCTCTTTATGCTCAATTCTTTGAGAGTTTTCAATCATATTTAAACAGACGTGGATGTCAAGGGAATAATATCATGGGAAATGTAAGCCATTATTGTATAGTATTTCAGACTATGGTTTCTTTCTGTTCACTTTCCGCGGTAATCTTAATCGGAAATTAAATCTTACGGAAACGAACCAGTGGTACGTAAACGTGCCTGGAGCCGAAGAATGGTAGATGGGTATTCGAGGACAGTAACACGAGACTGAACTTGGGTGACACTATTTACTACTGGACATTAGTATGGAAGCGAGGCGCCGGCCACAGCCAACAGAGTGGTGAATGGACTGTGAATGGTGAGTAGTAAGTTTACTTACTTGATTTTCCTATACCTTATTACTTATACCTTTATTATGGTGAAGACTCCGATAGATACCCACAAAAGACTACACAAAGAGCGACTGTGATTCCTAGCCACATATTTACTAGTTGTGACTAGTTGTAGATGGTAGGAGTTTTCGAATCCAATATATTTAGACTGTTTCTGATCTGCGCGAATATTCTGGCTTCCGAGATGGTCTTCATTAATGGTAGTCTTCTATTAAAGTATTGATGTAATATAAAATTACAGAATACGTCACCGAGGATGGAACCAAAGTAAATAACCAATCACCGCCATATGTTCAAATATCACCACAAGGCACAGCTACAACCATAACACCTTGTCTGGGATCCCAGACTGTAGTGTTTGGTCGTACCAAAACTTGCCAAGGTGAACTCATTTTTGTCGAAGAATTCGATAAAAACAGTATTAAGGAACTACTCAATTGGGATCCGGAAGTTAAATTCCCTCAAGAGCCGGTGAATAATTCTTTTATTAAAACATTATAGTTCTTGCAATTCATTAGTGCGGTGGGCCTTTAAATGTGTTTTAACGTGTACGTGCACAGTGCGACGGTCGACGGTGCGCGCGCGCAGCAGAGCGGTCAGTCGCAAGCGGACTGACGTTCATGTCACTTGTGTTTTATTGTCGCGACGTTGAAAGCCACGAAGTACTATCAGCATGTTAAATCCCGGTAAACAGTGCAAAGTTATTCATAGCGTGGTAAGGTTATGTTTTGTAGTATGTTGAAATAAATTATTTTTGTGCAAAATATAATATTTTATATTACTCCTTTTTATCTGTAGGGACGGACATTTATCGGCAAAATGTTCCATTTTCTCCAAGAAGAATATAAATTGTTGCCGTCATTCACTTCACCCATGAAAAAACGACGTAAAAGAGACAGCAAATTTGATTTCAACAATCTAAACCTCGAAGCGAACTATAATTCAAAACTATCATATCGAGCATAAAGAAAATTCCGACTTTGGGAAAATTTCATTGCGTTTTGACTCAGAGAATTGGCTTTGATGGATGTTTAAGCACTTTACGTTCATTACTAATAAAAAGAGGTTACAAACGGCAACAAATAGGTAATAACCAACAAGTGTTACAAGAAAGGCATGAGATACAGTTACGGTGTTTCAATAATTTGAAAAAAAAAAAAATCATCAGTATCGTTTAGAAGGCCGTCTTATTATATATACTGATGAGACATACGTACTAACGTCTCACGTGCGACAAAATACCTGAAGCCTCAAAACGAAAGATGCAAAAACAAAGGATACGCCAATTAAAAAAAAAAATTAAAAGGTCTCGATTTATTATAGTGCATGCAGGTAACAACTATGGGTTTTTCCCAAATGCCTCATTAATATGCAAAGCAGCATATACAACTGGGGATTATTATTCAAATATGAATTTCGATAATTATAGCAAATAGCTACAAGAGAAACTTTTGCTGAATTTTCCAGAAAAATCAGTCATTGTGATGGATAACGCATCCTACCACACCTGTAGCAGTATAATACCAACATCCAATCCCCGTAAGAGCGACATGCAAAAATGGCTGACAAAAAATGGTATCCAGTTTGTTGAAGCTTCACGTAAAATAGAAAATAATGAAGAACGTTTTACAACATTCAAATTTGATGTAATAGTGAGAAGTAAGCGCTTTGAAATATTAAGGTTGCCACCATTTCATCGCGACCTAAACGCAATCGAGAATGTCTAGGGTGTTTGGATTTTTCACCCCACCATATCTCGAAAAATATTGATCAAAATATAACTATGGTACAAAATTTAATAAATTGCATACTACCTGGTCTAACACTTGCAAGCATATAGAAAAAGTTGAAAATGAATACATGAAGTACTTTGATAACGACTTTGAATTCGTTATTAATGTAAGTGAATTCAGTAATGGCAGCGATTTTCAAGATAGTGATAGTTTTTATGACGAAGTATAATTAAAAATAATCTGTTAATACATTGTCTTATTTCTCATAATTATTTCCCTAAGATAAATCCATCATAACACAAAATATAAATATTTTTAAAAACTTTCTTTGCTAACTGTAAACGCATGCGCACACATGGACACGTATACAGATATGTCTTCACCACAAACAAGCGCCGGCCGCACTCGTTCATTGCAAGAACTATAACTGTCTTTATTACTTTCTACATGCATTAGCTAAATACATGATAATACGGATGCTGCTGGTCCGTTTCCGGGTTCACATGAAATTTGGTTGGTAACAGAGTTACCTATAACCCCTCTAGCTGGTTACTACTATCACAGTGTTAATCCGAGGCTAGAACAGTATTTATGGGTTCCGTTTGTCAATATAAGAGGTGGAGTATTCTTGATAAGCATTCATTATCATTAAATACAAAGTGAGAGAGCAGACAGGTGTTAGTGTTAGTTAAAAATATCACAAATTTAAAATCGAATGTATGCAAAATAAGTATTTTTTTTTAATATTAACGTAATTTGCAGGATTATCCTTTCAATGTGTATTTGATAGATGATGCCCTTCGGCTTGAAAATGGCGTCTTGGTGGTGTCATCTTCACTTCTAGAATCTAAGTTTCACGAAGGTATTCTCCGTGAAAGACTAGATTTAACCAACACGTAAGGCTCACAATAGTTATAAGTAATATAATGAGGAGAGGTTCTGCACAACAACGCATGAGACCCAAGCCAATGTCAACATAGGCTCTGGCTCCCACCAACCCACATTGAGCCAGCGTGATGGAAATGACCCAAGTCTCTCCATATGAACTCCTAGAAACAATAGCCCCTGGTGCCTGACAATGAGGGCAGCGCAGGACCGATTGTTATGGGGATCTTTGGAGGTGGCCTATGTCCAGCAGTGGACGTCTATCGGCTGATAACGATAATGATGATAAATGTAATGAAATTGTTATGATTGTACCTTTTCTTTGCTTTTTCGTAAATTTATAATTTTTCGTATGAAATTGCGTGGTTGATCACTTGAATGATTTCGTATAAATAAAGAATGGACCATAGTCCATCGCGTTGGATAGTGAAAAAAAATCAAGAAAATGTCTTTTTTTTTTAAGGTAATGAAAGGTAGGCAAAGAAACAACATTCTTTTAATACTTATGGATAGCGAAGTAATATTATAGATTAGAAGTCATTTTGTCTGGAATAAACTGTGTGCTCTACTGATTCTTTACTCACGATCTGGCGACGGTTGCGGCAAACTGAAAACTGCAAGATGCATGCAATGCATGTGCGAACATGTTGAAGTGTTTGGTTGAGGTGTCCAGCAAAGGATCTAACTTGCATGAGAATAATGATTGTTTATAGATTATATTTTTTTTGATTGTAACAATTGCACTGGGAAGGTTAGTCCCTCAGGAAAACGCTTGTTATTAAAAAAGATTAAAACTTGAGAGAAGATATTTTCTTGATTTGCTTTAAATGTAAGTAGAAAGATATTAAAACCAACGAAAATTCTCTATTATTAGGTCAAATGAAACAAATAGATTATTTTCAATATACCTGACGTTGGAGATACAACGTTCCTAATGATGAAAGTTTTTCTCTCGTTTAGATGCACTGGGCAGATTGGTACAAGGGAGTGTACGCAAGTCGCATCCGGTGCACAAATTCTTCCGCCCGTTTTCACCGGAAAAGTTACCACCAGGAATATGTTTAACTTTAAATTTGGTAGAGTGGAAATTCGTGCGAAACTACCGGGAGGGAACTGGTTGATACCAGGTTTGTTTAAATGACGTATAACTGATTCATTGTTTATATGTTTATTTTAAAGATTTGAAGAAGTAGAAGAATACGTATATCTCGGACAGATTGTAGAACTTGGCCGAGGTGACTTCAACAAAGACATCGATAGACGCATTCGACTCGGCTCACCGGACAAATACCCCAGTGTTCCAAGACGAGAGTCTATAACCAGTGCGTCCTCCCCATCGTTACTGCGCAGAGACATGGCACCTGACCATCGGGCTGGTCCACTGATTCAAAGTAGCACAGCCAGCGATAGAGAGAGCTATGCTTGAATTTCTATAAGCGACAAAGTTCGGAACGAAGAAATTCGACGGAGAAATAAAGTTTTTGACGTTGCTCTCAAAATTTGCAAGTTGAAGTGGCAGTGGGAAGGCCATGTCTGTCGTGTCAGTGACAGCAGATGGGGCAGAAAAGCCTTGGTGTGGAGGCCGTGTACAGGTCGCAGAAGTGTAGGACGCCGTCCCTCCAGATGGACCGACGGCATCATCAGAGCGGCCGGAAGTGGGTAAATGCGAGAAGCGTAGGTTCGCATTTGGTGGAAGACTCGGGAAGGCCTACATCTAGCAGTGGATAAACAAAGGTTGATAACGATGATGAATGATGATTTTGAAGAGCTTTAACAAATCTTAAAATGGAAGAATCCCCCCTAAGGCTAATTTGTAATAAATTATTTAAAATTAGCAAGTTATCGAGAGCCTACGATTTGTTTCCTATCCAGATCTGATTCCATTAATGGTCGGTGAACTAATTCCATTTGCAGAGATTACACTGGAGCCGGCATTCCACTATCTACGGCAGCCGGCATTACGAGTCCGGGCTCATCAGGGTTGCGTTCGTTAAAGGGAATTCAGTATTCGGAAAAAGGCTGTATGGCGGCTCGGTGCTGTCAGACACGGAGCCCTACCGCTCCTACCTGATGAAGGAAAAGATCGGAATAGACAACTGGTACAAGGACTTCCACAACTACAGTGTTGTATGGAAACCGGGTAATCAGCTAATATTACCTTATTGTCTGGGAGTAATGTTATTAAAAAAACACTTTTTTTCTTCTGGGAACATGTTTTGGTTATCTGGGGTTCCTACCCATCAAACTCTTCGCTAGTTAGTAAAGGTGACGGGCGAAGCTCTGTGATGTCGCTCAGAATACGATGCTTTCCACAGAAGAGTATCATCAATCTTAGCATTCTTTGGGACTCCCACTCTTCTAAATTCACGAACTCGAAAACTCTTTAGACTCGAAGAATCATACCCTTAACAGTTTATAACTACTGTGCTATTTTCTATTGACAACCCTTACAAGTTTTTTTTTTAATTTCTAAATATTTTTGTTCTGGTATTAAGTGACATTGTATTGATCAATATCCAATGTAACAATGACTGATAAAAGCATGTTTGTTTCCTTTGCCGAAATTAGGAGGTATCTCTGACTGATGATGATGATGATGATTGTATCCGATTGACAACTAAAAGGCATTTGTTCTTGAACCTAAAAAGTACATTTTTTTATTTAATGAAAAGTTTTTGATATAATCATCTAACGAACTAAATAATAGCGATAGATATAGTAGACTGTAGGGATAGATCAATTGTGTAATTTTTGTTTCTTAATTACCGCAGACAGTATGCAGTTATACGTCGACGGTGAGCAGTACGGCAGTGTGGACCCTGGCGAGGGATTCTTCTCCTCCGCGTCACAGTTCTCCGTCGCCCAAGCGGGGGCTTGGAGGACCCGTGGGACTGTGATGGCGCCAATCGATGAGATGGTATATTAAAACATGTTCGACGTCTTTGCTCTAGATTTTTCCAGATTCTGCATTTATATACTTTTTTAAATGATCATCATCAGCCAATGGATGTCCACTGTCGGACGGTAGGACGAAAGGTATCCACGCCGTGTCTAAATTATGGTATAACGAAATTTTTAAACTTCATTATTTTCTCAATCCCATTAGTCTTAACAAAGATGAAGATAGGTAGAGTAAATGAGAGACTATGTCTTTAACTCTTTTTTTAATCTGAAATTACATTCTTAACATTTAATACTTTTTTTTTAAACCAGCTAAAACTCCTAGTCAAGGGACCTTTCTTGCTCCACCAGGCACAAGTAATGAAGTATGGTTGTAGTTAATTTCTAGAACTTTCCTTTACAGTTCTACATTGCCCTGGGACTCCGAGTGGGTGGTATCAACGACTTCGCCGACAGCCCAGACAAGCCCTGGAAGAACAGGAAAAGGAAGGCAGTGCTCGACTTCTGGAATGCCAAGGACACCTGGTTCCCGACATGGAACGACGCTGAACTGAAAGTGGACTATGTCAAAATTTACGCTTTATAGATCACCTAGTATTGAAACTAAATAAAAACTAATTGTGATTTATTTTGTTTGGTAATGTTGAAGGGTTCTGTACTTTTTCTGTATCGTAGGGAGATCTCTGTAAGATATCCTTAGTTTAGTTCAGAAGTTAGGGCCACTTTTTAACATATTTCAGGATGTCCTTACTACAACGCCACGTTAGTTTTTATTGCCGAAGACTGTCTAGATAAGTGCGACTGCACCTCTCTTTTTTGCCTTCAATCGTGTCCAATCGTGACTGTTTTCCGGTTTGAAGAACTTTGTAGGTAGTAAAATTATTGGAGCTAATATCTTAAACTACGACGATGTGATGCTGTGTATATCATTTTAACTAGCGCCACGTTGTAATGCGTAAGCGTATTCAAACAACAAGTGATCATCTCGCACGTTTTGTCGCTTCGTCGAAAAAAAAAAGGTTTAGAGGACCTTCAGCAGAAGGCAAGGTGGTCATCTGTACTACGTCTAATTACTTCCCGGGTTGCGATCTTACTTGATCTTTTGCTATTTATTATACAGCCATCACGTTACACCCGTTCTTCTTCTCCGAGCCCATTGTAAAAGGCAGTGTATCTTATCAAATTACCGGTATAACAGGAAAGAGTTCCTACTGATTCAGTTGCGGATTTAAACTGTTTCCTGATTTGTATTCTTCATAAAAAAAAACAAATAGACATTTTTGATAATTATAACATTAAAGTATGAACTTTGATAACCTTAAACAATAACGTCAAAGTTTTGATATGGAACTATTGTATAATAAAAACAATGATTTAAATTACACTAATGTTGCCAACTGTTACTACTGTTGTTACTGTTACTGTTCACGATTAGTATTATTTTATTTCACTAAGCTAAAAATTCGATGAATCAGAATCCTATGCAAACTTTCATTTTGATACCACCTTCCTTAATATGCTTAAAACAAATTATACATAACATACGTATATGCATATATATTATAATTATATATATATATATACAATAATAACTAGTAAATGTAGTACACAGAATTTTTAATATCCTCATCCTGTTATTTCTCCAGTGAACTGCTGCCTTACTTCTTTCTTTGTTCCGACTTTATTGAAGATAGGAAGAGAATGCTTCTTGTCGTCGAACCTGTCTTTTTGTAAAGTTATAAATAAATAATATAAATAAAGGTCATTATTTAGCTAACAAACGATTCGCGAAAAAGGAAACACTTGAATAACAACACTATATAGATATAATAAACATGTTATGTTAAATGACAAAGTTGAGCGAAGATTCGCTGATCCCACTCAGATCAGCCGGTACGCGGTGTAGTAGTGTAAGCAGCCGCGTGCGCAGACACACGTCATGGCCTCACACTCGATCGCTGTCAGGTTTTTAACCGTTTCTGCATTGTGCGCAGCTTTTGCGCAGGCGCAGTACAAGATACCGCCGGCTAAATTGGAAGCGATCCACCCTAAAGGTCTGCGAGTCTCCCTCCCAGGTAATCAATCGTTTTAAATATAGGTTAAATGGAAGGCTTTTAGGTTCAGTGCAGACAGAGCTTCAATAGATTTTTTTTTTTATATGAGTGTAAATACAAATGTGAGTGGTGACTATGACCCATCGCCCTTATGTTGAAGGTAGGCCTGTGCCCTAGCTTTTTTTTCTTAGAATCGCGCGCACCTGCATCGTGACGTCATCGTTTGATTCTATAAGCCAGATAGGAGGGGGACGACCTTCATGGCCATGGTTTAAAAGCTATATAATCGCGCTCCACTTTTCCTGTTCCATCTTGTAATTTATTTATATTCTTCTGGATTCATGAACAGGTTTTTTTTTTATACTTCCCCTTGATACAAAATTGTCAGATGGGGAGATTTCATTTCACATGTAAATTTGTTCACCAGATGACGGCTACTCCCTTTTCGGTTTCCGTGGCAACGTTAACCTGGAAATGGACGGATTGGAAATGGGACATTTGTTCAAAGACATCGCCAGGCCCACCAATGGCAAATGGATATTTAAAGATAAAAACGTGAAACTTAAACTTGGTGATACCATTTACTATTGGATCTTCGTGATGAAAAACGGAGTCGGTATTAGACAAGAAGGCGGAGAGTGGACCGTTGAGGGTCAGGGAATTATTTTGATTTTCTTTTATTAAAACAACTTTTATCACGTTAGTAGGACGTTCAACTGGTAAGCCTTGCCTGTCGTAGAAGGCGACTAAAAGGACCTGGAAGTTTCGCAGGCCTTGAGGGTGGGGGCTCTTATCTCTCAACATGGGAATCTGTGTGGGACAGCCTAGGAGGCTTAAGCCCCTCCTCAGAGATGTGTTAACACAAAGTGTAGAGAGGCACCGGTGCGTTCTATACGAGATCCCGGAGCCTCTCCGAATGCACTGATGCAGAGCACCGAAGGGGTTCTAGTGAGTAAGAATCTCACATAACCCTGACTTCCCCCAGAAGCAGGGTATCTTTCGAAGATATCCTAACAAAAAAAAAAAAAAAAGGACGTCCAACTGGTAATATGTGACATTGAAGTGCTCTTATCCATCTCGATGGCATGGCATGGCTCTTAGGATATGTACACAATCCCGCATTGCCCTTATACTCGTAACAGATAAAATTGCATATTTCGTTACCTCAGTAACCTGATCGTGTTCTAGCAAGAACGTCTCATTTGGTGCTGTATGAGATTTCCTCTTAGATGAGTTCGTAAATTCAAATTCCTTTGAATCAACAGTTATATGGTGCAGCAGATAAATGTAAAAAAAAATATTTCAGAGTTTGTTTATGAAGATGGTACACCTGTAAACGGTGAGTCAACGCCCTCGGTGAACTCCAGGACGCAGCAATTATCATCGACCAGCACTACTGTAGCACCTTGTTCAATTTCGAAGACAGTTGTGTTAGGTGGAACTAAAGTTTGTGAAGGAGAACTAATTTTCAATGAAGAATTTGATAAGAATAATATCAAAAAGTTGGTTGATTGGCAACCGGAAGTCAAGTTTCCACAGGAGCCAGTGAGTTGATAATTATTTTATTAAATAAATCTTGACATAGACCACTTACCATGCTTGAGAATCTTGTTCAATGGAATGAGGTCCATCGCATATACTAACACTCCTCTTCTCCCGCGGCCCCGCCGCCGCCGCATCAGTGATACGGCACCGCTTAGTCGCATCCGAGGTGAATTTAACGGTGGAGCACTGAAGCTCTAACCTGGAGCGGCCGCATCGGACTGGCCGGGTAGGTTCCTCTTCTCTTCACCGTGGGAGACCCAACCACGGCTACTAAGACCCTCCGCCACGACAAGGCGGGAACCTATTGGTAGGGTGGAGAGGAGTTGGTCCGAGGGTAAAACTTACTATCTAGACCCAAAGTTAGTTCTTTAAAATACATACAGGGTAACATATATAATCTGAGAGTAACATCAAAATATATATTTATCTAAAAAACAGGTAATTAATATAATTTATTATACGTTAGGTGACGGCTCAACATTTCCTTCCGGTTCGAGTCGACACTTAAAGGCTTTGACAAGAACAAAAATGTAATCCGTTTCCTTTGCAGGATTATCCGTTCAATGTTTACATGGTAGACGCACTTCGGCTCGAAGACGGCGTCTTGGTGGTGTCAGCTTCACTCCTGGAATCCAAGTTTCACAAAGACTTTCTCAATGAACGATTGGACTTGACTAATACGTGAGTTTACGTAAAATTAATTTTTTTTACATCAAGAATTGTTTTTGGACTTTGGACTTTCTTCATCCGTGTTCACCATGAAATGTGGTATCCTTCTTCTGGTCACATTGTTTATGGCACAATAATTATTAAATTTTTTTCTTGTAGAATACTATAATAATCTTCTTAATCTAGCATCTAAAGGTCTTCTAGGTTTATTTTTAAATAGAAAACAACGATATTGAAGTAAACAACTATTTTTAGTATTTGATGGATATTTGCTATCTCTTATATAATAGATGCACCGGCCAGATTGGTACCAGGGAGTGTTTGCAAGTCGCATCCGGTGCTCAGATTCTTCCTCCCGTGCTCGCCGGAAAAATTACCACCAGGAATAAGTTCAACTTTAAGTTCGGCAGAGTGGAAATACGCGCTAAGCTACCCGGTGGGAGTTGGCTAATACCAGGTATCCTTTCAGATATTTTAACTGGGCGAAATATTTGGAGGGTGGTTTTTGATAATTTTCTCACTGTATTTATAAATAGCGACATTATTCTTCTGTCAGATAATTAATATCATTTTATCTCAGAAACATGATCCCTTCGCAGAGATCACGCTGGAGCCACGCGACGCTGTGTACGGGAAACGACGTTACGAATCGGGACTCGTCAGAGTTGCGTTCGCTAAAGGGAACGCTGAGTTCGCAAAGAAGCTGTACGGCGGCCCGGTGCTGTCCGACACGGAGCCCTACCGCTCCTACCTGATGAAGGAGAAGATCGGAATTGACAACTGGTACAAGGATTTCCACAACTACAGCGTTGTATGGAAACCAGGTTAATAGAGGATATTAACATGTATTAATTGCTGAGCCTTAGTAATAATAGTCAATCTTCTATTTCTCTCCTCGCCACGCCTCACTTCACCTCACCATACCTCACCTCGCCTCACCTCACCTCGGCTCGCCTCGCCTCACCTCACCTCACCTCACCTCACCTCGGCTCGCCTCGCCTCGCCTCGCCTCGCCTCACCTCACCTCACCTCTCATATGTTTTAGCATAAGAATTCACAGAATTTAAAGAATATGAAAACTTTTTCAAACGGTGTTTTAAGAATTATTAAAATCAAACTCTACCACTTTCTAGAAGCTTCTATCATGGGGTAATATACGTAAACAGGAGTTATAAAAGGAGCTTTGTCTTCATAAGCAGCCGATTATTGTTTTACAACATTTGCAACTTGTTGGAACGTTTTTAGTAACGTAAGCATATATGTAAGAGTATATATCCTGATCGCATGTATTCACGACAGACGGTATGCAATTGTACGTGGATGGTGAGCAGTACGGCAGCGTGGACCCTGGCGAGGGGTTCTTTTCCTCCGCAAGCCGGCACTCGGTATCCCACGCGATGGCGTGGACCCGGGGAACGGTGATGGCGCCTCTTGATGAAATGGTATGATAACGGTCGATCCACTATTGCTTGAGTAGCGTTTCATAGATGATCGCTCCTTCCGGTCACGTCTACTCCAGCGCTGGTCACTCCTGCGACAGACTTGATCGGCCTATTGCCTCTTCAGTTTGCATTATTGGAAGACCGTGTTAATCATTTTGATCGGTGTTGGGAGTAATTGCATCCGTATAGCTGAAGATCGGGTTAATTGGTGTTCTTTAGGGGATGAATTTATGTTTACTCTCACCCCCGCCTGCTTTGCAGGGCGTAATAACGATTTGAGATTTAGACATTAAAACTACTAGAAAATTCTTTTATAAAATCGATTAGTTTAAACAAAGATGAAAAGAGAGAGTAAATGGGAGACTGTGTCTCTTCTTTGAATCTGTAATTTCAGTATTAACCTGTAATACCATTTCGGATTTAGTGTACTATTTCTGATCAGTATCACAAGTAAAACTCTAAACTAAACTAAAACTTACTCAAGGCACCTTTCTTGCTCCACCAGGCACAAGTAATGAAGTATGGTTGTAGTTAATTTCTAGAACTTTCCTTTACAGTTCTACATTGCCCTGGGACTCCGAGTGGGTGGTATCAACGACTTCGCCGACAGCCCAGACAAGCCCTGGAAGAACAGGAAAAGGAAGGCAGTGCTCGACTTCTGGAATGCCAAGGACACCTGGTTCCCGACATGGGATGACGCTGAACTGAAAGTGGACTATGTCAAAATTTACGCTTTGTAGATCACCTAGTATTGAAACTAAATAAAAACTAATTGTGATTTATTTTGTTTGGTAATGTTGAAGGGTTCTGTACCTTTTCTTTCAGTTCAGAAGTTAGTCCTTACTAAATCGCCTTCTCATGGCAGTTCTGCACATTATCAGGAGTCGCCAGATATACTGCTTGACGCATGTCTCCTCTACATCTATACACTTCGCTAGATCAGGTTATGATCACTAGTCCTCTTGCTATATGGTAACACTAGACACCTGTTCTTCTTCCTTTCATCTTATGAAAGGAACTGAAACTAATATATACCGGTAACGAGCTGCTGCGGATTCTGTTACCAATTTAGACAGTTTCCTGATTTTTTGGTATTTATGATATTAAATAAACTAAGAACTTTGATAACACCAAATGATAATAGACTTATGGAAAGCTAAGATAAATCCTGGCTCCTAATTTGGAGTGAGGCTGTATTTAAAGTGGACTATATCAGGTCACCAACATAGCCCAAAAATTGGCTAGACTTGTGGCAGTGGGCTGGGCACATTGTTCAGAGGACCGACGGCAGATGAGGCCGTAAGGTCCTCGAAAGGTATATGTAGTGTTGGGAGGCTCCCACAAGGTGGACCGACGATCTAGTGAGAGTCGTGGAAACCCGATCGATGTTTAGGGGGGACCTATGTCTAGTAGTGGACGTCTATCGGCTGATGATGATGGTGATATAAAAATGTAAGATTTGTAGAAAATACCAATGAATCTCTTTCAGTCCTTACAGTACCCGATTTGTTTTATTTAAACCCGGCCCTTCCTCTGTATATACGTTAAACTAACATGAACGTGGACATGGATACCTCTTAATACTTCTTTAATTAGTTTATTTTATTATTAGTTTACAATTATCTGATTCTGATCTTTAAACATCTCACATCAAGAGTAGATATCTTAGAGAATGTATTCCATATTGTATTGTATTAGACCTCACTATAAAACTGCGCTCTCTCTGTACATATACTTTATATGTCATGTACTGTATATAATATTATATACTGCAATAATTAAAAAAAAAAAATTAAAATTAAATTTTTAAATTAATTGTTTTTTTTTTTCTAATCTGTCGTCTCGTTACCATAGTAATTTAACTAACTACAGCCCCTTTAAACTGGAACACAGTAATGTTTGGTGGCAGATATAGTCGCAGCGGTGGTACGTACCTAGACGGCCTCCGGCAAGAGAGACCTATCACCAACAGTTACCTCTATAACACGGTAATGTGTTCACACTACGCCCCCTGATGCTCGGCGGCACCAGGGGGCGTGCTGGCTGCGACGGACGTTGGCGAGGCCCCGGCACCGGAGCAGCGCACGACCGATCGATGTGGAGATTTTTGGGGAGAGGCTGTTAGCCCTGGCCGCATGGTTAACAGTGGACATGGATCAGCTGATGACGATCAAACCGGCTGTTGATGATAGTGTTTATGAGATTTTTAATCTATATAACATCTTAAATTGACCACAGATAAAGAAATAAGTAGCAACACTTAGCGGCGAGTGTACGGAGTATATATATATATATATATATATGTATAGTGTATATGTAGTACAGGTTTACACGGACAGGTGTTTTTGTCCAAGTCACTCCGCTGACGGCGGTCGAGGAGGACGGTCGTCATGGCGTGCAAATCTATCGTTATCTACCTTCTGCATCTAGCAGTTTGGAGCAATGCCCTGGCGAGGGCCCAGAAGTACACCGTCCCACCGGCGAAGCTAGAAGCTATATATCCTCAAGGTCTTCGAGTGTCCGTACCAGGTAAACCGAATCATTGTTTTTTTTTTGTAACGTCTTGAAGTTACTTTGTGACTTTTTGTTGACCATTTTCCTCGTCGCCTTGGTATTTTTTTTTTATGTAACATTGTTAATATATATATATATATATATATGATAAACAATTATTATATGAGTGATACGAGCTGTAATTACTTTAATTATATGTTTATATATATATATTGTTATTTTGTATTTATTATTGTGTATGGCGCATATATTTCGTAATGGCGGCGAATGTATGAGCGGAACGAAGGTAAGACTATTAGATACGTTAGAGTCATGATCATCAGCTAGCGGCAGCCCACTGCTGGGACCAATCCTTAAAGAAACCTCACGACAGTTTATATATCTAGTTAATAATTTAAAAGCAAAGCGTGTTTAACATGAAGGAAATATTTTGGAATGAAACATCAGCTGATAGACATCCACGGCTGTAAAAAGACCTCCCCAAAAAAAAAAAATTCTAAAATCTTAATTTATTTATTCACACCCGCTATTCAGAGATATTTTTTTAATGATTAATCATTTAATTTTAAGTAATTTCAAGTGTTTCCTTCTGTATACAATAAGATCCATGACCCACGGTGGTTATATACCATCAACTCGTTATAAAGTGATTTATAATATAACCACTGTGCTGTACTCCATACTGTGCATAAATTTGAAAGGCGCTGTAACTAACGTAATTACTGTGGTAATGAGATAATCATCGTACGACGCATGAGCGTGTTCCGTTTACCAACAGTTGTGACTTATGCATGATATTGCTTTTTCAAATAAATCCCATTCCTCATCCCATCCCATGCCCCTTAATCCAATTTTACTGGTGGTAGGTTTCTCTTGCCTGAGACTGTCTAGGTAGTACTGTGCAAATTTTATTTGGTTCCGGATTGAAGGGCGCTGTAACTGGAGTAATTATTGAGGTACGGAACTCAACATCTTACGTCTTAGACGACGAGCGCAATGTGGTGCAGTGTATACCGTCCTAACTAGCGCCACGTTATGAGCAGGCGTATCACTTAACATCGGATGAAAGTACCCATCGTCTCTGAATAAAAAAAACCTGTTCCCAGCATTGCTAATACGAGTTAGAAGATTCTTTAAATAAATCTAATCTTATCAATAGTTTTCCTTATAAAAGTGAAAACAATATAAACTGGATTATTACATCTTCACCCAGAAAATAGATTTTTTCCATTTTCTTTTCATCATCATCACCAGCCGATTCACGTCTACTACTGGATATATGCCTCCCCCAAAGATGCCCACATCGATCTGGCTCAATACCTGTTAGTGGGAGCCAGAGCCTCGTTTGTTGATTAGCAGGGTGCACCACGAGCAGGCCAGGTTGGCTTGGATCTCGTCAGTTATTGTGCAGGAACCTTTACACCCCTATTTTTCTTTTGGTTTCTATGTCAATGATATTTACTTTGATAACGATCGGTTGTCAGTTAAGATGTTTAGACAACACTATATTGCGCTAGTCGTTCTGACAAATGTCTAGCTTTTACAGTCAGCTTATACAGCTGTTTCGGGAGAGAAATCTTCGAAAGATACCCTGCGCCTGGAGAGAAGCCAGGGTTATGTAAGATTCATACTAACTACAACCCCCTCGGTGGCTGGCATTAGTGCATTCGGAGAGGCTCCTGGATCTCGTATAGAACGCACCGGTGCCCCTCTACACTTCCTATTAACATGTCTCTGAGGAGGGGCTTAACCCTCCTAGGCACCATCGCTTAGCCATACGCTGTCCCACGCTGATTCGCTTCTTGAGCGATAAGGGCCCTCACCCTCAAATCCCGCGTAACTCCTAAACCTTTTCAGTTGCCTTCTTCGACAAGCAGAGCTTACTTCAGTCCTATTCTTACTAGTCCGAGACTACAGGGCTGCCAGGTACAAGACCTACCACCAGAGTAAATTTCAGATAGATTATTGCCTCCCATTACTATTTTCATTAGATGGTCGTCTTGATTCCATAACCTCGGATTTTTTAATCTGTGCTCGTTAATGATCACTCTTACGAAACTCCAGATATATCGGATGTGCTTACTAACGACCATGAGGATATTCTGATGGACGGCAGTTAGTCATTTATATTTAAATTACTGTTATAATTTATTGAAATATTATGGAGACGAAGATGTTGTTACTTCATTCAGATATATTTCTTCCAATTTAACAGTATACAGAAGAGACTCAAGTAGTAGATGCTGTAATAGATAAGCAAGAAAAAGAGCTGACCTATCAATCATGTCATTGTGCTCTCCCACCAAAAGTGTGACTGCAATAAAGTTTTATTATTATCCAAAGGTCAATGACTTTACAAACTCGTTGTTTTTATCGAGGGGTTCATTACGAGACGATTGGATTTCACGCAGGCAATGAACTTGGGACCGTCAGAGCTTCACGCTGGATTGTGCCCGAGGCGTTGTTGCTTCCGATTTAACTATCAGGTTAAAAACAAGTTTTTTCTATCAATTCAAAAACCTGTTAAATTTAATAGGTACGTCAGGAATATCATTATATGCAATGTTGGGAGATACGAAAAAATATATTTTAGTCTTAATAGATAGTAAAGCTAAATCTATTTTTTAAGTTTACGACTTAATGCTTATCATCATCATCAGCCGATAGACCTCCACTGCTCGTCATAGGTCTCCTCCAAAATCTTCACATCGATCGGTCCACAGTCAACATAGCCCCGGTACTAGGAACCGTCATTTGTAGGGGTTTATGAGGGGGGATATGGACCATTTCTGATTACGCTGACCTAATGCGGGCTGGTGGAAGCCAGAGGCTCGTTTGTTGATTAATAGGGTGCACCACGAGCAGGTGAGGTTTGCTTGGGTCCCGCTAGTTGTTGTGTGAAACCCCTTACATCCCTTGTGCTTATTAACAACGGTAAAATGCTTACTGTTGAGCCTACATCCGACAGCTTCTTTCCTTCACCTCATTATCAGTCCAGCTTTCTGTAGATCACCGGTTGTAACAAAGAGATCCTTGGTTAGATCTTCCGTCAGTTGGTTATTAATTATTACTGCACTGGTGGTAAGTCTCTGTTGTCGGAGATCGTCTAGGTAGGTGCCACCGCAGCGCCTATTTCTACCGCTAAACAGTAGTGTGCAAACATTACTGTGTTCCAGTGTGAAGGATGCTGTAGCTAATGTAATTACTGGGGTAAATTCAACATCTTATATCTACAGGCCACGAGCGCGATGTGGTGCTGTGTATGACATCTCAACTAGCGCCACATTGTTACTGACCATCAGGCGAACGTTCATCACTTCGTTATATAAAAAATCTTCAATCATCCCATTGATGTTTCGGATGACGTCGGCACAAACATACAAACGCATTTAAATCGTGTTTTATGTAAATATTTACAATTTATTTATGTATGTAGACACAATTTACAAAAAAAAAACTAATCTGTTTTCATACTTCTATAGAAGTAAACTCTTGGACGATCAGGATGTGGACCTAGTAATAAGTAGTCATAACGGATATGGCACTAGTTAGGATATATACATTACACAAGATTGTACTTAACGCTTTGATACATAAGATATTAAGTAGCGTTACACAAGCAATTTTACTAACAACTATCATTCCACATAGGAATCTTGTGTGTTCCACATAGCGCGGTCTTGCGCTGTTTGAATCCAGTGGCTCTTAGCCATTCTTTTTATAGTTTCTCTCCATCTAGTGGAGGGTCTGCCAACGCTGCACTTGATACTGGTCACATTAAGACCCCAACGTCCATCGGTTCTACGAGCTGTGTGCTCCGCTCATTGCCACTTCAACCTCACGACTCGGCTGTATTGGTGATCCTGGATCTCCCTGTATCTGATTTCATCACGCAGAGATACTCCAAGCATCGCCCTCCCTATGGCCCGCTGTGTGACTCAGCTTTGTCATGGGACCCATAGATACTACTACTTTAGTATTTCCATTTGTCCGACACGAACAATATGTACTGTCAAGTTTATACCTGTTGCAGACGATGGCTTCTCACTTTTCGCCTTCCACGGCAACCTTAATAAAGAAATGGAGGGCCTGGAGGCTGGCGATTGGTCGAGAGACATCACCAAAGCGAAGAACGGAGTTTGGATATTCAGAGATAGGAACGCTAAGCTGAAACTTGGCGACGTGATATACTTCTGGACGTACGTCATCAAAGACGGCTTAGGCTACAGGCAGGATAACGGCGAATGGACGGTGACCGGTTAGTTGTGTTTCCGCTAAATTAATATTAAGTGCTTTCTTTCTATTTATTTTGGGAATTTCCTTAAGAAGGAATACTTTCTTAATAAAAGTTCCATAGATAAATATCTGATGGAAATATAACAGCCTCATTAAACAATACGTAGTAAACAATTACATAGTATTTAAGCATTACAATGATGGTGTAGAATAATGTAAAGATCTTAGTGTTCTCCTGTCTGTAAAAGTTCACGAGTTTTTTTTTTAAATTTACCTGAGGTTTATATCCAATGAAACTGTAGAGAGAAAGAGCAGTGTTGCCTTCGCAGAGAAATAATAACATTTAATTTTGAGTTGCCAACAAACGAAGAACAATTAACAGAAAAAAGGCATTAGATAGACATAGACAATTTTTTTAATATTTACGTAATTATGAACCATTAAAAAATCCTCATAAACAAGGATCTAAAGAAATACACGCGACGATAGAGAATTTCCTAATTACTAAAACTGAAGGTGTTTTTGAAATGTTATTCAATGTTACGATAATTTCAGAGTTTGTTAACGAGGATGGAACACCGGCGACTGGTCAGCAAACTCTTGCACCGACGGCCGGAACCTCCTCGCCGTACGTACCGCCGCCGGTGACCAGCTCGCGGCCGCCACCACCGCCGCCGCCGCCGTGTCAACGATCTCAAACCTCTGTGTTGGGCCGCACTAACATCTGCAAAGGAGAACTCATATTTGGTGAAGAATTCGAACAGAACAACATCAAAGAACTGCTGAACTGGACGCCGGAAATCAAATTTCCCCAAGAACCAGTTAGTATGACTACATATGAATTTTTATCATTGTTATTTTTTTCTTCGAATAGTCCAAATTCTTACCCTGTGGTTGACGTACTCCTGGGGGTACGTGGACCAAAAGGGAGTAGGTGAAATTTATGTTGATAATGGCGAAAGTACTAAGAAGTTGAAATAGGTAACTTATTACTTTATTATAATATATTATGTAGAATATGTAGTTTCCACCCGCATTGGGTCAGCGTGGTAGGAAATGCCCCCCCTCCCATATGAATCCTAATAAACGACAGCCCCTAGGCCCCGGCGGTACCGGTGGCTATGCTGACTGCATTCGGGGAGCGGAGGACAGTCGATATGAAGATCTTTGCGGGAGGCCTGTTCAGCATTGGACGTCTATCGGCTGATGATGATGATGATGTAGTCCGGAATGAACCATATAACTTATAAATTACTAAGCTGCTAGAGAATAAAGAGGGAGGAAGAAGATTGATATTAGATAGAGCTTAAGGGAAAGAGATTCAATCTTAGGAGCAAGTGGGAGTTTTATTAGAGACAGGTGGGCCAAAAAAATAGAGTAAAGTTTTTTAGGTAGGTTTTATTACCAAAGTCACTAATATATTTGAACATAGAATATTTTATGTAATTTTCCTCAATTCAAACAAAAATAAGCACCAACGATTATACGTAAATTAGAGGTGTCTCTGCGGGAGCCAATGACGTATATGAACATTAACATAATTTAGCAACAAACTACTTTATGTTTTAGCCTTTTCTTCATTACTATTAATATCTTTTTAAATTATTCGAATAAATATAAAAAGTACACTAATGGTGGTGCATCGAAATGGTAGTGAAGGTTAAACAACTTCTCAGACTCGTCAGCTTTTAGTCAGTTTTATATCTCTGCCACTTTTATTCCTTTCTAGGACTATCCATTTAACGTGTATATGGTGGACGGTACACTTCGTCTTGAAAATGGTGCATTAGCGATATCACCAATACTTATGGAATCCAAGTATCACGAGGGTTTCCTCAACGAGCAACTGGATCTGTCGAACACGTAAGATTCATGCTATACTTACTACTTTATCGAGGATATGTTATTATAATAACGGAACGAATCCGTGAATCCGTTAAATAATTACCTCCTCCTCCTCTTTTCCTCTCATCTTCATCTCATAGGGAATGGTTTAAAATTTTGATTGTTAATAACAGATGCACCGGTCAGATCGGTACGAAGGAGTGTTCACAAGTCGCATCCGGCGCCCAAATCCTTCCGCCAGTGATCACCGGGAAATTGACCACCAAAAACAAGTGCAACTTTAAATTCGGCAGAGTGGAAATTCGTGCCAAATTACCCGGTGGAAGCTGGTTGATACCAGGTCTAGTTTCATTATTTTTTTTAATGAACTGTACGTTTTGCAAAAGTTCTCAAGTACAGTCACAAAGAGGCTCGAAGAAACGAATACTTTAGCTGGTAGCAGAACATTCTAGAGTCTGACTACGTTAAAGATATTTCTGTTAATCCATATTTGCAGTGCCTAGGGACCTTTTTGTATCGCTAAGATGAAGAGGAGGGATCTTCGTAACATACTTTGTCTTCTGGAGAAGTAGAGAAGATTGTGATTGAGTAGGATAAAAGCAGGCATAATAAATCTCTCAGGAGGTACACACTCCTTTATTTCTTACAGGTCATTTTGTGGTAGATGCGGGTATCTAAACAAACTGTTCTTTCATAGAAGTTAGAAGATATTCTTATTAATCATCATGATTGTGAAACAGAGTTAACTCTGGAGCCTCGTGACAATGTCTACGGCAATAAACGGTTCGAGTCGGGACTTATAAGAGTAGCCTTCGCCAAAGGGAATCCGATCTATGCGAAGAAGTTATACGGCGGCCCGGTGCTGTCCGACACGGAGCCCTACCGCTCCTACCTGATGAAGGAGAAGATCGGAATCGACAACTGGAACAAGGACTTCCACAACTACAGCGTTGTATGGAAACCAGGTAACATAAATCATATTTGTACTTTTCTTAAGTCTGTGTGCCTATAATTAATCTAGTGTCGCTTCGTATGATAGACGTATAATAATATTTTAACCACCACTTGATGTAAGGTGACCACGGGGAACAGTTCCAGGGTTTAACATTTAACTGGTAGGCGTAGTGATTAAACGCCTTGTAAATTTCTCTATTTTTCAGGGCTTTAATGTTATTTAGTTTGAATAGTGTTCGTTTTTTTTTATTTTGAATCTGCCGTCAAAACAGTACCAGTTAATGTCATTGAGTCATTAAACTGAAACGATGATGATGATGATGATGATGATGATCTATCTATTGAAGTATTTCGGTATGCTATATATGCGCGTCGTTCTAGACAGCTACTCGTGTGTTGAACTATTATTCAGAATGTAATAATTTTTTTTTTGTCTTCAGATGGCATGCAGATGTACGTTGACGGAGAAATGTACGGCACTGTTGATCCTGGTGAAGGTTTTTACTCTACCGCCAGGCAGCACGCCGTGCCACATGCCATGCACTGGGTAAAGGGCTCTGTCATGGCGCCTCTCGATGAAATGGTAAGATGGCATTCGTCGAATAACTGTTCTCCTTTTTGGTCGCTTCACTCTTGGTAAATTGGTCATGATTATCATGTGTCTCTAGAGATCAAGATAACTGGGAAAATAGAGATAGTTTCTCTTTGTTTTACTCGCCAACTATTTTTAAAGGAATCTAGTCCTGATTCGGGAAATAAAAGCTCCATTGTCTCAGTGCTTAGAACTCAATTTGTTACCTATTTTTTATACCTATACCTTTAAGAGTAACCTTCGCTAAAGAGAAGGCGGCTGCACTATGTGGTGAGGTTAGCATTTGGGACTGATGGTAGTGATTGCTCTCTATTAGAAAACTAGCTGTATTAACATTAAATGTTGTGTGCAATCATTGCTTTTTGATCTGCTTATTATTATTGAAAATAAGTTACAAAATGATCAACATAATACAAATAAATTACAGTTATACAATTGAAACAATGAATAATACAGTTAAATTAATTGAATTGTATAAATTAATAAACATGTTCTCAAACTTCTGGTTTACAAGTCTCTTTTTATTTTTTCAGTTCTACGTCGCTCTTGGCCTCCGTGTCGGTGGCATCCATGACTTCGCAGACAGTCCAGAAAAACCCTGGAAGAACAGGAACAATAAAGCGACCGTCAACTTCTGGAATGCGCAAAGCAATTGGTTCCCTACGTGGTATGATTCTGACCTGAAAGTGGACTATGTCAGGATATATGCTTTGTAAAAGTCCATTATATACTCTGGCTTTTTAAAGTACGCGAGCTTGCCTTTTAATACAGATAGAGTTATATATACTTTATCTTACTTTTTTTAATTATGTATTTAAAGTGTATAAGTTATAAAGTAACTTTTACTTTTGAATTTGCATGTGCTTAAAATACTTGGTTTCTTAACATAATTTTGAGAAGTAATTACTAGTTTTTGAATGATTTATTTTACATAGAATATTACCACCAAACAGTTTTATTACTACATGTAAGACTTTTGGGATTTAAGTAATAAATACTCAGTGATTAAGTCGACTTATTACAGTTTGTGATATTTGAAACAAATTAAAAATAATTAACAAAAAATTAAGATGTTTTTTATTGCTCATGAGCGACGTGATAATGGAATGGTCGGATGATATGATAAGTGATACCCACTAACAGTGTGACGCCTGAAAGGATACAGCATCTTATAGCTGTCTTGGTCTTAGAAGATTACATTATCCTAATTATTTTACTAGCTTACAGCACTATTAAATCCGAGACATGGTAATGTTTGCACATTACTTCTAGGCAATATAAAAACACGGTCCTAAATTAAGGTGGTCTTCGGCAACGAAGACATTATCACTGGTAGTAATTCAATTAAACATGGTACAAAAGGAAGTTTTGTGTACGAGTAGCTGAAGATGATGAATATAAATACCTTCAACTCCTTTTTTATCATGCTACTGGTGGTAGATCTCTGTTGCCGAAAAAAGATCTGCCGCAGGGAGCCGAAATAGTTTTCTTTCTTGGCTTCCATGGCCTCTGGATGATGAGCTCGGGGGAATCTGTTGCGCAGGTGACAGTAAGAGGCCGAGAGGAAGGCGAGCTGTGTGTTCAGGTTCGTGCTTACAGAGGTGGAAAGGAGGATCTCTCCTCCCGAAATGGAGCTGCACGGTGCAGCAGGCGCCGGCGAGGTCGCGGAGGTGTGCGAAAGCGTTCCTATGACCCCGCGGTAAAGCGGCGACGGCAGAACATCTCAGGGGTTTTAGTCAGTGCAAATCCGACATAACTTGTCGTTGCTTCCGCGAAAGTAGGTATGCGGAGGCTTTTACTCCACCTTAAACAAAAAATAAAAACAAAAAAAGGTAGGTACACAAGAGTAGTGTGCATCCTATGTTCCCGATTGAAGGGTGTTGTAGCTAGTGAAATTATTGGAGTAACGAGACAACATCCTACGTCTCAAGACGACGAGCGCAATGTGATGCAGTGTTCGCCATTCTAACTAGCGCTACGTTGTTCTGGGAAGTATCACTTACCATCTGATTAACGGCCTGGTCTTCTCGTCGTATCCTTAAATAAAAAAAATGGCATAAAGATGCACGGTTCTATTTACTATGCTCGCATGAAGGGTGTTATTTAAATCACAAGAATACAGGCTTGTTCTTGGAATTGCCTTAAAATTTGTCGCCTTTTCATTTCATTAGGGATGGAGTGGTATTTGAAGTTATTCTAACCTGATCTTCCAAAGCGAAAAAGGTCTCTAAACATGTGAATGCTTGCTTTACAAGTCTCGATAATATTATTAAATTATGGTGTTTTCCATATACATATCCTATCGCGTTTTCTATAGACTTTCTTCAAATACAAATATTATTGTTCATGTTAATGGAATAGTAATGCATTCAGTGTTAAGAGTTGCATTATTTTCGAATGACGTCATGTCATTCTATTCACACTCGATTATTCTACTGCTGTAGGATCACTAGGTGGTTTTCTGACTCTTGCACGGCGATAGACAAAGACCTCTCCCCAGAAACAGTATACAGGACTATCTTATATTATACCCACCATTTACTACCCTCATTATATAACAAAAATATATTATATATATACAGATTTTACTCACCAGTAAACTTCGGGTAGGTGCCACCGCAGCGCCCATTGCAGCCGACAAGACAGTACTGCGCATACACTACTGTATTCCAGTTTGCAGGTCTCTATAGATTGTGTAATTACTGGGGTAACGAGATTAACAATTATATCACAAAGCGACGAGCGCAATGTGGTCCTAAATAGCGCCACATTGTTATAGGCAAGCGTATCACTTACCGTCAGGTGAACGTTGCGCTTGTCTCACTTAATTGAAGAAAAAAAATCATGCAAAAACATATTCTGCATATTTCAATATATGTATATTCATTATGTATGTAAATAATGGCGGTAGCCCTTGATTCCGCAATGACGTGTCAGCCCGCGTTATACATATTATACTACTAATTTAATTTTAGTACTCATTCCTCAAACTGTATAACTGTAATTTACATGTATTCTATAGTTTAGATTGTATTATTTACTATTAATAGAGCAAAACTACTTTTTTTTCGAGAACATTGGTTCTTCATCACAATTTTTTTAATATATTATTATTAACCGCCTCATATGTAATTCATAATATAACAAGGTCTCTAAAAACATTATTGTATAAAAGAGATTAATTTAGTTGTATTTAACAATTTTGTAAATATCACTAACGATGAATGCTTGAACTGCTTCAAGGAAATGTTTTCTTCATCGGAGATACAGTGAGTATTTTAATGCAATTGTGTAGTGTTAAAGCACTTAAGATGGTCAGTGTGGTTCGCGCGGAGGCGCAGTGTGGACGTGATGGCGTGCCGATCTTTTATCAGACTGCTGATAACGCTCCACATCTGCTGCGTCACCAAGTCTCAGGCGTACACAGTACCGCCGGCTCAACTGGAGGCTATTTACCCCAAAGGATTAAGGGTATCCGTTCCAGGTATTTATAGTTTTTGAACAAATTTTTTTTATTCAACGATGCGACGGGTTAACCAGTCGTTCATCTGATGGTAAGAGATACGCTTGACCATAATAACACGGTACTAGATGGGGTGATATACACACCACTGTGCTCGTCATCTTGAGACGTTATATTATTATTATATGCTCCAATAATTTCACTAGCTACAACGCCGTTGAAACTGGATCACAGATATTTTACCGCAATTATACCCACCTAAACGATTTCCGTCAACAGAGACCTACCGTTATGAATACTTAGCCTAGGCCATGAATTAAACACTGGTCTAGGTAGGTTCCACCGTAGTGTATTGCAGCGTAACGGTCCACACGCATTTTAGCAGTTCAGACTTACCACATCCCTTGTATCCCAAGTATTTTGTTTCCTACTGATTTTCATTTGAAACTACAATGTTCCAAAATATGATGTTTCAGATTATCCTTAATGACATTTTATTTCAAGAATACTCGATTTATTTCGTTTCCAGGTAACACTTGAGAATTTATGGTCACATTTTTGAATCCGACATTTAAATATCACCGTGAAACCATCTTCTGATCTGGAAGCTTTAATATATACTTCAACAATGTGGACACCATTGCTAAAATCACTTAGATGTCTCCATCAAATATTACTAGTCATACCATTTAGAAAGAAACTTGTTAATTTAGAAACAAACAGATGAATCATTAAGTATAATATTTGTATCTATATCGGGATTCCCCAAGAACATTTCACATGAGGACAATGTTCTATTTCTACTGATAACATTTATTTTTTCAGACGACGGTTTCACCCTCTTCGCCTTCCATGGGAATCTCAATGTGGAGATGGAGTCCCTGGAGTCGGGTCAGTGGTCGAGAGACATAGTGAAGCCGAAGAACGGGAGGTGGACTTTTAGAGACAGGGACGTTCAACTGAAGCTCGGAGACAAGATCTACTTCTGGACATACGTCATCAAAAATAATTTAGGCTATAGACAGGATAACGGTGAATGGACTGTTACCGGTAAGTGGATTTTGGATGATGAAAAGTAATTTTTAGATTACTTTCAAACTGAAACAATGCAAATTGTGGACTCTGTGGCTATACATCAGAAATTGTGTGTATATTTAAGAGTTAATAAAAAAATACTTAAAACTATAGGTTAATTAAAATGTACTAATACATGCCCAAAATATAATGAAACATTTTTTTTTTACAGAATTTGTCAATGAAGATGGCACACCAGTTGACCCTAATCTTGTATCACAATCACAGTCCACAACTGGACCCATCAAGCCATTTATTTCGTCTTCGCAAACTATCGCTACTCCAGTTTCCACATGTCAGCAGTCTCAGACTGCTGTTTTAGGACGAGGTAATGTATGCAAAGGTGCCTTAATCTTCCGCGAAGAATTCGATAAGAGCAACATCAGAGACTTGCTGAATTGGAAACCCGAAGTTCTGTTTCCACAGGAACCGGTAAGAGACGTTACTGTTTTAGTTCTTTCTCGTAATTTGTTTATAAATTTGACTATAACTAATCTATTGAAATCTGGTGATAATTATAAATATCCATCCAATGAAAATGTGTGAATAATATTCAGCTATGTTTACTCCTGTCCCAGTACTAAATTAAGGTCTTGTAGTGGAAATCTGTGATATTTACACAAAGACATCTTAGCTTCAATCTTTCTCCTGCCCTGGTCCCACTTTATGTAGGGTCGGCACAACATGTTCTTCATTACCGAACATGTTGTAAATAGTTTTGGCTAAACTTTCTACGACCGGCCGCCTGCCTGACATCAACCCTCTTTTTGGGAATCTTTGGGGACTTTTTTTTTTTCTTTTTTTTTAGCTTTAAGCTTTAATATTCAGGACAAACTGTTAGACAAAGAGTTTTTTAAGGAAATTCACCAAAATATACATTATGCTGTTGTTCCTATTTTTCGTGTTAGTGATAATTATATATTTCATTAGGTGACGTCTTGCTTTGATTACATCATTAATGATAGACACATTACGATTTTTAAATTAACTATAGTTATAACTGATCTCTCTCATCCTACTCTAAGAAAATGGTACAGACCCGAGCTCTTTTATCGATAGTTACAAAAATATAAATATTAAAATAAGCTTTATTTTATTACATCCAGATCACAATCCCGATTGTTTTGAATTTGTAAACCATTCATGCTATCGCACTCAAAACTTGCATATGAATAAATTATAACATTGAAGAATATAGTCACAACTTATCACCAGCTGGTGCATATCGGTAGATCGTATCTTTGACCTGGTAAATTGCTATTTTTTATGCTGTTACTTTAGCTTATTTCTGTTTAGAGGATGATAGCAGTTATGAAAGATTAAGCTAATAAAACATAATTTCAATGATCTGTTGCTGTTAAGATTTTTTTGTTCGAAATTGTGTCCAAAAGCAAGCGTCTTCGGACCAAAAATACTAGATAGTATTTCTAGTTGGGGTCCAATTTACATACAGAATATTACTAATAAAGAGATTTTACATAGTACAACTTCACATGTGTGTATTTATCACCTTTTTTATTTTTATTACTTTCGTTCTGCACTCCGTCTTGACCCTCTGTATCTACAGGCCAATGGAATAATTACACAATATATTTATGACTAATACTACTATGTTATTAGTTCATATTTAAACAAAGAAAGTATATTTTTATTTACATATTTAAACATACAACTAGATATTGTTAGATTATCTAAAAATTCAAGTATAATTAGGTAAAAATATTCTTATTATTAAGGCATTTTGAGGTTATCACAGCATGAGTTCAGAAGAAATAATACCAGTATTGAGAACAGTTAAAGAGGATAAATATATATAAAAAATAATTAAAAAAAAAACGGTAATGAGAACGTTATAGAAAAATAATATATATCTAGATATAACAATAACATAGAATCCAAATAACATGCAACTATCTATTTCCTCTTAACAACGTCGAAATTACACTAGCAACGAAGTCTCTATAAAGTATTTCCCAGAAAGTATCTTCAGTCAAATCTTTGTTTTCGAAGATTACAATACAGACTCTTCTTCCGCTTCCATCTTGGTTACAGTCCACTGATACTTTTCTAAATCCATCTGCTTCACCGTAGTTGACCACACCAAAGTTATAAGTAATCTAAAAACGACATTTCAAAAACATATTTATATTCTATTATTTTCCTTCACTTACAGGACTTCCCGTTCAACGTATATTTGGCAGATGACACCCTGAGGGTGGAAAGTGGGCAGCTCGTCATCTCACCGATACTCATGGAAACAAAATTTCAAGTAGGCATACTTAACGAATGGTTAGACTTAACCAGCACGTAAGTTTCTTTTAATTTTAATAAACAGTCCTTTTTCTTATGGCTTTAAACTATGCAAGTAATATGTTAAGCCATGTTGAACATGGATTTGCAATTTGGACAACAATTAATACACATATTACCACCACCACCACCATTACCATCAGCCGATAGACGTTCACAGCTGGACATAAGCCTCATTCAAATATCCCCACGTCGATCAGTCCTGGGCTGCTTGCATCGCCGGTCACCAGAGGCTGTCGTTTGTAGGCATTCGTATGGGGAGATTTGGGCCATTTCCTACCAAGCTGACCCAATGCGGGTTGGTGGGAGTCAGAGCCTGGTTTGTTGATTAGCTGGCTGCATCAAGAGCAGGTGAGGTTGACTTGGATCTCGTGAGTTGTTGTGCGGGATACCTTGCGCCTAGTATATTATATTTTAATAAAAGTTTCTCACAAGTTCTTAATCGTTAATTGAAGTGAGGATTTTTTTTTATCTAAAGTGGATATAATACTTGACCTTATTTCAAATGGGTTTATAATGAGTCCTTGGTTGATAAAGCGTGATCACCTAGAATACTCCAGCTGTCATATGTTGGTAAACGTAACACACCAAAACTATTACAGCAGCAGATTTAAAATATAGGGGTGGTAGCAAGCCAAGCAGGTCCTAAACAACCCTGCTAAAAAAACTAAATTTCATACCATTGGACCATGAACTCGAAATAGAAACTCTGTGTCATCTCGAAGGTAGATACAGATATCAAGGTGAGATGGTGAAGCCTATTAGGTACCTGTCAGCAAAATTCTGATGAGCTTATGGTCGTTTCAGGTGCACCGGTACTATCGGCACTTGGGAGTGCGGGCGCGTCGCTTCCGGTGCTCAAATTTTACCGCCGGTCGCGACGGGGAAACTGACCAGTAGAAACAGATTCAACTTCAAATACGGTAGGATAGAGATCCGGGCTAAACTTCCGGCGGGCGATTGGTTGATACCAGGTAAAGTTGTACAATAGATCATGCAATCCAGTGCAACTCTTTATGATGATGATCTCTTACCATCACGTTATCACTTGTTAATCTGCTATTTCCGATAGCAATATATATCTGTAGTTGTTTTAATGTCTGAACGTTAACTACATTCATTTTGATTATGAGAGATAAACAGTTGCTCTGCTAAAACAGATGTAGCCTTTGTCGACAAGGTACTAAAAGTAGCTTAGTAATTTTTCTAGCTACAGCATCCTCCAAGGCTTAAATTGTATTTGTATGCCATTACAAAGCGAAAAACCAACTTATGCAGCTACAATCAACATTTATCGCCGAGATCCTTATCATCATGACCTTATCTTTTTGAGTCTGTTGTTGAAATGCCTCAGCTTCAAGCAGTGTGCTGGTAAAGGTACCAAAAATAAACTTCATCTCATCTTTCAATAAACGTTTTATATAAAAGTAAACAATGAATATCTCAATAGGTTCATATTTTTTAACATCATCATTTTCAGAAATTAACCTGGAGCCCAGGGACAAGATTTACGGGAACAGTTTCTACGAGTCGGGGCTGATGCGAATAGCCTTCGCCAAAGGCAATTCTATTTACGCCAAGAAATTGTACGGTGGACCAGTTCTATACCACCAAGAGCCGTACAGGTCTTTTCTACTCAGAGAGAAAATCGGGATCAATAACTGGAACAGAGACTTCCATAACTACAGCCTAGTGTGGAAGCCAGGTGACGAAAATATGATTTTTGAAAGTCCAGAATATATTTTCATTCGGAAAGACGCAGAAGTCTCATGATATGTACCAACTGCGTCAATTGTTTATTTCTTTTATCATTTAGAAATATCTCGTATTACAGGTACTGTCTTAGGAAATATGTTCCACGTCATCAAAATTAGTTAACAAGCTACCCCTCAACCCTTCAAAGCAGAACACAACAATCTGTGCAGATAATATTTATTTTTGTTTATCTCACCTTTCCATCTTTGTGTTTTGAGAAAAAACCAATTTATGTCTTCTAGAAAGGTGAACAATTTGTCTCCCATTGTATATTATAGCAATCTCAACTGGTAATGTTGCAGATGGAATGGAACTGTATGTAGATGGTGATCTATATGGCGCTGTGGATCCTGGGGAAGGATTTTACATTAGCGCTAACCATCACGGGGTGCAACATGCTTGGCATTGGATACAGGGAACAGTCATGGCGCCTTTAGACCAAATGGTAAAAGTTTTGACAAATGATCGAATAAAAGCGTTGTTTCCAGTCTGAAGATAATGCATGATGAGGAGGTTCACATAAACGTCTGTCATTGCATAGATCCCTTTATATGGAGTTAAAGAATAGAAGACTGAAGGCTTTCTTTTGAGGAGATAAAAATAATAGATTAATGTACTCATGTTGCTTTGCAGTTCTACGTATCGTTCGGACTTCGAGTTGGAGGCATCAATGACTTCGAGGAATCTAGTTATAAGCCATGGAGAAACGGCGGCAGTAAAGCAGTGCTGGACTTCTGGTCGGCAAAAGACACATGGTTCCCGACCTGGTCAAATGCCGAAATGAAAATTGATTATGTCAGGATATATGCTCTTTAGAATTCATCAACAACGAACATTTTTTTTAAGGAAAAAATTTTTTTTAATAATTATTTCTAATTTATTGATGTACGTTGCAATGGATACCAAAAATAATATACTTTATTATTACAATTAAGCATTTTAATTATTTAAATTAGATATTAGTAATAATTTATTATATAGCGAAATTTGCAACGTATTTTATAATATCAAAAAGTTATTAAAATATGAACCATTGATAAATATATATATATATATATATATATATATATATGATGATGACGACCAAAAATATTACCCATATTAATTATAAGAGGTTTTTTTATATATACAAAGCGACTACATGTAACCTACACTTAATCTAAGATCGTTCCCTCGTGTATGAGAATCGTGGTCAGGACTTAAATTGCTGTCCGGAGTTGGCGATCTGCTTCCACCAGTTCCTCTCCAGCGCATCTCATACGACTGTGTAAAATTTAGAGGATGAGGATTCATCTCATTCTTCTTAGTCGGTATCACTCTTGACAGAGTAGTCGTGGTCATCACTTTAGGTGTAGGTCGCAAGCTTGACAACACGTCGCCATTCCTCTCTGATGGCCGCCTTCCTAATGCACTCTTATAATAGTAACGATGATGAGCCATTTACTGCCGCCTTTATCTGGTCTGTCCAACTCATAGACGTTCTTGGCCTGGTACCCTGAACCTTTTCCTGGACCACAAGTTGCTTAATAGCTACCTCACCTCGGTGGCATACGTGGTCAATAAAGGTGAGGATACGAGACTGTATCAAAGATGATAAACGCTGTTGGATGACGAGTTTTCGAAGTATAGACTCCGAAGATACTCCGAGCATTCTCCTCCAGCATCACATCTCTAGAGCGTCTATTCTCTTCTTTTTTCCTTCTGCATCCACGTTTCTGCGGCGTGCAAGAATTTGGGGAATACAAATGCCCGAACTAGCCGGATTTTGGTGGCTCCGAGTCACCTAATGCTAAATGGTAAATCGTGACATGATGCAACTTTAGAACTCTATATAAGGATATAGGAAATCACTCTCAGGTGTAAGAAGTAAACTTGTGATCGTACAGTAATAACCTACAGGTGGGTGTGGCACAGGAAGTGTCACTAGAAATAGTTGCTGAGATAACACCTGTCATGGACCGTGGCATTGAACGAGTTAGAAAAATTAATTAACACTAGTATTTGTTATTTTAACTATAATTATTTTCTTTCTAATTATTGTATGTGTATTCTTTAGCAATGTCATTCGAGCCCTTAAATTCCCCTTTTTTATACTCCTCTGTTTAGGTTTTATCAGGTTTTATCAATCACAATATCTATTTAATTATCCAATCTTTTTAACTACCTTCACTTCACCGACTTACCACATCTGGAGTAGCTCCTACTCACTTCTTTTCTCAATTTATTTTAGCTCTGATTCTTCCAATCAATCAAAGAATTGATTGATTTAATATTTTTTAATCGCCATACATCAGTTAAGCGATGATTATGTTCATCACTTACAATCATCACTTACAGTATAAACCTGTCCACAGAACTGTTCACCCTAATGGCACTAATTAAATTGTCTTTAACAGTTGCGGCCGAAGCTTTAATTATAATCGACAACCATTTAACCCAGGTCTTCGCAAAGTGGTAGAGGTGTTGTAATGCTCAAACAGTTTAACCTTTAACAAACATTTTCTACTTTAAAACAGTTAATATCTAACGAATTTAAAATGAACAGTTCTAGTAAAACATTCATCACGTTAATAAGTCTATGGGTGATATTTTTTTTTGGAAATGCATACGGATTAGATTCAGTTAATCGATCCAAACGTCTAGCATCTGGTAAAGTATTACCTGTCATTATTAGTAAATTTTTAAACATCATGAAGAAATCTTTTTGGTCCAAGCAGACTGTTTATACGGGTCCAAATAGATGCCATCCGATGGTATGTGGCACTTAAAGCGATGATACAAGCTTAAACTTCTCTTCAGTCACTTAGTGGTAATATGGAAACTCGTGTCAATCTCTGGACTAAGCGGACCAATATTTTCTCTAGCTGTCTTTCAGAACATAGTAATGTATATGCACTGTATTTTACAAATGCTACAACTGCCTTCTGTTCGGCATGTGGATTCTGCTACATCTTACAATAAATTTACTTTGTTCATATCCATTATGATTTCAGGTAAATCTGATCGTAAAAATGACAGTAAAAAATTACGAAAGACAGCTTCAATCTTAAATGAAAGGACCGGTAATTGGATTTATGTTCACATTATCATATATAAGTTCAACTATTACCACTACAATGGTTTAACACTTGACAATGATGAAGTATACACACTGCTCCAAAACTGCTATTCTCTTCCTTTAGTCTGTTGTTTTTATTTATATTAGGAAGCATAAAATGTTATGCAACAGGTAACATTCTTCCAGCGTCCTGGTCTAAAATAAGAACCTGCTAACATCGTGAGCGATGTCGAAGAATGTCTAGTAAATTACATCACTGCATCTATTCCTACCGCCAAGTAGTAGTATGCAAATATTAACCAATAAATTAGTCTTATTTATAAGGAAATGTGATGAGATGTATATCACCCTAACTAGTGACTGATTGTAATGAAAAGAAGTATGATTCATTATATCATCTTCTAATTCATTCTTAGGTAAAATTATAATAGAAATAGTTAATACTATGGTGTAAAAATCAAACGATCATGAAAAATAATTTGTAACTTATTACTACCCCCAAACTAAAAGGACAAGTTTAGATAACTGCGGCTAAGTACATGCTATAGATAAAAATAATGATATCTACTTTCAGATGACGGTTGTCAATCGTTATTTTGTAGAGTATTTGAGAGAATTTCCCAACAGACTCTAGAACTCACTTCTATTACCATTTACATTTTTATCTACACATATATTTCCCAATTTTACTGAAAACTTAGCGATACAAAACAGTATTAAAACATTCCACAAACGATGATGAGTGATAATCAGGCAGTAATTGGGGAAGTAGAAATTATCCTGATTCTGCTAAGATCACAGTCGATATCAACATATGTATGTTATGAAGGTGTAAGCAGGGAATCTATGAAAATCTCCACGAGCTAACAGATCTGTCACCATTAATCCATTATGAATTGTCAATTAATGTTCTTCAATGTCCTTGTGCAGAACCAGAATCATATGTACCTTCGAGGCAAACGATAGATGCGATCAGAAACTACATGCGGTCGTCGGATTTCGAAAACTGCATGAAGTCGGAATCCGAAACACCAACGCCGGGGTTCATTTGCAAAGGGCAACTACTCTTCGAAGACGATTTCAATTCCGATCTTACTGAGGACAGCATTTGGACGCCGGAAGTTAGGATGCCAGTACCGCCGGTAAATTTCCAATTTTTCAAATTATAGTAATTAACTCTTTACAAAAATAATTATAATATGAATTCTCTTACCATAGCAACCGCATAAATAATACCAAATGAAAATATTTATAACAGTTCATTAGTAATAAAATGGTGGAGAATCTATGAAATTAAAAAAATAAATAACCTTTCACCATCTATAGATCATTAGACTTCAAATGGTCATGTGCCCTAGTTTTCACGTGATTGACGAAATCGCAATAACTGTTGCAAAATACATAGAACATTTACTATATTTAGATCAAGGAATGTGTTAAATAGTTTGTTATATAGTAATATAATAAAAAACAAACATACTTACATTGTTTTAAAAAAAACTATAGATCAAGGTCTAACTTCAAAATGTATTCCGCTTTGTTTTTTTTTTGTTTCATCATCTGTATAGTATTTTAACTTTTATTGTATAGTTGTTTGATTATTTACACTACCGCAGTTAATTTTATTTTAATGGATATTAATTTGTTATTACATTTAAATTATGTTTTATAAAGTTTTTAATGACTTTTGTATGATCTGTAACAGCCACAGAACTAATTTAAAAAGGAATTAGGTTCAAACATTTCCAAATTTCTAGATTTAATTATATAGTCTTCTTCTTAGCGAATGTTGGCTGTGAATGATTCAAACCCTGATGTTCAATTTGCAGAAACAGGTTAATCTCTTAATCCATACTTAAATTTGTTTAATATAGCAATGAAACTGTTGCTTCTGGTAAGTGTACGTACTCATCGAACTCTTCCACAACTATGTTAGATAAGTTTAATAGATCTATCGGATGTTAGTTTGATGCGTAATAAGATATATTGAATACTTACAGGATCATTCGTTTAACCTGTACGAGAACAGAGCAGTGGTGAGGAACGGTCAGCTACACATCACTCCGATAACATTGGCGTCTAAGTATGGAACCGATTTTCTTAGACGATCGTTATCCTTACGAGAGAGGTAAGAATTTGTGACAGGACATAAAAATGGAAACAATTTTTTATCAGCCATTTTAATGCGCTTATGTCTGTCGATGATCGCTTTTATTTGTTAACTGTTTATTTATCATTTCTTTGTTACACTTTATCTAAGCAATTTTCTCTTGCACAATAGACTGATTAGCCATCAGTTCTATTTAATGAATAATAATTTGTTAGGGTGCCAATAGTGGTTAGATTTTGGATAACTTAATCCTACCAAGCTTTCAATTCAATTCTAAGCTTCTCAAGTAACCGTCCTGCGATCATCTTATTCTATGTTGATCATGGTTGAATTTGTAACTAAAACAAGAGACTCCTCTGTTTCGAGATAAATTTCCAGATATATATCCTCTCGATACTTGATTAGAAGAAGTCTCTATTTGTTGATTACTATTACGTCCTATAATTACTCGTATAAACAGTTGCACAGGTTCGACGCACGAGGAATGTTTCATGGAGGCGTTCGGACCACAAATTCTACCACCAACCATCACAGCCAAAATAACGACGAAGAGGTCGTTCAGTTTTAAATATGGGATGATCGAAGTACGAGCAAAGATGCCCTCTGGAGATTGGCTTGTACCTTGTTAGTATCACTTTGGCGAACTTAGTGTTGTGGCGGTGGAGTGCGATGTCATGGTAGTGCGGTGACTGTACAACTTGCGTGAACATGCGATATCCGCCGACCCTCTATTGGCGAGAGGGGTGGATAAACTGTTTTGAATTTGTCTTTGTTAGATGTGGTCCTGAGTCACTGCTGTATAAACATTAGGGTTGTTTATGTTTGTGTTACAGTGTCGGTGAATCTCACCAAACACAAATTTGAGTTGATCTTTAATTTAAACAGCAAAGGGTGTAAATGGCTTAAGATTTGAAAAGTGGGTTGAATCTTGCCCCGTTTACGTTAGGATTGTCCGTTAAAACCCGACGGATATGATGTCTCAACAAAGATACATTATTAACGATAATCGTTTTTGTTTATTGGACATAATAAAAGTCTCAATTTTTTTTATCAATCGCCGCCATTTTTATTTTTTTTTTATATTATAAAGCAACGACACGAGCGGGACGTTCACCAGATGGTAAGTGATACACCTGCCCATAACACTGTGGTGCTAGTTGGGATAATGTTGTGCCCGTTGCTTTGAGACATATGTTGAGTTGCGTTACTCCAGTAATAAAGTATTACTACTGCGGTAATGCAACCTAACATCTCTGTAGATAGTAAACTACAGCGCCGTTCAAATTGGAGCACAGTAATATTTGCACAGTTATCTTTGGCGGTAGAAGTAGGAGCTGCGGTTCATACCTTGACGGTCTCCGGCAACAAAGACCTATCACCAGTAACATTTGTATATCTCCCATTTTATATCGAATATGCATAAGATTTGTAATAGTTTTTTTCATTACCGTAGTAATTCAACTCGAACCTCGTGATAATATGTACGGATCATTAAATTATGCGTCCGGTTTGATGCGAGTGGCCTGCGTCAGAGGAAATCTTGAATACTCCAAGAACCTATACGGCGGAGCCATCCTGAGCGAAGCGAACCCATTAAGGTGAACAATGTTAATACAATTGATTAACAGTTTTTTTAATTATTCTTATCAATAATAGCTTAATGGATATTCAGTATTCGTAATCTTTAGCGTATGATTTTTTGTCTCCATAGCCATTTGAATTTTGTTATTAATATAAATATGTGTTAATAAATCATTATTATATATTACATTAAAACTATACATATATATATTATATATATAATATGTGTGCAATATATAACACTTAAATGATTGTGTTTTTAGAAGCGCTTTCGTTCGCGAAGCACACGGCATCCATCAGTGGAGCAAGGAGTATCACATTTATACATTAATATGGAAATCGGGTAAGTTTAATTTGGGACAAAATCCTACAAATCAACCGGTTTTAGTAGACATTTCTTTTTTATTCAATTAGGCAACAAGCGGGACATTCACGTGATGAAGATGTTGAGTGTCGTTACCCCAGTAACTACAGCACCCATCAAACCAGAATAAATTAATATTTGCACGCTAGTGTTTGATGGCTGAAATAGGAGCTGCTTTGTTACTCACGCAGTCTCCAGAATGAGAGACCTACCACCATTAATATTGGACTGTTGATACTTAGTGTAGTAGGAAGAAAGAAGCTGAAGGAGACCAGCACCTTTACGCAAGGAAAATACCTTCGAAACTTTATCCCTGTCCTGTGGGGCTCAAATCCACGGATGGCTCTTTCCATCTCTGTCATGGTAAAAGGAGAGGAGCGTAGTATTGTTTGTCGGCTGCAATAGGCGCTGCGGTGGTACCCATCTAGACGGTCTCCGGCACCAGAGATCTACCACCAGTAAAAAATATTATTCAAATCTTAAAAAAAAAAATTGTAATTCGCTTACATTATTCCAGATGGATTAAGTATGCATGTGGACGGAAAGTTTTATGGTATGATTCAGCCTCCTAATGGATTTACCGAAGAAATAATTAAATATAACAACACGGCACCCACTGCATGGCTGAAAGGTGGTCTCCTTGCTCCACTTGATGAACTGGTGAGTAAATTTGGTGATCGTTACACTCGTGATTTTGTGTGATCCAACAGAGAGACCCTGTCCACCTTATCTGAAATGATGATTATACTACTTTAACAAGTAAAAATCTGTAGCTCTCTTCTTTTTTTCAATTTTAAGTATAATATAAGTTTAAAAAATAGAAGAGATAAAACCTTGGAAGATCCTCAGGGTCCATGTTCAACTAATAAATTTATTTCTTTAGACTATAGAGAGAGTAGTCCACTCATAGGAGTGGTTTGAACAACTGGTATTTTTGATTGAATGGCACTGCAGCTAGGGTAATCACCAAGTTATACTTCTCAACTTATGTTAGTTTTATATACCTTAAGTAAGGCTTCGCCCAAGTTATTATAAATAACTGCAGCGGTTATAAAGAATGTTCTTACAGTTCTACGTATCCCTCGGGCTCGATGTCGGCGGTGTCCACGAATTCCCGGACACCCCGTTCCCGTCGAAGCCCTGGAACAACACATCTCACAAACCCATGCTAGAGTTCTGGGAAGGCCGCGATTCCTGGTACCCTACCTGGGCAGACAGCGAGTTCATCATCGACTACATCCGGATTTACGCTGTTTAGTGATATAAAACAAATTTGCTTTCGATTTCATATCTAATCGATACATTCGATTCCAACTCACCTATTAATGTTAATCGATTTATTAAGTACTTAATATAATTATTCGGTATGGAGTTATAATAAATTTAATGTATGATTTTATTGTATTATTACTGGTGGTTAGGTACGACATCACTGTGCTCCGTTTCGAAGGACGTTGTAGCTAGTGTACTGGGAAAGAGAATCTTAATATCTTATGTCTCACGATGTCTTATGTATCATCCTAAGTAGCGCCCTGTTATGGGCATATCATTTACCATCAGCTGAAGGTCTCCCTCGATTCGTCGCTTTGTAGAATAATAAAAAAAAATTATATATAATTTTTGTGAATAAGTTATTTCCTATATTGTTGTTTATGCGTGTATTTGTATAATGCGATAACAAACCGCATCGAAACGTAAATTGTACCCTCATGTACAATACGGATGCAACTGCATAAGGTCACGATATTAAGTCATATAAAAAATCTTCTTTCTATTATAAATTACTTTTATATTAGTAGATAACATAAATTTTGTTTATATACACCCAAAATATATTAGAGATACTATAACATATTAAAAATAAATATACATGCGGTTGATTTTCGTAAATAGGGGACTTACGTAGACATACACCCTTGATTATATGTTTTGAATTATCTCTTAAGAAAGATATCAATTTTTATTTTAAATCTTAAGACTACATTATGTATATAGGTAAATGTATAAATTATATTATATTAATATATAGATATGTGGATACATTTCAAAGTATTAAAGAGTTGGCATATAAATGTATGAACAATATAACTATAACGTTTTATGTATTTCCTTTTTCATTAATATGTATTTCCAATAATTAAGTATATATAATGAAGTAGAACATAATGATTTTATAAAAAGATTTAACTAACAGGAAATAAATTATGTTAGTGTAAATATTCTGACAACCTTCACAAGTTATTTCGAGAAAAAATACTAACTGTTGATGATGATTGAAGCCTTAACTCCTATAGAGACAGTGTCGATACAAATGAACTGTTCAATATATACTACTAGTACTGTGAATAAATACTAGGTATTTTATCGCTGGAAAGAGTCAATATTTATCCAGCACGCTGGCCAAGCGGGGATGTACGTATGTCCACGGACGCTGTTCTTGAAACGCACATCGGATTCCTCACCATGTTTTCGTTTAACCGGAAGCTCATCCGTTTCGAACCTGCTCTTATTGGAGACCACCATACAAGCTATATAAATAATTATTAGTTATACAAATATTTAAATATGTCAACAATCTAATTTTTTGTCATTCTCCCTAAGGTACGAGGTCAATGACCTCGGTTACCGGACTCCTCTGTAGATACTCGCAACACTAGTATTATTATATCTTTCTCTTACTCTTACTATTTGATATTTTACAACATATTATTTACAGATATTTTCATTACATCTACTCTATATACAAATAAACTTCAACAGGATAATATTTTTTTTGTATTATATATGAAATATTTATAATTAAATTACATTACCACTCTACGAACTATAATACTAATAAATATGGTAGGTTATTGCCGAATATATATAACATAACAGTTTTATTTATTTGTATATTATTGCCTATGATATAACTAGTATATATAATAGTATATTAAATATTAATTAAATATTATCAGGTTATTGACTTTTAATCATTATTTTCATAACAATAAATTTAAATATTTTAAATCAAGTAGTCAATATCAAAATCAACTCATTACTAATTTAAGTGGAAGGAGGATAACGAATTAAGTACTGATGGTAAGTCTTTGGGGGTCAGCTCTGTAGTCTCGGACTAGTAAGAATAGGACTAAGGTAAGACCTGCTTGTTATATAAGGCGACTGAATGGGTCTAGGAGTTTCGCGGGCCTTGGCAGGGTGGAGGTGCTTATCCCTCAATGAGCGAGTCTGCGTGGGACAGCGTATGGCTCAGCGATGGTGAATAGGAGGTTATACTCCTCAGAGACGTGTTCACACAAAGTGTAGATAGGCACTGACGCGTTCTATGAGAGATTCCGGAGCATCTCCGAATGCACTGCTGCAGACCACCGAAGAGGTTTTAGTGAGTAAGAATATCATATAACCCTGACTTTCCCCTGAAACAGGGTATCTTTCGATGATTTCCACACTCGAAACAAAAAAAAAGGTTTGTGGGGGTGCGCGATGTCGGGGTAAGTCAGTCCAGTGGAAGTGTCGGTGGTGGGTTGTGATTAAGCTCTAATAGTGAAAGAAGACCGATTAAGTTGAAGTTCGGTTAGTCTTTAACGAGAAGTTCTCTTCAGTTGTGATCTAGTAATAGAGGACAAAAGACTGACTTTAGATGTTTCGGTAAAATTAAAAAAAAAAAAACAGAGGGTAGGTCTGTGTTGCTGACGACCGCCAGACTCTATTACAACATTATTACTTCGCATCATCTTCTGTCAAGTGACTGTGAGGTTTTTGTTGGTAAAAAACCGAGGAGTATACCACGACAGTACATTTTTTTTTAATTCTACGAAGCGACGAAACCGGCGGGTCGATCACCTGATGGTAAGTGATACTATACACAGCTTGTTATTGTGCTCCCCTCATAGAGATAAGATGAATCCATTACCACAGTAATTTCATCTTTACACCGCCTTTCAAACCGGAACACTGTAATGTTTGTACACTACTGTTCAACAGAACGGTCTCCGGAAATAGAGACCTACTACTGGTAAAACATAATAAGTATTTAATTGATATATTTTTTTTATTTTAGTTGTTTGAGACCCTGGATCTAATATAATGTAACAAAAAACTCAAAAAACCTGGGATACAATGATAATTTAATTATATATATAAATTTCGAACATCCTGTATACTGTCTATACTGTGGGGTGTATAGGGTTTCGCTCAACATCTTACGGAGCTTAAATCAACCCCAGCTGTACGCAGTGCACCCTTCTATAACCAGCCAGGGCCAGCATGGTACAGCTAGTTCCCAATTCTCTCTCAATGAGGATCCTTGAGGGAGGCCTATGCCCAACAGTGGGCGTTATTCAGCTGATAAGAAGTATACTGTCATGTGCATGATGGTCGTCGTGTTTGATCAAAGCGATTTGATTTGTTTGACCAGCCATAGCAAATCATTTTAATAATAAATCACATTGAAGGCAAAACCCATTAAGAGGAATCCCCCTTTTTACAAGGCTTTAGGTTTTTTCAATATTCCGGTTTGAAAGACTCGCGAAACTACCGGATTTTTTTCCTTCGGAAACCTTCGCCACGAGCGAGACATTCACCTGATGGTAAGTATCACACGTGGCCGTAACAACGTGGCGCAAGTTATGATGCTATACTCAGCATCACATTGTGTTTTGAAACATAAGAGGTTCGGTCTCGTTACTCCAGTAATTTCTATATCTATAACGCCTTTCAAACCGGAAAACAGTAATGTTTGCACACTATTGTTTGGTGACTATTAGAACACTGTTACTGGACTGTTGATACTTAGTACAATAGAAAGAATGGCGATGATGAAGACAAGAACTCTTACTCGGGGTAAAATACCTTCGAGACCGTATTCCTGTCCTCGTGAGGTTCAAAGCCACGATTGCAATTCTTACCATCTGTGTCATGGTAACTGGTAAACCCCTATCCTTGCCAGTACTGCTCCTTAGATTCGGATGCTTACTTCACATTTCCAATCACAGGGCTCCTATGTGTAAATGTGGTGGTAGAGTTCATACAGTGGTTTATTTTTTGGGTACTTCTCACCTTAATCATGCCAGCTAAATCACCAATGCTGGCAACACAGAAAAGTCAAAATATTCTGGATGCGTCACCATCCTTGACATTATATTCTCAGGATATTAAGAATAGAACTAAAGTAGTTTTTGCCTATTATAGTAGGTGAATAAAGTATGATTTGGAGTATTTTAAAGCTGGTAACCATATTGATCTTTAGGCGAGAAAGATGACGACGAATAGATGACCCCGTGGGTTTTCCGAGGGTGCTGAAGGCTTCGGGATTCCGTGAGGCTTGTTTAACAGGTTGCTAGAACGTCCCGCAGATGATTCCGGATTTCAAATATAGTCCTGTCTTTATCTTACCGCCAGCAGTTGACGGTCTTCCGAAGATATCTTCCTGATAGAAAAATAAGACAACAATAGATCAACAATATTAAATAACCACTGCCTTCATACTGAAGTATTGTAAAACGGGTTTTTTTTTTCATCTAAACACAACCTTATAATGCGCGCTACAAGTGACAGGTAGTTTAGTAGCTCGGTGGACTGGTCCGTGTGTGCGTTACGATCGCGTTTAAGATTAAACAATCAGACAAACATAATGTTTTCGTATAATTGCTGTGATGCTCGTCGTGTAAACATGTCACCTTCCGTCCGTCTGTTTTTATTTCTTTTTTTATATATAACTACAATAAACTGTTACGAAGTACCGCCGGCGAAGTTGGAAGCGATACATCCTAAAGGATTACGCGTGTCTGTTCCCGGTACGTATACAAATCGTTTTATATCTCTTCAATATCTTTTTAAAAAGTCCTAACGCTTCATTAATTCAATACTTTTTTTAAAGAAATTAACAATAGTTACTACGATTTTTTTGTTATGAATTATCCTACAGTTAATATGTAAGACTTTAAGCAATCTAGATTTAAAGTTAGCGACTTGTATAATGTTTTATTAAATGTCGTCAAAGTATCACCTCGAAAAAACCGGCTAGATTATTTACTTAAAAATAATCTCAAATATAAAGTTATTATCAACACATACATAATATATTTTGGTATGAAAAAAATGTTAATGTATTGTACAGATTGTACGGATTCCAAAAAGTCCGTGATCTATAGATCTTTAATTTCATTTCGACTTATTAATGTTGATCGACTGTGAAGGTCAAAGTGATTATCGTTCGGCCATCGGCGGCGTACCGAATTACTATTCGTGAATTATTTTTTACTCATCAATAATTTACGGTATTACTAATTAATTTATTGCTTCGCTATCATGACATGTTTAATGTCAAATCTCATACGTATCATCATTGAAACATTCTCAGGTTCAAACCTTGAACCACTGTTGATAAAACTCTGTTTGTATAAGCTGTAATTGTGTTTATAACAAATTATTGTACAGTAACATTCTGTTACAGCAGCTTTTATTGTTGTAATCGAAACAATAGTTTAAAGGTTGATAAATATTTATATGTAGAGGAGATATTCAGAGATTCATTGACTCTTCACGAGATCTCCGAAACTATTAGACGTAAAGCCTTAAAATATGGTAGAGATATATTGCTTCTGCCATTTAGAGGTCCGCTAGGAACGGATTTTTCAGAATTCTTACCCCAAAGGTAATCGGGGGGTGGCAATAACGGGACGGAGCACTGCAGGCAGGGCGGTAAGTTGCCGCTAAGTCGAAATGTTTCTAACAAATTTCACATCTAATTATTAAATCTTGATGATTAAGAAATGAAGAGAGGTATGTTTACATTCAAAGGTATTTTGATGATCAATTATTACGTCTGTGAATCTCTTTAGAACATTTAACTATTATAACTGATTTTCTCTTAGCACAACCAAAATAGATCAACCATTAGTCTACTGCTGTTCCACTGCTGGACATAGGGCTCTCCCAAAGATCTCTATAACAGTCAATATGGTCTCCGGTAACGCTGGGCATTTGGAGCCGTCGTTGTTATATGGAAGACTTAAGCCATTTCCCACCACGCTGGCCCAATGCGGGTTGGTGGGAGCGAGAGCCTCGTTTGTTGATTAGAAAGGTGCACCACGAATAGGGGAGGTTGGCTTGGGTCCCATGAGTTTTTGTGCGGAACCTCTTACACCCACAGCATAGTCAATATTTTTTTAAAAAAGGAAATAAAAATTATGACTTCACTCACGGAAACAAAGGATTAAAAGAAATATTTATATACATTTATGGATATGCTAACGTTAATCTAAACAATAATTAAAAATTAATTCAAATACAGATATATAGGAAAATGGACGATACACGTCCATCGGTCGAAATGATAATGATACAGAAATATAAGAAATTATCAAACTCATACAACGTCCACGAACCAGAAAGTTTAAGACTTTATGCAAATACTTGATAGAAGTTATTTTGATTTAAAGTAATAAAAATAAATTTTAACAACGGGAAGTATTGTCATCAAACAATTAAGTTATCTTACAGGAAACAATTCAATACTGACTTTACTTCTGCGGGAGAAAGAGAGCTTATCCTTGATAATGTAACGAAGGGATGGAGAGACATTGAATTCGAGCAATTTTATATTGAATACTTGAGGGTGTTTTAAAGAAGTTTAAAGGGAAAGGTCACTTGTTATACTTTGCTTCGACAATGTGATCAGATTTGTAGATTATTTATATTGATTTAATTAGTATATTTTATTTATTGTATTCATAGTATTTTTCGGATCAAGAAATACGCGCTAGAGTCATATTTACGGAAATGCAGTACTAAAAGTTTGAACAGTATTGATCAACGGCAAAAATCATTACATTAATTATCTCAGCAATGTATATAGCAATAAATAAATAATCAAGTCTCAATCAATACACGTGTATAGAAAAATTTATTTATCGAAGGTTGAAGACAGTAATCCATAAAGTTCTGGACCTAATAGTGAACTTAACATCTTGTATCTGAGTAAAATTAAAAACTGATAAAACTCTTAAAATTTAGACAAACATCACAATCTAGCTTAGTCCGACTAAATATTACTAAGAGCTGTAAATACAATTTGTTGTATCTTAGTGTCTATCTCCATAAAACATCTAATTTCGTGTCATTTTCACTACTCACAATAATATTTTTGTAGTATAAACTTTACTACGCTTTTATTAAATGATTGCGATTTACAGATGATGGCTATAGTATATTCGCTTTTCATGGGAAGCTTAATGAAGAAATGGAAGGTCTTGAAGCCGGACAGTGGTCACGAGATATAACGAAGGCCAAAAACGGCAGATGGACATTCAGAGATCGCGATGCGTCATTAAAAATCGGTGACAAAATATACTTTTGGACTTACGTCATCAAAGATGGTTTGGGGTACAGACAGGACAATGGTGAATGGACCGTGACAGGTAATTCTCACAAGTTCATCTAATTTCCAAATAAATTGATTTACCCAGAAAATTGTTTAGCAGAAGCGATTTGAGTCTATTTCCAAAGAATAGTAATCTAATGGATCAATGACTATGTAGCAATTAACGTAAAGGATCGAAAATAACACTTAGCCTTTAACTTGAATCCGGTTTAATGTTTTAGTTGTACCGGTTCTCACAAAATATTTTTTTTGTATATGCTGAATAAGATATCACATATACTTGACTTTTATTTTAAAAAAATAGATAGTTGTAAGATCTAAATAATCAGCGGTGATAAAGCTGTCTACATCATAGTTATCGTGTTTAGTATTTCGAAATATATATTATAATAATTTCTAATTTGTTAATACAGGCTTCGTTGACGAAGAAGGAATACCAGTTAATGTCAATGGCACTGCAATAGACACTACTACGCCAAGTCCACAAACTGAATCTTCCTCACAGGCACCTACACAAGTTCCCCAAGGTACCACAAATCAACCAACGGAGTATCCCTGTGAATTATCAGAGTCCAAAGTATCAATGCCGGGATTTGTTTGCCAAGGGCAACTCCTTTTCGAGGACAACTTCAACGGTAACATTGAATCGGGACAAGTTTGGAAACACGAAATCAAATTCCCAGGGGAACCTGTAAGTATAGTAAAAAAAATTACTTTAAAACCCTTCTTCGACTACTTTTTTTAATGGTATCAATGTAAAATTTTAAAAATTCGTAGATCCATTCGCATTGACTCATAACATTCCTGTTTTAGGATTTTCCATTTAATATTTACATGGCTGAAAAGAATATTCAAGTAAGCGATGGTCAGCTTGTAATAAAGCCAATCACACTGGAATCTAAGTACGGAGAGGACTTTGTCGTACAAGCACTTGATCTTACTGCCAGGTAAATATTGGTAAACTTCGTTAGAGATAAATTTGCGAGATGTGAAAAAAAATGCTGTTCAATTAAACGTTAAATGAAATGAGGCGTCTCTTAAAGATACTTCTTGCACAATTTACTAAACTTTAAAACCAAAACTTTAAAAATCTTGAATTTATTTTCTGTTTAGCTCATAAACCCCAATTTTTATTACCAGATGCACGGGTGTTCTGGGCACTAATGATTGTTACCGTGAAGCATCGGGTTCTGCTATTCTGCCGCCTATCATCACGGCAAAGATCAACACTAAGAACAGATTCAGCTTCAAATATGGAAAAGTGGAAGTCGGCGCACGAATGCCGTTTGGTACCTGGTTATATCCTGGTAATTTCTTCTTGCTTCTAAATCTTTAGTCAATGATACAAAACGTCTCAAAGTGAGAAAAAGGAATAATTTTTAAACCATCAATCTTGAGTTACAGTTTGAATTTGTTATTATTTTCTTCTTAATGCCGTTCTGTTCTTGGAATAGTTTTAATATGTAATACAATAATTTACAGAGATACAACTGGAGCCCCGCGACAACGTTTATGGGTCTAGAAATTATGCTTCTGGTTTGCTACGCATTGCCAGTGTAAAAGGCAATTTGGAATATTCTAGGGTGCTCAGTGGTGGTCCAATTATGTCTGAGGCAGAGCCTTACAGGTGGGTTTACTGTCTGTAGTGCTCATTGTCGAACATGACGTCAATCTATGAAGACTATCATTATGAGTACACAAATACTCATTGCAACACTATCTGTTTTTTACTTGCTTGCTAAAAAATAATACTCCCACGTCGTCGTCATCGTCACGTTCACCTATTGTTGTCCATTGCTGATCACGTCTTACTTATCAACTTCTAATGCAACTTGTTCAACCCTGATGAAAATAAGATTAATAGTATTTTAGTCTATATTTGTTTATGTATTAAAAATAATTTTGTTTTCTTTTGTAGGTTTGCACATCTTAAAGAAAAAATCAGTAACAATTATTGGGCTAGTGTTTTTCATAACTACACCTTGGTATGGCGTCCAGGTAAAGAATTAATTATCATAATTTTTTTAATCAAAACTCTGTAGAGCTAGTATGTACTGAAATACTGAAAACAATAAAAAGCGGTATTTAGCAACTTCAACAAAGAGTTCTTCTAGTATAAGTAAATAAGGTTGTTAATGAGGATGATATATATGCAGAGGGTTGCGAAGTGTAATTTATTTGTAAACATTTTTGATCATAATAATTGTTTTAGATGGTATATCTTTATTTGTTGATGGCGAGCAATATGGAGAAGTGACTCCTGGAAATGGTTTTGCTGAAGGTGGGAAGAAAAATAATGTATCGGCTGCACCACAGTGGGAGAAGGGCACCATCATGGCACCCTTCGATGAGTTGGTAAGACATGAAGATACAGCACTCATTTCATACATGTATAAATATGTTGTTATCAAAACGAATGGTGGAGGGGTATATTTAAGGGATATAGTTGATTTAAGCGGAACAATAACAAATTATACATTTTTCGTAATTAAATTATTGTTTTCAGTTCTATATGTCACTGGGTCTCAGCGTTGGAGGTGTTCACGAGTTTCCAGATACAGCTGACAAACCTTGGATCAACCGTTCACCTAAAGCTATGTTAAACTTCTGGAATTCCCGCGATCAGTGGTTGAACACTTGGAATTCAGATTTCAATTCTCTTGCGGTCGACTATGTACGAGTGTATGCATTATAACAGGTAACATATATCTTCTTGAATATTATAAAATCACAATGTTTCAGATTTTTGTTAAATCAGAATTCTAGTATTCTGTTACTTTGCATTTACTTCCAAAAATAGTACTTTCTAGAAGAAAATAAATACTTTGCGCTGACATTTGAACCTGAGATTTTAACGACAAAGAAAGTTTGTTATTGATTAATATTTTACTTTGTTATATTTAATAAAGTCTTTAAGAGTAATACTTTATTTATTGTCTGCATTATTGTAACCCTAATTATTCCCCTTTTTCTTCTCGAGTTACTTATTCTTAAGTTTCTTTTTAATATCAAATGTAAAGCAAGACAATTCAAGGCTCTAAAGAAGCAACTAACATATAAATAAAATTTTGTTAAATTATCAATACCTGTTACTAATTTTAATTTCTCTATTCTTTTCTTCAGTACTGAGTTATGGAAACAATTCACAAATTACAATGTGATTTAAACTTAAGCCAGCGATGATCTGAGAAACAAGAGGAGCACTAAGTTTAACAAATAAAATGATAAAGTTTTATTCTACAAAGTTATTGTTTAAATGGCTCGCCAAATTTTTGTTACTTTAAGAAATAGATTTTATAACGTAGCCATTTAATTTAATCACCTAATCAATTAAGCCATCGTTACCTGGGACGCAGTTCAACTTTGTGATGTGATTGGATAAGACAAAAATTTAAATACACGTAAAACAAACCATTTTAACACTAGACTATAGACGCGTGGTCCTCGAACCCATTATCCATTAAGCGGTGTAAGTCGCTAATTTGATTAGCAAAATAAAGTATGATTAAGGAACAGCCCAATAAACAAATTAAAGAATTATAGTTCTTATAATTTACCCACTACTGGGAGGGATCATCTCTGACAAGGCGATACTAGAGGCCGTTCTGTCATAAAACTCAAGGCAAATGTGGTGGATATCAAACATGTCCACGACCAAACCAGCCTTTTCTGCTATCAAAGGGTAAAGTGATCTAGAGCTCCGATTTAGGAAACCGAAAAAGGTTAATAATCTAATTGAAAGTGCATGTTATCAAACTTTTATAAATTGATAACCTGTACTTTAACCCTCAGGCATGAAGAAGCACGACAAGATGAATGTAAACTCTGATAACCTTGTTATTGGTAATTCCGAAAAACGCACGCAGATAACCCTGTGGTCAAATTTTAAGTTAAGACTCCAAAAACTGGTGGTCCGATATTAATAATATAGCAAGGAAATGTTTACTTGAACGTAAAAATTTAATGATAAGCATAAAATTCATATTGACTAGTTAATCTATTCGGTGCAAGTAATAAACGGCCAATAATTGATAAGAAAGTGCATAATCAGTCAGCTATATGACCCCATGCTAAAGTATATAAGCATGTGTACGATAATAGGTAACAAACTTATGGAGGCCCGTTATCAGGTGTGTGCTAATATTTAGATGATGACTTCGTAAATATGTCGTATAATATTTTCATCGAACAATCAACAAGATGTAATTTTTTGGTATTCAAACTAAATAATTATCATCTTTATCCAATAGGCGTCTATTACTGGACATAGGTCTCCTCCAAAGATCTCCACTTCTATCAGTTCTGCGCTGCACGCATTCAGCGGCTTGCTGACCTTCATCAGTCGCCAGGCACTTAGGGGCCGTCGTGTAAAGTAGATCATATGGGGGAATTTGGGGTATTATCTTACTAAATATTACATGGTCTTAATTTAACGTGCGATGTGATAATGAGGCCGCTGACCCTTGCACGGATTTGGACCAGAGATCCTTTTCTCTGTATTACAAGGTAAGCTTACCAGTAGACTACGGAGACAAATAAAATGTATATAGAAGTTTTACTTTCCTTATGTCAAATTTTGCTTCATTTTAATATTTGTGTGTTAGAATGTGTGCGTGCGTATTTGTTGTGACTTTTGTGACTTTGCTGCCATAAAAACTTTGCTTTGTCAACCACTGCTAGATATGAGTCTTCCCGATTGTCTTCTACAAAATTCAATTCCTCAGGTTTTTGCACCTACTCGACACCCAGAGTTTCATGTGGGAGACGAGTTAGAATATTCCACGGCTACACTCCCTTTGGCGTATAAAAGGCGACTAAAGAAGGAAAAACCCCTGGGAAAGGTCAGCCTAATATTTTTGCGAATGGACTAGCATACCCTGTTAGCAAATTCATCTATCCGATGAACACGGGTTCGTGCGCTCGAAAACTACAGCTGTTACTATTTTTTCTTCAACGTTATTACAAGTATCCTGTATTACCCGTTATTTCTGTGTATTTCGCTATATCCCTCTCAAAAGTCCACATTCTTCCCACATCTCCCAATTCCTAACTTTACATTACAGTCGCCAACCCGCATGCCAACGTGGTGACTTATATCAATACTATCGATAGCAGAGATATGAAAATATGGGAATTCTGGGAAACCACGCTTCGTCATCCACGGCATCATTATCCCTTAACACCATGTGAAATTGAGGTCAAGTGTTTACCCGTTCTAATAATAAGGACGTATTTGTATCCAGTAGACAGTGTCGATACTCATCTGTCGAGTTATACCAGTATTATCGCAAAGCGAGTACTGCCGCCGCACACGAGACGCCGTCAGTGTCAAGATGGCCGCTCCGGCCGCAACACGTTGCCTCCCCATCCAACGGGTTCTCGCCTTGTCGTGGCGGAGGGGCTTAGTAACCGTGGTCCGGTACACGGTGAAGCCAAGTGGAACCCATCCGACCGGCCCGCGGCGAAGAGCTGGCCGAAGCGGCCGCTCCCGGTCCGAGCACCGGTTGGGATAACTGGAGCTCACCGGAGCGGCCGGGGGCCGCAGAGGCGGTTTCATACCGCCCCTCGCAGCCGAGGTGGAGTCGCGGAGGGAGTACCCTATGCGGCCAACCGGTCTCGCACCGGCGATGCGGCGGCGGTAGGGCTGCGGGGGAAGAGGAGTTTCGGTATTGCGATGCGCCGTTCTCCCTATCCTCCGCGGCCGTTAACAGGTAGCGGCGGGCCTAACATCTCTCCGCCGCGGGGAGCCGGGAGAGGTTTTCTCCCGTGGCTCCCATGGCCTCTGGGCGACAGGTTCGGGGGAACCGGTCGCCCGCACACGCATGAGGTCGAGGAGGGGGCGCGCTACATGTTCCAGCGCGCCCTGAGAGGATTCATCCCTCCCCCCGAGGTGGGGCCGCGCAAGCGGCCAGCGCCGACAGGTTCGCGGTTGTGTGCGTACCCGCGTTCCCGTGACCCTGCCATCATGGCGATGAGGAGGAACATCGTGGGGGTTTTAGTCGGTGCAAGTCCGACATAACTCGTCCTTGCCCCCGCGAGGACGAGATATGCGTAGGCATTTCCCCCACGCAAAACAAAAAAAAAAAAAACACGTTGCCTCGCGCTGATGTTGCTAGCCTCGCAAATCGTTTATTCGCAAGATCAATTCAAAGTTCCCGATGTTACCATCCAAGCATTAAATCCCAGGATTCATTATTTATATACAAGGTGATTATTTTTAGTAATCTCCATTTAAACATATAATGAAATGAACGAGGCAAAACTTTTCCAAACCTGTTAACTAAAGTTTTTTCTACTCAGTTTGTGGTTTCAGTTTATTATATAAACATTTAAGGATATACAAATTTTATAGAAGTCTGCATACGTTATATATCTATATCTGAAAATATAATATAGGTGATAATAATAAAACACTTGTTACATTATTTAAATAAGTTTGTACTGACACAACTTAGTGTGTACAACACAGCAGTGTACTATTGTCAGACAGAACTTTTTTTTTGTAAAAGATGTCGATGAGTGTTACTGAGATCTGACCTGATGGTAAGTTTAGGTATACTGTGAAGTAAGAGTTAAAATGACAATTAAAAGGAGAGAAAAGTCGATGCGGTGATGGTAACTGATCAACATATAGATGGACTAATAGATTGGTATGACTTTGACACAGCTGCTGAAGCGAAAGCCTCCATTCTAAAAAAAAGTCAATTGTCATTAAAACACTATGAAATAATTAATTAAACTATAATAAATATTGTAAACATATCAAAAGCAGTTACTGATAAAAGAGAACAAAGGGTGTTTAATAATCCACATAAAAATATGTTTGAGGTTGGATACCTTTTTTATTCTTTGGATGTGAGGTATCATTAATACAAAAAAAGTTTCTTCAAGTATGAATAAGCTGCTACTTGACCGGAGCGTTTTACCGCCGCAGGCCACATCCAGGTGGGATTGTGGTCTAGCACTAATCTGTATAAGTTAGTCCTTAATGTTCCCGACCTCATCAAATCGAACTTTGTACAACATTTTATGTCTCAATACGACGGGCACATTGTGTTGCTGCTTTATAATTCTAATCAGCATCACGCTGTTATGGACAGGCGTATCACTTACCATCAGGTGAATGTCGACGTCGTTTCATTGCTTCGTTGAATTGAAACGGATGTGTTTCACCGGCTCATAACATTACGAAATTAGTAAGGATGTTTAGACAAGTCCACATAGCGCTCGTTCTTATGAGACTCAAGAAATTTCACTAACTTTAGTGTTTTTCAGAATTGATTTTTTCAATACTACCCGCATTAAATGACGATTATTATTTATATATTTTTTTATTTATTTCATACTCTTTTTGTAGAATCTATTCAGCGGTCGTTTCGTTGAGTAAACTGAACGAAATGCTGAAATATTATTAGTCACAATGAACTAATGAAATACCAACATTTTTCAGATATTTCAAAACAGCCTGTTCACATTCCAAGGAAGATTAAACAAGCCCAACAGTGAGACTGATCTTGGTGAGATATCTGGTGAGGTGACAGCTGCAAAAAACGGAAGGTGGATTTACGAGGATCTTTACTTAGAGTTGAAAATTGGCGATGTCATCAACTACTATGTTTTTATTGTGTACTATCGCAAAGGATATGTATCAGGTCCATTTAGTCATAAAACACTGCTGATCTATCTGCCATTTGGTTGGACTTCTCTGATCCGATTTTAAGACCACAGATGGGAATTTTGGATGTCGATAGAGTTTTTGACATTTTATCAATTAGTGTAAACATCTTGGCAACGTCTCATAGTGATTTCGAGAGGAAAATAAATACATCAGTTGTTGATGTTTGAAGCCTTAAGTCTTTTAAAGACCATAGTGTTAACAGATGAACTGTTTAATAAATACTAATATAAGTACTAACTTTTAAAAGATTTTTAAACTGCTTGTTAATGTAATGTAACTTGCAATTTAGGACGGAAAATTAAATGATCTGTATCTGATAATGGTATGCTGTTTAGGGAGAGAGAAGGACGAGATTTTTTTCTCACACGTGGTATATAATCTTACTAATAATAAACAGCCTTGATATTCTCACTTCTGGAGTTCAAAGGCTTCCCTTTAAAAGATGCAAGGTTATGTACTCAACACTTTGATCAAGTGTGGGCTGGCGGACGTTACGTCTGCGGAAGTTGTAGTTCTCACAACACGTCGGAGGCCGCCATATAAACTGAAGCTTTCACGGGTTTCATCATTTAATTAATATAATGACATGTACCTATTAAATAATAAAATATTTAAATTTGTTAATAATAATTAATTTTATACTCTTTCCTTTGACGTAAGAGGTCAACAACCTCGATCTACCAAACTCACGCCCTAATACAATTATTATTTCAATCGGTTCATCTTACTCTTTCATCTTTGCGAACAATATATTTGGTGATATATTGTTACATCTACTGTATCTTTGAAAATTACATGAAAATTTATAAATTAACTTTTATATGAAAACAATTTTTTTTTACACATTTGTAACAAATATCCGTGTAATCGACATAAAATATTTATTACAACATTATTACGTATATATATTACTGTTCTACGAAACTAATATAAATAAAACATATAATTATTGTTTTATTATCTTATATTATTATCCTGTTATAAAGGCTCATGTTAGATATAATGATATATTAATTATCATCAGACTTAATCATCCTTATAATAATCCTAAATTCTTAATATTTCTTATACAAAGGAATAAATATTCAACATCAAATTTATTAATATGTTCAAAAGTCAAGGAACCGTTGTTCATTGGTCTTTGCCCATCTAGATGGATATAGGTCTAGATCTATTTCCGTCGGTAAACGGTACGATGTAAACATGTAGTAAAATACCAACAATAGCGATATGATAGAGTATGGGTGGTGGTAAAGTTTTTTCCAACTCACCTTGTCAGATGGTAAGTCTCGACATCCCGAGATTTCATTCGCTATTGCGTCCTTCAAACCGGAACAGAGTCATAAGTTCAAGCGCAAGTAGAGTCCCTCGAGCACCTATGACTTGTAGGTGAATCAGACCGTGGTGCATGTGGGGACCTGCTGTCCTGTCTACATGATAGCACTACGTGTATGAAACCGTTTAAAAGAAGACAAGCGTTGGTGGCAGCACTTCATTCTTGAAGAGTGAAGATCGAAGTCGCCACCTATTCTTGAAGTTTTGACGACAAACTATTCAGGACGATATAAATAACAAACCACACAAAGGAAACGGACATGATGAAAAGTCAGAGCAACTTGTAGGAGGAGGAAGATAACAAACTGTAAAGTAAATGTAATTTCGTCGGTCCTGTAATGTCGGTGGTCGGTAATGTAATATGGTGAGCAAACACGTATATTCCAAGAATGGACATAAGCATCATCATCAGCCGATAGACACCCACAATAGAACTTAGATCTGCTACGAGATAAGTACTAACGCATCTATTTCAACCGTCAAACAGTAGTGTGTAAACATAACTGTGTATCGGTTTGAAGGACGTTATAGATAGTGATATTATTGGGGGTAACCACTTAATACCTTACATCTCGAGATGAGCGCATCATGGTGTTGGGCATATCATTCTAACTAGCGCCACGTTATGAGCAGGTATATACTTTACCATCAGGTGAACTTCTCGCTGGGATCGACGCTTCGATGAATAAACAAATATAAGATGCCGTCAATTTAGTGTCAAATGGTAACGACAGAGTTCCGGTTTATGGGACTGAAGAGGTTAACAATCCAATAACAAACTTTTATAGTCTAATAACCTGTACTTTAACCCTCAAACATGAAGACACAAGAAGCATATAAAGTCTGATAACCTTATTTGTGGTAATTCCAAAGCAAGATAACGCTGTGCTCAAATTTGAAGCTGCACACATTTTTAATTCGATATTTGGACGGTAAATTGAGGAAATGTTAACTTAAACGTAAAAACAATGATAAGCATAAATAACATATTGACTAATTAATCTATTCTTTGCAAGTAATAAACGGCCAATAACTGATAAGAAAGTGCATACTCGACCAGCTATATGGTACAACTGCATAACTTTATAAGCGTGTATATGATAACGTGACAATCTTAAGGATGCCAGTTACCAGCCGTGATCTGATATTTTGATGAAGACTTCATAATGAGCATCACTGCGTCCCAGCTCTTAGTATGTACGAGGTAGAGCATCCCTAGCGTAGGACTCTAATGTTTATAACTAATATATAAAAATGATTACCACGTTTATTATGATATATATAAAATTCTCGAAAATAGTAACCAATCATTGATTATGAACACATTTTATATTGAAATGCGTTGTTTCTTAGAGAAAAAGAAATCCCCGGCGCCCCGTCACCGCTAACTGCAGGAACGTCTCGGAGGTTATCAACATCGGTCACCAGTGTAACATGGCTGCTTGAAAACGAGCAGCATAATTCTATTTACACACACATATATATATCACGCCTCGTGGGATTCCCAGTGGTATAGGCAGAGACCACCTCTCTCCACTTGCTACGATCCTGGCACACCTCTGTCACTTCCTCCATCTATTTGTATTATTACTTATAGCTCTATTTAACTCCATGGTTAAGCAGCTGGTAAAGGCGTCAAAAAATAAATTACAAATCTCACTTTAAAATAACTTAAATAAATATTATAATTTGAATCTTGTTCAACCCTCTTACACGTTCCTACCTAAAAAATCTATTCGAATTCATTTCTGACCCCTACTCACCCCTTCGCTCCTCAATAAATCTTGCTATTTGCGTCCTCGCGCATTCCTCCTCATTGTCCCAAAACTCCTCCATTATCGCGGTTTGCTTATATTCGAATTTCAAAATCACAATTGTAGTTCAAAAAACACTTGACTAATCACTATCATATATTTTAAATTTTATATTCTTTTTATAAAAAGCTTTAGTATCTAAGTATTTAGGGCACCGCTACTTTTTTTTGTTTTTCTTTTGCTTTCACTTTGTCTTTTTCCTATAGGTTGTAAGGACGAGATTGCTTCCTAAGCAACAAAACATCCCATTGTATGTTTTTGTTTAATTAATGTATTCCTTATTTGTGAATTTGCTTTACAATAAAGAATTAATAAATATAAACAAGAAGTTTGAACATGAATTGTAAATTTGACGCCAGAAAACTTTGCTGTTTTTCGAATAAATTTATGAGAATAAAACAATTCTGGATGACCACGCTTCACCATCCACGGCGTCATTGTCACTTAACACCATGTGAAATTGAGTTCAAGTGTTAACCCGTTCTAATAATAAGGACGTATTTGTATCCAGTAGACAGTGTCGATACTCATCTGTCGAGTTATACCAGTATTATCGCAAAGCGAGTACTGCCGCCGCACACGAGGCGCCGTCAGTGTCAAGATGGCCGCTCCGGCCGCAACACGTTGCCTCGCGCTGATGTTGCTAGCCTCGCAAATCGTTTATTCGCAAGATCAATTCAAAGTTCCCGATGTTACCATCCAAGCATTAAATCCCAGAGGATTCCGTGTTTTTATAGAAGGTAATTATTTTTAATATTAACCATTTAAATATATAATGAATGGGACGAGGAAAAACTTTTCTAAAACTGTTAATTTGAGTATAATAACCGATCGTGTTTGGTGTTGTTTTATTCTTTTATAAATATTTACGGAATCATAAATTCTGTAGAATTCTTTGTAATATTCTACACTACACACACATTGTTATAACTTATTTACTTTATTTAAATAAGTTTGCCCAGAAGCAACTTAGTATGTATAGCATAGCAGTGTACTATTGTTAAACACACGTAGCTTGACCTGGCTTAGTAAAGAACGTTTTTTTGATTATATAGATGAACTTGACTAAGTTTCTACATAATGGTAAGCATAGTTATATTGTGGGGATAAATTATACAAAATATTATATGTTGCAGCAGAAGTAGATGCTATAATGGTAACAGATTAACATATAGACGGTATTGTAGATTGGTATGGCTTCGAGGAAGTTGCTGTTGATAATTAAAACAAATTAAAAATTTATTAATTGTTCATTAAAACACTATGCAATTAATATGTTAAACTATATCCAATATTGTATGTAGAACTGGAGTTATCTCTTGATTAAAAGAGGTCAAAGGTTATATGGTATTTTGCACAAACCTTTAGGCGTATTTATTGATTCATTGGAGTATTTATACATCATTTGTACAAGAGCTTCGGGTTCGAATAAGCTGCTAGTGGGCTGGTGCATTTCATCGGCCCATGATAGTGAGGAAATGCTACAGATGGTCAGGTAATTGACTTGACAATACACAGATAATAAAAGCAGCAATGGACTAATCAAACACCAACATTTTTCAGACAATCCCAAAATAAGCCTGTTCGTATTCCAAGGGAGAGTAAACAAGCTCATCAGTCAGACCGATGTCGGTGATATATCTGGTGAGGTGACTGCTGCAACAAACGGAAGATGGATTTACGAGGATCCTTACTTAGAGCTGAAAGTTGGCGATGTCATCAACTACTACGTTTTCGTTGTGTACGATCGCAAAGGATACATAAAGGACAAAAGAAGTTTTAAAGTTACTGGTAAGTTTTTAACTCCTGTATCGTGGACATTACTGGTTCGACTCGAAGACCACATTAATTATCGGGGTTGGATGCTAATAAAGCTAATGACGATTCGTTAAGCTCATGAAGATAATCTGATGCCGATATAGCACTACTATGTACTAGTTATCCTTCGAATGAATGAAACCAAGTGTATTTTGAATAAGCACGCTTGATCATTCTTTAACCTCCTTGTTATTTACCATCATGTGGTATTGAGAGTAAGTGGAAGCCTTGTAAAAAAATACTTAGTTATAGATCATTTGTTTAAAAATTAAATGAAGAACATATTGCCCACCTTTCATTTTACTTAATGACTCACACTCTTAAAATAGAGGGGTGTCAGAGGTCCCGCATAACAATTCATGGGACCCAAGCCTACCTTACCTGCTGATGGTGCACCCAGCTACTCCACACACGAGACCCTGGGTTCCACCAACCCACATTGGACCAGTGTGGTGGGAAATGACCGGAAACCTTATATGGGATTCTCACCAACAACGGTCCCTAGTGCCCGGCGGTAGCGAAGGCTATGCTCACTGGACCGATCAATGTGGAGTTCTTTGCGAGAGGCCTATGTCCAGCAGTGGACGTTTATCGGTTGATGATGTTGATGATGATGATGACTCTTAAAATTACCACAAATATCTAATGATTCTGATGGCTGTGGGTTTACTTTTGCTAGTTTTAGTCTTGAATGATATAGTATATCATATTGCCAAATAAATTACTAATTATGATAAATATTGAAGTTACGCAATTAGATAATGTAATGTAAAAACCAGGAGGTTTACCTGATGGTAACCTTGTGGAACATATGCATTATAATCATGAAAACGGACGGACATGAATTCTTTAACATTTACTATGTTTTTATAGAGCTCGTAAGTGGCGACAGTCCTCCACCAACAGAGTGTAGGCCCACTGCAACGGTGTTAAGATTCGGAACAGCTTGCGCTGGTCAGACGATATTTGAAGACAATTTCAACAACCTGCGCGAGGATCTATGGCAGCTGGAACAATATATACCAGATCAGCCGGTTAGTCTGCCAGCTTAAGTAATCTATACTGGTTAAATGTAAACCATACTTTTAAACAGTTGCTCTTTTTCTCTCATCGCATTTCTAACGGTTGATGATGATGATGATGATGATAGCACACCGTAGTCGATGCTATGACATCAAATAGCTGATAAACGCTAGAAAAGGGCGATTGTAATTTTGGTTGTGTTTATTTTCATGGAGTGATCGTTTCAGGAGTATCCGTTTGTGTCGTACCAGCGGCCGCCGAACGCTCAAACGGTGACCGTGGAGAACGGATACCTCCGTATCGAGCCGAAGCTTCAGCAAGAGCAGCGAGGCTTCAACAACGAATCCTTGTACTCTGAGTCGCTCAATCTCTTTAATGGGTAATTCGTTTCCTCACATTTATTTTCATCACCAGCGATAAACGTTCACTGCTGGACATGGGACTCTTACAAAGATCTCCATACCTATCGGTCCTGCGTTGCCGGCATCCAGCGGTTTTCCACGACTTTCACCAGATTGTTGTTTGACCTTGGGGCGCACTTCCCTGCACTATGTCTACCGGTACGCGGCTTTCACTTAAGAACCTTATATCCAATCGGTTGTCAGTTCTTCGAGCAACGTACCTTGCTAATTGCCCCTTAAATCTTTAACCTTAGTTCTTTTGTAGAACTCCTCATTTTTGATTGGATTATGAAGAGAAACTTGGACAATCTCCACAGAGCTTTGGGTGACTATGAGCCCTTTTATAAGGTTCATCGTAGTCTATTATACCCTTTCATATTTATTTACTGGTGGAAGGTCTCTGTTGCCGGAGATCACCTAGGTAAGTACCACAGTAGTGCCTATTTCTGCCGCCAAACAGTATTGTGCAAACATTACTATATTCCGGTTTGGAGGGCGCTGTAATTAGTGTAATTACTGGGGTAACGAAACTCAACATCTTGTCAGGCGACGAGCGTATTGTGGTGCAGAGTATACCATCTTAACTAGCGTCACATTGTTATGGGCGGCTTTATTAATACATGACGATGAATGCTTGCTCTTCATAACTCCAACAATGGATAAGAACCATTGGGTTCGTAACAAATGCCCTATTTTTTATGTGATAATATCAAAGCTCAAGGCATGCGCTAGAAATTAATACTTAAATACGAATACTTGTTAATAGAAATTAAAACTAAGAACATTTAAACGACGATATAAAAGAAAAATAGTCCTTATCAGGTCGTAAAGAAACTCATATGTAACCAATGGACTCCGGAACTGCGAATTTAGAAAGATATATAGTTTTATCTCAATAATAATATCTTAGTGTGAAAGGAAGCTTCAGCTGCCTCCGTGGAATAGCAGCTAACGCTTGCCTTATACACCGGATATCCTTGGTTCAATTCCGGAGGATGTTGTAGATATTGCTGAGAACAATATTGTAAAAGTTAATTTGTTCGCGCAGCTGCACTAGGACGGCGGAAGCTTGCAGTGTGACAGCTATGGGCGCCAGCATTCTACCGCCGATTGTCAGTGGTCGACTAGCGAGCAAGTCTTTCGCCTTCACCTACGGAACTGTCGAAATCAGAGCGAAACTACCACAGGGCGACTGGCTGTATCCAGGTAATAGCAAATTAGATTTACTAAGTACTCCGATCTGATAACGACGACACATATAGGTCCAGTGTAAATGTCATAACTCTAGGTTGTAGCTTAGATTAAATAATACTTAAATTATCATATTGTATCTTATAAGGATTTAATGATAGTTAAACGAAAACCATTATCAATACCTGATTATCTATACCACGCTGATCGCCAACCTTCATCAGTTGGAGAGGCACTTTAAGAAGACGATCTATCCACACTAAAAGTAATAGTGATAGTAGTGATAAGTAACTTATTAGCAGCAGGGCATAAACTCTTTAATGGTTATAAATTATAGATAACCTTTTAAATATATATAATATAAATTTTTGTTTGGACAAGCATATATTCAGGAAAATTTTCCCCACTTCGCCTGCTTCTTAAAATCGATAGATGACGTCACGTTGCACTTTAATCCGATCGATAGTGACTCGATCGTGCCAACATACATCAAGACAACGAATTTCCAATAAAAAAACCAATCCAAAATTTAATTATTTATTAGTGTCACTATATTATTTAGCTTCTTAAAGTACCTCTCGACTAGTGAAGGCTGGCGATCAGCGTGGTACAGTCTTCTTATTTATACCTGTCTTTTATATTCTATCAAAAGAGACAGAACATCGTACAATCGCTGATTTGATTTCCTACCATTTTTTATACTGCGAAAACCTCAAAAGCGTAGTACTATATTTATCTGATGGTAAGCGATATGGGCACTGCAGGACTCGGTGTGGAGGTCTTTGTAGGATCTTTTTGGCTTGAATCCTTAAATTCTGTCTCATTACCAGTACACAATCCCGCGCTCCTTCGTCTTAGTAGCGGAATTGAACGATAGTCAAAACGATTATCACCAGTTATTCATAGCTTGGTGTGTTGGTTGTGGTTTCTGGTAACTTTTCAATTTGGACACCAGAATCCGAGGTAATACACATAAACAAAAACAACTATGATACATATTTTTTTTTTGATTCTTTAGATATTCTACTAGAATCATTACTAAAGAAATACGGAACTCCTAACTACGCGTCAGGAATCATAAGAATTGCGGGAGCGCTCGGCAACCGCGACCTCAGGCTAGATGCGGTGGAGTACGGGAATAAGGTACGTAGCTATTATCTGTTACCATCTTCTTATTATCTAGATATACTAAAGTTAAGGGTTCCCAATGATATCGGAGATCATTAATCACGCGTTTTTTAATTATAATGATCTAAACGAAAGCAAAGATTTAAGATACTGAATGCTTGTCGAGAATGCTCTATCTCCTATATGTTAGCAGTCAGATCAAAGTGATGTTATCATAGCGGTGAGTTCACAATAGCCAGATGGGTACGGAAAATTCTCCGACCACCCATTTAGGTTGGTGATAGGATTTCTGAAAACAGCCTGACAAGCATCTACCTTAAAATTGTACACCTACCGTCATGACAGTATTGCTGTTATCTGACTATCATCATACCAAGAACCGGAGTCTTCTGGACGAGCACACCTCTCCATTCACTACCTCACCGTCTCTTAATACCACATGAAATTTGATTAAACATTAGTCCACTGTGATAAAAAAAAACAGATATAATCAATTTTGTGGTCTTATAAAGTAAGTCAATTTCTTATGGGTGGAATAACACTTGTAGGGGCAGTGCTGATAGGTTCCCCAGAAGGTTCTCCAATGGTTTGGAGTAGATCCTGCGCAATTGTTGGATGTGGGGAGCACATAGCGATTCTTGTTGATGGATTTCCTATGGTATACCCATGAAAATATTTTTTCAGATACTGAAACTTTCGCGACTGATGATGACGATAAATATTTTCATCAACAAGTTTTATTCACTCAAACATAGGTGTACGGTAGTATTTCATTTACAGATTTTGTACGGAGGACCAATAATGAATTTGAAATGTAAAGACGCCCTGACCGGAAGGAAGCAACTGTTGAACAACGCGAATTGGGGCGACGATTTTCATATTTACACCGTTCGATGGACGCCAGGTAATTTAATAACAAAGCCTAGAATAGATCCCTTTTCATGAACAGCCGCAGATTCTTTATCCATGGCTAATCAGGGACTTGGAGGGCGACTAGTGCAATGTGGTAGTAAACATCCCAATTTGTCTGCGATGGTGGTATACTCTGTGGCATATCACATAGATAACTTATGACGTATTAAAGCTACCTTTATGCCACCGCCATCATGTATTATCAAAATGTAAAGTGTTGCAATTAAAATTTTTTTAGAAAGAATAACGTTCCTCGTGGATGGTGAGGAGTGGCTCCGAACGGAGCCCACCGTCGACGGCTTGCAGGGACGTTTAATTCGGTTCTGCGATATACCTAGGCCTTTCCTGTCACAGGGCTCCGCTATGGCGCCGTTTGATGATCATGTATGTATCCTTCATTTAATATCAGAAAAAAGTATAGAAGTATGAAACCAGGATGTGAGAGCTTATAATAGGCATCCAGAAAAAGACTCCAAGCCATGCAAATAGAGGTGGTCTATGCTCGTATATCAGTAGAATGAATGTCTTCGACATAACCCAAAATGTTTCTGACTCGAGCAATGACCAAGGGACATGATAGGGCAGTAAAATCTTCGAGAGGTCGCGTACAAGTCGAAGGTCATTCACGAGGTGGTTCTATGATCTGGTGAAAGCCGAGGAAAGCCGTGCAAAGATCTATATGAGAAGTCTATACCTATCAGCTAACGATGGTGATGATCAAAACTATAAAATCGGTGCATCATGCATTTCTTAATATATCTGTTACCAGTTTCAATTGGTTCTCGGCGTGGCTGCCGGCGGCGTCACCGAGTTCAAGGACAACGTGATAACCGGCAACGGCAACCCGAAGCCGTGGAGCAATCGCAAGAGGAAAGCCAGCTATAATTTCTGGAGAGACATGCCCATGTGGCTCCCCACCTGGCGCAGCCCGGCGCTAGTCATCGATTACGTTAAAGTGAGAGCTTTATAACAAGACACCATCTTATTAAATAAAAACCATATAAACTTAAACTGTTTTTTACTATAGCAAAGTTATATTTTTGTATGTATTATAACATATAAAATTTAAGTATATATATATCTATATATTGTGATATGTATATATTAAAATAAAATGAACTGAAACTTCCGGGGGTGATTGGTACAGAAATTTAAATATTAGTTCCGCCATTACGTCTTCGTGTACATAGTAAAGGTATTAATGATTACTGGATGTTCAGCTGAAGATAAAGGATACTTCCGATCATAAACTATAGAGTTAGATAGATTACACAACAGATATTGATGTAGTTTATTTAGATTTATCTTTTTGTGAATCGCTCTCGTGCCTGTTTTGGTTCAGTGCTTTGTTCTTTCTATTTATTGATTAATATCACTTACTAACTTATACTCGTCTTTCCTACCATTTCAACTTAATTCCTTCTATCATGCTGCATCCTATTTACTTCTTTCATACCTTCCGTTGATTGAAGACTGTCTTCTTTTAAGTCATTAGATGAAATGAAGTATATACTGTGTTAGTAGACCACGTCCAAAAACGAACACATAAGATAGTACTAATGACGTCTTTGATGATGGGACGGAAATAAAATCGATTTTGATAAAAAAATCATGTTTTTAAAACATTTCATTAGCATTATTTATGCTCCATCACGTTAGTACAGATAAAAATACATTACTCTGTAAAAAAAACTATAAGTCTGTCTTCGTTTTCGGAAGCGATCTCCTAACACACAGTAAATGTTATAAAATGACATCGCCGTGTGATCTTGTTTTCTCAGTAACTAAGTAGAACATAAATATGAATGGAATAGACGATGCGGTTATACTTATCTGGTGCAGCAACCCAAAGTGAGTCTTGGTGTCCGACACGAGAGCGCCAGCGTTGTCTGTCTTGCACTCTCTCTAGCCAATCCAAACTCACGATATATGGGGAGCATGCTCCGGGTGGCGGATGGGGGAAGGGTCCGTAGTACAGCCAAGCTAATCCAGATGGGCTCGCTGACCAAAATACGTTGTGGTCCTCCAGCAATATTCAGACAATCCGCCCGTATAAAAATCTCGTGTTACGAGACCGACAATAAGAGGCTGCGGTTATATTTATAGGGTTTTTATTTAATGCGAAATTTGTACTAAAATATAAAAAAATCAAAATAAATATTAAGATGAATGAACATATTCATTTGATTATAAACAATAAGGCCCTGACAATGTTTACTGGTGGTAGATCTCTGTTGCCGTGGACCGTCCAGATAGATACTACCACAGCTCCTATTGCAGCTGATAAACAGTATACAGATCGACCTGGAGATTTTTGAGGTAGGGTGAAACAGTATGTAAATGTTACGGTGTTCCGGTCTGAAGGATGCTGTAGGTATAAAAATATCGGGGTAACGATACTTAATATCTTATTAAGGCGACTTGAACAATGATGCTGTGTATCTCGTCCTATCACCACGCTACGCAGGTGGATCACTTATCATGTTTTTTTTTTAAAAAAAAACTAATAAATAGTGATAATTTGTATATATGTTCATATATATATATATATATATAGTTTGTATGTATGTGTACACTACTGTTAATTAATGTTACTATATAACCTACCACAGCATCTCACCACTTCCTAGATTGACTGTCAGAGTATGCCGATAGGCATTAAGTCCGCCTGTTATAGCCTAATTTTAGGTTTTCAATAAAGTTTTGAACTAAATATAATAAAAAAAATATAGGATATTTTCACTGCACTACACTGCGCTCGTCGCCTTTTTATTATTAGCTACAGCGTCTTCTCAATTTGTTATTATTTCATACTGCTGCTCGGAAGCTGCCTAGACGATCTACTTCATATGATTGACAATACCTAAAAATCTAGTAAATGCTTCTAAAATTTAATTAATTTATATCAACTCTAATGCAGCTTATCATTTGATTTGTTTCCGCTGATTGCACAGCACAGGTGGCAGTTGGCACGCCAAGCTGTCGTTAAGGTAGTATATGAAATCATGCTATCCAACGTGGTCCGCATGCAAACTCTTGGCAAAACCTCACAGAAATTAAAGCTTCATATCCGGCTGCAGTCCTACACAGTCTGAAGTCGCTGGAACCTCGGCGGAGTAGATGGATCTCCACGTCATCTAGAACCTCTAACGATACCATACTTCTCTAAGCGATCAATACAATGTGGTGCTTATCATCAGATGAAACTCGCATACGTTTCATTTGTTTGGTTTATACTAATCAAACTCCCATTGCCAATTGAGAATAGCAATCTTCTGGATTATGTCGGTAACCTTAGTTCTCCTGAGGATCTCCTCATTACTGATTCGATCACCCAGGGAATCCCCGAGCATAGCCCTTTCACGAGTTCCACTGTAAGCGGCCACGTCACGATGCCAAAAGTCATCACTAGTAATACGTATCAATTACTGAATCCACTGTATATATCCCGAAGGACTGACGACCGGTGAGGCAGCAGGGTCTTGGAATGGCCACCGCATACCGAACGACGCAGTGCTGATAGGCCCCCCACTACGTGGTTCGGCGGTCTGGTGAAGGTCGCGGAAAGACGCTGGGCGCAGGGAGCGCAGGACCCGTCGGCGTGGAGATCCTTGAGATTCTTGTATCCGGAATCGAATTGAAGACCACCAGGTTAAAAAGCAGTTAAATGATTAAATAGTGATAGTATAATATTATAAAATTTACAGAATAATCCATGAGAAGTGCTTCCTTCGCATTATATCATAAATAAGTATAACAGTTAATAAATAACTAACAATAAAAAAGTATTAAGTACTTGGATGTAAATACCTAGTATTAAAACCTGTTTTCGTGAATATACACTATAACCAGTAAGCGTTTACATATAAACTGATTACTGGTGGTAGGTCTCTGTTGCCGGAGACCGTCTTGATAGGACTACCGCAGCGTCTACTGCAGCCGACATACAGTATGCAAACATTACTCTGTTCCAGTTTGAAGGGCGTTGTAGCCGATGTAATTACTACGGTACGAGAATATACATCTTATGTCGTCAGGCGACGAGCGCAATGTGGTGCAGCGTATAAAATGCTTATTAGCGCCACGTTATTTCGGACAGGTGTATCACTTACCATCAGGTGAACATCCCCCTCGTCTCGTCTATTGCACAAAATAAAAGTGGTTCGCCAACTTTACATGACGCTGGTAAGGATGAGAGGCATTGCACCATACTCGATCGTTTTCATATATTAAATGTTAAGTCTCCATCATCAGCCAATAGACGTCTACTGCTGTAATAGGCTTCCCATATCGATTGGGTAAAGATTCATATGGAAGGATTTGGGCCATTTTCCACCACTTTGGCCCAATGCGGGTTGGTAGGAGCCAGAGTCTCGCTTGTCGATTAGCAGGTGTCATCCATACCCATGTCATTATACTGGATAAACTCCCTTCCAATCGAAACACAGTAATGTTTGCATACTGCTTTTCGGCTGCTATAGGAACTGCGGTGGTACCAAGACCGTCTCCAAGAAGAGACCTATCATCAATAGACTTGTTCTCTGACAAACAAAAAACAATAAACACCAAACATCAAAGATTCCAGTGAACACATATCAAAGAGCAAATTGTTTTACTTGTTACCAGTGTAATTAAACATCAGCTTCCCCCAACTACGGAGGCGAAGGTCGTTTGGAAGATTATCGCCGTGCTATTTTCAGGATGCTGTTTCCAACTGAAGATAGTTCTTTTTTTTTTCTCTGTAATATGTTTACGTGTTCAGATCTCGAAGCGGTTCGGCTCCGGCGATGTATTAATATATTACGATGTGATCGCAGATACTTTACTGTGTTATTTTTATTTATTTATTTATTATACGATATCAGCCCACTTCCGGCGTTAAATAAAATATATAAAGAAATGATATAAATAACGTTCACCTGATGGTAAGTGATCCGCCCGCCCATAACAAAGTGGCGCTATTAGAATGATATACACGAAACCGCATTCTGTTCAAAGATCAGATGATTGCTCCCGATACCTCAGTCATTTCACAAGCTACAACGCCTTACAAACCGGAACACAACATTTGCACACTAGTGGTATACCTAGACGGTCTCCGGCAACAGAGATCTACCACCAGATAGTGGTATGGAAGCTCCGCCTGGAGCCAGTAATCACTTTATACGTGAACGCATACTAGTTATAGCGTAAATTTATGAAAACAGGTTTCAATACTAGGTATTTACATCCAAGTACAAGCAGCAGGCGCTCAAATAAAAACTTAAATTTTTGTTGTTAATTATTAACTAATAATAAAAAAGTAATTAAAGTAAGTTATTATAAGTTAACTATATAAAACAGTGTTTAATATATGTGTATACGTAGATTATGTATAAACATATATAAATATATATATATTATATGTTTAAAACCTGTAAAAAAAAGTATCTATGAAGCAGCGATAGTATAAAAATGTAGCTTGAATTTTGGTGTAGTATTTCTCTATAAACTTTCTACTTCTCTTCTCTTCTCTTCTTCAGACTAACTATAATTTTTAAACCAATCAACACAAAAAAAATATATATCTAATGAGAAGACGTTAAATGAGAAACGGAAATGAATGGTGAAGGTGGTAACCCAAAGACTACAGAATCACGCGATCATATCTTTTTTAATTTGTTAATGCCTACAGATAAATATTTGTATACAATCTAATTGTAGTGATATTTGTAGTAAATGATGTAGTCTTCTGTTCAATGGTATTTTGTTTTTAATTACGGATTCCTCAGACCTTCACGTCTGAGTCCGATTATCAGGTCTTACGTCTTTTGAATACTTGAACTGTGCATCTTATTAACACTATATATTCATTACAGAGTAATATATTTACAACATTTTAGAGGTTCAGGGCAAAAGTTCTAGGACACGACTGAGTTTTTCAGCGAACGTAGCACGGGGCGGCCACTAACCAGATACAGCTGATGATCTGCACAAGGACCTGTATAGCCGAAGATGGAGCTGAGAAGCGTTCCTTGAGAGAGGCCTATATCCAGCAGTGGACCGCAGGCTGTCGATAATGATGATCACTAATATCAAGTCTTATCACTTCCGCTTCTATCTGTATTTCTGGATTTCTTTGGTCATCTAAATAGGGCACTCTCTGAATGTATGCTGTAACAGTGTACATCTTACTGCCACTGAACCATTGCGCGGTTAAACGGCAACGCTGACGTCGACGTGATATTCCGGTCGCGAGCCGCCCGCGTTATAAAGGGCGGAGCGAGAAACAGTTCTGGTTCAACGTCATCGTTATTTTTAACCAAGTTCGCACTGAAAGCGCTACGTGAGCGGACACCGTGACGTCACAGACCCTCGTGACGTCATCCGCGACATCTTAATTACAAAGCGTTTAATATAATGAATATGTTGAACATACCTATTTCAAAATGTTATGTATTACTGGTGGTAGGTCTCTGTTGTCGGAGACCGTCGGAGTAGATACCACCGTGGCTCCTATTGATGTCGCCAAACAGTGAACAAACATTACTGTGTTCCGGTTTCAATGGCGCTGTAGATAGCGATATTACTGCGGTAACGGGTCTTAACAGATTATGTCTTGATAGCGACGAGCACAATATGGTGTTGTGTATTTCATCCTAACTAGCGCTACGTTGTTTATCGTCAAGCGTATAACTTACCATCAGGTGAAGGGCTTGCTTGTTCCGTTGCTTCGACTTTCTTTAGTAGTTACTATATATACCATATATACCACTTTCCATGTGAATGCGAAGTAGTTGTTAACAGTCTTCATCCAGAATACTCGTACATAACACATTAATTAAAACACGCCAAATTTAAATTAAGTTAACTGAAGTCTAAGTTACCGAGATCAAACTTCAGATTATGTATACATTTACCCTCATTTACCAGATCTTCAAAATCTAATAGCAATGAATACGACAAATGTTCTCCAGATTGAAATGATATTCAAGTACTTTGGAAAATTTCAAATCATCGCTGTAAGTAGTATAATATTTATACTTACTACTTAAGTTGGTAACTTTAGTTTTGTTGCAATTAAATATGTAACTATTTTAGATCTGTAATAGAGATGATACTTATTTATATTGTGTAAATATCTTTAATCTTCCGCTAACCCGCATTGGGCCAGCGTGGTGGTAAATGGCCCAAATCTTTCCATATGAATATCTACCCGATGTAGGTATCTTTGGGAGGCTCGTCAAACGAGCGAACCTGGAGTTGACCTGGAGGAAAGTGATCGCACAGGGGTCGCGACTGCTTTGCCGACCTTTAAGGGAAACATACGCCCCCCTTGATCTAACCGTTGATTTACCTAAAAAAAGTATAAAGGGTAGTAACTGTGCCTTACGATATCAATAAAGAGAATATTGTCAATAATTGTCAAAATGATGTTAAAAGTAATATTGCACTGAAACTAACTTAAAATGTAGGAAAAGATAAATTTACTATAGTTACAATATACTCATCATCATCATCATCATCATCTATCCTTTGTTTATCCACTGCTGGATATAGGTCTTCCCCAACGTCTTCCACCAAAAGCGGTCCTCAGCTTCTCACATCCACCTACTTTCGACAGCCTTTATGATGTCGTCGGTCCATCTGGAGAAAGAGCATCCTACACTTCTGCGACCTGTACGCGGCCTCCACTCCAAGACTTTTCACCCCCATCGGCCGTCACTGACACAACAGACATGGCCAGCCCACTGTCACTTCAGCTGGCAGACTTTAAGATCTACGTCGACAACTTCAGTTCTCTGTAGATCTTCTTCGTTTAGGATATTGTCCCTCCCTCCTGTACGACTCCAAGACATTTCTTCCTCATCCGCCGTCACTGACACGACAGACATGGCCACACTATACTATTACGTTTAACTTATATTTTCCTTTCCGTTCATGGTATACCTTCATCAAACGCCTCATCTTCTGATGCAACAAGTGCATCACTGTGGTTTTCTTTCTACAGAAGATTTATTTCTTCTTTCAGAGTATGTAGTGTGGAAGAAATTGCTGTCATACCAATAACATCGCTCGTTGTAAATTCATTGTCGGACTTAGGTCTGCCCCAAAGATCTCCAACACGGATCATCTCCAGATCATCTGGTCACCTTGTCGGTAGTCTTCCAGCACTTCGTCTGATACACATTAATTACAACGCCACCCAAATTTGTCTTTTGAATAGTAAATTTGATTCCAGATGTTGGTAAAGTTGGTAACTCCTGACGGGCACGAAATAATATGAGACGGTCGGTTTGTTTTCCCTACGGTTAACTAATTTTCGCGATGTCGGCATCCGCCGGAAACTTCTAAGCTGCTCCGTGAAACTGGAGTTAAACAGCTTAACTAAACTTTAGCATAATCACTAACCGTTCGAATGAACTTTACCGGTTTTCCCACAGTTAACGATTAATCTTTGGTAAAATTTAGATATAAGTCAAAAGTTGTGCATGAAGTTAAGCATGCTCGCTCACAATGTATCGTCACTTGCATACATGACTGCTGCGATACAGCAATTATAGCGTAGCAGCTAATTATCAATTTGGAACGTACACTAGATATACTAATTCTAAAAACCCATGGCGTGACCTAGACTCCTAGACATGTGGTCTCGGAGTCGCATCATATAACCCGATTCTTTCGTATATCGCTTCTGGAATGTTTCATGCGGTTTCTTTGATAAAGCTCCAATACGTATTAGTCGCATAGAGATAACTCGGGTTTCGCAAAGCTAATGCAACAAGTAACCCCAGCGCGGGCGCGGCGGGCCGGCGGGCCGGCGGGGCGGCGCTCGCGGGGCGGCGGGCGCGGGCGCGGGCGGCGGAGCAGCCTGGAAGCCGTAGCGTTCAGTATCACCGCCACAATGGCCACGGACGGACGTACGAAACGTTCGCAGTCGATATGCGCGCCCGCCTCCGCGAGCATGGAAGCGCTGGCAGCGCCGATGGAGACGACTCCGGCGCCGCGCCGGCGGCCGGCCGCGCGCTCGCAGTCCGCGAGGATCACCGGCGGGAGGTCCGTCAGGCACAGGCGGCAGCAGCAACAGCAGCAGCAGCTCGACCGGGAGACCAGGGCGAGGTATAGCTCGGAGCCGCGCCTGGCCGAGACGGAAACGCCGCCGCAGGTCAGGAGGCAGGCGTCCGCGCGTCGCCGCCCGCCGCCCGCCCAGCACGCTCAGCCGCGCCGCTCCAACGCGTTCCTCGACGTGCCGCGCTCGGCGCACCAGCCCGAGGAAGAGCCCGACGAGGATTCCTACAGGCTACGCACTTTCAACACTACGCAGAAAGGAGGTCAGTGCTACGCCGTACGTTAACCCCCCTTTTAATTTTAGTCACGTGACTTGTTTGCTTTTTTAATACGGAAAACTTTTGGCACTCGCGCGGAGCGGCGCGCGGCCGACGCGCGGCATCATTCCGGTACCCGGAAGGTTGTCCAGCTGAACGGAACAGCATCTCGCCGGGGAGTCAAGCTGGAAAATAATCCCTGTGCTTCGTGTGAATCATGCACAAGTGTTTCATTTACGAGGCCGTCGTAAATCACGGCGGAGTGCGGCCGCGCGCGGGCGCGTGCATGCGTTCATTTCTGAGGTAAAAATAAATCTGGACAACGGCGAACTGTAAACATTAAAAAACATCGCCGGCCGCCCCGCACTCCGCACCAGTCGCGCTCATCTCGCCCATCTCGCCGCACGATCAGCATCCGAACGTGAGACGAAAGACTGACATATATCATAAAAATATCATCTCGAATAAATTGAAAGAACAAACCGGAAACGAAGCTTCAAATCGGTAGTATTTGTATAGGTAATAATAATAATGCAACTATGTAGATTGATATGAAGGGAAAAACATGTAAATGTATATTAAAATTGTTAATATAATAATTAACAAAATAATCAACAATAAAATCCTATTATTAATTAAGAAAATTAATAATTACGGCTTAAGATGGATGAGTATGATCTTCTTATTATCGATGAAAGATCTAAGAATTCTTGTGTTTTCTTTCACTATAACTTAAGAAAGAATCTGTGACTTAATTTGAAGTTAATTTAACAAGAGCAAGGGTAGAAACAATGGCGACTGCTTCCAGGTTAGATACAGTGATAGAAGACCTTCCCATAATTTAGACTCGATATCTGGTAATGATCGCTGGAAACCGCTGGAGGTGATTATGGTTAGATGATGATCTTTGGTGAAGACCTATGTCCTACAGACTACTCTGATAATGATGAAATCAAAATAAAAACAGTACTGATGAGAAAATCTGGAATCAAACCGAAGAAATCTCCAATAAAGCTACTTTACTTAAAACAACAGTTATTTTTGATAACAAGAAAATCTAGATAATTAATCATCATCATCATCAGCTCAAACACGTCCACTGCTGGACATCTACACAGAGTTCATTGAGAGGAATTGGGCCCTAGCCCACCACGCCGGCTCAGTGGGGGTTGGTGGGTATATAATTAATAGTTAACAACAATTCAGATGATTATTAATCCGGATCGAGATGTTTTGAAGTGTTCGGAACCAAGTTGTTAATAAAGGCGGTATTATTATTAAACTTAATAAAGCAAGTAATGGATGTTAAGTGTAACTTGTTAAGTATTCGAAACTTGGAAATTTGTCGTCGCTTAATTGAGATGTCCGTAGCCTTAATCTTTAATGCCGTCGTTAATTTGTTTAATGGTTTAAATATTAAACCTTTATTACTTATTTTTGGTAGTTTTGTTTTTTTTTATAATTAGCATAATAACTTAAGCGAGGACCAAGTTAATCGATACGCGTCCCACATTTAATATGCTGTTTTTCTTATAGACGTACGTAGCCATATTAATCGGTAACTTTACTAATTACAGCGCCATTTGTACTTACACTTAACAAATGCTTATTACTATATATCATCATCATCATCATCATCAGCCGCTAGACATCTATTACTGGACATAGGCTTCCTCCCAAAGATCACCGCATCGATAGATCTGATGCTGCCCGCAAAACCGTCAGGCACTAGGAGTCGTCGTCTGAGAGGTTTATATTGGGGATTAGAGACTTTCTTCACCAAGCTGGCCCAATGGGGGTAGGCGGGAGCCAGAGCCTCGTTTGTTGATTAGCAGGATGCACTACGAGCAGGTGAGATTCGCTTGGGTCTCTTGAGTTGTTGTACGGGACCCCTTACACCCCACTATATATGTAATTCAACATTATAATATATATATATATATATATGATATTAGTTAATTTCCGTCTGCTGGCAGTAACACCCCTGCAACTCCCTTTGGGAAGGAATTTCGTAAAATCCATGTAAGGCGGTGGTAGCAGCAGCATAACTCGATGAGGTTAGGGTTCAATTATACACCCTTGAACTCTTCAGTTTAAGAATATATCATATCCATGAACCAGCACAACGACTGGTGGTAGAATTGATGTAAATACTTCAACGTAGCTACGAGACAGGACGATCACCAAACGGCAGCTGATGTAACGATAAACGGTGTATCACATAGCGCTCATCGTTACCACAATAATTATAATAACTTACAGCGCCTTTCAAACCGGAACACAGTAATGTTTTTCATACTACAGTTTAAACGTAGAAAAGTCTTCTATCCATATGGTTTCCATCAACAAGACCTGCCTCTTCTATACTTTATATCTTTAGCAACCCATCAGCGAAAGTCCAACAAAGTGAATATAGCTATTTAATAACATCATCATCAGACGATATACGTCCACAGCTGGACATAAGCTTACCCCAAAGATCACACACAGCATAGCTTCCGGTACCACCGAGTACGGGGGGCTGTAGTCCATAAATGTTTATATGGAGGAATTTGGGGTATTTCCCACCACGCTAGTCTAATGCGGGTTGGTGGGATCTAAAGCCTCGTTCGTTGATTAGCAGGATCCACTACGAGCGACAGAGGTTTTTTTCGTATATTATATATATATATATATAATGAAAAAAATGCTTATGCTATATATATATATATATATATATAGCATGAGCATTATGAAGATAAAGTTAACCGATGAACTATTTCACGTATCCAATTTTTGTTGTTTCAATAAAAAAATATTATATCCGTTGTATATATAGATATATATATATATATGAGCTATAAATTCTACTGTCAACATGTTCACTTTACATTACCCTGAGGCTCATGGAAGCTGAAGGGAATCGTTTGTAATTCAAAGGCCTTTGAAAATGATTGAAGGTAATTCCTTTATATCGAATATGTACAAATGAAAGAAATAACGGCTGAAGTATATTTCGGTTTTGTAACGGCGTTGGATAATGTGGAAGGAAAACAAATATATATATTTAAAAAAAAAAAATTATGCAATTAATGAACCGGAAGAGCGGGACGTTCACCTAATGGTAAGTGATACGATTGGCAATAACAATATGGCGTTATTTGGGATGTTATACACTGCACTATATTAAAATTGTCGCTTGAGACGTAAGATGCTCAGTCCCGTTACCTCAGTAATTACACTAGCTGCAAAGCCCTTCAAACCGGAACACGGTAATGTTTGCACAGTACTGTCTGTCGGCTGCAATAGGAGCGGCGGTGGTAGCGAGACGGTCTCCGGCAACAGATCTACCACCAGTAGTAATTTTATAAAACGACCATCTTTGGGGAAAGATTTCGCATCAATATATTTTATAATTCAACATATTATAGTTTCTGTTATATATGTATAAGAATACTATTATGAGAATATAGATATAGGAATATATATATTCTAAATATAGATATAAAAAAATTCTTCTGTTAGTACTAACTAGTTATAACTAGTTTTTTATAGAAAAGTAAGAAATAAAGCAACAGTTCAAATGTTACTGGTGGTAGTGTGTCTCTGTTGCCGCAGACCGTCTAGGTAGGTTCAGACAGTGCTGTACACAGTACTGTACGAACATTACCGTGATCCGGTTTGAAGGACGCTGCAGCTACTGAAATTACTAGAGTAACGATACTTAACGTACTGTCTCAAAGCGACGAACGCAATGTGCTGTTGTGTATATCATCTTAGCTCGCGCGTTGTTATGGGCAGGCGATTCACTTACAATCAGGTGAACGTCTCACTCGTTTCGTTGCTTCGTAGAATAAAAAAATTGTCATAGAAAAATTTGTTATACAAGGAAAGAGGAAAATATAATTGTTCAGCTAAAAAAAAAAAAAAAATTAGTGTGGTTCATATTTATACCACCATCGTCATCGAAATTTTGAGGATATAGTCATATTCAAGTCCAGTACCAACGATATGGCATCCGGACAAACTAAGCTAGTCATTTATCATCAGCTGATAGACGACCACTGCTGGACATAGGCCTCCCAAGGATCTCCACATACAGTCAGCAAAGCCTCCGGTACCGCTGGACACTAGGGGCTGTCGTATATAAGGGTTCATATAAGAAAATATGGGCTGTTTACCACCACGCTGGCCAGATGCGAGTTGGCGGGAGCCAGAGCCTTGTTCGTTGGTTAGCAGGCTGCACCACGAGCAGGTGAGGTTGGTTTGGATCCCGAGAGTTGTTATGCGGAATCCTTTACACCCCTTTAGTTCCAAGTTAGTCATATATATATGTGTGTGTGTGTGTGTGTTTATCTATTCTAAATGACACCCCACCGCTTCAGGGTACTCAATGGAAGTTAATAGATACAAATGCCCCTAGCAGCAGGGGTTGCCACTTGAAGTGAAATAATGTGCACGCGGAGACGCCAGTCTCTCAATAAATAATCCCTTATCGACTATTGTAGCTCCGGGGAACCGGAAACAGACCTCCGCCATTATTTCGTTTAGCTACCTAATTCTTTTTATATGGAACGTTTTTTTTTTATGAAAACCTATTGTTTAAAAATATTAACGAAATTTAATTTCAATCTCACAGGAAAAAGGGAAGCTGCTTTTCTAAGAGCAATCACACTGCAGTAGCCATTGCCGACATATCATGGGACAATGGCTCTACTGGTTCTCCAATAGTTCTATTTCTCACCGGTTAAAGTATATTTAAGTTACGATAAACTAACAGTAATACTTCAAACTTTGAACTTAACCAGTGGTAAATGCTCATGTAATAAATGGGAAAGCGAAGTAAAAGCCAAGACCCTCGGTGAAACTTTAGCACTGCCTTTTGTGTGACTTCACTCAGGCGTTTGTAAGCAACGTGTGGCCCAACATTCAAAAGCTCGAGAACCTTCTAGGTATTCAGCTTATGAGTAAGCACTATTACCTAGCGATTAAAAAACTAAATTTCATCCTCTTTATCCACAACCAGCGTTGCGTGGTAACTGTACTGCTTAATTTAGAAATAGCTGCAGTGCTTCCAAGACGGTCTCCAGGCTATAGGAACTTACCGTCAGTGAACTTTGAAGATCTGATCCTAGGACCACTATTTTAGGATAGAAGAGAAGAATGACAGACACTGAAAACGTATGATTGCCAATAAAGAATTGAACTGTGTATAAGGGATGTAAGGGGTTCCGCTCAACATCTTACAAAACCTAAGTCAACCTCATCTGCACACGGTGCATCCTGCTGAATAACAGACCATGCTCTGACCAGTCACTTATCCGCATTGGGCCAGCGTGGTGTGGCTAAGGCCCAATTCCTTTCAACGAACTCTTCGATGTGAAGTTCTTTGAGGAAGGCCTACGGCCGCCGTGGATGTCTATCGGTTGACGATGATGATGATCATGACGATAATATCCTCGATGCCCCAAAAGCGACCAACAGTGTACAAGTCCAGGAAAACCGCTGCTGCCTTTTTGTGAACTTCACCAATATACTTCGCAAATTCGGAAGACTATTATTAGAAATATCTGGTGAAACATTCAATCGTCACCATGAAGAGGTGTCTTTTTCAAACTGTACTCTCATCATTATCAGCTGACCGACGTCTACTGCTGGACATAGGCTTCCCCCAAAGGTCTCCGCATCGAAGAAGACTAAAATCTAGTGTTTCAGAAAGAATTCAGTCATTCGGCTGTTACGAAGCGGTTATGAAATTTTCTTTTATATTCATTATCGCTGTTTATTTGATTCGGAGCCCGTCGGAAACTGGTTCATGTCTGACGCAGTGGGTTATAACTAAAATAACTATGGTGTGGCAAACGCTGCTGATAGGCCGTACCACCCACGCCGTCTCCGAAACCATACGAACGAGATGAAACTGTTTCATTTGAAAATTGCGTCCGTACGTTTGTCCTGCATCAGCCTATCTACTCTCTAGATATATGTATGTACACAATTATTTCCTGCTCTCCTCTAATTTGGGTCACATCACCCAGAACCAACTAAACAATCTCGATAAACTTGTTTTATTAGGAATAATCGGGAACTAAAGACCATTTGATTAAACCAGATATATGCACCAATAGGACAATATTCCGACCCTGGAATATGCTATATAGGGAGTGTATAGGGTCCCACATAAGAACTCACAGACCCCAAGCCAACAGCACGTGCTCGTGGTGCAGCCTGTTAATCAACAAACGAAGCACTGATCGCCCACCAACTTGCACTAGGCGAGCGTGGTGGGCTAAGGCCCAATTCCCTCTCTATGAACTCTAACAAAAGACCCCCAAGGGACAGGTGGCCGTGGCGATCATGACGAAAGTCGGCAAGGCGTCGGTACCCAAGGATATGCGGGTAGCGTAGGACTGTTTGATGTGGAGATCTTCGGGGGAGCCCTATGTCCAGCAGTGGACGTCTATCGGCAGATGATGAATATAATGTGAAAATGTCCTACAACATTCCTATCTACCTTCTCTTTCTAGTTCCAGGATAAATCTCCGAAAGATACCCTACTTTTGATGGGAAGTAAGTATTATGTGAAATTTTACCCATTAAAACCACCTCGATGGTCCATATGGTATTTTGGGAAGTCCGTACAGAGCTCACGCTTAACCCTCTACACTTCTCCTTAGAAAGTCTGTAAGAGGGTCCAAAGCCTCCTCTTGCTGGCCCATGCGAGTTTTCTTATTGATCGATAAAGACCCCACAGCCCTATTTCTACTAGCCTGTGACCATCACTAGCCTGTGTATCTGATCCTTCCCTACTTCTTTTATTTTGTTGAAATGGCAAAAGAGGGGAAAGTTGTATTCCTGATGGATTTCTTAAACACAAATTCTTTGCTTTCATATCGAAAGCTTTAACGGATGTACAACTTATCTGGAGCCACTGAACCATACCCAAGACTTATTCAAGTATTCAGGACTACCAGCTTAATCTCCACGTTACCATAACTAGCCTTGGCTACACCTCCATGAATAAATGTGGCTACTTTTATATATGTAGTCCTTTTTACATGAGTATGTATAGATCTAGATATTACTTCATTTGCAATGTAACTGTTGCTGTTTAACCATCAGTCAAAATAAGGGGGGTAAATATTTATACGTACCTAAACATTTGAACTACTGTAGTCTGAATTTTGATTAACTAGATACAGTTAAAAAAAATATATTATTTAGATCAATAACATCAATAACCTCTGTGAGGCAGCGGATAACAGTTTGCGATTTAACCGGTTAAATTTTAACGGTTATATTTTTAAACTGCTGTCACCAATTTAATGCTGTATGTGTCGTTACTTATGAATGTCACTTAACACTTTATTTACACTTAAAGTGATTAAAATAAACGAATGTTTTACAATAAATCTATTCATATGAAGAAAAATGGTATGTACAGCACGTATAGTTCACACGTCCGCTTCAGTCTGAAAGACATAGTAGGTAATGAAATTACCGGGGTAATGAGACTTAATGATCTTATCTTATACGACGAACACAAGGTGTGGACATCCTAAGTAGAGCGACGTTATAGCTAAATCAATTACCATCAGGCGATTGCTTGTATCGTCACTTGATTAAATGTAGAAGATAACCCAGTTAACTTGTTTAATGAGATATTCTTCTAATCTATTATATTAGGTCCTTACATATGAAATTGTCGTTTTGTACGGGAGGAATACAAAGTTTTTTTTGTGTAAAACATATTTAATTAATCAAAGTATGCACCGCGTTGTTATCTATGCACTTTTGTCATCTCATAGGTAGTTCATTGATGCCTTTATCTAAAACAACCGTGGGGGCGCGAGAATCAATAAACCCTTTGAAGGCGGTTTGTACTGCCGCGTCGGAGTTGAATTTTGTTTCTTGTAAGAAGTTGTCCAAGTTCAAGAAAAAATGGTAATCTGTTAGGGCAAGGTCCGGGGAGTACGGTGGATGTCGCAGACATTCCAATTGTAGCTCACCTAACTTAGTGGTTGTTTGTTGTGCAGTGTGTGGTGGTGGTGTTGGGTTATCGTGAAGCAGCAGTGGCTTAGCGCGATTGACTCAATCTCGGTTGTTCATCAGCTAGTTCTTCCTTCATGGTCTGCAGTTGCTGACAATAGATATCTGCTGTAATTAGAAAGCTGCAGTGAACGACACCGGCGCCAGTCCACCAAACACTCACAAATAACTTTTTCTGTGTCAATTTGAAAAACAAATGAATGACTGTTTCCAAAACTCAAATGCAGCAGTTAAATGAACTTATAAATTTGAATTTGGAATTCTTAGCGAAAGAGGAGATATTTCAGATCAAAGTCAGTTCAAGTCAGTACGACAAAACGCTAATTTCTTATATAAGGACCTAATGTTTAAATAGGTTCATAATAAATATTGGGGTGTGAGAGGGACCCGCATAACAACTCACAGGAACCTCACCAGCTCGTGGTGCACACTGCTAATCAACAAACGAGGCTCTGGCTCCCACCAACCTGCATTGGGCGAACGTGGTGGGAAATCCAAGTCCCCTCATACGAACCACCAACAAATGACGCCTAGCGCCCGACGATCCCGGAAGCCATGCTTACTGTTGTGAAGATCGTTGAGGGAGGCCTATGTCCAGCAGTGGACATCTATCGGCTGATGATAATAAATAATATAAGTGTCGGTTATATATAGAAGTCGTATTTAGTTGTGACCCCTCCTTAACACTATTTCTGGCCGACTTGGCGGACACCCAGAAGCATATTGATATCACGTCATGTAATGGAAATCACGCCCAGTCATTAAAAAAAAATTAGAATAAATTGACAATCAAGAAAATAACTATAACTTATATATTTAATAACTATTACACTCACATATATATATTTATATATATATATATATATATATATATATATATATATGATTGCAAGGGAGGAATGATCAGTTTGGAGATCTTTATTCAACACAACCACGAGATGAATAGTACGTTCACCTGATGGTAAGTGAAACGCTTCCCCATAACAAAGTGACGCTAGTTAGAATGATATACACTGCACCATATTGTGCGACAAACATTACTATCCAAATATTAATGTGTTCCAGTTTGAAAGGCGCTGTAGCTAGTGAAATTACTGGGTTAACGAAACAGCATGTTACGTACTCAAGGCGACGAGTAATTTAATTTGACTAGCTACACCGCTTTTCTAACTGGAACACAGTAATGTTGTCACAGTGATGCTTGTCGGCTGCAATAGGAGCTGCGGTGGTACCTATAGAGTCTCCGGGAAGAGACCCACCACCAGATTCTCTGCTTCACAAAAGAAAGCAGTGAAATGTAAGCGATATTCGTAATACTACATAAATAAAAACGATTACGGTATTATTGGCGTACCTGTTACGGACCGGTACGTATTTATAATACCAGGTCATCACTAGTACATCCGCTGGCACCTGTCAATCATTACAACCTAACCGGAAAGGAATCCGTGTGTTGCTGATGTTGGCAGCGGGAGGGACAATGTAACCTGGCAGCGAACTCCGCAATTGTAATTTTCTTAATAAATCTATTCTTATACGGAAAGAAATGATTTCATACAAAAGTATATCGTGGAATAATCACCATCATCACCAGATTTACTGGTGAAAGGTCTTTGCTGCCGGAGACTGTCTCGGTATCACCGCATCCGTCAAAAAGTACTGTGTTCCTGTTTAAAGGGTAGGTAAAAAGACATTTCTTTTAATTCAATAAAGTGACGAGACAAGCGAGACGTTCACCTGATATTAAGTGATGAGCCTACTCTTGACAACGTGGCGTTAGGATGTTATACACTGCACCACGTTGTGCTCGTCGCCTTGAGACGTAATATGTTAAGCCTTCTTTATCCCAGCAATTTTTCACAACGCCCTTCAAACCGGAACATGGTAACGTTCGCACAGTACTGTATGTACCTAGACGGTTTATAGCAACAGAGACAATACCACCAGTTAGTGGTATGGAAACGAATGGAAGTACCTAATGGTGTTTTAATTTGATTATACAGAGGCTCAACATCTGATGTCTTAAGCGAAGAGCGCAATGTGGTGCAGTATATATCATCCTAACCAGCGCCACGTTATCGGCAGGCGCTTACCATCAGGTGAACCTGCCGCTCGTGTTGTCGCTTAATTGAATAAATAAAAAAATACCTGATGTCTGTTCCGATTCCGAATATCAATGTCGGCTGATGATGATGATGATCTTACGTAAGTACAAGTCCGCCTCTTCGCAGATTTCTTTAAACTTTAAAAAAATATATATGAAACGACCGAGTGGCTTTTTGTCTTGACATTTTCACGGTTAAAAAAAAAGGGGTTCATATTTGCTTTAATAGAACCGACAAAGTTAACCGGCATTAAGTAAACCGTTGAAAAGGTTACATGCGAGACGCGAATGTAAAGGGGCTGTTTGTAAAAAGACTCGCCGCCTTCCATTCTAATTTGGTCCTTAAGCGTTAAGCGTAAAGTTGAAATTATCTTGCACGGATTCGTTATATGTTTGTGACGGGCCAAAGGTAAACGTTACGGCGATCGGTCATTCTTGAACGTTTTCATCCAGGAGCGGAATGAGGGTAAAGCGGACCCTAGGGACATGCTTAGGTTCTTCATCATCAGCCAATAGACGTCCACTGTTCGACATAGGCCTTCCCCAAAAATACGCACTTCAGGTAGAGATTCACATGGATCGATTTGAGCCATTCCCCACCACGCTAGCCCAATGGTAGTTGATGGGAGCCTTAAATATCTTAACTAGCACATCATCATTTCATCAGGCGTAAATGCTGTTCTTTGGGTCGCATTCTTGAAAAAAAAACTTACTTTTCCATCAGTTCATTAAAGATATAAGGATTTATAATTTAGTGACTATTGCATTATATCAGTTGTAACAAGGGGTGTAAGGGTACACGCGCAACAACTCACGGGACCCAAGCCAACGTCATCTGCTCGTGGTGCAGCCTGCTAATCAACAAACGAGGCTCTAGCTCCCGCCAATACGCATTGGGCTAGCGTGAAGGGAAATGGCCCAAATATCCCCATATAAATCCTAATCCGATCGATGTGGGTATCTTAAGGGAAGGCTTTTGTCCAGCAGTAGACGTCTATCCGCTGATGATGATGATGAATAAATATCTTTGTGACATAATTCACGAAAACCATGCCAACTCCACCTGGTGCACCCTGCTAATCAACAAACGAGGCTCTGGCTTCCACCAACCTGCATTGGGCCAGCGTGGTGGGATATGGCCCAAATCCTTCCATATAAACCCCGAATAACGACGGCCTCTGGTGCACGGCAATGCGGGCAGCGCATGGCCGATTAATGTGGGAATCTTTTGTGGAGATATATGTCCAGCAGTGGACGTCTATCGGCTGATGATGATACATATACGTATTGTAAATATATTAATATGTATATTGTGTTAATCAACTCACAGGTTAATTAATAATTCTTTTAAGCAATCCAAAGGTTTTCGTGAAAGAGAATTCGTTATACAGCCTTCAGCGGAAACAACATGGAGCATTTTATATTACGTTATATTATTAACTGTTGTTTCCCTTTTCAACATGTCACCGTTTCCGTTGTTACATTAAAACATTTCTAATATCACTTCCGCTGACTGAAATATACGTATTTGATTTTAAAACGTAAACAATTCACAACTTTGCTAATTAATACCGGAAGTACGCCGCAAACCGCTTCTAATTAAGTCAACGGATGTCGAATTTGATTAATTTTAATTACTCAACGCTCTGATGCCGCGATAGCTGTTTGTAAGTGATGTACGTTTCGAAGGGCCTTAGGTTTGATCTCCACTGAGTTTGTACTTCCGGCGAAGATAAACATCATTAGGGAAACGATGTGATTGATGATAGGACTCTGTTGCCGGTTGTCCTGTAGTTTCGTGCTATTAAGAATAGTAATAACGTAATCCTGCCTGTCGTAGAAGGCGCCTAAAAAGGTTTTCGAGTTCGTGGGCTTTGATGGTCCTTGATTATCCATCAAGTGAGCCCAGGATGAACGAGAAGTACAAGGTGCTATAGTTCTTGCAGCACTAAGGCGGATATCGAGGAGAGCTACAGCTGTCCCTGGAACTTGCTTTAGGCGTACCGGTGCGTTCCGTAGGAGATCCCTGAGCATCCCGTAACGCACTGAATATAACCACCGAGAGGGTTGTAGCGGGTAAAAATCCCAGATGAATTTGTCTTCTCCACAAAAGCAGAGTATCTTTTATAGATTTCCCTCCGATAACTAAAAAAACGGTCTCTGTTGCCGGAGATCGTCCAGGTAGGTATAATTGCAGAGCCTGTTGCAGCCGACAAACAGTACTAATCAAACAAGCAGCAGCAATGCAGCGTCCTTCGAACCGGAACACGGTTATGTTTGCACAGTACTGTTTCTCTGCTGCAATAGGAGCTGCTGTGGTACCTACGTAATCGGTCTCCGACAACGGAGACCTATCAACATTAAAAAAAGGGTACTTCTACCGTTATATCTGTTACCTACAGCTACAAAAGGTCTACGTAGGAGCGATACGCTACGCCGTAGCCGCCTACGTCAACTGCGGACGCAATCGGCGCTTTGTTCCGTTAATGTCGTCAGTTCGCGATGCCCCAGTTCGCGTTGACATCCTTTGATTATAGATTCAAAAGGCATTCCGATTACGCTCATTTGTATATTTATTTTGATTGATTTCAGTACGAATACAACATTAATTTTACAAGATGATCATTATTATTACATCTTTTTTTTTTGGCTTCGGAGGGAATCTTCGAAAGATACCCTACTTCTGAGGGAAGTCAGGGTTATATGAGATTTTCTCAAAGAAATCTCTTCGGTGTTCTGCATCAGTGCATTCTGGGAGGCTCCGGGATCTCTTGCAGAACGCACCAGTGCCTCTCTACACTTTGTGTTAACACGTCTCTGAGGAGAAGCTTAACCCTTCTAGACACCATCGCTGAGTCCATACGCTGTCCCACGCAGGTTCGCTTGTTGAGTGATAAGGGCCCCCACCCTCAAGACCCGCGAAACTTCTAGATCCTTTAAGTCGCTTTCTACGACAGGCAGGGCTTACCTTAGTTCTATTCTTACTAGCCCTAGACACAGCACTGTCATTATTACTTCTGTTGGACGTCACGCAGGGAATTACTTCTGGACTCTCAGTTAACCTCACCTTTATTCTTCCTGTTGCTTCCTCCGTTTTACCAAAAATCATTGTCTATCCTTAAAACAATTCAATCATAACACGATGTAACATACATACAGTGCCATCTATCGGCAAAAACACGTTGTAACGATTTTTTATGTTTACTAACTGTTGCAGCACAAAACCATGGATCGTGGAACATATTACGAGAGACCTATAACCAGCAATGGACATCCATCGGTTGATATGATGACGATTATCCGAAGAATGCATTTCATAACTCTTTAAAATTAATGTCTTGGACTACAGTCTTCTAAGACTCGTATTTCTTATCATCTTTTATTCCATCTATTGAAGATATTAAAGCATAAGCTGTTTCCCGCCCGCTTTGTTGGTCGTACCCTTGCAAAATTGTTTGGGGGTAGGAATTTTTTAAAATCCTTTCTTAGCTGTCCCACTCTCGGCGAAAAGAATATTCCTACCAAATTTCAAGTCTCCAGGCCTTACGGCTCCAGAGATATCTTGATGAGTATCTGCATAGATAGAAATGTCTTATATATATAGATTAATTTCCAATTAATATATACAGCTTGCTTCATGTTAATCGCATTGGATATAAGTTTCTTCACGCAAGAAATATTTTCGTTAGAATTTGGGACCGGAACTAGAGGTCTACACTGTTGTCCCAATCGATAAATATACAATATCTCCAGATGACAGGAAATTTACGCCACTGAACCATAATGGACACGCTCGTCTCAGCCGTCCGTCGGGGTAAATGTCAGCTATAAGCCTTTTTAATTTTCCGGAGCGATGAGCTATATTATTAGTGTACTATTTTAACTTAATATTAAATATCAACAGTTTTTTTGCGGGAAAAAAAAGGATTTTTTTTCCATATAAGTATAAGCTAGACCACACTCGTTAAAAGCCAACGTCGTGTCCTCCGTAGCACAGCGGTAGATTCTTGCCTTGTGATACAGGGCTCCCTGATTCGACTCCTGTGTCGGTAGAGTTTATATGACGTAAAGTACTTTTAAGAAAAGCATTTTTTGGAAAGACTTCTGGATACCTCCATGATGGTATTGCTATTTTTCATTAGTGAAGCGTTCTAGTTCAGAATACTTTCGCTATCTTCGGCCTGATTGTAAATAAAAAGTAACGTTATAATACAATTTGTCTGTTTAGCAATATAGTGGTTGTCATATTGTAACGACAAACATCTCACATCATCGTGTAGGTCTAGATTGGTAGGCTTACCTGCAGGTAATCAGGAATAAAAATCTATTTCCATTAGTTCCCTTCGGAACCCTTTGTCTCCTATTACATCGTCTTCAATTTTATTATCATTATTATCTAAGGTATACAAAAATTCATAAAATCCCTATAAAATGCTTCATATGGGTACATATTTCAATGACCTAACAGAACCTATGTCGAATAGTAAAAAAAAACGTGACAGATGTAGTACTGTTAAATACAACAATTAATGTACCGAATGACGTCCGCAACATAATCGTATGTCGCTTAAATCTTGTTTACTGTTCTACAGTAATTAAAGGCAGGATGTTTAGGTCATACACTCAGACTTTAACAATTCTAAAGTTTGTAGAGTATGAATAGTGCAATATAAGATTTTGTTTCTAGATATTCTGACATCTCTGTCGTCATTTTAATATATCGGTGTCTACTTCTGAATATAGGCTTTCGCAATTAATTTCCGCGACCGGTCAACGACGACGATTCTTTCCATCTTCTCCGGGCGATATGATGTCATCACATGAGTTTACATATCAGGTGAGATGAAAATGACGAGGATTCTTCTTATTATTATTATATATATAAAAGAGGCACCTTTAGTAGAAGATTATCTCCAAATTAAAATCGATAAGTACACAATTATGATGCTGGTCACATCTAAATGCTAATAAGCGAATTTTTCGCTGATTTACTATCTTCACCACCAGCTGAACCGACGGATGTCCATCATTAATCATGATAAATATTATCAATGATTTTTGTACCACATTACAGTATGATGAGACTTCTTTGCTCATTGCATTTAATAACGCTTTTGATTTTGTTAATAATTATCAGAAATCCATGATCAAAAGAGAAGAATATCAGTTTTATCATAAAATACAATGAATTCTGTTTGTTATCGAAACTGTAAGAATACCTGAAATTTTGATACAAAGCGAAATGAATACCTCGCGTTGCGGCAAAAGCATTTAGGAAAGGTAGTGGCCCGTGAATTGGGTCCGTGGGTCGAATTCTGCTGCCGTACGGTTTGGGTGCTTTCAATGCAAGCGAATTTTTACTTTATGTATATATAAATAAGGGCTGTGTTTATTTGGATGGATAAAGTGGCGACACCTTATGGGAGCATCTACCAAAACCGCCAATTCACTCCTTTATCATCAGCGATCAACGCTAGCAGGGTAATTATTGTTAAAAAGGACACAATAACCTTGAATGAAGAAGACTACAGCTAAATAATAGGGGAAGATGACGTCAAACAAGATTTAAAAAATATCAGCAACGGAAGCAAAAAACTCAAAGTAGAATGGGGTAAAAGAATTTAGTGGACCAGACATAGGATTACCCGGATCTATAGAGCTTGAAATGATGATGATTACCATATTGTATCGAGTTGATTTATAAATTATCCGGTTTCTTCATGTTTTTGGATTTTCTTTTAGTAGAGACACCAGTGGATTCGTTCCTTCGGTTACACCGGACCACATTCATAGTATTGAAGGCGATACCTGAAAAGTTGTCTTCTTCTTAAAGTGCTATCTTTTGAAAAACAAGAACTATTAAAGAAGAGAAAATAGTGAAATACAAAATGAAGATTATTAATGGATGAAAATCCTTCAAAATCCAAGTTATCTTCCTAAGACTTCTACTAGATCAAAGTACAACTGTTTATTAAGAACTGATTTACTTGTTTACTATTAATAATATTACCTTTATTTTGGTTTTTTTGCTTATGTAAAGAAACAATTATTCAAAAGTATAATATTTTCACAAGATTATCAATAGTTCCTAGATCTTTTACTTTCGGTAATGCAATATTAGATTTATAACGTTTGCGTAGTATATTCAGAAACTATTGTTTGCTCTGCGTGTTGTCTCCTATGCGATTCTTTGATTAGTTTCAGCCAATCAGCTTGCCTTTAGTATGTTTGCTATGAAACAGTAATTTGTTTTTGTTCCACAACAGTAAGTTCCAATGGAACAAACAGTGTTGCTACAAAGAGCATGAACTAGTTCAATATTCGTAGAAATTTCATTGTGGAGCGGTCGGAACAGTCCGCTCCCGTGGGAAATAGAGTGTGAAATGTTATAGAGCCGGTTAACGCTCGGTTAAAGCTATCTCGCACAGCTTTTTGTCCACTTTGCTAGATATTTTTTTAACTGGATTTATTTAAGGGTATTTAATTTTACATAGGAAACTGTTGTAGCTCAATTTGCTAAGACGAAAACGCTATAATTCTGCCAATCAGTGGTATAGATTTCATGGATGTAAAATATTCATCTACCCGCACTTGATCCGTTGATGAATAAATAGCCTTATACTAGATGGCTTTGACTTCCAGTAGTGGGAACACTAAACTATTTACTTAATAGTACAAAGATGAGTATTGTTCATTTTATCTTAAATATTTCCACAATGACTGTTATTTGCTGTTGTTTCGTTTGTTTATGTAAGTAAGAGTTTAATAGATGGTAAGGTTTAGCCGAACTCTCTTGGTGAGTTACCATGTTCATGTTATCTATCTGCAAGCATAGCAGCGTTACTTTTTTGTAGCTGTCCACATTTAGAAGCTAGATTATTCTCGACAGGCATACTTTTTCGTCTTAGGCAATAATGTCATTTAACATCGTATTAAATTAACGAAAACTCCCAATTACTAGGTTATTTATATTAAAAAAAAATTGCATATCGATGTAGTGTCTGAAGCTGATTTTTTTTAAAAAAAATACACGTCCACGAAGAAGGAAGCGTTATTATAAAGTTGTCATCGCTACACGCAGGTACATCGCGGCTCTCGCCCGAGCGGTAACGTATCGCGCATCGCATAAACAACATTTGTTTCACATCAAAAGATATATATATATACAGATTTAAAACCGCCGACCGGTTCCGAAAGCGATCCGAAAATAGTCGACTCAAGCCGAACGGTTCCTAAAATAGAGGGACTCGCACGCGCTCGCGCTGCGCAGACGTAATTCCTGACCCTATTACAGAAGCGTCTTGCGTTCTATAGTTAGCGATACATTTCGCATGCGAGTGGCAATGGTGCGGGCTGAACTTCACATCTGAGCGTTCTTTTTAACTGTTCTCGTTGCATCATACAATCAATCGAAACATGTGACCCACGCCCACTGCTGAACAGACAGCCAAGTTTCTTAATATTAATCAGTATGTACAGAATTGTAATCCGAGGCGTAAGGATTCCCGTAGAACACCTCACAAGATCCACTCTAATCTCACCTGCTCGTGGTGCACCCTGCTAATCAACGAACGAGGCTCCGGCTCCGACAAACCCGCTTTGGGCAACCGTGGTGGAAAATGGCCCAAATTCCTGCAAACGTAAATCCGTACAAGCGACGGCTCCTAGTGCCCGGCGGTTTTGCAGGCCACGCAGGACCGATCAATGTGGAGATCTGTGGGCAGGCCCATGTCCAGCAGTGGACGTCTATCGGCTGATGATAAAGCGATGCGCTTGCCAATAATAACGTGATGGCAGCATGATATACACTGCGTTAAATTGTTCTTTTTTAATTCAACGAAGCTTAGAGACGGGCGAAATGTTCATCTGATAAGTGATAAGTAAATAGTGCATCTGTTTATAACGTGAAACTAGTTAGGATAATATACACTACATAATGTTCTTATTGTTTTGGTACAGCAGTCTCGTTTTCTCAGTAATTTCACTAGCTACAACGCTCTTCAAATCTGTGCTTTAGATAACGATAGGAGCTCCAGTAGTACCTAGGCAGTAAACGGAATGAGAAACCTACGACTAGTAGACTAATATTGAGTTTTTAGACTAGATTACCCAAGAATATATCGAAAAGTCTTAAAATCTGAAAACGCTAATCTCCCGCGCATTACACAATTTCTCAGCGTTAAAGTGTAACAAAGTTTATGGTCACCATAATAAAACAAATGAAAAATGGTGACATTAAATGTTAATGGCGTCAGGACATTAAACTCGTTTTAAACGCGTTAAAACGTTTATGAGCATTTTATTTACGTACGCGTCTGCTGGCGGCTGCGTGAACCGGGAGCTGAGGACCCTGAGCTGCAACATGGTAATGGGAAGAAGAGGAAAATAGAGAAAGGACGGAATGATAGTGATTAAGAAAGTATGGAAAGGTGGACGTGGAAAATAAGTGCAGAAAGCTTGGAAGACAGATATCTATATTTGTATTAGAAAACAAGAAAGGTTATTCAATAAAAAAAAAAGTTGATCTCAGGAGATAGTAGATTGAAGCAGGCAGTAGAAAATTTGTCAAATAAAGGAAATGAGAAGAGTCAAGTTCTCATAATGAATTTATGAGCTGTGTGGTGAAACGTTAACGTGTATCCAGTTACTCAAATGTTCTCTTAATAGTTCTGTTCTTCTGCAGTATAATATTCTTATAACCTGAAATAAGTTTTCAGTTATATTTTGTAACAAAAAATTTCATTATGTTAATCATCATCATCGGCTGATTAACCTCTACTGCTGGACAAAGGCATTTACCAAAGATTTATATATCTGTCAGTCCTGACTTCTCCGAATCAGTGCATCTTGTGCAGAGCCTTCCCGAAGATATATTCTAAAAGATAAATTAGAATATTTGGCTGCCAAAGGAACTTTTGTTATGGAAAAATGTAGTACTGGTACAAAGGAGCACGGACGAAATTAACTATCAAAGGAAGTGAAAGAGGAAATAATGGCCACCGGCAGACAATGACCGCTGGAGATGAAGCGTACTTGCCGCGGTTTAACAGAAGTATTTTTTTTTGTTTTACGTGGGGGAAATGCTTACGCATATTTATCCTCGCGGGGGCAAGGACGAGTTATGTCGGACTTGCACCGACTAAAATCCTCACGATGTTCCACCTCGTCGCCTGATGACGGGGTTACGGGAACGCTTTCGCACCATCCGCGACCCCGCCGGGGCTGGCCACTTACACAGCCCCACCTCGGGAGGTAGGGATGAGCTCTCTCTTTCCATCGCCGGAATATACAGCGCGCCCTCTCCTCGGCCTCCTGCAATGCACAGTCGCGCAAGCAACGGGTTCCCCCGAACCCATCACTCAGAGGCCATGGGGGCCAAGAGAAATTCTCCCGACTCCCTGCGGCGGATCCGATGTTGGGCTCGCCACCACCTATTATTCGGCCGCGGAGGACAGAGAGAGCGACGCATCGCAATACCGATCCTTTTTCCCCGCGACCCCACTGCTGCCTCATCAATGGTGCGGGACCGCTTAGTCGCAGAGGGCACTCCCTCCGCGACTCCACCTCGTCTGCAAGGGGCAGTATAAAACCACCCCTGCAGCCTTCGGCGCGCTTTCGGTAAGCTCTCGGTGGGCCTCCGGAGCTCTAACCTGGAGCGGCCGCCCCGGGCTGGCCCTACACCTCGAGCCGGCCCGGTAGATTCCTCTTCGCTTCACCATGTATCGCGCCACAGCTACTGAGCCTCTCCGCCACAACAAGGCGGGAACCTGTCAGGGGGTAACCCAAGTATGCTTTAACGTTTATTACATACGAAGACACTATTTATTTAAAGTTAACTGTAATAATACTAATTGTATTGTGTAAATGAACACTATTTTCAACCTCAAAACTTAACCTTAAACTCAAACAAAGTTCAATGATGAGGAAGTCCAAGATGAAGAGCGACTTGTCTAGAATATTTTGGCTTTAATATTTAACTATTAAAAAACCGTATTATCGTTCAAACACCTGGTTATCCAGGAAGCTAATTAGCTTAGGTTAGGTCCAGGGTAATCTTTATCAACCAGCAATAATCGCACCTCCGATTAACCTCATTGGGTACGATGCTGCCTTTACGCAAAGTTGACCACCGGGGAGATTTTAGTAGGTAATACGATTCACTTTACTCTGACTTTCCTCCAGAAGACTATCTTTTCGAAGATTTCCCCTTCCAAATAAAAAAAAGTTTGTCTATGGTGTACCCTATGTGGTACATGTAAAACTTATAACTGCTTTCTTTTTGTCCTTTTCTTTAATTTGATCGTTACTAGATCCTGCCGGCATTGTAATCTTCTATTCAGCAACCAAATTTCCTATTATATTATCCTGTTCAAGCTGACTAGTTTTATTTTTATATGTTATTATTTGTATTTTAGTTGAATCCTTTTTATTATTAGGTGGTTAAGAACGGTCGATATAAATATCCATAAGATATAAAGACTTCCTGGTAAATCCGAATCCACTTCACACTTAAGAAATCGGGCCTACGCCTTTTCTCCTCAAAATTGTGGAGAAAGATTTACAACGATCTAAATTTAAGGGATCCCGGAACATTTAAATCGAAAAGAGGTTTAAGATCATCTCGGAAGATTAAACGAGATCCGGTAACGATTTTATAAATACCTTAACTGCTTACTCGTCTTCCTTTCCTATCAACTTAAACCGATATTGTAGACAGTTTAAATGAGATGAAAACGGAAGATTTCTGTTATCCTTCTGATAGAGTTTCTTCGTACACAAAGAAAATAATTATAATTATATCTTTTCTTAATAATATTAAATTCCTCCTCACCAATAATTTTGGTGGTGATGGTGGTGCTGGTTAAGCCAGTAACCATACCTAACTATAAATCTACCGCTCATAAGGTCTTGGTGAAATTCAGCAGTCTCATCACTATCTGCATCCTAACTGTCAGTTAACATCATCACGATTTGTGATATAATCTATTCAGTCTCATGGCCCGTAGTAGTAGCTAGTCCTTCAATTACGTAAAATCTTGGCGGTAAATTGTGAAACTACAACGTTCTTCATTTATGTAAAATTTTGAAGGTATAATCTGAAACTACAACGTTTTTCAAATATTTAAAACTTTGACGGTATAATATGGAACTAAATCGTCTTTCAGTTATTTAAAATTTTTAGGGTAAATTGTGAAACTACAACGTTCTTCATTTATGTAAATTTGTGACGGTATAATCTGGAATTACAACGTGTTTCAAAAATTTAAACTTTGACGGCATGATGTGAAACTACGTCTTTCAGTTATAAATTTTTTTTACAGTAAATTGTGAAACTACAACGTGGTTCAAAAATGTTAAATTCTGACGGCATAATGTGGAACTACAACATCTTTCATTATCTAAAATTTTGACGACATAACGTAGAACTACCATGTCCTTCGTTTATGTAAAACTTTGACGGCATAATGTGAAACTACAATGTCCTTCAATTACATAAAATTTTTTAGGTCATAATGTGGTACTACAGCGTCCTTCAATTATGAAAATTGTTGATGGCTGAATGTGAAACTACAAAGGCAGCCAGACTCACGCCTAGATTTACTACCCGTGTCTTTCTATCTATATATTAATCGATCTATCATGAAGTCGGAGTAAGACCGGTTCCAGCTATTCCTGGAACCTGCAGCTCCACATGTTCAACCACAATGTGGTGATACAATCGCCGGGCTACAAGCGTCGCCGGTAACCCTGAACCGCGTCAGATCGTTAAGCTGGTAGTGTAAACACATAAATCTAACTTGCATCGTCCAGCTGTTACCCAGACAACGGTTAATGGGTATACATTCCCTCCATCTGTCATGGCTATGAAACGGTTTAACCGATTTTTATACAACTTTTTTACTCGAGCTGATATATATACGTAGACTTCAATGGGAAAAACCAAAGGGCTTTCATCATCATCATCATCAGTCGATAGACGTCCACTGCTGGACATGGGCTTCCTCCAAAATTTCCTCATCGATTAGTCCTGTGCTGTCCGCAACCAGCGGCTTTCCACGACCTTCGTTTGTAGAGGTTCATAAAAAGGTTTGGGTTCATTTCTCACCAATGCAGGTTGGTGGGAGCCAGATCTTCGTCTGTTGATTAGCAGGGTGCACCACGAGCAAGTGAGATCGGCTTACACCCAAAGGTTTCTATATTTATTTATATCTACATCTGTCTCCGTAGCTAAGAGAGATCTCTGGTTCGATTCCTGTGCGACATTTGATGCTAGGGTGTCTTAACATGACTAACCACCGCCCTCGTGAATCTACCACTATTAAGGCATAGTTGTGTTCTGACTATGAACATATGAGAAAAAGAAAGAGAGAGAAAGAGCGAGAGAGATAGTGTTTTGTAACTGCGCTTCCCTACCAACTACCTTATTGTCACAACATAGTGTAATAGAAATCATGCGTTAGGTTATTACAGAAAAGAAAGATCTCAACTTGTTTCTGTCATCGCGATCAGCCCACGACAGTCCACAGCTGGACTTCTACCTGTCCCACAAAACGCCACTCCTATATCTACATGATGATATAAACCACGCCTTACGTCGAGCGTATCCTTGCGGTTATTTTCGAAGTGTGCAGATTGTTTGTAAACTTTCGCCTGTTCCAGCGATCCCGTGTAATGCGATCATTACGGCCGAACTCCGATCCTCGTGTAAATACTTCGGATTGTTCTTTATCGCGGTTTTATTTTCGCTTTTGTTAGTTTCCTTAATGTTGCCAGGTTTCGTGCGAACGTAAATAAAACGATCGAAACGTTTCAGCCGTAAATAGTTCATTTTAAACGATTTATAACGTTCCACATATACTTTCCTAAATGTTGTTTTTTTATATATACTTTACCTTAATTTCACATGTTTTTAAGTGATAATAAAGCTGAAAATAGTGAAGCGTGATCTCTTAGAATATTATCTCTTATATATAGACAGCTAAAACATAGCAATGTTGTTATGGCGGAAAATTTGCAATATAAGGTGCTGATTCCGTAAAGTACCACCGCAGCTCCTATTGCAGCCGATAAACAGTACTGTGCAAATTTTAGTGTGTTCCGGTTTGAAGGACGCTGTAGTTATAGAAATTACTACGGTAAAGAGACGCAACATCTCAGGTCTCAGGCGACGGGCGAGATGTTATGCAGTGTATATCATCCCAATAAACCAGGTGATTTATCACCAGGTGAACATCTCGTTCGTCTAGTCGTTTCGTTGAAAAAAAAATGTGTGAGTTACTTTCGCGCTGGCGCAATTCACAAAGTACAACTCGGACTCCTCGCATCGAATCAGAAATGTGGAGATCCACAGAAGAACTTAGGTCACTGATATAGCCCTAAAGATTTCTGGACATAAATGGCAGTGGGCAGGGCACATTGGTCAGAAGACCGACGGCAAATGGAGCAGTAAGGTCCGCGAGTAGCGCCTGTGATAGATCGATGATCTGCTGAGAATCGCGGGAACCCGATCGATGCAGAGATCTTTGGGAGAAGCCTATGTCCAGTACTGGACGTCTGTCGGCTGATGATGCTGTAAAATAAAAAAAATAACTAAGTCTGTATAAATCCTTACAAAACATCAAACTCAACAATATGATTCTCCGAAATCGAACCATAGACTCCCATGTTAAGTAGACGAAATATACTCTATACTAAATTTATTTAAAGTAGCTTGCTCTTTGAGTAATAACTAAAACGGTATACTATTTGATATTTTATTTCTGACAGTGGTATAGATACTGAAGGTGTGAAGGTATACCTTCACCATAAAGCATATCCGCAGCGTCTTCCGCCAAGTAGCAGTGTGCAAACACCATGTTTTTATTTTAAAGAAGCATTCATAGCTATATATACATGTAATTATCATCAGTCGATAAAGGCCACTGCTGGACATAAGCCTCCCCCAAAGATCCCCTCATTTGTAGGCCATTTCGCCATAGGCTATTTGTAGATTAGCAAGGCACCACGAGCTGGTGAGGTTGGCTTTGATTCCGTAAGATTTTGTGGGGGAACCCTTACATCTTATAAATATACATACTGTCAAATAGCTGTGTCGCCAGCCTCACCACTCTGATGATAATAACGTAGGTAGTAATTTAAGTACAAAAAACCTTCACCTTCTTCGTCTGCTTTCTTACTTCTTTCACTCCACTTCACTCTATTTCAAACAGCGCCTCCTTTGAGATCACAGCTCATCATATCCTTTGTCGCACTCAGCCATCGCAATATCGAACTTCTGCTCCGCCGTAAGGTACAAACAATGTAGTTATAAAAAAAAAGGCTACAAGCTATGGTATGTACGAAGAAATAGTTATAAATAAAATTCTCGATTAATATAACGAGAGCGCGGATATCGATTTTGTTTCTATCGATCCATTCGGAGCACTCACGCTGACGCGCATTAACTGTGGCCTTGTCAAAAAAAAAAAAAAAAACAAATGTTTGGCACCGCACTGATATAGTAGTGTTGCCAAGGCGGGAAAATCGAATAGTAATATCCTATATATTATATTTTAGAACGATTTGATGGATCTTCAGCTGGTAGTGAAGATGACCAGGATATTATGGTAACTTGGATACGCCACACGTTTTATCTGGACCAAAAGATACAAGCGAGATGTCCACTTGGTATAATACACGTCTGCCCATGAGGTGACGCTAGCCTTGAGACATGGGATGCTAAGTCACGTTGACCTAGTATTTTCACAAGGTGCAACGCCATTCAAACCGGAACACTGTAACGTTTGCACAGGACTGTTTGCCAGCTGCAATAGAAGCTGCGGTAGTAACCTACCTGAACGATGTCCCGCATACCACTCTAGAAATCTCTCGAGAACACCACTTCTTGTTTAGCAGACCTTTGGCACCACAGTGATTTTACGGAAACCATCCACAAATTCCTGCCATGGTGGAAGTCACCAAAAACAATTGCTCAAGAACTCTATGGTCAAAAAGCTATATTCATATATAATACACAACGCGCGAATGCTGTATGTTATATATTATCTGGTATCAGTAAAACCCTCACGAGCCCGTTCATTCGCAGACATTAGTAATGAATCCAAGTGGAACTCCACAAAGCTGCCGGTCACCCGACTCCTCGCTTCAAAGGGAACAGTTCCGGGTCGGTTATCTCTCACTTCACTGGAATATACTCTCCACATCCACAATGGGTTGGCTTTATGTAATGAAATATTTGTATTTTTTTTTTATTTCATTAAGCGACGAGACAAGCGGAAGCTGGTGGTACCATATCTATGGTATCTTTGGTAAATCATTGTTAGCCACTACACCGCTGGCAAATTTGAGATACAATATTTTTTGTCATCCTTTAAATAATAATTCAGTTTAAAGTAATCAAGGATATTACTAATTAAATAGGATTCCTTTTGATTAAGCTTATTATACTGTTATCTGTCCCTCGCCCGTTTTGCTGGCCGTAACGCCCCCTCAACTCCCTTTGGGGAAGGAATTTTGTAAAATCCATTCTTAGCTGACCTCTACATGGCAGAAGTTATATCTATACGAAATTTTAAGTGTTTACGTCTAGTTTCGGAGATCTCGTAACAGAGTTAATGAATCTCTGAATTTCCCGTATATACCTAGTCCGGCCATACGTTCTGTTACAAATCAAAATGCATTGTTTTATTGAAGTAATGCAATATTATTAAACCGTATAACTACATATTTATTAGTGTCAGCAAATAATAAACACAATATTCTATTCGAAATGGCCGCCTTTGGCTTTTGTACAGGCCTTTAATCTGTTTGGCCACGTATTTATGTCCCCAAGGGATTTTCCACCACCGCCACCGCCACTGCTTGCTCCGAAGATTTCTTAACAGACACAATGTCGCCGTGTCGTTTAGAGCAGCAGCAGGCCATGTCCTCTAAAACTGACCATAATTTGAAGTCTAAAGGGTTGAGGTCTGGGCAAGATGAAGGCCAGTTTTCAGCTTTTATAAAATCCGGAACGTTGGTTCCAAGCCAGGCTTGGGTAGTTCTTACCTTGTGACCAGGTGCAGGATCCTGCTGGAATGTCCACGGTATATTTTTAAAAAGTGTATTGCTGAGGGGTTTCACGACATGATCTAAGACTGTATCTTGATACACTTTGGCTGAAGTTTTCATTACTTTTTCGCAAAAATTATAAATATAATATATATATGTATATATAATTATAAATAGTTTTGTCACTCCTTGATAAGACACGCCCCACCAAACCATCATTGACGCAGGATGATGATCACGTTGTACTTTTAGGACCATCACCACTTGAGCAGCTTGTGTAGAATTGTGAGCATACACTATATTACTTTGCTTATTGCAGTGTTCTTCAATCGTGAACATTTTTCCATCGGTAAACAGGATACTTCCGTGCCTTTCACCTGCCGCTTGTATCGGGACAGAATGCGTTTTGGTCGATCCACTCTCTTTAATTGTAAAGATTGATTTAGGGCATGTCCTGTGTATCGACGATAAGCTCCGAGCACCGAGCTTCAGGTCTTGTTCTATAATACGCGATACGCGACAGAGTCCTAGCGGGAATCTTCATTTCTTGCGATAAGATTTTTTTCTTCGTAATGGGGTTTCCACAAATTCTAGCTTTAACAGCATTAACAGCCTTTGTAGTTCTAACAGCACGCGGCCGGCCGGATCTTTTCTGGTCTCCGACACAGGAAGTGTAGTTGTATCTGTTGATAGTGCAACATACGAACACACGGCTGATAGCAAGCTTTAGTAGTGTATGCAATATGAGCGAGCGCAGCGGCTCCGTGCACAGTTTGTGCAACGCGATCACTGCAATACTATTTCCTTTAACATCCCATTACATATTGTAATTTGATAATGAACACGAAAAAATATTTGAAATGACACAAAATCGAAAGTTTTTAATATAATATGTTCCTAATTTAAAATTGAAAAAAAGAAGTTTTATATAATAGTATTTATGGTCAGAGATGACTAATCGATATGGAAATCTTTGAAGGGGAGATCTATGTCCAGCAGTGGACGTGTATCGGCTGATGATGATATAAATTACATAAATAATACTTACATTTGATAATATATATATATTTCTTTAATCAATATACGTATTTTAAATTATCTTGTCAGTAAATATCAATAGAGGCAAACCTCATTGACAGTTGTCCATAGAGCTTGCCGTAGACAGATATTAATGAAATCCACACAGAGGTTTATACACCGCTCTTTGTTTGGTTAAAAATTGTTTTTTTTTTCTTATTGTTTTGACTAAAAGCGGTATTCGATGCAATCAATCACGACCCAGTGCCTTTATCTGGACGCTCGGTTAATTTGAGTATGACGTACGAGCTTCCGCGCGGCGCGCGTTTGATATGACGCGCCGACATCAAAGGGTCGTCGCTTTATGGACGCGGTGGAGATAAATGGAACCTACTAACAATATTACTGTTATCTAAATATCTCTGTTAGATTTATCGCGGCATTGAAACAAAAAAAATCTAATACAACAACTGATATTTGTAGAAAATCTGTTTTTTTTGTTATTCAACGAATTGATACGCCCGCTCATAACAACGTGGTGTTAGTTAGGGTGGATACATAGCACCGCATCACATCTCCTTGAGACTTAACATGTCTCGTTACCCCAGTAATTACACTAGTTGCAAGCCCATTCAAGCTAAAGAACATTAATGATTGACTCACCTAGACGGTCTCCAACAACAGACATCTACCCCCAGTGAATGGTGTGTAACTACCACAATTTATAAAAATTTATAGAGCTGGTTAGAAATATATAGGAGATCTCCAGACCTTTATTGACTCCTCACGAGATCTCCAAAATTACACATAGACACTCAAAATTTAAGGTAAAGATAATGCTTCTGTTATTTAGAGATTAGCTAAGAATGGATTTTACGAAATTCCTTCCCCAAAGGGGAAGTTGCGGGAGCGTTACTCCCAACAAAGTAGGCAAAGAGACAGTTAGTTAGCGTTGTGTTCCGACTGTCTATAAATGGAAAGAGCAACGACAGAGAGAGAGTATTCTGTTTAAGCACGCTTCACCATCCACGGCCTCTCTTATTTGAAGTCAAGTATTACCCCATTGCAGAAGCTAAAAATATAGATATATATACAGTTATTCTCAGTGAGTCAAAGTACTGGAGTTTAAAATATAAATATATGTATCGATCATAGCGCCTGAATGATGTTTCCGCTTCCTGTTTTTCGCAGGAAACGATTCTTACTGTTACATTTGTTGCGAATACGAACGCGACGTGTATTATAGAATAAAGCTGACGTTGGCGGAAACAGCTCAATTCTATCGCAAAACATTTTGACGTTTCTACTTCTGCTGATATTTGATCTATGTTTATATTCAGCATCTCATCAGATGTGCCTCAACTGCTGGAAGTAAGTCATTTGTATTATCTCCCACGAAACATAATCTTGTACTGTTAAAATCTAACGGATCCTATAACATATAAAACGATGACCAATTAAAAATGGCCGAACTCCATGTAAGCAATATATCTTAAGTTATATTTAATATCTAAAACTAAGTTAAATAAATAGACCGGAAGAAACATTACTTACTAAATAAAAGAGTAATGAAAGAAGAGAATGAGAATGAGGAAAAGGAGGTCGTCGTCACTGGTCTGGTCTCCATTGCCAACCAAGGGTACCACCGCAGGAGGTATCTAAACGTAGCTCCTATTGCAGCCGACAAACAGCATTATCCAAACATTACTGTGCTCCAGTTTGATAGACAACATACGTAGTAAAATTACTCGTCGCCTTGAAACGTAACAAGTTGTCTCGTTAACCCAGTAATTTCACTAGCTATAGCGCCCTTTAAGCTGGAACACAGTAATGTTTGTCGATTGCAATAGGAGCTGCGGTGGTACTTAGATTGTCTCCGACACCAGAGATCAGACCAGTGGGTATAGTATATATGTAATATAGCACGGCCAGGACCTTCTTCTCCTTATTTTCTTGTCGTCTTCCTTTTTAATTTCTCTATTCTCATTATCTCCTTTCATTACTCTATTTATTTAGTATGTAATGTTTCGTCTGGTTTATTTTTATAACTTAGTTTTAGATATTAAATTATTGCAACGAAACATTATTGTGTTCCGGTTTGAAAGGTGTTGTAGTTAGTGAAATTACTGACGTAATGATACTTCATATCCTGTCTCAAGACGTCGAGCACAATGTGGTGGTGTATACATGTACACGATGGCATTCCTAACTAGCGTCACATTGTTATACCGTATCACTTACCATCAGGTGAATCTCTCGTGTATAAAAATAACCTGTAATTATGTATATAATAAATCCACATAATATATTTAATTTTATATATATACTACGTAACTGCTGAATGTTGAGGAATCTGTTTGAACTACGCACCGCCAGATATACAATGATTCACGCATCACTTCAATATATTACTCAGCAACATGCGAACATATATATATATGCAATATGCTAATGACGTAAGCCGGATGTTTTGGGAGTAATACTGGCCGTTGTTTTGGCCCGCCCTTAGTTTACTCGGCAGCTAAATCTGTAACTTAGTTAGCGGCGAGACGGAGCTCAACAACATCGCTTCCCGTGATTGTAATCATCTGAAGCTGCTCACGGATTTCCATAGCAACAGCATCAATAACTAGAACAGCGTTAAAATTTTACATTGACATCGCATGATGTTAAATGATAAGAAACGAGATTAAAATACTAGATATGTAAAATTCAATAGTTAATGAGCAAGTAACATGATGAGAGGATGAGATAAATGCGGCAAAAACGAACCCAAGATAAGGTAAAAGGAAAAGTGGTGTAGCAAAAGAAAGATAAGATGATCATATCAAACAAATTATACAAGTAATATCGAATATGGCGGCTAAAGATAGACGTAAAAAAGACAATGTTGGAGAAGATCTATGTCGTCTAGCAGAAAGATCTAAAAATAAACAAGAACCTAATTCTATAAGACTACTCCTTATCTCATCTGGGTAAGTAGCTGGAAAATCTAGGTAAAACTAGATTCTACAGAGCAGTGCTGTTAAAATTGAGAATTTACTATAAGGTAGTAATAGACAACCGGATGTTGATCTAGAAACTTACTTGCTAATAGGGAAATCAACTTGAAATTCTCCATCATGAAACATTTCCTTAAGCGGCATACTTTTAAGGGTGTTTCTAGAATATTCAATACTAGACTGGATCGTGGTAACACTGATCGTACTGGTTTTAAAAAATTTGAAGTCTCGAACTCCTCGCTTCAGTCGCGCTGTTGCAGCGGCCGGTTTACGCATTGACGTCACCGACACGGATTCGTACCGGCAGCAATAAACCTGACATCAGGCACCGGCGTCAGCTCATCTGGACTTCTGCCGTTAAATTTATAAATTAAATGTTAACCAGTTCCTTCTGAATATTTCGCACGAGTTAATGCAAGAGTCAATCATGTAAACTGTTTGAGATGTGTAATCTTCGAAACGTCTAGAAGAATTTTTGCCTTCCCCCTTCTTTTCCCTCTTTGCAACAGATACTACTAATACTACTAATTTTTCATCAAAAATGTATCTAGCTTGTTTTTAAGACCTTAACCATCTACAAGCAGTTCTAGTAATACTAACAGAAGCTTTCTATCCTGAATACTGATACCACCACGAACGCTATACAATGATAATACATTTATTGTTACTCCTCCTCCAACTTACCATCAGGTAGAATCCTCGTCAGACACCAATCTTCATAACTTAAAAAACACAATTTTTTGTTATGTAGAGTTTAAAAATAAGATATAACACAAACGACGTAACTTGGGGTACTTTAACAACTTAACGATCAATTCTTTAAACCGTTCCTCCCTCCGTTCAGCTTAGGACACCTGAGGCTGGTTGAAAGTTTAATAATAAATTACTTTAGTTTAAACTTTTACCTTATCCAAGTAAATCAAGCAAAGTTTGGAGTATACAATAAAAACTTAGTCGTTTATTAGTTTAACACATCCTCGGATTGTATCTATGCTTAACTCTTATTGGCCACGATACTTATTTTAATCAAGTTATTTATATGCAAGCGATTAACGCAATAAAAAAAATAAAATAAAAGATAGAAAAAAAGCACGAAGGAGACGTGGTGGCAATGATGAAAGTCACAGCATCAGGTATGAGCCTTACTCGCAAAATAACACTAGAGCTCTATGCACAAATACTGTTTCACTACCTGTGCTAGATACCAGGTTTCGAAATACTTTATAGTATTTTCTGTACTCGAAATGTTATACTGGATAATAAAGCATTCATATACTTCTTCTTCGTCGGTATCACTCTTGACACAGTGGTCGTGGACTTATGAATAGAGAAATTAACTATACACATCTAAATTACATCTCCAAGCTCTGATTTTTACCATTTTACTGATATTTTATATAAATTTATCTGATTCGGCTTCCGGTAAAGTGGAAAGTATAACATAGATAAAAAATAATCTACAAATGTTGCTCTTGTAAAATAGTATGAGAATGTTATTAGACAGACTAAAACCTTTACTAGAATACACATTAGGATTCCTAATAGAATTCCTAGATTCCTCACTGCGAAGATCTGTGCTTGGTAGCAGCTCTTCAGTTTTTAGGCTATCCAAGCTATTGAACTGCTGCAATCTGTCCACATGCAGTCACATTATATACATTTTATATCTGCAATTATTTTCTGTTGTTTACCCCAACCTATCCTACCCTTAAACAGTAAGTATAATCAGTGAATAATATGTTTACTACTTAACGATCATGTACTAAGAATTCTTGTTTAAATTATTTATTTATTTTTAGTTAATATGTATAACCTAATAAATAAATAAAAACATTAAAAATATATTAAATATTTGAAAGTATTTTATTGGACCACCTAGTGCATATACTTGCAATATCTAGTATTAAAACCTGGTCTCGTAAATACGTACTATGTATAACAAGTATCCGTTCAGATGTCATATGATTATCATTTTAAATATTAAAAGCGTAACTTGGTTACGAAAGGTGACCACCAGTGTGCAAACATTACTGTATTCCAGTTTGAAAGGTGTTGTAACCAGTGAAATTACTGCGCTAACGAGACTTAACATCCTATGCCTCAAGACGACGAGCACAACTTGGTACATTGTATACCACCTTAACCAGCACGTTGTTATGAGCAGGCGTATCACTTACTATCGAAAGAATGTCACGCTGGTCTCTTCTCTGCGAAGAGTAATAAAAAATTGGCTAAATATAGGTCATTACATATCTGAGGGTGTTTTAATAATATTTTCTTTTGTACAGGTATCGTCAATAGGGGTGACTCCTTCCGCCGCCGACGCTCTCGGTCCGGCAGCTTGGCGCCTTCGTCTCCAGCCCAGGCCACACCGGAACCGCAGGAGCGCCGGCCGGTCGCTTGCCACCGCGTGGCCATGGTGGGCGCGCCCGGCGTGGGCAAGACCGCCCTCATCAGCCAATTCCAAACCAGCGAATGTATAAACGCGTACGATAGACAAAGAGGTCAGTGATACGGAACATCGGTTTAAGTGTTCCACATTCCACTTTGCGATCAGACGAACTGAACATCCGCCTGACTGTGGACAGAGCTAGTTAGGAGGTGTACTCTGCACCACAACATTCTCGACGCTTTGACACGTCAGTTACTATTACTCGTTACCCCAGTAATATAACTAGCTACTCAAATCGGAAAAAAAGTGATGTCTGCACACTACTGTTTGATGGTAGAAGTCAGCGCCCGCCTAGACGGTCTTCGGCAACAAAGACCTACTACAAGAAAATCATCATCATCACGATCATTAGCCGATAAACATCCACTGTTCGACACAGACCTCCCATAAAATTTCCCACCTTGATCGGGTAGCAATTCATATGGGGCGATTGAAACCATTACCTACCATGCTAACCCAAAATGGGTCGGGGGATAAACCAGCAAATAGTATATCATTATTATCATGATCATTATCATCAACTTGACGCCTTAAGCCTTAAGCAGGCGGAGATGTCTGGTGCTGTATATACTCCCCTCCCCCCAAAAGTTTCCTTCCACTTTCATTAGATATGCCCTTAAGAGCATCTTTCGTTCTCTTAGATTATCAAAACTATTATTCAAACAATTTCGCATCTGCCTTTTATATTATTTCCTTTTACTATAATACGTAAAAAGAACAGGTAAGCATGCATCCGGAGGAAAGAGGAAGAAAATTAACTGTTTTCCATGATGTAGTATATATATATATATAGTAATGAGATAGATATATATACAAATAAAAGCCGGGCAGTCAACAGAATTGACTGCTGTTCTGGATATTATGAACTGTGATTAAGAGTATCTGTGCAAAGGTGTTGGCTAAATCAAATTGAACTAAATCATTAAATATATTGTTTATAAACAATCTTATAATTATCACTAATTGTAGCGGAAATCAGTGAACATATATGTGTGTATATGAACACCTGTTTTGCATTAAAATCTACTAATTATTATTAATGTTTAATTGCTATGGAAATTGAATATAACAATGATAATTGCATGCACGGTGTCAGTGTATATGGACTATTTGACTTCCGTGACAACTTCACTCCATTGGTTGGCACTGGTACGCAACAAACCAATAAACTGTTGGCGACAAACTGACACACACTTAAGCTGCATATGTATATATATGTGTGTGTGTAATATATACATATATTCTATTATATATGTACCTAAAGACAACATCGTTCAACGCTCGGAGAACACAACAAACACAACCAACTGTTTCCTTTCTATTATATTTCTTTGTACTTGAAACTTTTCCCTCGTTCCTAAGTAATGTACTAGACGGAGGAGAAAATACTTTTTTTTTATATATTCTACGAATCGATGAGACGAGCGCGACGTTCACCTGATGTTAAGTGATTCACTCGCCTATAACAAAGTGGAGCTAACTAGAATGATACTGCACCATATTGTGCTCTTCGCCTTGATACGTAGGATGTTATCTCGTTACGCCGGTAATTACACTAGCTACAGCGCCCTTCAAACCGGAACGCAGTAATGTTTGCACAGTACTGTTTGTCGGTGATACCTATTTCAGCGATCTCCGGCAACGGTGACCAACCACCAGTTTAATTTAAGTTTTTTTTTACCATCGTAACTCCTATTGCAGCCGACAAAGACTACCGTGGAAACATTACTGTGTTCCGGTTTGAAGGGAGTTGTAGCTAGTGTAATTACTGAAGTAACGAGTTTTAACACCTTATGTCTTCTTTTACCACCAGTAATAATGGATTATTAATAAGCTCAGTATAAAATGTTAGCGTTTCTTTTCAGATGTGGACAGCAGTGAGCAGAAAGTTTCGATCCTGTTAAACGGCGAGGAGTCCGAGTTGTACTTTGTGAATTGCACCAGCGCGAAGGTAACACACACATTTTTTTTTTATTTAACGAAGCGACGAGACGAGCGGGACCTTCATCTGATGGTAAGTGATACGCGTGTCCATAACAACGTGGCGCCTGGTAGGATGGTATACACTGCACGACGTTGCGCTCGTCGCCTTGAGATATTACATGTTAAGACTCAACCTAGTAATTTCACTGGCTACAGCGCCCTTCAAACCGGAATACAGTAATGTTTGCACACTATCGTTTGGCGGCTGGAGTAGACCTTGCGGTGGTAACTACCTAGTTGGTCTCCGGCAATAGAGGCCTACTACCAGCAATGCATTCAAAATTAGTTTATTGAATATAAAAAATCTAGATTTTACATTGATGTCCTAAGAACTCCAGGTACTTAAATTGTTGTAAGTCTTTAAAAAAAAATAATTTCAATATTCTTTAAATTGTTTTATTGTCACAGGAGGAAATAGATCGCTTCGAACCTCCCGACGCCTTCGTCGTCATATACTCCGTGGTAGATAAGGCCTCGTTTCAAAAGGCTGAACAAGAATTGGCCAGAATCATGGACAGCGACATGCTGAGGTCCAGACCGGCGCTGCTGGTCGCCAACAAGATAGACTTGGCGAGGAGTAGGGCAGTATCTACGCAGGGTAAGGAAAAAAAATTATTACCATAACAAAACTGGGTCAATTTAGTGTTATCACAGATATGTCAAATATGCAGTGGACGTCTATCGGCTGATGATGATGATGATGATGACAGATATGTCAAGGAGATGTATTTTATCAAATGTACATTGGTGATTTTGTCTGTAAGGACGTCATCAGAAGTGAGGTTGAAGAGATTAAAAATGTTCGTAAGCTACAGAATTTATTTCCCCTCATTTTCCCCCCATTTAAGGAATAAATTGATTTCCCAAGAGAGCTTGTTAGTGGTTTTCATTGAAAGATTCGCGAGAGTAAATTTCTTAGCGGAGCGACTCTCCAGCTCAATTCACATCGGAGCTTCATTAATTAAAGTCTAATTAAAACGTCTAACCGAAAGTATGTTTGAAGTAGGAACTCTGTTACAGATGGTAAATGTCTCGCTTGTACTTACAAGGCCAAGTTTATCGAGGTGTCGGTCGGCATTAACCACAACGTCGACGAGCTGCTAGTGGGGATCCTGAATCAGATACGGCTAAAGAAGCAGCAGTACTCCGCCGAGGGTGGCAGGGAATCGTCGCCGGCCCACTGGTACAAATCTAGGGGGGTGGTCCGAGCGAGCATGAAGGCGAGACAGATGCTAACTTGGATCTTCGGTAAGGAGGACTCGAAGTTCAAGAACTGCGAGAATTTGCACGTCCTGTGAGTGGAGAGCGAGGGGCCAGTGTTCGTTTAGAGCGCGATCTGTGGACAATGTCGTGACGGAAAGCGGACATGGTCTTCTTCAAGTGACAAGACGAATCCGGACGTTATTAAAACGTGTCATAACTACCAAGTGATGATCATTATCAATAATTATAACAAATAAACCCTCGTAATGTTCCCGCTGCTGGAACTAGGAGCCTTCTCTCGCAAGAAGAGAGTTACGGCCAACTGTCCACCAGTCGAAGTTTTATTTGGATAGCTGCAGGTCTTAGAATATAATCACGACCCTCACGATAATTTCCTTCACCGGAAGGAAGACTTATCAATGTTGCATCAAATCATGCAAATCCCGATAACGATTAAGCTGCTCAACGTTACGTTAATGATCTCAGTGACGTCATAGCGAATAACGTTCATAAGGCGAAAAGTTACCAAAAGTAAATTATTGAAAATTTTAGAAATGGCGTATGGTGTAGATTTATTCTTTATAATATATTTATTTAAACCAAAAATAGTTAAAAATAACAAATTTACCTGATTAAATATTATTAACAATAGATTCGTTATGTTAAAATATTTATTTAGATAAATCTGTACAAATGACTCTATTGCAGGTTTCAGATTCTTCTACAACAATATTCAACGCTTGATGTTTTTAATTAACTTCTTCATCTAAATCAATTTATGAGAGCTTCAGTTAAGTCAATAATTATTACGATTTTATTACATATATTGAATTAGCATCAATATTATAAATAATTTTTAGTTTGAAATTCAGCTAAAAATTTCATATTGACATCAGCATCCACTATTAGTTCATTATCAATTTCTTTCTGTTCTGTTATTACAAAAGAGAAATTATCATCTGCTGTAATTACTAGTAATCTAAATCGATATGATTAATTCAGTATGTATACATTAACAGGAGCTACAGTTGGTGTTGAATATTAGGGTGTAGTCTCCTCCCTTTTTGGGCCTTTGTCTATAGCACTAATAATGGCAAAGATCTAATCTTTGTGTGAAGTAATCTTTAAAGTGCCAAGTTTGAGAGAATTTAAAATACGTGTTTAATTAAATCATAATCTTAGATTAATTGGATGTTCATCATTGATTTAGTAATATATATCAGAACGACGTATCAGCAATATTAATTAAGCTATATATATAGTATTAGTTTATATAAAATATAATTAAGTGATATAAAATAACATAGAGTAGATAATTTGATGTTTATATAATATTTACTGGACCATTTATTGTGTTAAGTGTATATTAACATTGGATGGAGTGATAGTATATTTACCATACGATTGTATATTTAATTTTTAATCTGTACTGTATCTTTAATTACAATTATATCGATTTCTTTTACTTAAACATTGATTATCGCAAGAGGAGTCGTTTATATTTTATATTTGGTAAAAATACCAGGGTCCACTATAAAATCCTTCCAATTAAAACCGTAAAATTTAATACCATCTATTCTTTATGTATCGCCTGTCTTATAATGTAGTATTTTTTATCTGTATCTATACCTATATTGTGTACAGTTACCCACTTGGTCATCATTAATATAAACCGGTTACAAAGCATCCGATTTTACCACAAAATATATGAATGCTTCATTTGGTAAAACTTTAAACCTCTCTGATCACATCCATATTGTAGTAAATCTGCTGCGTGGTGTTTCACTTATCGATTGAGAACTTCACCATCCCCAACTCAATCTTTGCTTAACATCATGTGAAATTGAAAAGCATAATAAACTTATTTTTAATACTATACTTTAACCCTTTTTTTTTGTACTTTTATCTTGAGAGATAGATCAGCCAGGAAACATTATGATGCTGGTAGTGTCGTTACATGTCAAAAATATCTCGTGCTGTCTCAGATTTTGGTTCACATTTCACCATGTGTAAGATGCCAAAATCTAGTACATTGATGCTAGGTTTACGTATGAACAGTTCTAGCTGACAGTCTAAACTCCTAACTGATGGAATGAGTAAAACATCAAAAGAACTCTTGAGCAAAATATCAAATGAGAGGTCTTTTGATATTTTACATAATTCATCAGCATTATTGCAGATCAATCATCATCATCAGCTGAATATTCCCATTGCGATCGGGTAGGGATTTATATAGGGAGAATTGAGTCATTTCCCACCACGCTGCCCCCTGCGGGTTAGTGGGAGCCAGAGCCTCGTTTGTTGATCAGCAAGGTGGACCACGAGCAGTTGAGGTTAGAGTGGATTTTCTGAGTGGTCGTGCGGGAATCCTTACAACCTATTTCCAAATATATACTTAACAAGTATTTTGTGCTTAATATTTTCCCTCTCACTGCTTTATGCAGTTTATCTGTCAAATGAAGCATCCGAATATTGCGCGCGGCGTCGTGTATTTTAAACTTGTACATACACTGTGTCTGTGTGTGTAGAGGACTAGACAAGTTCACAGTACTACGACACACACACACACACACAAATCTAACTTATGTATTAACAAGCGGACGCATATATTTATGAACATATGGACCATCGTTTAACCCGCATGCAACATACTGGATAGACATCCACTGCTGTACGTAGGCCTTCTGTTTTCCACGAAACATTAATACATATATAAACGATAATTATATATTAAGTATGTACATAACTAATGCGATTGCACCTAAGGATTTGATATATATTAGATATCTGTATTAATTAACATTACGGTATAATCTCGTGATATAAAACTGTATAGAGCTGTTACGTATTACGACTCATTATTATTTTGTGTAGTCCTCTTTGTATTTCATAATAATTATCTGTCATTTCCGGTTGTAAATACATCTATTATTGCTACTGATGAAATTATTAATATATTTCAATTTGATTTGTTTTTTTTTTTAATATCGCTAATAAATCATTAAATTACAGTGATAGGTGCTCTGAGGGTAGGTGACATGACCAAATTGTTCGTCGCTTTAAAACAAATAACAAGTTTTATAAAAATCAGCGGTATCTTTCTCTTTTATTCAACGAAGTGACGAGACCAGCGGGAGGTTCTCCTGATGGTAATTGGTACGCCTGCCCATAACGTAACGCTAAGGCTGGTATTCACAGGATATTTCACTCTTCGCTTTGAGATATAACATGTTAAGTGAATTACTCCAGTAATTTCACTAGTTACAGCACCTTTCAAACCGGAACACAGTAATGTTTGCACAGTACTGTTAATCGGCTGTTATAGGAGCTGCAGTGGTACCTATCTAGACGGACCTCCGTTCTTGAAGAAATTGTGAAAACGAATATTTATAAATCATTAATATATTGTTTTAAAAATATAATAACCTTGTCTAATGGATGAAAATCGATTAAAAACTCGAAGGAGGTTATATATATATATTATTTAACGTAACAATACTGATGTATTTCCGGCCAGCTCACTTCTCTACGTACATTTGAAATGTTTCCGTGTAACTACTCGACGCAGTGCCTTTTGATTAATAAGTACTTGTAAAGATGTCTAAGTGTTTTACCTTTAGTCATTTCTTAGAGTTTAGTTATCTTTTAAGTGTGTATTTTGATGTTTTTTAAGATATTTAAAGAGTCGTTAGTTAATTATCATCCTTTAGTCAACTAAAGCCTGAAATTGTTAACAGTTTATGTTGTTTTTTTATATTATCTCCTGCTCTGAAATTCGTTTATAGAAAATATTCTCGTTAAATTTTCTTTGTCCATGGCCCGGAACATTGTATGATGAAAGTGTTTTCATTAAAATTATTGTGAAGATGTACCTAGTATATAAAATATGTAAAGGTACAGTCTCAGTCAGTATTACGATGTAGCCATTATAACAGTTATACAAACTTATAAGCGTTTTAAGTACAGTCGTGTAGAAAACGTTATGGTACATACTCGTGTCTCGATATGTTATTTTGTAATAAGTATTCGTAACTATAAATCATTGTCTTATTATATCTCGTGTATTAATATCAGATATTTTATAATAGCGCGATATCGTGAAGTATTTATTACAGACTACAGTGTTTTCATTTATAATTACAAATTGAGTATAGATACATGATCTGTGCTCGAATGAACAGTTTATTTGTAAAGGTATATAGTCGTGTCTCATATGTTATTTTGTAATAAGTATTCGTAAAAATAAATCCTCCCACCAACACGTACTTGGCCAGTGTGGTTGGAAATAGCCGAAATCCCTCCATATAACTCCCCAAACCGATCGTGTGGAGAAGGCCTATATCCAGCAGTGGCAGTCAAACGGCTGATGATGAACTATAAATCACCATTTTACATCTCGTGTATTAATATAAGATATTTTATAATATTGCGATATCCTGAAGTATTTGTTACATGATTATACAGTATTGACGATTTACAATTTCGAATTATGAGCATCTACATCTATAAATAAATAGAAATAGGTATATAATCTGTGCTCGAGTCAAAAGCTTTTATAATGACAAGCAAAAGTAAACATGGCGTCAACTACATGCGGCCAGCTCATTCGCGCCAATTGAATCAAGCCATAAAATCTTTAATAATTAATAATAGGCTGTATAGAGAAATTCGAAACGGTTAAAATCAATAAATTAAAAAAATATTATGGCGGGCGATATAAAATACCATGGGATGAAATAAAATAGATTTTTTAAAAAAATTAACAACTGTAAACTAATGACACAGATTAAAAAGAGATTATTAACCTAAATAAATTTGAATGGCAAAATTTGTTTTATACTACAAAAATTGGCAAATAAATTATTTAATAATTAAATAAATGTAAACTATTAAATAATTTATGGTTAATGTATTATCTGTAATTGATGTTTGATGAATCGTTACCTGATGAAGTGATCAGAGTTAGATTATGTTTATGTTTCATTTAAAATCATAAAAATAATTTTATCATCGTTCTTGTCTTTATTTATTAGTTAGTATTTTTAAAATTATTTTATATGTTCCAAATGATAAAATACCTGATATATTACTGTTAATTAATATTTCGATCTTACCATTTCTTTATAGCTTCATTATCAGACTTTCGGTTATTACTATAAATAATATTTATGTTTATTTATTGTAAATAAAATGATTGACAATAAACTTGATTACTGTAGTTTGTTTGTATTAATTTATTGACGAACGGTTTCTTTAATACTTAAAGGTAAGTGACGAACCAAATACAGTTATGAGGGATCCCTCAAAATATTTCGCCAGCCTAACCTAGCTAAGCGGGTTCGAGAAAGCCATACCACCCAACAGATCCATCAAACACCCCACCCATTCACTCCCCCTCGTTATATGACCCCGAAGTCGAACCAGGGATTTCCGCATTACAAAGCAAGCACCTTTCACGCCACAGTTTACATTATACATTACATTGTATTATAATTAGTTGAAATTCATACTTTTAATTATTTGTCTTTGATCTTAATAATATACTGTTGTATAGATTACTTGGAACCTAACCTAAGCAAGACAAACACTTGGAACTAATAGATATTGATCAGATTGTCGTAGGGTCTGTGCTGTCGGAGGCCGAGGAGGTAAGTACCACCTCTTCGCCTATTGCCGCCGACAAACGGTAGTATTGTACCTAATGAAATTACTGTGGTAATAAATCTTAACATCCTCCTTCACAACACAATGAGCACAGTGCGGTGTAATGTATATCATCCTCTGCAGATGAACTCATTGTATCTTGAAGACTTCAACCACTGCGTTTCTCTGATCATAGCTGCAAATAAATAGAAGAAACTCGTTAAAATTTAATTATATTATTTGCATAGACCGGAAATGTGGAATGTTGTCCACGGCTGCAGAATAACGACCGGATCACAACTGAACAGGCCCGTGTGTAATGAAGTGTGGCGGCGTGCGCCCTAATCAGCAGCGGTGGATCAAAGCTGCCGCCTTTGTGTCGCGTTTCCGCCGGACGCGGCCTGGTGTTGACTGTTCCACACTGTCCCGACAGAAACTTCTTTAAACATTCAACCCTAAAATGGATGTTCAGAATTTAATTTATGTCTAGGTCACATTTTATCTTTCAAATAACCTATTTTTTTTTAAAAACAATTTCCTGTTAGGTACCTCCACAGTGTTTCTGTTTCAGTGTTGTTTCTGAAAGTCATTATACTTTACGAAATTACTGAGGTAATGAGACAACATGTTATGTTTAAAGCGATGACCACAATTTATTGCTGTGTATATCATCCTAACTCCTCGTTGTTATGGGCAGGTGTATTACTTACCATCAGGTGAAAGACTCACTGTTTTCGTTACTACGTAGAATAAAAATAAGTAAATACAATGAGGGCTATGGCTTAACTAATAAATAAAATATTAGCGATAAAAGGAAATTTAATGAGGACATAACCTAATTATTAAGGATGAGCCAAGCCTTTCGAACTGGTCTCAGGTCTTCGTAGATTTCGAAGCATGCAACGAGATTGGACACGCCGAGACTGAATAAAGCAGCTCGTTCAAAGACTTCCGCTTCAAGTGTTTTCACTTGCGAATTCATTATAAACTAAGTAAAACTGGTAGACGGTAGCTATTTATATATTTATACGAGTAATAATATCTGTATTAGTAGATTCATCATCATCACCAGCCGATAGACGTCCACTGCTGGACTTCTAGAGATTCCCACATTAATCGGTCTTACGCTGCCCGCATCGCCGGGCACCAGAGACCGACGTTTGTAGGAGTTCATATCGATGAATTTGGGCCATTTCCCACCACGCTGGCCCAATGCGGATTGGTGGGAGCCACAGCCTCGTTGATTAGCAGGGTGCACGACAAGCAGGTGAGGTTGGCTTGGATCTCATCAGTTTTTGTGCGTAAAGCCCTTACTCCCCAGTATTAGTAAATATCACTTAACAATCATCGCTTAGTTCATACCTTGCAAAAGCTTTTATTAACTACCCTTAAAGAAAAAAATTAAAGATTTTATTATAATAATTTTTTTCTTTAAGGGTAGTTAATAAAATATTGTTTATATATTATGTTATATATTCATCTACTATCTATTAATACGTATAAAGTAAAAATCAATTGTTTCTCTCAATCTCTAATTTTTGCCTTCGTGGGCGCTCTTTAAGGGTAGTACCACACCCCTTAGGAAACTAACAAACTGCTTTTGCCTCTAAATAGAGATTAGCTAACAATGATTTCTTTAGGGATGATACGGCCAGCAGAGAAAGCCGGGAATAAATATATATATATATATTAGGTCCTTACATATGAAACTATCGTTTTGTCGTATCTCCTGTTTGTTTAAGAATTCCAAATTCAAATTTGTAAATTCATTTAGCTGGAACATTTGAGTTTTGGAAACAGTCATTCATTTGTTTTTAACTCATTATTTTTTACTTTGGCGTCGCTTATTACCGCACAATGGAAAACATGAAATATCGGTATATTTACGAGTACGAGTTCTACCGCGGCACCAGTACCGGTGCTGCAGGAACAGCTCGAAGGATTTATGATGTGAACGGCGCTGGTGTCGCAAAAAATAGTACGGTACGTGTTTGGTTTCAACGTTTTCGTTCTGGAAATTTCGACCTTCAGAACCAACCCCATGGATGGCCGGAGACCAAAGTGGAAAATGAAAAATTAAAGGCTATTGTGGAAGCGGATTCCCATAAACCTCTTCAGAGATAGCTGCAGGCTTCGGGTAAGCAACAGAACTGTATTAATCCACCTGAAGCAAATGGGGAAAGTAAAAATTGAACGATGGGTACCTCATGCACTGAGTGAAGCGAACTTGCTAACACGCGTCGACTGCTGCTGCTGTGTTACTTTGCTCGGCCGACACAATGATGAAGGGATATTAAATCGAATCATTACTTGTGATGAAAAATGGATACTATACGATAATCGGAAGCGCTCGGCGCAATGGCTGTACCCTGGGAACCCAGCAAGATCTTGCCCTTAACGAAAATTGACTCAGGAAAAGTTACTTGTAAGTGTGTGGTGGACTAGCGCCGGTGTCGTTCACTGCAGCTTTCAAAAATCTGGCTTAACGATTACGGCAGATATCTCCTGTCAGCAACTGCAAACCATGAAGGAAGAACTGGCTGCTAAACAACCGAGATTGGTCCATCGCTCTAGAGCACTGCTGCTTCACGACAACGCAACACCACCACCACACGCTGCACAACAAACAACCATTAAGTTAGATGAGCTACAATTGGAATGTCTGCGACATCCACCGCACTCCCCGGACCTTGCCCCAACAGATTACCATTGTTGCCAGAATTTGGACAACTTCTTACAAAGAAAAAAATTCAACTCCGATGCGTCAGTCCAAACCGCATTCAAAGAGTTTATGAATTCTCGCTCCCCCATGGTTGTTTTAGTAAAGGGATCAATGAGCTACCTATGAGATGACAAAAGTGCATAGATAACAACGCGGTGCATACTTTGATTAATTAAATATATTTTACAAAAAAAAATTATATTCCTTCCGTACAAAACGACAATTTCATATGTAAGGAACCTATACCAACCAAAACAAGAATCGCTCATTAAAGGAGATTAAACAGCTGAGGAATAAGCAATAAAGAGGGAAACCGACGGATAATACGGACTATGTCGAGAAGTATTCCCTCGCGAGGACCCAAACGCCTCAGAAGATTCCAGAAGCTGTTCAGTACCATATCGGACACTATAATTTAGTATTATTAAAACAAACTAATCTAAGATAAGATCTGTCTGTTTTGTTAAGATGGTATACTCAGCATCATATTATGCTCGTCGCCTTAAGACATAAGATGTTAAATCTCGTAACATCTGTAATTTCAGTAGCTACAGCGCCCTTCAAACCGAAACATAATGTTTGTGTACTACCTAGACTGCCTCCAGTAACAGAGGCCTTACCACCAGCAAAATAATTTTCATTGTTTTTTCACAGATAATGGGGGTATATAAGGGGTCTCGAACAACAACTCACGGGTCCCAAGCCAACCTCACCCGCTCGTGGTACAGCCTGTTGATCAACAAACGAGGCTCTGGTTCCTACAGCAACCTGCATTAGGTCAGTGTGATGGGAACTGGCGCAAATCTTGCCATATGAATCCTTTACAAGCCACTGCCCCTAGTGCTCGCGAGACCAGAGGCTATATTGTGATGATTATCTGTTGAAGGAATAGGATGCAGAATGATAGAGAAAAGAAGTGTGGAAGAAGAGGGGAATATGAAAGATAAGATGACAGCAAGATCAGAATGAGGTGGAAATAGGTAAACAAAAATCAGGTGACATGTGTCAAGCTACTATAGGCTCTAACCCACCACACGCATGACGATTTATTAAAAAAAAAAAAAAAGATCTGGTGAAGGTTGTCGGAAGCCGTTGGATGAGGATACCGCAGGACTGATCGATGTGGAGATCTTGATTTCACGGATAATAATATACAACGGCCTTCGAGTTTGATTTATGATTTGAAATTCACATTAAAGTTACATCTTCATTCATCAGGTTCAGCAACAACTTGCCGGTACATCGACTTCCATAAACTTGACAACACTTTCAACATATAAGGGCTACTTACCCAGGAAGTTATCTGATGGTAAATAACACGGTAGTTTTGTTTATACAGTAACGTCTTTCGCTTATCGATTGTAGAATGTCGATAGTCCAGTAAGATAGGTCTCTCTTACCAGCCCTATAGTCTCGGGCTATTAAGAATAGGACTAAGGTATTCCCTGCCCGTCGTATAAGTCGACTAAAAGGGGGAAGGGGCTCAGAGTTCAATAAGCTAGCCTGAGGAGGACGACAAATGCATGGTGGTCTTATATTTGCCGTAGCACAGGGTAGGTGCTGAGGGCTTTACCCTTCCGCGGGATGTTTTCGCCGGAGTGCAGGAAGGCACTGGTGCGTTCCGTAGAAGATCCAGGAGTATCTCTCAGTACACTGAGAGAGACTACAGACACGTTGAATAGGAACATGGTAAGATTTGCACACTACTGTTCAGCATATGAAAAAAGTTCGAAGGTGTTTCGCGACCACAGCAGTCACCAGCGCACCCTGCGCTAATCGCTGTCAATATATCAGCTGGTTATCATTATATATCGGCGTCGTTAGCCCTGCTGATATTCCAGAACGTTCCACCGTTAAGAGGCTTTTGGGGTGGTTAATTAATCTAACGGGGTTCAGTTCCATTCGGAATTGATTAAAATCCATTAATGCTGTGGCCGAGCTGGTGTTACAAACTAATAGATTACCTTCATAGTTGAACAAGATAAGTTAACCACGTGAAAAAGAGAGGGGGGTGGAGGAACAGATAATTACCTGATCGTTAGGTTACTTCTGTTATATCTCACCCACTAACCCGCTGTGGGTCATTCCTCTCAATGAACTCTTGGATGTGCAGATCTTTGAGGAAGGCTTATGTCCAGCAGTGGACGTCTATCGACTGATGATGATGTTGTTTCTACTGGTGGTAGGTCTCTGTTTCTGGAGGCGTCTAGGTAGGTAGGCCCATTACTGTGATCCTGTTTGAAGGTCGCTGTTGCTAGTGTAATTTAAAGAGGAGTGAAACAATGTGGTGCATTGTATAACATCCTCACTAGCGTCAAGCTATTATGGACGTATCACTTACCATCACGTGAACGCCCCGCTCGTTTAGTTGCTTAATTATATTAAAAAAAAACTTTAAAAGTTGTTTTTCTGTTTAAGTAACAATAAGTTACAAATTGGTAAAGTATAATAGTCTGACTCTCAAACAAAAATGTTGTTATATGCTTAAGCAGATATGAACGTTCACTTGATGTTAAGTGATATACCCACCTATAACAATGTGGCGCTAGTTGGGACGTTTCCCACAGCACCACATTGCGCTCGTCGCCTTCAGACATAAGATGTTAAGTCTCATTACCGCAGTAATTTCATTAGCTACAACGCCCTTCAAACCGGAACACAGTAATATTTGCACAGTACTGTTTGTCGGCTGCAACAGGCCTACCACACGTACTATCTATCTATAACATAATAATATTAAAATGATTCTTCTTACTTACTTTTACTGTCTAACTTTCTACTTACTAGTTATAAGTATATGAAAAAAATCATCATCATCATCATCAGCCGATAGAGGTCCACTGCTGGACATAGGCCACTCCCAAAGATCTCCACATCGATCAGAAAAAATATATTCATCCCATCCGGCTGGAGTACGCTTGTGTACAAACGAAACTTCCCTTTAATCTTCCTAATTTTATCGGAGCTTTTATTCGCTTTGGAAAAGCTATTTAACTGAAGAAAATTTCTAGGGGATGAAATAATCAAATTTATTGTCGTGTTTCCAATTATTTTTTTCAACATTGCGGTAATATGTTATTTTATATCTCATATGTTATATTAAAGAATACTTAAAAGAAAAATGGTGTGGTTTTTTAACTGCTTCTCTACCAGGTTGGGTAAAACCTTGCTTTACTGGTGGTGGGTCTTTGTTGCCGGAGACCGTCTAGGCAGGTACTACCTCAACGCCTATTTCTACCACCGAACAGTAGTGTGCAAAGAGTGCCGTGTACCGGTTTGAAGGGCGCTGTAGCTAGTGTAATTACTGCGGTAATGAAACTTAACCTCTTACGTCTCACGGCGACGGGCGCAATGCGGTGCTGTGTATACCATCCTAACTTGCGCTGCGTTGTTATGGGCAGGCGCATCACTTGACATTACGTGAACGTTCCGTTCGTGTAGTCGCTTTGTAGAATAAAAAAAAATTGTAGCATTAAGGTCCGCGTTTGATTACAGGAACACCTGTTGCAGTGTTATTAATAATAATAACGTCTTTCAAACCCGCTTGGCTAGCTACCACAGTTATGTGATAATCAGCTGCTATGGCATAGTTGTTCCAGTGCTCCAGTTAAATATCTTGTTAATCAAGAATCCAGGGTTCATTTATTTTAATTGGGCCTTAGCGCCACCACGCTTGTCCTTGCCAGTTGGTGAATTCTCAATGCCTTGTCTGTCGTTCAGCAGGGTGCACCGCGTGCAGGTGAGGTTCATTGGGCTCCGTAAGATGTGTGGAACCCCTCACACCCTATTAAATTATTAAATATTTAATGAGTTTCAAATGTTTACTACTTATTTTCAGGCACCCCTTTTAACTTTGTATTAAATCCTAACAAAAAATTTCAAATATTTACACAGGATGAGTTATATTATTAACTTAATGACTTAACGGAAATCCATCAGAAATGAATTAAAATTGATAAAAAATGAAAAGAATCATCAAAATTAGGAAAAAGTTAAACTATTCTATATAATCATAATTTGTATAGAAACCCAAATAAATAATTAGAAGAACTTTGTTTCTTTTAAGATGGAATTACTGCTATTCCTCTTTGTAGAGGACAAAGACCTGCCAGGTGCCAGCCTCTTATCCAATGATATCTTCTTTTCGCTCTTAGAGGTATCTACAGGATCATCCTTACAGATTACACATTACATTAGTTTCGACTACTCCTGTTATATCCGGACCCGTTGCAAGGTGGCGCTGAGTCTTACCTTCGTCCGGAAACGCTGTGCTTCCTCAAAGACTTTAACCCGAAGTAACATTCCGTATCCGCCGGTGCAATTATAGAGGTCGGAGGACGGAAAGGTATTTCCTTTTTCATTCTACGCCTCTCTCGTACAGAGAAGTCTTTTTACCATTCCACAGCTTACCGCTTGTACGTCAGCTGCAAACCTGCGATTATGGATTTGTAAACCTAGTCATTCAAACTGAAAATTGAAGGAGGTTTCCGTTACTGTACTTAGTTTTATTTTTTCATAAAGTGACGCGATGATCAGCGCGTTCACCCGATGGTAGGTGACACGCTCGCTCATAATAACATTGTGCTCGTCGCTTTGAAAGAAGATGTACAAGTAAACAATAATGTTTGCACACTACTTACTTATACATTCTCCGGCAACATAGACCTACCATCAATTTTTAAGTATGACCTCACGTTCAGTTTCCGTTATTCTTATTATTATTAGAAAGAGTAGACTCTAAAGATAGTACTATGAATTAGTTGTTAATTAATATTAAACATTTATATACTATTATAAATATAAAGGACCAAATATAGTAAGATAATTTCAAAATCATTAATATTTAAAAATCAAAGAAATTCTTCATTTATAGCTTATTTATAGCCATATATATTTATTATATCTAATATATATTTAAACTGTCTTGTTAAATGTTTACGTAGTAATAGAACTTTTGCAATAATATTTAGCCTCATATTTAAAGTGGAGCTTGTGGTCGCGTCTTGATTTAGGGAGGACCATTGACTGTATGTGTCAGTCACTTTAAATAGACCATCGAGATAATGTCACTGATCATTATCTAAGAGTGGAACACTTATACGCATTGTATGACGTATTCTCGTTGGTGTTGTCAAGGCGAGGCAGGGGTAAGTAACAAAAGGGCCCTAATACTGAGCCCTGTGGTACGCCGCACTCGATATGTAATCTATGGGAACACTTTCCGTTAATGTCAACATTTTGAAGTCTATTGTATAAATACAAAAATAAAAACCAAGGAGATACCATTTATTCAATAACAGTGTAGCTTTCGGATTTATATTTCCTGTTTAACATAATCAAATGCCGTCTGTAAATCATATAACACTATTAAAGCATCTTGTGATTTTAAGGCTTAAAAGTATTAGACCTCGTCTTCTCTTGTCGACTGGCTCCAACTATATTTCCTTAAACTGCGAAAATATAAGCAACTCAATTTACTACAAAATTAGTTTCTCTCACAGATCTAATTTACACACTCTTCAAATTTAATTTTCACGTCGAAGAAACTCCATATCCTTCTCCTGGTCAGAAGGTGACTTCCATATTAAAAAAATAACTATGTATAAATTAAAAATACGCCATGTAATAGTTGAAAAAACAATATATATTCACGGTACAACAGTGTAACTACTCCACAATATCTTATATTCCACACCAGCTCTGTGAAATCAACGACTTGTTACACAAAGGAATAAAGGACATCTGCTGCGTGATATTGTTCCTGTTGAATAACACAAACGCTCTCCTTCGGCTTTGTCTTGCCAACTTCTGTACATGTATATGTATATCTATATTTAACAATATGATTGTTAATTAATGTACGAGTATATTAAACATAAAAATTACAAATTGGTTCCCTCTGTGGTTAATGATTTACAATATCACTATCAGTCTACTTTGGATTGATAAAAACAATTAAAAAGAGGAAGTATTCAGGAACTGACCAGCAGCTTATACAGTAAAAGAGAGAGCGTCTTAATATATATAAAAGATTTCCACCTATGGATAGACTCATCACGCTATCTCTGGTCTGGAGACTTGAAAATTTGTTTGACTAGGTCAACCAAAAATGGATGTTTACAAAACTCTTCCATCGTGAGTTGCAGTTGCAAAATGAGCTGGGAACGATTAGCTTGATTATATAATTATTGTAACATTTTGAGAGCATTGCAGTATATGATAGGATAACTAAGAAATAAATTCTTATAATTTACTTTTGTTTGAAATTAATGAAAGATCTTTGAATAGTTTTAAAACTTTACGAAAGTATATGATTTGTAAAATGATTATCGCGAATGTCCCACCGCACTTTCTATACGGCGGGAACAATGCCATCGGATCTAATAGAGCTATGTGGACGTCTAGACGGTGGGGGTTAAGTGCTCGGAGTGTAAAGCGGTCAACTAAACGATAACCTCCTCCGTGATTACAAATATATATTACTTGTAAAAGTTATCGTTCTGGCGCTAGATGTGGTGAAGCTTTTGTTGGTAAGTATTTGCTAAACCTGCTTCACCAATACTATTGTCAATATGACGTCATAGGAAATAAACAAAAACCACTTCATTGGCTTACATTACTATTACATATATAGTTTTATTTATGATCTGTTGCTAAAGCGTAAGCATAAGTTCAGGTAATGCTGGACGTAAGAACAACTTCGATCGGCGCTGGTTTTCAGTTCGCTCTCCCCCTCTTCAGATGTTAGGCAGAGGATTTGTAACTGTGGTCTACTAGGTGACATTAATTATATAAGGAAACTATAAGAAAAAGAAAAAAACAATCTCAGGTCAGTACGTATGAAAATAAAAAGTAGCTTTAACCTTATCAGTACTCTAATATTTTTTGAGTTTTGGATGTGAAGGTATTTTGGTCGGATGTTATTTATCATCTCATTTATATGAACAAAATAAACCCAAAATTTAAACAAAGATACTTAAATTAAAAAAGAATATTCTCCTAGCTCACACTGGCATATAAATATAACGATATTTATGTGTATGTGTACCGTGCATTAGTAATAATAGTCACAAGAATAACTAATCATGCGCATTTAAAATATGCATCTAGAAACTCTTATCTTCAGATAATAGTCCTTTATGAGAAGAAACGGCCACGGATATCATGAGGTAGTACATACGGAAGAAATTCTAAAACTTCACAGATTTAAATGTAAAAGAATCAGTGTAAGAAGCAGCAGATATCCCATCTCTGACCTCATCGTCAGTTGACATCGTTTGTGAAGACAAATATGAATGTATTCTAAAGATAATTAAAAGCCTTACGGTTTGAGAGACTGTAGTTTATACATACACTGCTTTTTACATTCCCACTGGTGGGAATCCGAGCTCTCGCGAGGGTAGAGTCAAGTCTACGCTTCGGGTTGATACCAGCACTAGTTAATTTACTATTCAATAGATATGATTATTTTTTGGTTAATTTACATGTTTATATATTTACTTAACTACCTGTTAATCTCTTCGTTCAGTTGGTAGTTCATTAGTTTCTTTATCCACTTATATACCTATGTATAATTAATGTTTTTTTTTCTCTTAGCAAAAAAATATAAGAAGCATCTTACTGTGTTAAGAGGTTAAATACTTGTGTCCAGGAGATTCTTTCCCTGGGACAATGACATGATGATTACGGATAGTTGTATTCATTAAATATTCTCTCTATTAAAGATGATGTAATTATGTATATAGAAGTACTAGAGTCACCACGAAGTACTAAACAAGGAAAGAATGTACATGATCCAGAGGATGAAGAAAAATCTGTCGTAACTTCGCACGCAAAGACCAAATATTCAACGTAAAATACGAATACTTTCACCGGAAATATTATTTTCGCATAAATCATTTCATGAACCGGATATTAATTCGAACGACGAAATTGAGACTGAAATATTGAGTGAATGTTAAGTAACAGGATGAGCGTCAATATAAATGCCAATTATTCAATAATTGCCTTTAAATTTTTTATGAATGTCAACAAATGCAAAATCTTGGGATTAAGTTAATAATATAGCGTTAAGCAGAATACAAATGACCATTAAAGATTCTAAAGAAGACCGAAGATAGAAGTAAGGATGACCGATCGCGCTTCAAATTAATCGGAGAAGACTATGTTCATCTGTGAACAATCATTAAACGGAATAATGCATCATTTGATGGTCATGATGATAATTTTTTATAAAAAATATGTGTTATCGAACCTTCCTGGATAGCTATCATCCTCATAGCGTATTACAAATTTTAACATGAAAAGAGTCTGAATAGTTTAAGCTGGCATCCTTCACCATTGTGATTAACAGATCAAATGTTAACTCATTTTAGATAAAAAAAAACCTTATTACTGATCAATACTTTTAAATTTTTATAATACATTGTACTTATTCTATATGTCATCATTATCAGTCGATAGACGTCCACTGCCGGACGGACTGCTGCTGGATAGGCCTCACCGAAGGATTCCCAGATCGATCGGATAGGGATTCATTCCCCACTACGCTGGCCCAATGCGGGTTGGTGAGAGCCAGAGCCTCGTTTGTTGATTTGTAGGGTACACCAGGAGCAGGTGAGATTGGCTTGGATCTCGTGAATTGTTGTGCTGGAACCCTTACACCCCATATCCCACTCAAATTTTATTTTTCTAAAATTCCATAAATATAAACTTGTACCATATTAAATGCTTGATATAATAGTATTAGTTGCAAAGTAAATAAAATTATTTGTGAGGGTAAGATTAAAATTATTTAAAATATGCTGTAAATTGAAACTGTGAAGCATTCAAATAATCACGTCTCCATTTTCCTTAAAATATATCTAATTTATTACCTTCCTGTTTCCGACTAAATGAAGGCATAGGTAAGTAAATTACTGGAAAAGAAGTATTCCATCTCAATTCTCAATACTAATACGTTGTTTGTATCAAATACGTTGCTTTTTTCGTATAAAGCTTTGTTCACAACACATATAAAAACTTGTTCACACAAGAATTAATCGACGATGAAGATAAACTTAAGCAAAAAGTTTCAATATATACAAAATGAATCCTTCTACTTTCCAGCCTTCCTCAAGGATGTCCACGTCGATCGGTACCGTGCTGCCTGTATCCAGCGGCTTCCCGCGATTAGATTCATTATTAGATCATCGAAACCTATTTAATGTTCTCACTACTGGAAATTGACAAAAGGCGACTTATGGGCTAAACTGCTCCGGATTGACGTAAGCATAACATCTCCGAACCCCGTGTTCGATAAAAAAATACATGTCATTTGCACAAAATTGTTTTATCTCACCAAAAGCTCAAGATAAGCCAGGTTATAGCGAGGATCAAAGACATAAAACACACTCTAAGACAGTTATGACTAGGATCAAACACATAACACACAGTTTGAGACAATTATAGCGACGATTGAACACATAACCCAATTTGAGACAGTTATGACCACACCTATTTAAACTGTTAATTAATAACATTATTATAAGAGATTTTCTTTTGAGTCACAAAGTTTTAATTATTTTAACATTATTAACCATAAAACAATACCAACAACGAGCATATAAACAAATAAATGAGTGCAATAACAGTTTCACGAATGGCTCTTAGCGGCCATGTTTATTTTTACGCGCCATTTCGCATTCGCTTGGGAGATTTTGGCGCCAATTACAACAATATACTTAATTAGTTTCTAGAAATTACATAATCTCATCTACTCATGTTGGAGGTCTATGTCCAGCTGTGGACTTCTGTTGCATGATGATGATGATTCGTGTTGGATACTCCTCAAGTTGGATTACACACGTAGATTATTATAACTTTATGGTATGATTTAAACATGATATTAGTCTGTGTGCCACTGGATTCAAACAGCGCGAGACTGCGCAATGTGGAACACGTTCTAAGAGACCTATGTCCAGCAGTGGACGTGAAATGATGGTGATGAAAACTATTCTACGTTTTTGTTATACGTTGAATAAACAAATAATATTAATTTTGCACAGTTTTGTATATATTGTAAAAGGAAGCTGAATTATTTGTTATTTATTCGCATACCACTTAACTGGTGGAAGGACTCAATTAGTAGTCTCAGGCCAATAAGTAAAGGACTAAGGTAAGGCCTGGCTGTCGCAGAAAGCGACTGAAAGAGTTTTTGAGGTCGTGGGCTTTGAAGGTGGGGGCCCTTAATGACCATTAATCGAACCCGGACTAACAAGTACGAGGTGGTCTAGTGATTGTCGTATCAAAGATAAGGTATCCCGAAACCTCCCGCAACGCATCGAGGATGATCACCGAAGAGGTTTTAATGAGTAAAAATCCCACATCACCTTGTCTTCTGATAAGGGTATCTTTGCAGATTTCTCACCGATAATAAAAAAAGGTAGGCAGCAGCTACTATTGCAGTCGACTAACAGTACTATGCATGTAGTGTTAGGTCCCTATTGCCGCAGACCATCTAGGATACCACTGCAGCACCTATTGCTGCTGCCAAACAGTAGTGAGCAAACATTACTGTGATCCAGTATGAATGGCGCTATAGGTAATGAAATTACTGAGGTAACGAAACTCAACATCTTATGTTTCAAAGCGACGAGCGCAAAGTAGTGCTGTGTTGGCATTACCATCAGCCGATAGACGTTCACTGCTGGACATGAACATCCCTTAAAGATTCCCACTTCGGTCGGATAGGAATTCATATGATTGAGCCATTTCCCATCACACTGGCACTAATGCAGGTTGGTGGAAGCCAGTGCCTCGTTTGTTCATCAGCAGGCTGCACCACGAGCAGTTGAGGTTGGCTTGAGTCCAGTGAGTTATACGGGAACTATTACACCCTCTTTAGTGCTGTGTATATCACCTTAACTAGCGGCACGTTATGGACGAGCGTATCACTTACAATCAAGTGAACATCCCGCTAGTCTCGTCGCTTTGTAGAATACAAAACAAATTAAGTTTATTCACAGATTTATCTCGTGGAATTATAGTTGAATGGATGCAATGTACATCTTGCTCTCGCTCCATCGAATTGCATCAGTTTACAGTAGCGGTCCGGAAAGTGTACGAGTAGATAGCGGCGTATCCCCGCCACACTTGCTTCGTTCCTGATACGCCTTTACTTTATATACAATCTAGAATGTAACTTGTATCCTGACAATTAAGTTTAAGTATAAACGGACAAACAGTAACAGCACTGAAGGAAACCTACAGGATGTTTAATAAGACATTCTCGCACGAGTGCTGAATAGAGTTATGAATGAATAAAAGAAAACCGGAAGTCAATGCATAATTAATTTATATTCTACATTTTTATTTCGATTATAGCGACGAGACGAGTGAGATGTTCACCTAATGTGTAAGTGATACGCCTGCTGATAACTACGTAGGGACAGTCAACATGATGTATACTGAACTATATTTCGCCCGTCTCCTTCAGACATATGATGTTGAGTCTCAATACCCCAGCAATTACACTAGCTACAACGCCCTTCAAACCGGAACTCAGTAATGTTTGCACACTACTGTTTAGCGGCACCAATAAGTGCTGCGGTGGTATCCTAGATGGTCTCCGGCAATAGAGACCTACCACTACATATAACAATGTCTTCTTTGACTCTACGTTTCTCTTTACCTAGTTAACTAGTTATTTGTTTCAAGATATTTACGAGGACTCTATAAGAAAGGATATACCTCTGTTCCTTCCTTCAGACTAAAGAAAGTTATCAGAAGGAAAACTTGAGGATATCTTACCTAAAATTAAACTTAAGTTTTGATGAGACAATGAACGCAAATAGGTAGTAACATCTCGAATGTCACAACAAAACAAGTCGAAAGAGAAGGGGCGTAAGGGATTTTGCACATCTACTCATGAGATCCAAGGTAACCTTACCTGCTCGTGGTGCACCCTGCTAATCAACAAATGAGGCTCTGGTTTCCACCAACCCGCGTTGAGCCAGCGTGGTGGGAAATTGCTCAAATCCCGGTCCCTGGCACCCGGCGGTACTTAAGGTCATACTGACTGCGTGATAGTCGCATACGGGCAGCGTGGGTCCGATCGATGTGGGAATCCTTGGGAGAAGCCTAGGTCCAGCAGTGGACGTCTATCGGCTGATGATGATGTTGATCTCGAAAGTAAAGAAGCATACTCTCGTGATAAACGCAGAAGCGCATATTCAACTTCAAGAGTTATCTTGAACACTATTATTCTGTCTTTATATCTACGTATTAAAATAATTATTATATTAGATATTTAATAAAATATAAATAAATACCCATATCTGTGATTATAAACATATTCCGATTCACAATATGGAAACCGGTTATTTTTAAATTACATCCGTATCCTTGCTACTCTAAACCTTAAAAAGTACAATGTATAAACACGGAGTAAGGAAAGGGAATCCCCCGATTTATATTCTCTTTTATGGACCCAATAGTGCCTTATTTATGGGTGCGGACGCTTTCAGGACCGAACTCCACTTCTTTAATGCCCCATAAACGATAAAAGAATACGCGGGATGCTGCACAATTGGAACGGCGGATAAAAGCGGCTTCTGGTTAACAGAAACTCAGACCTTCTCATTGTGTAGAAGTCTGATATCATTGTTAACAATAAAATGAAACTGATCAATTAAATGGCGCGCTGATAGCTCAGCTGAGAGTCTACACGCTGTTCTAGGTACGGGTTCGATCCCGAGAAGCAGGCGTAGCACTTAGTATCTGGTGAAGTTCTCGCTCATTTCGACGCTCGCTCTTATTAGGACGAAATCTTTCTTTCCAGCAACATCCGGCTCTCGTATGTTGACAGCCGGATTACAGTCATGCTGTCATGGCGGCAAATTTACAATATGAAGGTAGTAGCTAAAAAGCCTATCGCCATCCTCCACAACATGTGAGTTGGGAATCGATCCAGGGTCCGTGATATGAAGCTATTAGCGGCTGCCCCATGGCGCACTTTCAATTTCAATAAATAGCTATTTTGACGTTCCCACTGCTGGGCCTCGGGGCTTACCCACGCATAGTCTAGGCCATTTATCCACCAATTAAGTTGGTGGTTGATTAATGTCACATGTCGGTAGAAGTTGGTGTTCTTGTGTTTACTGGTGGTAGGTCCGTTGCCGGAGACGATCTAGGTACCACCGCAGCTTCTATTTCTGTAGCGAAACAGTAGCGTGAAAACTTTACTGTGTTCCGGTTTGAAGGGCGTTGTCGCTAATGAATTTATTGGGATGATGAGATTTAACATCTTACGTCTTAAGGCACAATATGGTGCTGTGTATACCATCTTAATTAGCGCCACGTAATGATGCGTAGGTGTATCACTTACCACAGATTAAAAAAGCTTGCTCTGCGAGAATATCTGGCGCTTACAAGTATCACAGGAGGAATATAGTGATGTCATGGCGGCTGATTTACGATATGGAGGTGGTAGTTGACTAATCAGACCCCACTACTGGAACACGAGGCTTTCCCACACCACGACAGTCAAGGCCATTTAACCATCATATCGGACGTAAAGCTAGAGCTGTTTAAGCGAGTATTGCTGTTCTTGAACCATTTCGGTTTCCTCACGATATACTCCTTCATCGGAAAGTTTACTGAAAGAGGACCAAACTCAGATCTCATCGGAACCTTCAGCGCTTCCTGTCACGGCTTCTCTCTAATATTGTATTTATTAACACTGCGAGAGCTGAAGTATAATGAATAACGTTCATTATCTTTCAACTGCCTACGTATTAATTAATGTTTGAAAAGTCAAAGATGGAGGGCGGGGGATAAAAAAAACTTCCCCGTCGCCGGAGGAACTAGAAATAATCCAAACAAATTAACCTCCGCCATTTTCCCGGTAACGGCGGGCTCTAATTGATTTCGCGAGTTAACACAATTTTCTGCTTTTAATTGAAATAATTATGCGCATACTAAACGTAATAAAATTATGTTCGCGAAATTGGGAATACAACCCGGGGCTCTCATTAATCCCGGCCGCAGCGCCTGTACCGCCCCTGTGCGGGTTGGAATGTAAACCCCCCACCACCACCACCACCATTCGACAATCTACCCGCAGCGTATCATGAAAACTAATTCATTATTTTATTCTACGAAGCGACGAGACGAGCGGGGCGATCACCTGATAGTAAGTGTTACGCCTGCCCGTAACCACGTGGCTCTAGTTATAATGGTTAACACAGCACCACATTGCGGTCGACGCCTTGTGACGGGATGTAAAGTTATATCCGTGCTGTGCTCATCTTAACTAGCGACGTTGTTAAAAGCAGGCGTATCATTTACCATCAGGTTAAACCCTCGATCATCTCATCCCTTCCATCCCACGTGCTCGTCCCTATTTCAACTGCTCCTGTTACGAGTGTATTACTCGTTTAAAAAACGTAAGCTTTCGATGCTCAATTAAGTATAAATCAGTTAAAACCGTGCGGGGGTAGGATTTACCCCAACGGCCGACCTAATTTCGAAATGAATAACGCCCCCAGTTAAATTAATGAAAGGGATCTGCACGGATTGTCCTCCGGAGTATGGTCTTAATGACATCTCTCAATGCCGGCGTTTTTACGTGGGGGTGTGTAATGGGGGGATAATTTTGTTAACATTATCTCTTTGTTGTTCTTCGACGTCAACGGAAGCATGAACACTGGTGAAACTCCACGCAGCTTCTGCATGTTTACTAAATAACGATACTCACCCCCTGGTAGTAGATCTCTGTTGCCGGAGACCATCTAGGTTGGTACCACCGTCAGCCTTGTAGTCTTGGGCTAGTAAGAATACGACTAAGATAAGCCCTGTCTGTCGTAAAAGGCGACTAAATGGGTCTAAGAATTTCGCAGGTGTAGAGGGTTGGAGCCCTTATCGCTCAACACGCGAACCTGCGTGGGACAGGGTACGGACTCAGCGTTGATGCCTAGAAGGATTTGGCTCTTCCTCAGAGACGTGCTAGTACAAAGTGTAGAGGAGCACCGGTCTTTCCGAATGCACTGACCCTCGCATACACCCTGAGTTCCCCTCACAAGCAGAGTATCTTTCGAAGTTTTCCCCCCAGAAAAAAAAAAAGGTAAGTTCTACCGCAACGCTATTATCTGCTGCCAAACAGTACTGTGTTCCAATTTGAAGGGCTCTATGGTTAATGTAATTACTGTGGTAACGAGACTTAACATCTCAAGTTTTTTTTTTTTAGCATTCACCCCTGCGTATTGTGGGTCAGTGCCTACTTATACCATTCTCTTTCCATCACAATTGTTACTTATCTCTATACATTTTTCTCATACTCTTCTTTCATCCTTTCTTATCTATCTTACTCTACTTATCTTTCATACTTTTACTTATCATTCTTACTCCATCCCAATTCCTTCTTTCGTGCATCCTCTCATCGAAGTGGAGACTGCCTCTTCCTTGTATTTCTGGAGGGGGGGAGGAGGGCCTGAAACAAACATTCCCTGTAGCATAATTTTTTCCAGGCTGATCTTCTTTCTTCTTCTTACGTATTACATATTTATATTTATTTATTTACATTTTTATTCTTATTTATTTATATTTCAATTTAATTTTCTTATACTCTATTTTTCACATTTTTCTTAATTATTTTATTAATTACTCCTCTACTGTACTCCAGAAATATGGCGCGACTTCCGTCTTCACTCATCAGAGAGGCGATGACTTCAGCTTCTATCTTCTTACCAATATCCACTTTGCAGTCATTCCTTTCTCTCCCAAATAAGGGACAGGAAGTGACATCTCAAGTTTGCGACTAACACAATGTGTTGCTGTTTATATCATCTTAACAAGCGCCACCTTGTTATGGGCGGGCGTAACACTTACCATCAGGCGAATATCCTGCTCGTCTCATCGCTTCGTAAAATAATAAAAAAAAGACAGAACCCAAAGGCAGAGTTCTAGATCAAATTCAACGCAGAGGTTATGCGAGAGCTATGATGGATCCTCCAGCCTCTGGATGACAAACATAGGGAGATTCGTATACAAAATAACTGACTAAAGGTTATTAAGATACTGAATATGCAGTGTCATGTTTCATCCCGCTTTAACAGAAGAAACGAGAAGGTTATCCTCAAGCAGCATGGTCCTCATGGTCTGATATGAACATGACAGCGTCTTTGATCGATGCACTCCTCACTCTCCTCTGAGGATATAATTTGCCACCTTTTGAACAAACGGAAACACTGAATAATTACGGCATTAATAAACTTCACGGCGCCGATACAGCTTCCTGGTTCGCTGAATCCATCCACCTGATTGTATATTAAATTATCACGTCAGACGCAACGCCGACGCGGCACCTAATTACACCCTCTCACACGACACTGAGCCCCCACTCCCACCCCTGCCCACCTACGGCTCACAAGGGCTACAAATTGCACGATAATGAGCACACCTATTTACTCTACAATATATATATATATATATATTTACTTTTAAACCACCGCTCTTACTCTAGTCGCAGCCATTCAACATTAAAATCATCATTCCGCAGCACTTCCGGCGTAAAATTCAGTTACAAGTATAAAAACAAATTAAAAACTTAGAATGTGTTGTTAAAAAATAAATAAGTTTAATATAACTTAGTTTTATAATAAACGAACAGCGCTGATAAGGACTCTTAAATCGCAGTTTCTCTTAAGTTTTCTTCAACTGGTGCATGTTGCCAGAGCTCTCTCTCTCTCTCTCTCTCTCTTAAGTCTTCTTCAACTGGTCCATGTTGCCAGCGTTGACATACGGAACCGAGACGTGGCCCCTTACTGTCGGCCTTATAAAAAGGTTTAAAGTCACCCAAAGGGCGATGGATAGGGCTATGCTCGGAGTTTCTCTTCTTCAACAGCCAATTTACGTCCCCACTGTTGGGGCACAGGCCTACCCTCAATATGAGGTCGATGAGCCATAATCACCACGCGGGCCCAATGCGGATTGGTGACTTCACACACGCCTTACAATAAATTCTAATTCACGTGCAGGTCTTCCTCGCGATGTTTCCCTTCACCGTTTGTATTTCGCTGTTGTTACTTAAGTTCACAAATGTACATAACTTAAATATTAAAGTCATAGGTACATGACGAGATTCGAACCCGCGACCTTCGGAATGAAGGCCGCATCATTAGGCCAGCGAGCTAACTCTAAAAGAAAGAAGCTAACTCTAGAAGAACTAAGGTCACCGACATAGCTCAAAAGATTGCCAGACTTAAGTAGCAGTGGGCAGGGCAGATTGCTGGAAGGATCGATGGCCGATGCGACAGTAAGGTCCTCGAGTGGCGCCAGCTTACCGGTAGACGTAGTGTTGGGAGACCTCCCACAAGGTAGACCGACGATCTGGTGAGAATCGGGAGAACCCACTGAATGCCAGCAACGCGGGACCGATCGATATGGAGATCTTTGAGGGAGACCTATGTCCAGCAGTGGACGTCTATCGGCTGATGATGCTATTAATTTTCTCAATGTCGGAGCCTTCTCTAACAAGGAAACAATCACATGTCCAAGAAAGCACGAAGGAAGTTGTAGCTAGTGAAATTACTGGTGTAACGAAACTCAACAGCTTATGCCTCTAGACGACGAGTACAATGTGGTGCAGTGTATAATATCCTAACTAGCGTCACGTTGTTTTGAACAGGCGTATCACTTACCATCAGGTAAACGTCCCGCTCGTCTCGGCGTTTAATTAAAAAAAAAAAAAATAACATGTAAGTTCACTATCTACAGAGCCGTTCAAACCAGGACACTAATGTTTGCTGGTGCAATGGAAGTTCCTCAAACTATCATAGACAAGGAAGATCTATCATATTACATTTATTTGTTTGAACTGATTCGAAATTCAAAAATGAAACATTTTATAATTCGAATCGCTCCAAAAACAAATACACGGTAACTTTATAATGTATATTTTGATATAATTTTTTCTTTTTAGAAAAACACGGCACAAGTTACATGTGCAGTGCCAGTAGCCGCGTTTTAATTAAGAGTAAACTTTGCCCATACGCTCTAGCGGAAAGCAAAACTAAATATTTATTCTGCGGTAACAAACAGACGCTCGTAACGAAATCAACGGCTAAAGGACTCGTGTCCAAGCCATATAAATAAATATAACAAAAAACTATGAAATGAGGTCATTCCTAACGGAATTATACCTGGAATTTCACTTGCTGTTCATTCGGATGGGTGACCGGCATCTTCCACGTATATCAGAACAACATTACTATATATCCATCGCTTTGTATTTATAATTTTTTTTATCATAAGCTAGGTGTAAGGGGTCCCGCACAATTACTCAGGGAACCCAAGTCAACCTCACCTACTCGTGGTGTACCTTGCTAACCAACAAACGAGGCTCTGGCTCACACCAACTCGCATTGGAGCATCGTGGAGAGAAATGGCCCAAAATGCCCCCATATGAACTCCTACAAACATGGAGTTCTATAGGGTAGGCATATGTTTAGCAGTTGACCTCTATCGGCTGCTGATGATGAAGCTAAACTATAAGTATGTATCACTGGTAAGTCTTCGTTGTCGGAGATCGTCTAGGTACTTACCACCCGCCGCAAGACAGTACTTTGCAAACATTACTGTGTTCCGGTTTGAAGGATGCTGTAACTAGTGTAATTGCTGGGGTAACGAGACTCAACAACTGTATCAGGCGACGAGCACAGTGGTGCAATATTTATCATCTTAACCAGCGCCACGTTATAGGTACGGTATCAGGTACCATCAGGAGAACATCCTGGTCGTCTCGTCGCTTTTTTTTAAAAAAATAGACAGGAATCGGAAATGCCCGCCAAACACTCTCGATTTCATATATATAAACAATATTTTCAATTAATCAATCATCAGCCGATAGACGTCCACTGCTGGACATAGAACTCCCCCAAAGAACTCCACGTTTGTAGGGGTTTATATAGGGGGATCTGAGCTATTACCCACCACGTTAAGCCAATGTCGTTTGGTAGGCGCCAGAGCCTCTTTTGTTATAATAATTAGCAAGGTGCACTACGAGAAGGTGAGATTGGCTTGGGTCCCGTGAGTCCTTACTCCGCACCCCTTGCACCCCCAAAACAATATTTCAAATGTAAATAAATAAATTATTATTGACATAATTTATCGCCAGATCTTGTTATTCAATCAGAAACATAATTCCATCTTTTATTTACTTCTTACAACAGCCTGGTTCTTTAATGGATTTTAGATCCCCTTGTTATTCGAAGGTTATGTATTAAAACGAATAATTACATCCGCTCAAACGAGAAACGGAAACCAGAATAAGTTATATATACATCACCATCAGCCGATAGACGTCCACTGCTGGATACAGGCCTACCCCAGAAGATCTCCACATCGATCGGTTCTGCGCTGTCCGCAACCAGCTGTTTCCCGCGATCCTCACCAGATCGTCTGACCGCCTAGTGGCATCACAACAATGCGCACGCTTTGTAACGTAAGATATTAAGTCTCATTATCCCAATAATTTCACTAGCTACAGCGTCCTTCAAACCCGAACGCAGTTATATTCGCACTGCGTATAGTAGCTGCGGTGGTTTACCTAGACGATTTCCGGTAACAAAGACTCACCACCAGTAAATATGGATATTTATACAGGACCACGTTTCATTGCCGCACTACGTCCAGCAGTGGGAGTGAACCTCTGCATTGGAGCTTGTCTATACTCTCATTCATTACACGATGAATTGTATGTCATCATACAATAAGAAAAAGCAATTAACAGAGGTCAATGAACTCGTGCAGTAAGCAAATGTTACTGCTCTTACTTTCCAAATTACGTTCCTGTGGAAAACTCGGGTAATGGGAATTCTTGACATGTTCCCCCCATTTGTTGTTCGCCAAAAAGCCAAGTATTATTCATAGTCAGCTAGTTCGGACCTGCTTCATATTCCGAACACCGCTTCCAACTCTGGGGGGAACTTTATTGGTGGTGGGACTCTGTTGCCGGCCCCCCGAACAGGTTCCCGCCTTGTCGGGGCGGTGGGGCTCAGTGGCCGTGGCTTGGTCACCCACGGTGAAGCTAAGACGCTCCAGATGAACTCCGTGAACTCACCTCGGATGTGTGCCGGTGGGCTGCGGGAGTAAGTATGTACTTCCCTTCGCAGTTGAGGTAGAGTCACGAAGGGAGAAGAGTGTCGGTATTTTAATTTGTCGCCTTCTCTACCCTCACGACTCAGCGGTACCGCACCACTAAATCCGACGTAACATGTCTTTCTCTCCACGAGGGTAGGTATGGAAAGTATTTCCTCGGCGTAAAAAAAAAAGGTTCTCTGTTACCGAAGACCGTCCAGGAAGGTACCACCGCAGCGCCTGTTGCAGCCAAGAAACAATACCATGCAAACGTTACTGCGTTCCGGTTTGAAGGGCGCTGTAGATAATGAAATGACTGGGGTAACGAGACTCAACATCTCATGTCTCAGACCACCAGCGCGATGTGGTGCTGTCTATATCATCCTAACTACCGCCACGTTGTTATAGGCGGGCGTATCACTTACCATCAAGTGAACGAGCCGCTCGTCCCGTCGCTTACTAATTAGAATATCATACAGCACTACATCGCGCTGGTGGTCTGAGACATAAGATGTTGAGTCTCGTTACTCCAGTAATTACAGCGCCCATCAAACCGGATTACAGTAATGTTTGCACACTGCTGTTTGACTGGTGAAATAGGCACTGCGATGGTGTCCACCTAGACGGTCTCCGGCAACAGGAACCTACCAGCAGCCTAGAATCTAGCATATCTATGGGCAGGCATTTCACTTACCATCAAGTGAACGTACAGCTCATCTAATAACTTAATTAAATAAAAAAAAAACTAAACATCATCCGTCCGCCGTTCCCATTAAAAGCTATTTTACAACTCATTTCCATTCGACACTCGAAAAAGAGGGTAAAAAATTAACACGGCCATCCTTAAAAGGCACTCTTCCACTTTCAATTTTCTCCCTTAAAAATCTCAAGTAAGTTAATTTATCCAATTAAGTGAATTTTCTCACTTAAGTGAACACAGCGTTCAAAGGGAATTTTTGAAACTATTCAGTAGAGCTTCATCAGGTATTGAAGAAAAAAATTTTTTCTCATTTCTTCAGCACATTTGAAATTAAGTTAAAGTTACAATTAAGTTAACCTTTTTTCGTAAACCTACGGAAACAGTAAGAAGATATTGTAAGTAAACTATATAAAAACGTATATTTTTATATGGATTTTGTTTATGTGATTAAGCGACGAGATGACAGGCACGTTCACCTGATACTAAGTGATACGCCCGTCCATAACAACGTGGTGCTAATTAAGATAATATTCACAGCACCACATTGCGCTCTTCGCCTTGACACATAAGAAGTTCAGCCTCGTTACCCCAGTAATTACAGTAAATACAGCACCCTTCAAACCGGATCATAGTAATATTTACACAATACAGTCTTTCGGCTGCTATAGGCGCTGCGATGGTAGATAAGTTTAACTACCAAAAATAATAATGGTAAGGATATTTATACAAGACCACTTTTTATTACCCCACTATGTCCAGCAGTGGGAGTTCATCAGTTGGTGATGATGATATTTTGCTGAACTCTGAACCTCTGTATTGAAATTAATTTACTATCTGCAGCACTCTTCATAGAGAACAATTACTTCTTCGCGCTGCTGCTTAACTGCAGAAGTAATGGAACTTATATTAAATTATAACAATAATATAGAAACTAAGTGAATCGTCATCACCTGATTAATGCCCACTGCTGGACTTAAACCGTCTTCAAAGATGTCCACGCAGATCAGCGATCCACCTTTGAGAGATCTTTCCGGCTTTACATATGCCGTCTAGTTAAATAAATAAGATAACATATATTATGACTATTTTGTTTGTTCGCCAATCACGTGAAAACAAGTGAACAAGTGAAGTGAGTTTTCGTCGTGGAATGACCTGTAGACGGTTATACGCTATTCATTTTTTGAATTTCATACATCCCTCAACATTTTATTTCTAATTAACTTTTATAAATATTTTCATTTGGTGTTATATATGCCGTTGCTATGGGAACAGTAAAACAAAGCGGACGAGAAGAAGCTAGTGGAATGTGAACAAATTCAACTGTGACTAACCGTATTACAAATATGTCATATCCATAAACGAACAGGATTTCTTTCAAGTTGAAAGAAATAAATAGACAAAATGAAATCCTTGAAGGCAAATAAAAATTCATGCAGCTTTTACTTAAAGAGTTGCTATATACCAAACATTATCGTCCTTACAAAGGTTCCAATAAGAAACATCAAATAATAAGTGAGTGTTGAAAAACCTACACTATGCGAACGTGATACAGTCGAAATTGCATTGAATTGTCTTAAAGAATAATTGATCACTTACCGGGACGTTGTTTGAGAAAATTCAACCTTATTTTAATGTAATAAAGTAGGTTTTTGTACGGGTCGCAGACACAAGCAATAAATGCAACGAGGCAGAGTTCAGGCGTGCTGGCGCGTCACGGAGTAATTTTCCCGCGCTAAACTCATCGTTCCCGCGAAAACTAACATGCAGCACTAACTCTGCTTGAAAATAGTTCTAATCTATATTATATTAATTATGATATAGTAAATTTAGTTTAATATGTCATACCCACTACATATCATACACAGCCAAGTGGTTAGGCACGATAGGTAAGAACAGCTTTAACTCATCTTGTTGGGCAAAGTGGCGACTAAAAGGAGTGTTAGTCGTAACATGGTGGACCGGAGGAAACATGGTGGACTAACCACAAACCTCCGCTAGTTAAAGAGTCACCTTTAGAAGAACCACTAGGGGGTGCGACGATCTAGTGAAGTTCGTAGGAAACAAATGGATGGTAAACTACCGAATTTTTTATACATTAACTGTGTTAAAAAAAGTTCCCAGCACTGGGACTCAAGCCATCCCTCCCAAAGAATAAGTCATCGTCATCGTTACGAGATTTACTACAGCATTAATTGCTGATACTACTTGCTGGTAGGATTTTCTTGAGCATCATTGGTACCACCGCTGCGCTTATTTCTGCCGCCATACAGTAGTGAGCAAAAGTTATTGTATTCCGGTTTGAAAGGCGCTGGGTTGAGGAGATTTCACGTCTCAAGGCGACAAGAATAATGTAGTGTTGAGTATATCAGGATGATATGCCTTTATTACTTACTGAATCACCAATTTTCTTTCCTTTTTTTTAGTATGCAAAGTGACTAGACGATCGGAGCGTTCACCTGATGGTAAGTGATACGCCCGTCCATAATAACACACCGCTAGTTAAGATGATATATACTGCACCACATTGCGCTCGTAGCCTGGAACATAAGATGTTAAGTCTCATTGCTCCTAGTAATTTCATTAGCTACAACGCCCTTCAAATCGGATCACAGTAATGTTTGCTCACAACTGTTTGTCGAGCGCAATAGGCGCTGCGGTGGTACCTAGACGGTCTCCGACATCAGAGATCTGCCACCAGTAAAATAGTAATGCTATGGTACTGAATCCGGTAAACGAGGTCATTGACCTTTTACGTCAACGGTAAGATGTAAAAATGAAAAAAATGGCTACGTTAAAGTAACAATTTAATAAACTTTACTTTCCAGTTTTTTCGGAATTAATAACTTTTTTTTTAATTAATACGTTCAATAATTCAATTAAAGAGATAGCTAATTAATTCCCGGTTAAAATGTTCGACGTCCAATGAGTTTTAAAATTGGACAAGGGGCTGAATATATTGCGTCCATTATTCATGTTGAGGGTAGAACGCGCCCAGAGCCGCGACTTCATAGTGATATAATAATTTTTAGGTTATAAAGCACAAGGATTTGTTAATTCATTATTAAACAATAGTAATATTACTAAATTTACTAAAATATTTAATATTTATTATAATAATTATTAAAATGTAGTTAACAAGCACTTTGGTGAATTAAAGATAATTACTTGAAATAGCCAACGATGGTAAAGTGCTGATAGTCCAGACCTTTACATCAGCACGTTACTCATCGCTTTGAGACATAAATATATGACTTGCTACCCTTATTAAATATGAAGAACACTGCAACTGGTGGTAGGTCTCTATTGCCGGAGACCGTTAAGGTAGATACCACATGGAGCTAGTTGGGTGGTGTACACAGGACCACAATGTGCTCATCGCCTGAGACGTAAGACGTTGAGCCTCATTACCCCAGTAATTATATTAGCTACAACGCCCATCAAACCGGAACACAGTAATGTTTGCACAGTGCTGTTTCGGTTGTAATAGACGCTGTGGTGGTAACTACCTAGATGGTCTCTGCCAACAGAGACCTACCAGCAGTAAGATGCAAGCTGGCTTATAATACACGGATTCTTTATGTAGACAGTCGGAGGACAGTGATGCTGTCATAGCGACAGATTTATGATATGAGGGTGATAGTTGGCTTCAATAAAATCCAACCCCCATCCGATATCTCCAACGTGTGGCAGGTAAGTAGTTTTAATTAATATATGTATATACAATTTTATTAAGGCGTCTGTTGTATTAATCCATCACATAGTGTACGTCACCTTCCGGCCTTAAATAGCGACAAGGGCAACAAAGACGCAGTGAAGAGGTCCGAACCCCTGTCAAGCTGACCACTCGCGAACAGATGTGTTGATCCTTTCTCCGTATTCACATACAGACCCCAAATATTCCAACGTTTCACATTGTCTTGTATGTCACCTTTGAGGATCAAGTATTATGTAACAAACAGCCCTTTTAATGTTCCCACTGTTGGGAATTGAATGACAAGATTACCAGCCAGGGCAGATGATGGGAAGCTTTCTATTGTTCTTCAAACATGTTAGATTGTTAGCGATGCTTTTTTCACCGGAACCCTGTGCTCAATGAGAATCGAACCTGCATATCTTCGGTTCCACCTTACAGACTGGGTTAATATTACTTCTCTACTTAAGGATTATACACTACCTTCTAAAATTCAACTATATGTATATTCTAAAAAATAATATATAACCTCTAAAGGTATCCTTGTAGCGCTCTAAGGTATTCTAAGGTGACTTGAAAAAAATTTTTTTTATTCAACGAAGCTACGGAACTCGCGAGTCACCTGATGAGTAAGTGATACGCCTGCCCATAACAACGTGGCCCTAGTTAGGATGTTATACACAGCTCCACATTGCGCTCGTCGCCTTACGACATACGATGTTATGTCTCATTACCGCAGTAACACTAGTTACTATAGTAGTAGTAGTTTCACTAGGTACAACGTCCTTCAAACCGGAACACCAATATTTGCTCAATACATCTATACCTGGACGGCCTCTGGCAACAGAGACAATTTTTTAAATAAATGTATCTTCTTTGTTTAAGTTCTACCAAGTTTAAGAGCATTAGTGGGGTCTGTAACATAATACCTCTGACGCAAAGCCAAAAATAATGAAGAACCCCTTTTTCTTAAGCGCCTAAGCCAATTTCGGGGCACATCACACCCTTAGATACGTTGTCGAAATATATACACAGGTCTCGTGTACCAAAGGGCAGTACTCCCTTTGATTTGATAAATTTCTTTTGTGAAATTCAAAGAAAAATAACTACAACGAGATGTCGTGAAATAATATTAATAGAATGATTTTCAATTGTGTTCCGTTTTGGGGTGTTTCGGGGGTGTAAGTGGTACCGCACAACAACTCACGGGACTAAAGCTAACCCCACCGTCATGTAGTGCACCCTGCTAATAAACAAACGACGCTCTGACTACCACCAACTCGTATTGGCCTAGCGTGGTGAGAAATGGCCCAAATCCCTCTATATGAACCCCTACAAACGACGGCCTCTGGTGCCGCTGGACTGATGGATGTGCAGAACTTTGGGAGAGACTTATGTCCAGCAGTGGACGTCTATAAACTGATGATAATGGTGATAATAATTTTCCGGTTTTAAGGGCGCTATGGCTAGCATAATCACTGGGGTAAGGAGATTTAATATCTCGTGTCTCAATACGACGGGCGCAATGCGGTGCTGTGTATACCATCTTAACTAGCGCTATGTTATACGCATTCATATCACTTAATATCAGGTGGACTTGACACTCGTCTCGTCGCTTCGTTGATAAGAAGATTAATTTTAATCTAATACAACTCCATTAGAGTTATGCGATGAATAGAATAATCCTAAATGAGTACTTCTTTCTTTTCGTTGGTTAGAGTTAAATAAAAGTGACGTAAGTTTTATTAATATTTAAATCTAACTACTTAAAAGCTGTACTCTACTTTAAAGTCACTCAGTTTTACAGGAGCCAGTGAGTGTCTGCATACATAAACGAGTTTTCACATTTAAATAAGTCGTGGCACAGGGTGTATTCACATTTTTTTTATTCTACGAAGTGACAGAGACAAGCGGGACGTTTACCTGATGATATATGTGATATGCTCGTCCACAGCATGTGGCGCCAGTTGGAATGGCCAATGCACCAAATTGTGCTCGTCGCCTTGAGACAAGATGACCATGATGGATGCCTAACATTAGAACGCGCAGGCCTATCGTTAATTGTAGCCTAACACATCATATATACACTACAAAATGTTAACGCGCATCAAATATGCGCATGACACCTGTCATCTGTATCCTAAGTTTGTAATACGAATACTTGCTGTCTATGAAAATTGTATACTGTCTATGGATTTATTGTTTCTTAATATCATGAGCAGAATGCTGAGAATATCCTGGACGGAACGTCGCACAAACGAGTCAATCCTCAATCAGCTGAACATAACAACACAGCTTTCAACAATCTGTAGGCAGAGAGTCCTCAAGTTCTTCGGACACACGGTCAGGCGAGACCCAGACAGTCTGGAAAGGCTGATTATTACTGGTTGTGTGGAAAGAAGGAGAGCGATAGGGTGGTATCCTACCAAGATGGAGACACATAACTCAGGACGCTACAGGAGCTACCCTACAATCATCCATCCAAATGGCGCAAGACAGAAATGTCTGGAAAGAAATGGTGGCCAGGGCAACGCACCATAGTCACATCCCTCAGTCATGAGGTTACGACAAAGAAGAAGAAGAAGAATATAATGAGCGTGAGATCATGAAAATATATCATATATAAAAAAAAATGATTTGAGTCTTAAATAATAGGGTTTTAAAAAAAGGTTTTAGTTGTGTCCATGTTCATTTGTAATTGGGGCATGACATTTAACACGCCAATAACGCCTGAACAGCGCGCTTTAAACCAAACTGAGGGTTGGTAATCATCAATAGAAAATACAGACTATTATGAACCTTCTGCCATGAGGATAGAGTTCAATTTAGATCACCGGCGAATATTTACATTACAACAAGGCCGTGTTAATACTTCGTGTTTGCCGGCAGGTTTCCTATACAGCCGGACGTCTAGGTATCAGACTAGGCGCCGTGTCTACCGTCAAACAGTGCTAAACGTTGTGACTACAATTTGAAGGGCGCGGTAGCTAATTAATTATATAATCAAGCTGAAGATATATCGAAGTATCAATCATGATATATGTATTTACATTATAGCTATGAAAAAAATTATTTTTCTAGGTCAGTACCAACAAAACAGTAGTATGCAAACATTATTCTTTTCCTGCTTGAAGGACGCTGTAGCTAGTGAAATTACTGGTGAAATGAGTATGACGTGCACAACTTTAATTGTCGAGAAATAATAAACTCGTCTGGGAATATCGTTACATTTGACCAAATCATTACCCAGCGCGTAACATGTTCCCATTTTTCCATAACATTAGTAAATAATAAATCCGATTTATTCACCAAACGTAATTCCAATAGCAAACGTGAAATGTTTACACAAAACCTTTACCTCTTTGCTTTGTCCAATCTCTCCCTCGGCCTCCGGGGATGAACCCTTGACCGTCTTATGAAAATATTATCTTTAAGAACAAAGACGTTATATGAACACACATGATAATATTTACTAAACTTCTAGCATTTAAATAAAATGTTCCTACAGTCTATTTTATTCCGTTGTCACTAAAAATTAAAAAAAAAAAATACAAAACTTTACTATTTGTAACCTATAATGTTTATACAAAAAACTATAACATTAAAGTTAGACCTGAATTGTGAACCTAAATTTTAGTTTAGGAGCTTAATAGCCTTTTAGTTAACGAAGAGCTGAGGTTCAAACCGCAGGTTTAATTAACAGCTTAAAAGCTTTTCACCAGTTAATTATCTAAATTTTGCAGTAATAAAAATGTAAGTATATAGTATATCAGATTGTTTATTGGTGTTTAATAGGAAATTTGGTAAGGGGATCAGACTTTTGGTTTGAAAGCGATCTTTCAGTCTTCTAATAGGCTGAAGCAAAAATATACATAAATTTTAGTATTAGTAAACAATTATAAAAAACTGAATCATTTCTCTCATTGAAGACAAAGCGAAAGGGTAGGTGAGGAATATGACCCAGATTATGATACTCTACATTATTCCTAATTTTTAATTTATATATTGGCACCTTCACTTGGCACCAATATTTACCTCAATGTTACTTAAATCGGGATGATACCTTTGCCCAAACACCTTTCAGAATGTGAAGATACCCATTCAATAAAAAGTTCATCGCTCTTTTCAAAGTACAAGGAAATTACAATTTTTATAATATATATATACATGTATATAATATTATTAACAAAATAAACAATTCCTTATATATTAAATGTTTCACTTTACCACTGTGTAGACATGAATGTTGACCGCAAACCGCCCGGTCAACGTAGCTGCGGACGACGGTATTACGGGAGATCCCGATGATCTGCGGACCTCAGTTAATCCCCAATCGGATGAAGATTAAACCCTCATTTAAATATTTATGCACACAAACTGTAACGAAGCTTTAACCGCTTTCGTTCCGCAACTACTTGCCTAGTGTGAAGTTCCTGGTCCGATTCCGGGGCTATGAATTGCAGAGTTTGGTTGGTGGAATGGGTTTTCTGTACCTGGTTAGTTACCAGTTTGATTATATGGTATGTCTTGATATTATATCTGAAATTATGTACGCTTCAGACGTTATCATGCTTTTTCCATTTTATCCCTGTCTATCTGCTAATAGATGTTAAGCAAGCCAATCTTTTTTTAATCAATTAAGCGACGAGACGAGCGGGAAGTTCACCCGATGGAAATGTCCATAACAACGGGGGGCTAGTTAGTCTGGTCAATAGCACCACATTGCGCTACTCGCCTGATCTATAAGTTGTATATTCTCGTTTACCCAGTTATTTCACTAGTTATAGCACCCTTCAAACTGGAACACTGTACTGTTTATCGGCTGCAATAACCGCTGCGGTATTACCTACCTAGATGGTCTCTGGCGACAGAAACCTACGGTCAGTAAAAACTGACCACAGCCAAGAAGTTCATCAGATTAGTAAATAAACATACTTGCAAATTTTTACTGTCAGCAGTCTAATAATTTCTGTTTTTAACTGGAACCATTTTAAATAGAAATGAAACAAAAAATTATATTAGAATAAACCTAGCCTAGGTCATTTGTCAAGTTCAGCTATTTACAAATTAAAGTGCCAACAAAATAGGTCCAGCTCTTTTGGAAGTTATCCAGTATAAACAAACACAAATATTTCCAGATGTACTATTAAATATATTAAGCGTAAAAATGGTATTATATAATGAATAGTAAGTAGCTCGGTAAATATTCCTTTGTTAGTTTCAAAACGTTTCTCACAAACATCGCTTCCATTGACTTTGTTTGGAAAGGAAGAACTCTTGACCCAAAGGTTAACGGCCTAATATGAACGATTTTCTTGCATCACCCCCTCGGGAACACCTCTACCGAACCTTTGTTTTCTTTCCCTCCTTAACCAGAATTTGTTTGATCGTTTCTTTATCTATATCTACAGTTGGTAAATTGAACTTGTTTCAACTAACAAAGTAAGAGTCAATAAACCCAATTCGAATTCAGAGACCATTTTATATATAACCAAATAAACGCTTCGCTTTAATCCCAACTAGATTTGAGCCTTGTTTAACAGAAAATATCATGAGGAAAAGGAACTAAGAAATATAATGGAAACATAAGAGATAGCAAACAACAGTTTAAGAGGATACGAGAAATCTTCAAATGGTACTTATCTAAAGCGGTGAATGATGGCTTTAACTCTCCTTTTTGGAAGAAGGAAGGAAGGCAGAATCCAGACCATAAAAACATAAAGATTGAAAAATGTAACGTAGAAAGATTAAAGTTCAAATGGAATTAAATAGCAGATAAATGAAATAAGGCAAAATGCTAAAATTCGGTACAGAATATTCGTCACTCGACTTCTGTGATGTAAAGATTATATGAAACCAAACGTAGAATATTCACATCGCGACCGCACGTTTGCTTTAACTGAACAGTTTGCGGTTTTGTGAAATAAGTCCGCTGTACCGAAACCGAAACTGTACTTTGTATACCACTTTTATTCATATCGTTTTCATGTTCAATGCGGAAGACCCATTTCATTACTTTTATGTCTAACTGAAGAGAAAGGTTGTTTTAAATTTCTACCGACAGTAGAATTCATATTAACTTAAAATAAATATTAATTAATGATGAAGTCGTGGATAACTCAATTGGTAACGTAATCTTACAGGCTATAAGTCTCAAGAAGATGCAGTTTCCATTTCCATTAAGCTAGAGCTTCCAGTGAGAGTGGACATTGTTAAGAAATCGACACGTTGCCAGAAAAACAGCTTTATAAACGCATGACATCCGCTAATTCGCTCTTGGCCAGCATAGTGGATAAATCAGCTTGATTATGAAAAGGTCCGAGTCCCAAGAATATAAATATTAAAAATGTTTTTCATAATTCTTATTATTTTTTATACATTTCAGATAATCAGAAAGTGCGCAAATTCGTCTAAGAATAATTCTCTACATTCAATTTAATTGGTTTTCTTTTATTTCAAACCAGCAACCAAGAGACGGTTTTTTTTTTTTTTTTTATTATTAACGTGTGTAACAAAATGCTAACGGATTGCACACCCCGTACCAATACTGGGCCGGTAGTGGGGTAGTGTCGGACTCCAACCGACTAAAAAGCTTCACACGGTATTCCATCTCTTCCGAAAAGAATGCACGAGGGTCACGGGATAACGCTCTGGGCAGTTTTCCGCAACCCCCGTTCGGTGCCCGGATCGAACGGGCCCGCCTCGGGGAGGGATGTGAAGCATCCCTCCCAATTGACAAGATCCCTAAATTATCCCTAAACGGCAACGCGTCAGAATACGAGACGCGTCGCCAGATACGCCCCAGGAACCCTTTCCAAGGGGGCGCCGGACCGACGGCCCTTGTCGATCGCGACGCCAGGTTCCTCTGCCTAAGGAGGCAAGCGGCGGTCGTGCGCTCGGCTCCGCCCGTTGGCGACGAGCTGTCTGCGCACTACAACAACCGCCTCTTGCCCCCTCGGCGCCCGCTCTCTTTGACGCTCGGTCTCTCGCTTCTGCGACATAATGATATCGCAGAATCGGGATACCGCGTCCCATGACGCCTCGCTTCTGACCATGGTCCGTACCACGGCCGGTAGCGAGAGGTCAGTCCCTATCGCCGCTACGAGCGCGGCCCTATCCTCTCCCCATCGCGGGCAATCGGCCAAGGTGTGGGACGATGTGTCCACCGGGTGTCCACACTCGTCGCACGCCTCGTCCGTCCTAACGCTACAGTGACGCTGGTGCAGATAGCTCCCGAAGCAAACGTGCCCCGTGAGTATCTGCACCAGGCGGAAGTTTAAAACTCCGCTGTCCCTGTCCAGCCAGTCCTCGAGGACAGGTCGGACTGCCTCCACGAACCAAGAGACGGTAGTATAATATAGTTATGACTTAAAAGCGTAATGTTTGATAGGAAAAACAAACTTCATGTAACTTAGGCCTCATGAGGTCAAGAAATAAAAAAATATTGAAATCGAATGAGGCCCACGAAAACTTTTACTGTTTTCCTACTAAAGTGGAAATTCTCACTGTTTTCTCTTTAAAATAACAGAAATTTACCATTTCTGCTTTAATTTAACAGCAGAATACGTCAATATATTAAGATTGTTGTTGTTCAGACATGAATTATATATACTACGGATATACGTATTACACAACCAATGTAGTTGTGGGTTATTTAAACAAAACATTACCGGCGCCTGAACCCTGCGGTACACCGGAACGTTGTCAATTTCTCAAAGATAATGTGTAACCTCATATCGCGAGGATTGCGGCTTCATGTCAACATGTATTTCTACAGAATTAATTCGGTTTGTGTCTTCGCTACAATTAAGGGTACCCTGAGTTAATATCGACTTGTTATCCAGTCAAAAGACACCAATTACTAATCCTTTGGTTTAATAACAGAGGACATAAAGCAATTACGAAATACGGAAACTACTTCTGTAATTTAATAAAGAAAATTTTACATGACTTCTTAAACGACATAGGAAAAAAATAATACAGTTAAGATTCATGTTGGATGTAGAAACTTATAAAGTACATCCGACTTAATATCCCCACAATTGGGACTCGAGACCTTTTTTCACGAAGAAAGTGTAGATACCACTGGCCAAGTGTGACTTGGGATATGTCCACGAAATTTGCTTTTCTAGAAATTTCGGATTCCTTTCAATGTTTTCATTCACAGGAGTCTCAAACTCATTGAGAATCAAACTAGCAGGTCGTCATGATATATAGTGCACAGGATCGTAAAACAAGTTATCATAGTTTTTGATCCATCACGGCTTTATCGTGACTTGACATCACATGAAATCAACGTTAGATAGAAATCCGTAATCGACACAGAAAATCTGATAGCTTCATTCCGTACAAGTCCATCTAATATTGTTTCAAAGGGTGGCTCCTTAAATAATTAAAATATGTGTGCAATTAAACATATGTACTATTTTGTTATAGAAAAAAATTAATTGAATGCCCGTCACACTTTCTTACTTATAAATAAGAACAGGTGTGCGGTTAACGAGGAATGAGATTAGATTCCTTGTTACACAGACATGACAAAAAAACGCAATTTGGTAAAATTGCTCGCACATCTATTAATTTGGGAGCCTGGATTGCGGAATATAGAGAAATCTTTTGAACGCCAAATCCTCTTTTATTAAAGTGCTTATCGTACAATTTTCGTACCTTTTTTATTCTAATTTTGATTTTTTATTTAATAGGTAACACTATATAATTAGGATTATAATTACAAAAACAAAATACTGTCATGTTTCTTCGGACAGTTCTCTAAAGAGAAAAGATACATTTGATGCTAATATTCTTCTTCTTAAGGTACCGCCCCTAGTTGGTGCTAGGAAAGTTTAGCGTATATTCCACCCTCTGTTCAGTGAATTGGAAATGTCGGGCAACACTTACTATTCCAGTCCAATCTCTGATGTTAGGTATGTATTATTTCCTGTAATCTACGCTCTATTTAAATGCTTCTATGATGTTCCTTTTACAATATACTTTTAATAACTAGAACTAATTGTATAAATCCAAATTAATACATATAAAATTTCAGTATATATATTTAGATACATAACATACATGTGTAAACATTTAAGAATAATAGGAAATTTAGACATTTTGTTTACTGTTTTTACAATTCTTTGTTAAAAATCAATTGTTGATATAACCTAATCTTTTGTTTTTTCATTTGTTAACATCATCAATTCAATTGTTTGTTAAAAAATTATTGTTCATAGCAAGTCGTTTCAGTCTTTCAAAACTTTTATATGAGTACAAGAAACTTGTTGACGATAGTAAATGTAGACGAAATACGCTATCGTTAAACGAAAGGCGTCTTCCATTAAATACAGAATGAAATACGCTTTGTTTATACAAGTTTTAATGATACAGAAATCTGTTGAGATCAGTTTTAGTGCCCAGTTTGAAGCACTAATCCATTTGCTTTGTCTAGACGCAATTGTTGTGAGATAACAGTCACGAAATCCAAAACCGTCGTTCTGAAATCAAATTGAAGAATCGGATAAGTCTATGAAGAATATCTAGATAAAGTTCGAAGATCTTTAATAAATTGTGAAATAATCTAGCTGCAAAATATAAATATCAATCGGTGTAAATGTTCTTTGTGTGTTTATGTAAATAAATTATTTTAGACTAGTGATACCACTGCCTTTAAGATAGGGGTTAATAGTTGTAAATATTCAAACACAGTATGTTAATCTAAAAACATAGAAAGAGCGGTTGCTCTACCCGCGGATTTGTTTCTTCTTTTTTAATACACACTTGGGGTAAACTGAGGCTAGAAATATTTTAACCCGTTAGAAGAATAGTTAGAATATTCAGCATTAGACGTCGATGAGTTGACATGTTGAGAATAAAAATCGAAAACGGATTTTTTTTTATAAAAGTGAGCAAGATTTAATTCGGAAAAGGTTCATATGACCGCTTCATAAAGATCTAGAGCCCCTCGCCGCAGTTTGCTTTGAACCAATTTAAAGTTACCACTGTCTAATACATTTACACGAGGCAAGACTTCGGACTTAACTCCTGAAGCGATAAATGTATTGCAAATCGATTCAATTTTTATTTTTACCATGTCCTGTGAACTTTAGTCCTTCATAAAATAAATATAATTTTTCTAAATTTTATCAAACAAACAACCATCCTTTTTATAATAAAAGATACAATGGTTCGATTGTATTTGGATAAATGAAACTATATTCCGAAGTCTTCTGAAAATATACCTTGCTTCTGGGAGGAGCACAAGGTTTTGTAGTTTCTACCCACTAAAACCCCCTCGGTGGTCTCCCTCAATGCATCAGGACAGGCTTCGGGATATCCTACAGAACGCACCGATGCCCCTCTGCATTCTGACTAAAATATGCCACGGAAGGGCAATGCCCTCCTTAGCACCCACGCTGTGATACGGCAAATACAAAACCACCATAAATTTGCCGCCCTCCTAAGGCTCGCTTATTGAGCTCTGAGGGCCTCCACCCTCAAAGCCCTCGAACTCGAGAAACTCTTTTAGTCGCCTTGTAGCACAGGCAGGAAATACATTAGTCCTATTCTTTAAAGTCCGAGCCTACAAGACTGACCCGCGACTACAGTGCTGCCTCACCGAATACCTAGCTCTTGACATGTAGCCCTCGAATGTTCTCGTGTTCTCCTATCAGCACAATTTATATAATAATATGTTTTGATAAGTCAATAGTTTGACTAACAAGGCGATCCTTAAGTTAATTCCGACGCCACATGATTATAACTTATCGTAAATCTGCCCACATAACATAGAGTCGAAGTATTCCGGGTGATCAAACTTCATTATCATGTCTTATTATCACATAGCATTGTGTGGAACTGTGGTAAATTCTAACACAATTTAGATGCTAAGTTAATAACATATTATTAGACATATTTAATAATTATTAAGAAAAAATTAACTACAAAATAGCTTAATACTCCTTTTGCGTATGTAATTTTTCGATGTCTAAACTTTCCGTGCAAGTTTTGAAAGGTTTCGAACATAAATTAAAATAAAATCTTTATAAGTAGTCCGTGTAAGTAAAATAAAAATGTTTCACTTGAATATTTCAAGTAGTCGTTAGGCGTTATATTGGACGCATTTCCGTCGGGAACAATATGAGGTTAGCGCGGGAAAATTGTTCCATAAACATCAGCAAGACGGGCCGCCTAACTGCATTCACCGCACGCGTCACTTAGTAAACATACTTTATTACAACGCAGTAAGGTTGAAAATCACAAAACGTCTTGAACAATAAGTAAACGATTAACCCTTCAGTCACAACCAATATTCAAACACTATTATAATAACGTTAACGAAGTGATTTTAACGATAATGTGACTGATATTGTGATTGTGAATGATCATATATTTAACACTAGGATTTTCATAACCATGCTTTCATAAGTTTATTTATTTGTTTATTAAGAAACTAATGGCATTATTTAACAAATTCTACAAGTATTTAATGTTTATATTATCATCAGCAGATAGATATCCACAGTTGGACGTAGGCCTCCCCAAAGATCTCTATATACAGTTAGCATGGCCTCGGATACCGCTGCCGCACTAAGGGCTGTCGTATGTAGTCGTTCATATGAGGGGATTTGGGCCATTGCCCACCACGCTGGCCCAATGCGGGTTGATGCAAGCCAGAGCTTCGTTTGTTGATTAGCAGGCTGCACCACGAGCAAGTGAGGTTGACTTGGTTCTCGTGAGTTTTATATGCTATAATATTTATATGTGAGGATAATATAAAGGTTTCTATATACATCAAGGTAGTAAATTATTTAAACGTTTACTCATCAAATGAGGTTATTAAAATAAATTAATAAATAAAAAAAAGTTTCAATTTAATACATAAACTGTTTACTATAACAATTCCAATATAATATTTAAAAGAATATTGTTAATTATACTTGCTGTCTACTTTTGGTTTCTTAGGAAGCGTTATATGTAATTTCCACTCAATATCAAGTCTTGAACATCTCCCTCAGCCCGTTAAGGAGACCCTTTGCGAAGTACATCCCAAGGAAGGGAATGGTTGTTCTTATAACCCTCGTTACGTCAAAAACCAGATTACTTCGCATTAGTTTACTTAGCATCCAATTATCGAACCATTATGACTCCCAAACTCAAGGTCTTTTAAACGGCTTCTATAGCGAACGGAGATTACTTTAGTTCTATACTTCACCATCATTATCATAATTATCGACCGATAGACATCCACTGCTGGACATAGACCTCTCCCAAAGATCTTCAGATCGATCGATCCTGCGCTGCTCCTATCCAGCTGCTTCTCGGTCTTATACTTACTTGCCCTATACTAGAGTAGTCGTAGAATATCCTAAGATGAAAGTTATACAATATAAAAAAATCGCTTGTTTCGTGACCACAACGTGTGTGCTCGTGTTCGTGACGAGGGACAATTCAATTAAGATCTCGCGCTGGATGTGCGGGTCACCACAATTTTTTCGCATGATTGGCCTGGGAATACCCCGGGTACGATATCTAAACATGTTACAACCCCACTATTGTTTACTGAGGGGGAGGGGGTTAATATCGCACCGTCAGATCGAAAATTGTCTAACTCTATAATAAGAAAGGATTTGGAAATAGAAAAAAATCTAACTATTACATATATAGTATATATGTATATATAATATATATACTATACGAAGCGATAAGACGAACAATAGGTTCATCTGATGACGCATGAGGTGTAAGGGGTCTCGCACAACAACTCATGGGACCCAAGTCAACCTCACCTGCTCGTGGTGCACTCTGCTATTCAACAAATGAGGCTCTGGCTCTCACCAATCCGCATTGGACCAGCGTGGTGGGAAATGGCCCGAATCCCCCATATAAACCCCTCCAAAATTGGCGATCTTTAATGGGAGGCTTATGTCCAGCGGTGAATATCTATCGGCTGATGATGATGATATTCCATAAGAACGCCTTGCTTCTTAGGATGATATACAGAACATTACATTTGGTCCGTCGTCTTGAGACATAAATTAAGTTTCATTGCCCCAGCATTAGCATTAGCTACAGCGCCCTTCGAATCGGAACACAGTAATTGCACACTACTGTTTATCGGCGGAAATAGGATATTTTGTTTTTTTTTCTCGTTCCTCCGGACGTTTGTGCGCCTGGGCTTTATTTGTTTCTTTTTACACTTCTTACTTTTTTACCTCCTCTCTTGCTCTCCCCTTTTCTCTCCTTCTTTAATTCGCTTTCATCCAATGACCTGCAGTAATACTTGCCCGAACAAATTTAAAATTCATTCATCTATTTAGCTAAAAGTGAGCTGGATTCGCGTAGCACATTTCAAAGAACTGCAAAATCTGTGTCGAATGAAAAAAGAGAGATTTTTTAAGATTTCACTCGTTAATGAAATTACTAAATTGATATAAGAATTTTCTGCAGTTAAAATAAATTAAAAATCTCCTATTTATACTAATAACGGAGATCTCTCCATTAACTCAATTCGAGAGGTAGAGAGTCCACTCCGTTTCCAAAAACCTTTTGACTAATGGACGTCGACATTCATAATTATTTTTAAATGCCTCCGCAGTAGATAAGCACTTACTTTGTAATAGAGGTCCGTGATTCGATTCTGAAGACTCGACTCCAACCAGTACGTCCTCTCCAACCTTGCCTACAGTAGAAGAGACGAGGCACTTGACCATCGGGCTGGTCCACCGATTCAAAGTCGCACAACGCGGTGTGCAAAGCGCTATGCTTCGCATTTCTCTAAGTTATAAAATCCGTAACAAGAAATCTGATGAAGAACTAAAGTTGTCGATGTGGCTCACAAAACCTGCAAGCTGAAGTGTCAGTGCGGCCGGTGGGGGAGGAAAGTATTGAAGTGAAAGCCGCGTACAGAACGCAGGAGTGTAGGACTCCCAACCTCAAGATGAACTGATACCAAGTAAAGAAAGTTCGGAAATAGGTGCATGCGAAGTTGAGGACCGCATCTGAAGCCATTGAAGAAAGCTTACATCCAACAGTGGAATAAGAAACGGCTGACAAGTCGGTAGTTTGCTTAACGGCACAGCTTCTTAGAACTCTCTTTCCTTTCATATTGTAAATCGAAGCGAGTACACTTAACCATCAACGACTTAATTTACTAACAACAACTACTTAACAACATATTGAAGGAGAGGTGTAATCCAACCTCATCTGCTAGTGGTTCTGGAGTCTAATACCCTAATATAATATATAACCATTATATATAATTAATAGATATATATTGTACAAATAATATTTGTATGCGGAAAGCTGGTGTACATTTCCAGAAGCCTTTTGTTTGTCTGTTACGAGAGTAACTGTAAACATGACCCGAAAACTCGGACGTGGATTAATGGATCAGCTAAATTATGAACAACAAACAACAATTGACTATTTCTAAGTACTTCTAGAAGTAAATCATTAGACAGACATACAAACACTAGCTGTTCCTCGCTTTGTTGGCGGTTAACCTCCGAATCTCCATCCGTGGAAGGAGTTTTGTAAAATCATCTAAAAAGCTGACCTCTAAAAGGCAAAGGCAACTTCTTTACCAAATTTAGAGTGTTTACGTCCAATAGTTTTGAAGATATCATGATGAGACAATAAATCACTGGATATCTCCTATATCATAGCCGATAGACGTCTACTAGCCTCCTCCCCAAAGATCCCCACATTGATCGGTCCTGCGCTGCTCGCATCGCTGGATATCAGCTGCCATCGTTTGTGCTCAATGTGAGTTGATGGGAGCCAGAGGCTCGTTTGTTGATTAGCAGGATGCACCACGAGCAGGTGAGGTTGGCTTTTTAAATATTTTTCAAAGTATTCCCGATTTTCTAGGAAAAAATTCAATGATTTTATTTTTTACTTATTTCTACACAGATTTTAATGTAATAATTATTGTTTCATCATTGTTTTATTAAATTAAATTAATAATCATCACTTACAGGCTAACTCTTAAATAAGGTTCTTTGATAGTCGTGACAGTAAACAATAAGGCGTCATACTTAAATTTTTATTTAACCTCAAAATAAAATTTGATTTATAAAAAATACGTTTAAAGCACATAAATAAGTACCTGACCTCAATACCTATCTGACAAGGTATAAGAAAGTACATAAAGTTTCTAAAATTTAGACAAAAAAACACTTTAGGTAATGAGTTAGTACGACAGTTAAAATTTAACTACTTTCGTGGGCGGACGTACATACGTTATATAGATTACCGCTGGGTTAATGACACACAACATATATCTCAGGCGTATTACTTAATATCAGGTGATCGCGCAACTCTCATCTCATCATGGAATAAAAAAAAAATTGTAATTTGACATGATTTTATTATTCGAAGAAGCTCCGCCATAACGCCATAGCAATAACGCATATAAGTGCAATGTGCAATATTCGCGCGGTCGCCGTCCCCGTGACCGATCGATCGCTTTGTATTACTATATACTATCAACTGGGGAGGGTGGGGGGTGAACGGACAGATATTTGGGGTAGAGTATGTACTCGTCATGAGACGCTGGCGTGGCATTCTGCGAAAAAGCAGCGGTTGCAGAAAGAGATTGCAGAGGAGCGAGAGACAACCACCCATCTCTCAATCCGCAGGCCTGTCCTGGGCGTTGTAGGAAGTGGTTTCACACCATCCGTGGTGGCGGATTCGGGAGTGATCTGTTACCAAGTTTATTACGCCTCGAGGTGGCATGCTCGATACTTCCGCCTATTCCTGATAAATGGGGTTGAGAGTTCCAGTTCCACTTCAGGATTCGGCCTCATCAAGACCTCTCGCTGTCGGAACTGTCTTCACAGCAGAAGGGTATTCAATACAGGAATTCCCCCCAAAAAAACAAAAATAGGTATGCACACTGTCTGGTGAAGGTCGCGAAATGCTTTTGGATGCAGGCAACGCGGGACCGATTAACGTGGAGATCCTCGGAAGAAGGTTAATGTCCAGCAGAGGACATCTATCGACCGATGATGAGACCCACTGTATCCGAAATCTCTATGCTCATCTATACTTAAAAATAAACAAACCAATTTCAATTCAGCTTACTAGTTCATCTTTGGAATGGGTTGAGGGATCATCATTCAGACCCTTTTATGTTTCTTTTCATGGTTGTGCTGGGCCAGGGGCTTTTAATTTCCTCTTTCAATCCTCACATTCCGTTTCCTTACCACACTCTTCATCATCTTCCTTTCCTACATTTTCTTCGTTCACGATTTTTATTTTTTAAATGTTTCAACGGCTGGGATTTGAAATGCTTATTTACCTGTATGAAATGCGTGAACCGGTGTTTAAGGGGCCGACTACACGGCGCCGTGTACAGCAAAGTTTCAAATAGATTTCGTGTAAAGAATGCTCGCGCACCATAAAACTCTGTGCTTAGCTATACTTAAAAAACTTACCAATTTCAATTCGGCATAGTTGCGTACCTTTTAAGTAGATTAAGAGATTACTATTTAGAGAGGCTTAGCGAGCTGAGCATGGTAAGCAGTGCCTGTTTGCCTTCCATGAAGCACATATGTTATTAGTCATTTAACATCAAAGGTTACACGATTTTCTATGTCGCTAGTCGTGCACACAATACGTAATAGCGCCACGGGTTTACTGACCAGGAAGTTCCCCGCCCCAACCCCTACCGCAACCCCCCGTCACCTTTTACACGAAAGCTGACGTTTATGTTATCGACCGGTGTTGTCAGACGTATAAAGCTACATAAGATAAACGGAAACACATTGACAAACAAATGAAACGAACATGATGTAGCGCACCCCATTAATGGACTGAGGGAGGAGGTCCTTTCTGGTGGTAGCCCTCTGTTTCCGGAGACCGTGTAGCTTGTAGCCGACAAGCAGTAGTGTGCAAACATTACTGTGATCCGGTTGGAATGGCGCTTCCGGCGCTGTTGATAGCGAAATTACTGCTGTAATGAAACTTAAATTCTTATTACCTAATATGGTGTTGTGTATATCATCCTAACTGGCGTCACGTTTTTATAGTCGGGAGTATCACCTATCATCGGGTCATCATCCTCTCACTCGTCTCATTGCTTTGAGATTTTTTTTTATTAAAATCGGTCAATACGAAAGAGCGACAAGAACAGTAAAATATATATTAAAGATTTAGTTTCTCTCTCTCTCTCTATCTAGTTCATTTCTTCTTTCTTTCATCAGCATCAACACTATAAATATCATCATCATCATAACAACATATATTGAGATAATAGCAGTAAATTCTCGTTACACTTTTTCGTTTCATGAGATCCAATTCGGAACATCCCCAAAGTTTCAATATAAAGTCCTTCTAAGCCTCGCTTATTGAGCTTCGAGGGCCCTCACCCTCAAGGCTCACGAACCCGAGGAGTCCTTTAGTCGCCTTATACGACAGGTAGAGAATACCTTAACGAGACCTACCATCAATACCATTCTGACATACAACACCATAACACATGGTAACACTGCTGGACAAGACTCCAGAAGTCGACGTCGATGTATTAATAAAAATGTACAAGGATATTTTTAGGTTATGTCTGAGGCCCGCAGCGAATGAGGATGTTTTATTTTTGTAATATAAGGATAACACGAGTGCTCCTTATATTAAATCCTGGGAAGCCATAGAATTTCATATTCGTATATAAATATGCTGTTAAACTGAATCCAGTTCTCCAAGTGTCGCCGGTTTTATTGTGCTTGTGTAAAGAATTGAACTTGAAAATATAAATAATATAAAGGCGACCGCGTAGCGGAAGACGTAGTGTTGGCAAGCCCCCCACCAGGTGGTCCGACGATCTGCTGAAGGTTGAGGAAAGCAGCTGGATTCAGGCAGCGGAGAATCGATCGATGTGGAGATCTTTGACCTTTGTGATTCATATGAGGGGATTTGGCCATTTCCTACCACTCTGGCCCAATGCCGCTTCGTGAGAGCAATACCATAGTAATTAAGTGAAATTAACTGGTGAGTTACAGCGCCCTTTAAACCGGAACGCAGTAATGTTTATAAAGCTGCAATAGGCGCTGCGGTGGTACCTTGACGGTCTCTGGTAACGGACGCTTGCCACCAATCACCGGTCCCGAGATAACTGTAGCTCAGGACCTACTATTGGCCTTTGACCCAGCAGTTAGTTTTTCTCAGATTAACCTAATTTATATATATATATATATATATATATATGTATTTTACCGTAGTGTTGGAAGGCCTCCCACATGGTGGACCGACGATCAGGTGAGAATCACGGGAACCCGGGAGTTAAAGGCCAGAAATTAGGACCTCACAGTTGATCACTCTTGCTTGTCTAGGTAGGTATCACCGCGGCTCCTTTTTCTGCCACCAAACAGTAATATGCAAACACCACTGTGTTCCGGTTTGAAGGGCGTTGTAGCTAGTGAAATTACTGGGCTAACGCGATTAAACATCCTATATCTCAAGGCGACCAGCGCAATGTGGTGCTGCGTATAACATCCTAACGAGCGCCACGTTGTTACAGGCGTGCGTATCACTTACCATCAGGTGTACCTCTCGATCCTCGCGTCGCATCGTAGAATAAAAAAAAACTATTATTAGTCGAGACTCTATACTTCATGTGAATATCATCCCTAAAAGTAAATCTATAGATTATTCAATATAAAAAAAAAAATAGATAACTAATACAATTCGCTTATTTAATGGCCCCACGTGTAGACCGCGTTGACGACATCAGGCTAGGGGTGTGTATGTGGCAGGCGTTAAGCTTATTTATCATCCCTGATAACTTCATAGATTGACCGGGGAATGGAGATGAGGCGTCTAAGATCAAATTAAGCGATTACTTTTGTATTTATATAACGACTAGCTGTTCTCCGTTCTGCTTCGCTGGCCGTAATACAGAATTACATCGCAAACGAGTTTCTATAGCAACCGTTACCATAGCAACCGCATAAATAACACCAAATGAAAATGTTCATAAAGGTTAATTAGACATAAAACGATGAAGGATCTATGAAATTAAAAAAATAATTAGTCTATAATTATCTACAAATCATTCCCCGTCGAATGGTAATGTTCTACGTATATACGTTCACTAGTTTTCGCGTGATTGGCGAACAAAGGAAACCCATTTTCATTAATTTCCGGTATTATAATTTCCTTTATATTAATATTAAATAACACAGCGGTGTTTAAAAAAAAAACATTCTACCTAAATAGGGGTCACTGAAGTAGTCAATCAAGTCTAGATTTGATTTATATACATCATCATCATCATCAGCCGATAGACGTCCACTGCTGGACATAGGCCTCAGCCAGAGATCTCCACATCGATCGGTTACGCGTTGCTCGCATCCAGCGGCATCCAGCAACTTTCACCAGATCGTCGGTCCACCTTGTTGGAAACCAGCAGTACGTCTAACGGTACGTGGATGCCAGTGAGATATATATATATATATATATCCTTAACTACGTTAACTAGTGATGGGCTGCTCTTGTTGCAACCGACAACTAATACTGTGCGAACTGTGTTACTGTGCTCCAGTATGAAAGGCGCTTTCGCTAGTGAAATTACTGAGGTAACGAGACTCGACATCCGACGTCTCAGACGACAAGTTCAACGTGGTACAGTGTATATAATGCTAACTAGCGCCGCGTTCTTATGGGCATGCATAATCACTTATCATCAGGTGAAGGTCCCGTGCTAACTATACTACTTTATACGAACGATTTGATCCTTCGAGCCGGATATGAATCACGAAATAGTATATACAATTGCATTTAAATTTATCATCATCATTGTCGTCAGCCGATAGACGTCCACTGCTGGATATACACCTCCCCAAAGATCCCTACATCAATGCTGCGCTGCCCGCATCGCGGGGCACTAAAGGCCTCTTTAGGAGTTCATATGGGGGGATTTGGGCTATTGCCCATCACGCTGAACCAATGCGAGTTGGTGAGAGCTATAAAATTATTTATAATAAACTACTCTAATTTTTTTTTCCATATAAAAAAATTGTCATCGTGTGTCTCATCAACAAGAGGTTCATCGTCACACCTTCGAATAGCAGTTATCTCGCGACTTCCGGTTCCACAGATCTGTTTCCTCATAAATAATCAGGTTATGGATAAACTTGAGATGTTCCTACAATCTACAATATTAGACCTTAGATTCATTAGACCCTACAGTTTTTACACTACGAAGATAGCTCAATATAAAGTGGATCGTGTTTGATCGTCACTTTTATTATAAAAAAAAATCAGACTGTCTTAATATGTATTAGGTATACCTCGTAGGGTAGTTGTAAATTTATTTGGACATCTTTGTTTGAAACAACAACCACGGTATCTTTACGACAGGCCCTCTAACAACATCATGTTGTCGGCACCTCCATCAAATAATAACGTGGACAAGCAATAAACTTGGACCAACTAGTTCAGCCCCTAATCATAATAAAAAAGGAGGTTAAGTTAATCCAAACGTTACTTAGTTATATTACATATAAGTCAAATGGGTTTGTATAAGTTGTAATTTGAAATTACCGGGGGTTGGTGGTAGGTTTTAATACAAATTTTGCCGGTGGTGAGACTGTTTTTATTTTCTAATATACCGACCCCTGCGTTGCGGGGTAGTGGCTTTGTAATTAAGTTTCTCATTAAGTTCTTTATTATTATTACAAACTCCACTTCTTCATTTTCTTCTTTCTCATATTCTGTCTCTCCTTTCATACTATCATCCATCACATTTTCTTTCACACCCGTATTGTTCATACCTAATTCCTTCTTTTTTACATCACCTCTCATCCTTTATTTCCTTATTTTGAATTATATTAAGTCCTTACATATGAAATTGTCGTTTTGTACGGAAGTAATATAAAGTAATTTTTTTTTTGTAAATTATATTTAATTAATCAAAGTATGCACCGCGTTGTTATCTATGCACTTTTGTCATCTCATGGGGGGGCGAGAATCAATAAACCCTTTGAATGCGGTTTGTACTGCCGCGTCGGAGTTGAATTATGTTCCTTGTAAGAAGTTGTCCAAATTCCGGCAACAATGGTAATCTGTTGGGGCAAGGTCCAGGGAGTGCGGTGGATGTCGCAGACATTCCAATTGTTGCTCATCTAACTTAAGTGGTTGTTTGTTGTGCAGTGTGTGGTGGTGGTGGTGGTGTTGCATTGTCGTAAGTAGCAGTTTTTGAAACGTGCGGCGCGCCACCTTCTCGGCCTCCAGCAGGCGCGCGGGCGATGGGTTCCCCGAACCCTTCGCCCAGAGGCCATGGGAGCCACTGGAGACAAACTCTCTCGGGTCCCTGCGGCGGAGAGATGTTGGGCCCGCCGCTACCCGTTACCTTCCGCGGAGGATAGGGATAATGGCGCATCGCAATACCAACACTTCTCTTCTCCCGCGGCCCCACCGCCGCCGCATCGCCGGTGCGACACCGGTTAGTCCGCAGAGGGTACTCCCTTCGCGACTCCATCTCGGCTCCAAGAGGCAGTTTAAAACCGCCCCTGCAGCCGGCCGCAAAGGGCAGCAGAAAGCCGCCTCTACTGCCCCCGGCCGCTCCGGTGAACATACTTCATGTTTTCCATTGTGCGGCAATAAACGACGCATAAGGAAAAAATAATGAAGAAAAAACAAATGAGTGACTGTTTCCAAACTCAAATGTATCAGCTAAATGAATTTATAAATTTGAATTTGGAATTCCTAACTAAAGAATAGATATTTCAGATCAAAGTCAGTTGAAGTCAGTACGACAAAACGCTCATTTCATATGTAAGGAGCTAATATTACAATTACTAGTAGTAACATTGACAGTTATTCCTACTTCATATCACAGTTTTCTCTCACATTTTCATTTTCTTCTTACATTTTTAAATTTTTACCTTTATATACATTTTGTTTCTATCCTTATTTACTTTTATTTACCAATCTTTTTATTCCTATTCTATTTTACATATTTATTACTTTATTTATTAACATTTACATTATTTCAATGTTTTATTCCTGCCGATTACTTTCTCTATAACCTTCCTATTGTATTCCAAGACTATTTAGCAACTTCCGTCCTCACTCATTAGGGAAGCGATGCTACCGAAGGTTATGCTCCTATCCATCTCTTGTTCGCAATCGTATCTTTTCCGACTATATACAGGACAGCAAGTCAGATAAGACTATTTCCGGAGACCGTCCATACGCACCAACACAGCGCCTATTTCTACCGCCAAACAGCAGTCTGCAAATGTTACTGTATTCCGGATTGGAGGGCGTTGAATCTAACGTTGATATAATAAGACTAAACATCTTATATATCAAGGTCACGAGCGCAATGTGGTCCAATGTATATCATCTTAACTATCGCCACGGTGTTATGGGCTTATCACTTATGATCAGGTGAAAGTCACGCTCTTCCCGTGGTTTAATTGAATAAAAAAAAAATTATTTCGTCGCCGCCATTTTGTTATAACAGGTAAACAATATTTTCTTACTACGATCAAATAATTGGACCTTACGATCTATTTACGTCACGATAAATTTTACTTAGCACCCAGAAAAGCCCCATTTTGGCGGTAAGAGGCCGAGTAAAAATTGAAATGAAATACGTAAATTTGCGTGTATTAACGTGTAACTTTCCAAGAGCCTTCTAAACCTTATCTTTATGTGATAAGATTCAACTTCCGGTTCCCGAGACAACAATAATATCTCTAACATCATCGAGGAAACGGCTGAAACGTTTTCCATAATCATAACGCTTTTCCACTTTTGAGTTATATTCTTACGCAAATTACGGTGAAGAAGGATATTTGTGTGTGTGTGTTTTATACGAAACATAAAATATTCTGCTTCTTTTGTCATATTACAATGAATAAGGACAAAAAAACCTATTTTTTTTTCTACAATTCATATTATTTCAGATATCTACTAACGCTTCATACTCAATTTATGTAATCCACAAAATTTCTTCTCGAAAGGTTATTCGCTTTTTTAAGTTAGTTCTACTTAGTATTAAATGATAATATATTAATATAACTTAACCTAGTAACGGTGTATAAAATCTTCTTGAAGACACCAATCTTAACCCTTTCTTTTTCTTCTTCCCACTTGCCACCTCTACAGGTTATTAATCCCATTTCAAACATATTAACCAGAGTAAAAAGTTTCACTTCCGCCGTTTCGCTTACTAAAACGATTTATTTATTATTATTTACTGAGTATTTTATCATGATCATCATCAGCCGACAGACCTCTACTGCTGAACATAGGACTCTCCAAAGATCTCCACATCGATCGGTCTTGCGCTGCCCGCATCCAGTGGCTTCCCGCGATCTTCACTAAATCGTCGGACTGTCTAGTAGGAGGCCTGCCAGCACTGCGTCTTCCGGCGTGCGTTCTCCATTGGAACACCTTGCGGTTTCATCCGCCGTCAGTCCTCCGAGCGATCTTCTTTTTCTTTGTCGTAACCTCATGACTGTGGTGCGTTGCCCTGGCCACCATTTCTTTCCAGACATTTCTGTCTTGCGCCATTTATAGCTGTGGTAGCTCCCGTAGTGTCCTGAGTTGTGTGGTGTCCATCTTGTAGGAGACCGCCGTCTCGCTCTCTTTCCTTCCACACAACCAGTAATAATCAGCCTTTCCAGACTGTCTGGGTCTCGCCTGACCGTGTGTCCGAAAGAGCTTCGAGCGGTATGCCCCGCCAATTGCCACTTGAGAATAGCAATCTTTTGAACCATGTCGGTGACCTTAGTTTTAATCGGATAATTAAAACAAAACTAATTTTAGTACTAGATCTAATTAGCACAAATTCGTTCTCGTCGCTTCAAAAAGTACGTTCATACTGAAGCAGCAACGGCGCGCGGTTCCGTGTCTCCCATACATTTTTAATGTTTCATTTTAAAATATAACAAGTTTGTTAAATTCGTACTTTTTTAACATCAGATCGCAGCAGCTCTGCTACTGGACATAAACATCTCCCAAAGACCCCATTTAGATTTGATGATATACTGTTCTGATACTATTGTATTATATTACTTGTTCCTCGCCCGTTTTGCTGGCCGTAACATAGAATCATACTCGAAATTTGTTAGCAACCGTTGCTATAGCAACCGCATAAATAATACTAAATCAAAATGCTTATAAAAGTTCTTTAGAAAGATCTATGAAATTTTACTAATAAATAGGCAATAACCGTGTACAAATTATTCCTCGTCGAATGCTCAAGTTCCCATGTCGACACTTTCACTAGTTTTCACGTGATTAGCGAAGAAACAGATGCCATTTTCTTTACGTATATGTGCAAGTAACATAAGATAGAAATTCTGTCTTCGTATCTAAGTCTTGTTAATTACTTACATTATATAATTTATAATCTATGACTTATTATCTAATTTAAGCGCCCATGTAGTCCTGTTACCAAATTCTATAGTATTTTCTGCTCACTTCCTTTCTATTCTCTGGAGTAGCATTATTAAAGGGATGAGGACTTTCAACTGTTTCCGTGGCGCAATGGCTAAGTTCTTGCTTTGTAGCACAAAGGACCCTAATTCAATTCTACTTGTGGGCAAGTTATGATTGTAAGGTTTTATTCACATCTAGATACTTACCGCCCCTCCATCATAAAATTTTTGCTTTGTTCCGGTTGTCGCTTCACCGTCATAAAAACGAAATCAACTCTTAAACTATTATAGAAAAAATAACTTGACTAACAAGTATTAGAATATCCTCCAGTTTAATAAATAATAGATGGTTAAGATTTTATGTAAGGGGTGCCGCACAATAACTTACGGGACCCAAGTCAATCTCACCTGCTCGTGATGCACCCTGTTGATTAGCAGTCGTTGTTCATTAACAAACGAGGCTCTGGCTCCTACCAACCCACATTGGGACAGCGTCGTGGGAAATGGCCCAAATCGCCCCGTATGAACTTTTACAAGCGACAGAGGTTTTGGGAAGGCTTATGTCAGTGGATGTCTGTCGGCTGATGATGATGATGAAGATTTTACTTACGACTTTTAATACGCAATGAAATATATTCCATATTCTTGGAACCGCTTAATACCAACTATCCTCGCTTCACGGAAACCCACTGTATGTAAGCAACGCGTGACCAATAGATGTGGAGATCTTTAGAGGAAGCCTATGTCCAGCCATGGACGTCTATCGTCTGATGCTGTGGTAACAATCCTCGTTTTCCTCTCGCTAACTCTCGGACGCCGTCCTTACAGCCCGACGCCATCTTGTGCGCGCGTTCATTTAGTATTGTCATATTTTAAATGTTGCCAACTTATAAATAACAAAAGTTATATAAAATGCAATATATTTTATTTTTTATTTGGTAATGCTAACACAAGTGAAAGTCCTGCTTACCTTCATAGGTGTATATTAAATAAAATATACAATGTTTTTTAATATATTGTACACAGGAGTAGTAATAAGACGCTGAGCGTGAACGTAAATTGGGGTAAAATTTGCCACCTTTGTGTTAGCCGAGAGCAGGGCAAACTCCACGGGCAGGCGGCGGCGCGCGGCCGTGCCCGGTGCGATAATTTGATGCACAGGGAAAAGCAAAGTTCACGGGGCAGAGGACTTAATTGACTAACCAAATTTTGTGTTTATTATTTAAATGATATAATTAAAAGTGTTTTTTTTTTTAATATGTTATATTTGTTTAACGTGGAGGAAATGCCTGCGCATACCCGTCCACGCGGGGACAAGTACGGGTTCTGTCGGACTCGCACCGATTAAAACCTCTACGATGTTCCATCTCATCACCTAATGGCGGGGTTACGGGAACACTTACGCACTATCCGCGACTCCGCCGGCGCTGGCCGCTTTTGCAGCCCCACTTCGGGAGGGAGGGATGAACCCTCCCTTTCCAAGGTGTGTTGGAGCATGCAGCGCGCCCTCTCCTCGGCCTCCTGCAGTCGCCCATGGGAGCCACGGGAGAAAACCTCTCCCGGCGCCCTGTGGCGGAGAGATGTTGGGCCCGCCGCTACCCGTTAACGACCGCGGAGGATAGAAAGAACGGCGCATCGCAATACAGACATTCCTCTTCCCCCGCGACCCCACCGCCACCGCTTCACCGGTGCGACACCGGTTAATCGCAGAGGGTACTCCGTCCGCGACTCCACCTCGGCTGCAAGAGGGCCGTATGAAACCGTCCCTGCAGCCGGCCGCAAAGGACAGCATAAAGCCGCCACTGGAGCCCCCGACCACTCCGGTGAGATCTAGATATCCAACCGGTGCTCGAACCTGGAGTGGCCGCTTCGCCCGGACCTTCGCCGCGGGCTGGCCGCGAGGGTTCCACTTCGCTTTACTGTGTGTCGGTCCACGGTTACTAAGCCCCTCCGCCACGACAAGACGGGAACTCGTTGGGAGGGCGCTCGTCGCATTAAGACATAGGATATTAAATCTCTTTAGCCCAGTAATTTCACTAACTACAACTACCTTCAATCCAGAAATCGGTAATATATACACACTATTGTTTGGCGGCAGAAATATCAGCTGCAGTACTATTTACCTAGACCTCATGTTATTGTGTCATGTGAATAACAAAACAAAATGGCGGAATATTAGCAGCTATAATTCGGTGAACATGGAGCACGTCCTTTTACCGTGTCCTTGGGAAGGATTGTGTTTAATTCTAACACAAAAAATTCGTTAAATGTATCCTGGTACGAAAATTGGGGTCCATCTCACCAGTTCCCTATAACTTTAACGAACCGAAACAAGTAAAGGAACGCTACGCCCGCGATCGGAATACCAAACAGCTGTTCGCTGATAAAAGTTTTTGTTACATGTTCTGTATAGAAATTCGAACCAAAAAACTTTCCTTTTTTTATTTAATTAAACGACGAGACGAAGGAAACTTCCACCTGATGGTAAGCGTACCTGCTCATAACAATGAGGCGCTAATTAGGATTAAATACTCAGCAATACATTGCACTCGTCGCCTAAGAAATAAGATATTAGTCTCGTAACCCCTCGTCAAGTAATTACACTAGCCACAGCACCTTTCAAACCGGAATACAGTAACGTCTGCGCAGTACTGTTTAGTGGCAGAAATAGGCGCTGCGATGATACCTACCGGTGTAACGGGAGTGAGGGATCCCGCACAACTACTGACGGCAACCAAACCAACCCCATCTGCACGTGATGTAGCCTGCTAATCAACAAACGAGACTCTGGCTTCCACCAACCCGCATGGGGCTAGCGTGGTGGCAAATGGCTAAAACCCTTCCCCCCCATACGTACGGGAGAGACCTATGATACCTACCTAGACGATCAAAGAGATCTACCACCAATAAATTCTTTTTCTTTGATAGTATCACTCTTGACTGAGTGGTCGTGATCCACCATTTTGAAGTTGTTATTATCTAAATCAAAAGTAACGTATAGTAAGTAGTATGCAGAGATAGTTCACACTAAAGCAGAAAGTACTGGTTATTGGCCAAGGTTCTCGATACTTGTGCTGTAAAGTTTAAGCTAATGCTCATATGCAAGTTGAGCTCTAAGTTTCAATTACTCGGCGCCAAGTGGAACTTTGTCAGCGGCTCTCCTGCGGATGAAGGGTTGTAAATTAAATTCCCAACAAGTTCACAGCTACTTCCGAAGGCAAAGTTTTAAGGGTTTGATTTTTAAAAGACGCCTCATAATTTAATTGGGAAAGAAACGAGAGACGTTTTATGAACTCAAGTAAATACTATTTGTTTGCTAATCACGTGAAAACCAGTGAACGTATCGACAAGGGAACATGAGCATTCGACGCGGAATCATCTATTTCTAATTATCATCATTTTATTTCGGTATTATGCGGTTGCCATAGTAACGGTTGGTATAGAAAGTCTGTTATATTAGGGCCAACAAAGCGGGCGGAGAACAGCCAGCATTAACAAATAATAAATATTTGTACATATATAGTTACAACAAAAAATGTGAAATCAACATGGAGACTGATCCACATCCAGGTTAATAACTTAATGATCTAGAATAAAACTGTTAGCTCCATTGCAACCGACAAACAGTAGTGTGCAATCATTTCTGTGTTCCAGTTTGAAGGGCGCTGTAGCTATTGTAATTAGGGGTAACGAAACTCTACAACTTATGGCTCGAGCGACGAGCACAACCCCCCTTGTCGTGGAGGTTGGGCACCGCAATCGTGGCTAAGACACCTAAGGTGGAGCTAAGAGGAACCTACCCAGACTGCTCGAGGCGTAGGGCTGGCCTGAGGTGATCGCTTCAGATGGGTTCCGTGAGCTCGCCTCGGATGTGTGCGTGAAAGAGGAGCGTCGATATTGAGTTTCGCTGCTCTCTATCCTTGGTGGCCGTATAACTTTTGGCGGTGGAACTCAAAACTACATCCGCCGCAGGGATTTGTGAGAGTTTTCTCTCTTGGCTCCCATAGCCTGTGAGTGACAGATTTGGGGGGATCCCTTGTCTGAGAGGAATGCGCGCTATATTTCCCGGCGCATCATTAAATGATTTATCATTATGTGAACGTTTGATTGTTCTCCCGTGTTATTGTAACCTGAGGGTAGTCACTGGTAGTTGCTCCCTGTTTCCGGAGACCGTCTAGGTACATCCCACCGCAGCGCCTATTGCAGCCGAGAGACAGTACTATGCAAACGTTAATGTGTTCCGGTTTGAAGGACGCTGTACCTATTGTAATTACTGAGGTAACGAGACTCAACATTTTATGTCTCAAGCGACGAACGCAATGCGGTACTGTATATATCATCCTGACTAGCGTCACGTTGTTATAGGCAAGCGTATGACTTACCATCAGGTGAACGTTCGTTTCGTCGCTTAGTAGTATAAAAAAAAACGATCTCTATTATATTAATTTCCAAACGTCCCTCATTCACATAACTTGTGCGAAGTTCTAATTACTCAAAATGTTAATTAACGTGTCTGTGTGAAATGTAGACGACGTGAAAACTTCTCTCAACAACTCTATACAGTCACAAAGTTTTACGTAGTTGAAGTTAAAAATTCCAAACTCGAAGACATTCATCCCTCCGTCACCTCCGCATCATTTTAAACTCATTTCCATCTAAAATGATCCATCTTAGTTGATTTTCAGAACAAAATTGGTTCCTTTTTACCGCCTAGGTAAGTACCACCACAGCGCCCATTTTTGCCGCCAAACAGTACGGCACAAAAATTTGATAACTATTCCTATCGAAATGCAGTATGTTTATACATATATAAATAAAACCTCGGCCTTTTTTAGAATGGAATGAAGATAATTATACATAATTTATATTTTTGTTTTTAATAAACAGTTTGTGGATCTGGATCCACAAGATCAGTATCAGATGAGCAGTAAGAGTCAAAATGACTACCAAGCACTCATTATAATCAGACAATAGAGTTTTTAATTATATGTACTTGAATATAAACCAGCAGGATGTATTATCTAGGAGGCAGGCCAGTGTACATCTATCAGCAGTTGATTATGGTGAACATAAACATATTTGGTGTTAAAATTAAAAATTTACAACGGAAACCGTTTTTAATTCATAATTTCATTTATGATGAATAAATTAAAAAAGAAATAGTTAATTTTAGCAGCACCATTGCCATTAAAATTTAATCATTCCGTTAGATAAATGTTTCGCTTGCTGATAAAATATCCTCTTTAACTTTGAAGATATAAAATTAATTATATGGATTAATCTTCGAGTCTAACAGCTCCATTAATCGTATAATCATATACTTCCTGTCAAACTAGCAATAAAAGATAGAGAAAAACATTGTTATGAGAATGTTCACCTTTATTTTACTGTTTAAGCTAAATCAGATTTTATATTAGAGAAGATAATACATAGGCAAGTCTAATTATTATGGTCAAACTATGGTATACTTATAAAGATGTAAAATATACAAAATATATATGAGAAATAAATAATAAAATGAATTAATAAGACATTTAAAAAAATTCTTATGAACATTTATTAACATCTAACATAAAGACTAGTGCATAATATTGATGTGACATTGTGTGATGAAAGTATCTACTTCTTATTCAACAATGCTTTTCCTTTTGGCTTTAATCTATTTCTCAAGATAGTTTGTTTCTCTTCCTCTTTTGCAACTAACATCTTTTGGTACCTTGTTTTCGCAAAGTCCAATTCAGAACTAAGCTCAACAATACGTGATGCAAAGCCCTGGTTTTTGAGTATTCTTAATTTTTGTTTATGCTGAAATATAAAGCAAACTTGTAAGTATATAAACTTCTATCAACACTAACAAATATGATTCAGGTATTTCTTAACTTTAGCATTGTAAGCATTGGATTGATGTACAATGTAACAACAATAAGTATAACTTATAATGATAAATATTACAAACATACATCATAACAACAATGTCAACAAAAGAAGCATGTAACATACACTTTACTTGAAATTGATCAGTATATGTAATTTTAATAAGGAAAAATAAATTTTAAACTAAGTATTTTTAATTACCAGTAATGGAGTAGGCCTTCCATCCAGAAACGTATAATCTGGTCCATCAGTTAGAATACCTTCAGCATTTTTGTTAACGGGAAGTCCACGTGATACACGCCACTCCTTCGTGTTTAATATTTGAGTACAACTTACAGGTCTAGTAAAATCTGTAAATTTATCAGAATTACCTTATTTTTTACATATTTTATTTATATAAAACTTTATAATTAAATTTATTTATACCTACACTTTAATTGTAAAGTAATCAAGTTTTTAAGTAGTGAATTTTGTTTGTACATATTTAATCAATTTGTCTGCTAACTTATAATTATTTTCTTTACTTTCTAATCACTTAAGAAAATTATTACAGGTTATATTGTTAATTTTTGACGTTTTTGACGTTTATTATTTACGGTGATGATAAAAGGCATAATCTTTATGCCTGAGTAACAATGTCACGGAAATTTTACTTCATTTTTATTCGTTACACCAAAGTTACTCGAAGAACAACTTGAAGTATAAACTTTTGGAAATATATTGAATTATAACGTACTAATTACACTTAGTTTATCATTTTCATTGATTATGACTAAATAATTAGTAAATTTACTTATTTCCATAGTTCTACTTAAATTTTATAATAACTGTTAGTTTTAAATTTTTGTGTAAAATAGTGTTTATGAAATATCTTAATATATATTTTTTTTAGATTTCGGTGAATTCTGATATACCAGTTCTAGATATATAATTTATTAAACTAAAATTAGGTGATAAGAACAGATTTAACTAAATATTTTTTAAAAATAAGCACTTATTACACGCCCGATGAAAACAATTTTTTAATTTAGTGAATTATCGATTGTCTTAACCTTTAGTCTATGGTCACGAAATTTTCAATGGAGTTAATTCTTGTTTCTTGTCATTGTGAATAGTGAGTTGTGAAAAGTGTTTCAGGGAAACTGAAAGTGCTTTTCGTGTTTATGGTACAAATTGAAATTAGGATTAACAATTTTCAAAATTATACCTATTTATTATCCAATTTAGTGGAAAGTGAAGGTGAGGCAACAAAATTCAATAATAGTCCAATGATACATATAAACGGATCGATGATTAATTGCGCCATTCGTATTCTCTCTAGTACTTTCCATACCCTATCTGAATACTGTTTTTAATTTTGAGCAATTAATGTACGGCAAATTTTCTTAAAGTAAACAAGTTGGTTATAAATAGATACGATTGATAGTTCCGGAAATATCAATAATTACATCATGTTTATTGTATTAAGTGGGTGGTATCGCAACAATAATACTTTCATCTCTAGATATTCTAATGTGGTTACATACTGTTTGTATATACATTAAAAATGGCGTGACCGCTTCTTTGGTGTGATTCACTAAATAACAATATTTGCAGACCTGTGGGAATCCCTCATAACAAAGTTGCTTATGAATTGTAAATCTCGTTTTGAAAATGTCAATCTCTGTATTAGATTTGTATTCTTTAATTTGAAAGACTAATTCATATAAATAATAATCCACTTTAAATATAATATATAAGGCATTCTTAATATATATCGATGTGTTTTTTTGAATAGACTTTCTAAAAAGAATGTTTATTTAAGAAAAACATACAAATTAAAATTACACACTTTTCTGGCCCAGCGACCGAAAATGACTCTTGGCCTCCAATACAAGAGAGCCAGCGTTGTTTCTCATTATATCAAAATGAAATATTAATAAAATAATTGCATTTTTTGTTTCAGATCAGTGTTAGGTCTCCCTGTAAGTGCTGTTTCATATATTCAAAACGGCTTCCGACAAATTAACTAGCACCGATCAGGCCAACTACAATACCATGTGTATGTATACAATTTATAATTTTTTTAAGTATATTTTTTCTTCTGCAGCGCTCGAAGAATGTGGCAGAACCCAGGAGTGTTCCCAGGAGGTCTCTATTATTATTTCAATTCCTAAATGTATGAGTTGTACTGTCCTTGAAAAACTGCACAACTGACAATGAGCACACTTGTTTATGGTAGAACTTTAAAGAAAATAGTGGCAAAACACAAATTGGAATGCTTTCATGAATCATTATTATTATTTCAATTGATTTGATCTCTCTGATTTATTTATAGCTCTCCATTTGTACTTCACAAAGCAATATGAAGCCAAATCAGATATTCATATTTGGTTTGGAAGAGTAAAAAGACAATAGGCTAAGACCTATTGCCAAGGTTACTATAAAACTTTTTACAGACAACCTTTGTTTTTGGTTTTGTATTTATATTCTATTTAACATAAAACTAATATCATAGTTTTCTGATAAATATCTGCCTAAAAACCCTTATAAAATCTATAACCTTTTTGCTATTGAAAAAATTTGAGAGAATCCTGAATTAATTAACTTGGATCCATTGGTCCTTTACCGAAACAGGAGATTTATATGTATGAGTTTATGATAATGATTATTGTATTAAACATATATAATACACTTTTTGGAATTACTTTCGCTTTCACACAAGCATACATACAAAACACTTTTTTTACTTGTGTACTTAGTTGCTCTTGATAGATGATATATTCTTCTTCTATTAGTTACTATTCATGTAGATTGATTTTTGTGTATTGCTTGTTTGTTGTGGTTCCCACCAGTAAGTGTAATAACTTGTAAACTCTTAAACCACATTTCATGTTTGTAAATTGTCAATCTTGTCTGTCTGTCAACTTTGGTTATCTGTACACAAAAAGATCAAACATTTAGATAATGAGAATATAGAAAGGATCTGCAAAAGCTCTAGCTTCTTATAATCAAACAGCTAGTACACACCTTCAAAAATTAAGATTTATTGTTAGAAAAATGAACCAGTTTGTGAGATTTTTACACCATATCACATAGCACTTTTTGCTTTAACATTGGTGACATTTTATGGGCCCATGTTCGCTACAGCACCTTTCAAATTTGTATGTAGTATTGATAGTCAAAGAAACAAATACTACTAGTCTCTGCTTCCGTAGATACTTCTAACAAATATTCCTTTATTTATCTTTTTATATTTGTGGGTATTTGACTTGTATGTGATATTGACAAATAATATCACTTAAACATTTACATGTCATTTTAGAAAACCACTCCGCAGCTGCTGACAACACATAGTACCTACTTATGTGTTTTATCATATATTCAGTACATAACAAATCTCTATCTTTATTACTGTTACAATAATAGTTTTTTTATTACTTCATTTTAAATCAGTTTGAAATGTTAGATGTTTTATTAATTTTTATAAAAAACAATACATAATCTTTATAGTGTTTTAAATATTATCGATGTTTACATTATCCTAACTCTGATAAGATTAGAACTGATATGATTTACAAGTCACTTGGAATACATCCATGTTCTAGAAATATGTGATTCACACATTTCTAGATGGCAGTGGATGTCTATTGGCTGATAATAATGTGATTCATTCTAAATTGTTTCAGATAGTATTAAAAGTTTTTAAGGCTTATGACAATGGTGAATAACTTAGAATGTTGAAAACTGAAGCCATATGTAAAGAACAACAGTAGAATTATAATGTAGTAGCACTGTTGAGAGATATGAGCGGGTCATTCACCTGATGCTAATGGATGTCTCCACATAACAGAGAGTAGCTAATTTCAATGTTTACATAGATTACATGTAATGCCGTGAGATTTAAATAACTACCACACCGTTTAATTGTGTGTTGTTAAATTTGTATATAATTCCTTAACAGTAGGATTAGGTGATTTCTGACTATAAGACAGCCAAAGCTGACTTATCATTACATTTAGATCTCCATACATCCGATATATACAGAATTGATGTACATAATATATATAATTTTGTTCTTTCTAGTTTCCTTTGAAATATATCTATTGTTGTTGAGGATCTATGACTAATGCCTCTTCCAACTTGCGGCAATCACTTCAGTCGCTAGCTACCCTTGTTTGGTTTTCTTCAACTTGTCATCCCATCTAGTGAGTATTCTGTTCTTTCTTGAGGCATCTCAGGGAATCGGAGAATCATTACTGATTCTATTTATTAAAGCCTTAGCCACTTTAGTTCCAGTTTCTATATATTTTCTATAATTTTTGCTAATATTATTGACTTTATATGGATTCTTTTAAAATATTTCTATTAATATTCATGTTAATGAAATTATTCACAATTGGTATTAAATCTCTGATAGTGATTTTAAACATTGATCCAAACTCCACCAACTCATTAGATTATCCATAGCAATACATAACAAAATATGTAAATATAGTCTGTAGAGGTAATATGTTGTTGTCTCGTCAATTCCTGTACTTCCGGTTTGGCATGGGCTCAAATGTCAAGGGTGGACGTTATTACATCTACATAAGCCCTCATTAAAGTTAATCTTGTTACTGGGGGCACGCATAAAACGACTTCACGGCTGCAGCACATACAGCATTGGTGTGTGTATAATGTATATATACACACACATACACACACACATGACAGCTTATGTAGCTTATGTACAGCTGTCATACATAAGCTGTCGCCGTGGACAATTCTATATATGTATAACATTGCATGTAGTCTGCGTTTCATTAAGTTGGCAATGTGTGCGTTAGTTTGCATGTGTGTGTGTGTGTGTGATGCAACATTGACAAGTATGTTTGTTTGTGCGTGTGTTGTAAGTTTACAACACTTTCACGTTTGTTACGTAAGTTGCGATTTTAATATGGCTTGATTTATAATTTAACACTTAAATATGAGTAGTGGGTTCAAAAGCTGGTGGTCTAGATCTTTATTATATACATCTTCTATATAAATAATTCTATCGCTAGTATTTGTAATCTAATAAAGTATTATATATATAAATAGATATATATATATATCATCAGCCGATAGACATCCACTGCCGAGGATAGGCCTCCCAAAGATTCTCACCTCGATCGGGTAGGGATTCATAGCATGGGACACTTCAGATCACGTTGGCCCAATGCGGATTGGTGGGAGCCAGAGCCTCATTTGTTGATTAGCAGGCTCCACCACGAGCTGGTGAGGTTGGCTTGGATCCTGTTAGTTGTGCAGGAACCCTTACACCTCTTATATAATACCCGCATACCTAGTATATCTATTTATGACATTTTAATGTATGTAGAGACTCATCACCATATCTCTGACTCATCAGTAAAATCCCAGTCGTTAATGTTTATTATTATATGAACATAAATATAATTGGTGCTGAATTTCCTGATGATACATCCGTCTGTTGTAGGGTTACTGGTGGTGGGCCTCTCTTGCTGGAGATGGTAAATTGAGATTTGAACCGTAATATACAACGTCACCTAGGTCCCTTCCTCGTATTAACACCCCCGCAACATTCTTTGGAGGTAACATTACGTAAAATCCATTCTTCATCATCAACCGATAGACGTACACTGCTGGACGTAGGTCTCCTCCAAAGATCTTCACATACAGTCAGCATGGCCTCCAGTGCTGCTGGGCACTGAGGGCTGTCGTATGTAGGGGTTCATATGTAGGGTTTAAGCCATTTCCTACCATGCTAGCCTAATGCAGGTTGGTGGTAGCCAGAACCTCGTTTGTTGATTAGTAGGGTCCACCACGGGCAGGTGAAGTTTGCTTAGGTCCCGTGAGTTGTTGCGCAGAACCCCTTACACAACCTAATCCATTCTTAGCGGACCTATACTATGCACAAGAAATATTCTCAACAAATTTCAAGGCTGGTAGACCTCATGGTTCCAGATATATAGTCATGAGTCTCTTCTTCTTCGTCGACGTCACTCTTGACAGATTGGTCGTGGCCATCACATTAAGTGTTGGTCGCAAGCTTATCATTACGTCGTCATTCCTCCGATAGCGTTGATGACTCTCTACATAGAAGGAAACCCCGCATATATAGATTTGATGTCTGATCTACGCAGACTGAGTTCACTGTTTCTTGAAGTCTTCAACTGGTGTGGTCGGGCTTTGATTTAATTTCATTAAGAACAGGATAAGCCAGGCAAGTGGTATTGATCACCCAACCGCCTTCTCGTTTGAATTTAAGATATTTTTAAAATCCATTGTCCCGCGCATGATCCTGGGTGGTTAGCATAACGTGAGCGCTGAGGGCTTTGCCCTTCAGTGGGATGTTTTACCCAGAGTGCAGGGGGCACCGGTGCGTTCCGTAGGAGATGACCGAGACCACCGAGGGAGTTTTAGTGGGTAGAAGCCCCAAATAACGATGTCTTCTCCCCAGAAACAAGGTATCTTTTAAGATTTCATTCACGACCAAAAAAAAATGGAGTGTTACGGGTGGGGGGGGATTAGCTAGTAATAAAAGCGATGAAATCCGTAAAATTTCATCCTATTAAATAAACATAGGGTTGTTAAAGAAATTGCTGCATAGTTTCCCTGTCCGAATATCTGGCTGAATTCCTCAATGTATCGTATTCTTGGTCAATACGCGGGGCGCCGTCCATTCGCTTGACGTCATCATTGCCCATGCACGGTGCCTACCTACTGCACGATTACACAACTTATTTTCTTCACAGTGTGCACGAAGCAAAAAACATAAAAAAAAAACATTTCTTCAAGCTTCAATTTAAATAAACCCTTTTTTTTTTTTTTATTAACGTGTGTAACAAAATGCTAACGGATTGCACACCCCGTACCAATACTGGGCCGGTAGTGGGGTAGTGTCGGACTCCAACCGACTAAAAAGCTTCACACGGTATTCCATCTCTTCCGAAAAGAATGCACGAGGGTCACGGGATAACGTTCTGGGCAGTTTTCCGCAACCCCCGTTCGGTGCCCGGATCGAACGGGCCCGTAAATAAACCCTTAACACTTAGAAATGGTATACGGCCTTACCATCGGTCTGAGTGATGAATAAAATTGAACTTGGTCTTGCTTTTTCGCAATTTTACTCGATCAAGACCAAAACCAAACCAAGATTAGACCAAGACTAATTATCCAAGTCTTGGTCTTGTTCTTGCTATGCTCATCCACTAATCGGTCTCATAGGAAAAGTATTTTTGTATTTTTTTCTTAAGGAGTTGAGTATTTCTCTCTCTAAGGTTTTTTTCTCATGCTTGAGGATCGTGGTCAGTGGTAGAGGGTTGCTGTCTGGAGCGGACTATCTGCTTCAGCCGGTTCCTGTTCCACGCATCTCTTACGTTAGTGTAGAATTTAGAGGACGACGAGTATTTTACTTGATTGGTCCATCTGGATGGTGCACGACCGAATGATATTTTGCTTTCAAGACAATTTTCGCCTCTGCGCACTTATTATTTCATATATACTCTTCCTTCCCTGCCCTTTTCCCACCTATTTGGGGTTGGCACAGTATGTATTCCTCTTCCATATCCCTCTATCAGCCGTCACATTTGAATTCACACTTCTTACACATGTTATCTTTCACACACTCCATTCAAACTTTCTTCGGTCTTCCTCTACCCTTATAACCATCTACATTCATCTTCATTACTTTCTTTGTTATATGTCTTTCATCCCTCCGCATAACATGGCCGTACCACGCTAACCTCTTGCTCCTCAACTTCTCTGTCACTGGAGCAACTTTCAGACTTCCTGTAATATATATACTCATTCTTAATGTTATCCATCTCCCCACACCACACATCCATCTTAACATATATATATATATATATATATATATATATATAAATACCTATGTCCAACGGTGGACATCCATCATTTGAAATGATGATGATGATTAAGAGATTAATATGCATTCAATACCAGTTGTGTAAATATCTTAGACATTCTATCTCCTAATTTGATAGATCGGTGGCAAAGTTATATACCACCGTAAATTTTTATCTTCGATTATATATAATCGTTATTGTGGGGGTGGGGGGATGATATATCCAAAGTAATTTGTTTGTGTAACCATCAAGTGAAATGTATAATGTTAAAAGTTGTTCAACGTAATGAACAGCGAGCAAATCGATTGCGACCCTGACTTCCGAGTACCTACCTAAACATCCCCTCCGTCACACGTGGCGTTATTAAACTGCATCAATTTTATATTATATCATAATAACACACCCTTAATTTTTAGTGACAGTGTTGTATTACTTGAAATATTGATTAAAAATAATATTAATCGAAGTTGATTACATTATTATAAAGCAAGGTCAGCAATGGTCTGCTTAGCTTTATGGACGCCATGTTGTAATTATCTTTTTTTTTAACTAAATGAGCGACGACACGAGTCGAAAGTTCACCCAATGGTAAGTGATATGACTGCCCATAACGTGGCATTAGGATGATATACAATGCAATGGATTGCGCTCGTCGCCTGAGACAAACGATGTTAATTCTCTTTACCCCAATTATTTTTACTAGGTACTGCGCCCTTCAAACCGGAGCAGGGTAATGTAATGTTTGCATACCACTGTTTGTCGGGTGCACGGTCTTGAGCTATTTGAATCCAGTGGCTACCAGCGCTTCTGGGTGGGTGATTTATGTCCTCGGTCCACCTAATATGCCTAATATAGTATTTATATCTATACGATATTTTATTTGAAAAGCGACGCAGAATTCGCGTTCCATTTTTAAATAGTGGCCGTCATAATATTCCCGCGCTAACAAAATACGACACGATCACTAATTCTTCTATAAAATCGATATTTATAGGGAGAATGGATTTATCGCCATTTTTTATGTTAATATAAAGAATTAAATATATTTAGAAAAAAAAAATTACACTCTGTGAACCTTGAATGATTGATTAGAGCTTGTATGTTATTTTTACATCCTCATCCAATGACTGCATCCTATAAACTATCAATATTAAAAAGAATATATATTCAACAAAGAGACGAATGAGACGTTCACCTGATGATAAGTGATACGCCTGAACATAATGTGGCGCTAATTAGTATGATATACACTGCACTACATCGTGCTTGTTTTAAAACAGTTAAGGCTCGTTACTCCAGTAATTTCGTTGGTTACAAAACTTTCAAGCCTGAACACAGTAATGTTTGCATACTGTCAGTGGGCAGAAATGGAAGCTGCGGTGGTAAACGGTTATTGGTGGTAGGTCTCTGTTGCAGCAGACAGTCTAGGTAAGTACCACCGTAGGTCCTGTTGCAGCCGATAAACAGTACTGTGTAAACATTACTGTTACGGTTTGAAGGGTGCCAAGGCTAGTGTAATTACGAGTGTAATGTCGAGACCCAACATCTTATATCTCGAGGTCACGAGCGTAATGTGGTCCAGTATATAACATCCGCCGGTAGGCGTATCACTTAACATTGGGTGAGTGTACCGTCCGTCTCATTACTTAATTGGATAAAAAAAACTACCTAGAATGTCACCGGTGCAGTAGAGGCGTATCATCAGTAAAAACAAAATATTGAATACCGACGCGCATGTGCAGTAAACAAGAGAGCGCGCATCGAACGTTCGTCGTTACTGCGATAGCAACACCGTCGGTAACGCCATGCGCGACACGTCATTCTCAGTAATTGCGTATTATTCAGTTCCCGTTTTGCACATATACAAGTTGCATTGTTCTCCGATCTGTGCGTGTGAATCGGCGTATGTGTGTGTGTAATTCGCGAATTTTAAAATACGAATTACTGGCCACTTGTTCTTTTTTCAAATTCCTTCCACACACTATCCAAACATTTTTTTTCATTGCATAATATTTTAAATTTTTGTCTATGAAATACATGTACAAAACTAATAAAAAAATTGCAACATATTCATTTAATTATTTTGCTATCACTGGCCATTTTTTCTTTTTTCAAATTGTTTCCACTCTCAATTATTTTTTTTTCATTGCCTAATATTTTAAATTTTTGTCTATGAAATATATGTACATTAGTTTTTGTATGTGAAATATATGGACAAAATTAAAAAAAAAACATTAATTCCATATTTTTTTTATTACTGGCAAATTTTTAAATTGTTTCCATTCTGTATTATTTTTTTCATTGCATAATAAATTTTTTTTTTCTATGAAATGAACATGTACAAAAATTATTAAAAAAATATTGTAACATGATTATGGAATAATTTTTTTATTACTGGTCAGTTATTTTTAATCAATACCAAAATATATTTTTTTTAATTAGCAAGTGATCAATTTTCAGAAGCTTCTACGCGTTACTTTTACATCTCTTTAATTCCGGTTAACCTTTTCAAAGGAGTGTTTAATAGTTATCAGAGTTAAAGTTAAAATGTGTAGTATTGAGTGTTAATTAAAAAAAATCGTGTTGCGACCATTACGTCTTGGATATGACGTCGAAAGGTTTTTTTTTTATATTTTAAATTCTATATAGAAGAAAGAAAACATTTTATATTCCTGTTCAAAAACAGCAACCATATTTTTTTATACAATGAAGCGACGCGCGGACCATTCACTTGATAATAAGTGATACACTTGCCTTGAGACGTAAGATGTCTCCTTACCCCAGTAATTTCACTGGCTGTAGCTCTCTTCAAACTGGACCACTTTTTGCAACCTACCTATACGGAGTCCGGCAACAGAGACCTATCACCACTTGTTTTTTTTTTTTTTTTATTGTGAAATATGTTCGTATTCAAATCGTGCAGTTATCGAATGCAGCGGCATATCAAATTCAAACAAAAGCTAATGAAACATTGCGTGATGCATGCATCCGTCACATCACACTTGCATTCATCATAAATTGGATGCAGTTTTGATATAACCTTCGACTATTTTCATTTTCTTTTTAAATATGTCAATCGCTAATATAGTAACAATCGTTACGTAATACAAGTGCCATTAACAAGTTTTTACTAGTGAATTAATTTAATTATTTAAACCGTTAATAAACAATTAACAATTTACCCATATATATACTAACGGTGTAAAGAGTTAAAAGATTGTTTAAATACCCTTGTCACATTTCACACACGCATCATCAACATCAGCTGATAGAAGTCCACAGTTGGATATAGTCGTGTGATCCGCGACCCTCACCAGATCTTCGGCTCACCTTGAAGGCCACTCACATACATATATAGATTCCATCAGTGTCTTACTCGAACACACGGCTAATTGTCTTTGTTTCCTTATATCCTTGGATGTGGCAGCCCAGTCCGATTACGCTTTTGTGTGGCAGACTGTGTTAGGGAGTCTCAAACTGGTCAATTTAAATGTTAATTTACTTTATAACTGGTAAATCTTAAATCCTTAAAAGTCAGTATAACCTTAATTTTAAGGTTTTCCATCATCAGCCGATAGATGTACACTGCTGGACATGGGCCTCCCACAAAGATCTCAACATCGATCGGTCCTGCGCTGTCCGCATACAGCGGCACAGTCAGCATGACCTCCGGTTCTTGGCACCAGTGGCCGTCATTTGCAGGAGTTCATGTGGGAGATTTGGCCTTTTTTTTTTGGGAATATTAAGATTGTAACTGGCATAAAAAAATTTAAAGTAAAGTTTGGTTCTTATAAACTCTGGCAACATTTTGCGACTCCTGAATCCGAAAGCATGTGACGTCAGCTAGTTGTATACGGTGCGTATGAACCGTGATGCTAATTTGCTTTTTTCTACAGATCAATCGGCGCAGGGTGGTTATCCTCAAGGAGGATATCCTCACGGAGGGGGGTACCCACAAGGTGGTTACCCTCAAGGGGGTTACCCACAAGGTGGATATCCACAGGGCTACCCAGCGGGAGGATATCCCCAAGGTGGCGGCTATCCCACCCCGCAACCTGGCTTCCAACCCGGTTATGGAGGTGCTGGATATGGAGAGGTAAGAATTTTTTTTAATTTAAAACATTTTTAGTAGGAATGCTCTCAATACTAATAAGGTTTAAAAGCCTGTTTACATAATAAAGCCTCATTTCCATGTAATATATAATGTTATACTGAGAACGTCTAGTTAGGTTATATATTGCTGTCGAGAGACAGTATCGTGCAAATATTGACATTTACAACTGTATATACATTTATAACTGTGATCCGGTTTAAAAGGCGCTGTAGCTAATGTAATTACTGGTTTAATGACACTAAACACCTTACGTCTCCGGCGACGAGCGCAATGTGATGCTGTGTATAACCAACTACAGACTCGTTATGGGCATACGTATCACTTATCATCAGGTGAACGTACCGTCGTTTAATTGTATTAAAAAAAAACTATTAACATTACTCATGATGTTATATAACACGGCATACGATGACTAACATAAATATGATCAGGATACTATCAAACTGACAGGACATAAATCTATACAGCCACTTTATTATCATTATATTATTTACAGGATTTATTTTATCATATATATATATATATATATATTATTATTATTATATTGGAACCGTTTAATAAAGTAAATATCTAGAAGAAGCAGAGTTTACTGTTTCATTGTATACCAGGAGTTTCAAAGTGGGGGTCGATGTGCATAGTGTTAGAGAGGTTCATCTTGGTATCAATGTTTGTTGGTTTACTGGTGGTGGGAGTAGGTTACCTCAGACTGTCCAGTTAGGTTACATCGGATCTCCTATTTCTGTTGTCAAATGGTATTATAGCAAACATTACTGTGTTCCAAATTATAAGGTGTAAGGAGTCCCTCGCTACCAACTCATGGGACCCAAGCCAACCTCTCCTGTTCATGGTGCAACCTGCTTCAACAAACGAGGCTCTGGCTCCCTGGGAAATGGCTGAAATCCCCCATATAAACCCCTTCATATAACAGCCTCCTGTGCCCCGCGGTACTGGAGGCCATGCTGACTGTATGTGGAGATCTTTGGAGAGGCCTATGTTCAGCAGTGGACGTCTATCGGCTGATGATGATGAGGATATAGAATGGCTCCACCCTTACTAGCGCAATATTGTTATGAGTATGAATATCCAATTTTTTCTAGTCTTACTCTCTTGAAATGTTTCCTTTAATATGTTCGTTATCTATAAAATAAGTTATCTTATGTAATTGAGTGACTTTCCAGCCGGCCGGATATCCAGGTCCGGGTCAGGGAAGCCTGGGCGAAGATGCCGACGTGAAAGGATTTGACTTCAACGAGCAGAGCATACGGAAAGCTTTCATTCGTAAGGTTTGTGTAAAACAAATTTCAATTTCGCTATAGTACTTACTCCTGCGAGTCCTGATGCCTAATTGTTTATTTCCAGGTGTACTCCATCCTGATGTGTCAGCTTCTGGTGACGCTGGCTTTCATAACTCTGTTCGTTTACCACCAGCCAACTCAGATGTGGGTGCGGAAGAATCCTTACATGTTGTAAGTGTACACAAAAAAAACTCCATAATCTTTTGATGCAAGAAACTGCAGGAGACTTACATCACCCTGGTTGCAATCCACCTTTGAGCTGACAGTTGTGCTTTGGACATGGTAGAACCAGAATATTCTACTCCAACAGCCTTCACCTTAAGCAGTGCTGAAGTTTTTTATCCATAATAATTTTAAAAAAAAGTTAACAAAGCAACAATTTAGAAGTTCTGCCAGACAGATTGTATTCAGCTTTCTTTATTGCTGAGAAAGCCTGCACCTCCATGCTTGGCTTATATCACGGAATACCCTGGTTCGACTGAAGGTCCACATTTTGTAGAGTTTACTTGGTTGTCGGATTTCTTCGAATACCCCTAGCCAGCTACCACCCTCATATCGCTTGCAAATCTGCCACTACAATAACTTTGCAGTGATCTGAAAAACCAGAGTAGTACCGTGGTGGCGAGCACCCTTCACTATCCACTACCTGATTATCACCTAACATCACATGAAATTGACAACATGCCCAAAGCCCATCTAGATAAGAAAATACTAAAAGCTAATAACTATAACCTGTTTCTTACCACTCCGCAGCTGGATAGCATTCGCGGTGGTGTTCGTGTGCCTGATAGCAATGGCTTGCTGCGGGAACGTGCGTCGCCAAGCGCCGATGAACTTCATATTCCTGGGCATCTTCACTGTCGCCGAGAGCTTCATGCTCGGTGTCACCAGTAGCATGTACGACGGCACGGCGGTATGTATTAACCTTGAGTTACACTTAGTATACAAGATTTATTATACATTAATAAAGATAGACATCTTCTGACTCTTCACCTGATGGACTCTTCAAACTGAAGTGTACCGATAGTGTCCATACTACTTCCAGATGGTATTCTGCAAACAGTAATGTACTTCAGTTCTGTTTACAAGCTATGTTATGGTTTAAGGTGATGAGTTCTTATTACTCTCCAAACATCTTCACTGATGCCTAATGTTTATGACCATGTGGAATTTCCTCATCAGAAAAGGAAAAAAAAATACACTAAATTTATAGACGTAAATTCTAACACTGGAACACTCTTCAGACACTACTGGTGGTAGGTCTCCATTGCTAGAGACCGTCTAGATAGATACAACCGCAGCGCTTGTTGCTGCCGTCAAATAGTAGTGTGCAAACATTACTGTGTTTCGATTTGAAGGGCGCCGAGGCTAGTGTAGTTGTGTACTGGGGTATCGAGACCCAACATCTTATAGCTCAAGGTCACGAGCCTAATATGTCCAGTGTATAACATCCTAACTGTCGCCACGTTATAGACAGGCGTATCACTTACCATCATCAACGTCTCGCTCGTCTCATCGTTTAATAAAAAAAAAACAACATTTAAGTTCACTAGCTATAGAGCCGTTCAAACCAGGACACTGCTCGTGGTATGGAAGTTCCTTAAACTATCACAGACAAGGAAGACCTATCGTATGTTACCTCTATTCCATACTCCCTCCGCTGGCACAGTAATGAGACCGTTAACTATTACAGGTGATGATGGCGGTGGGGATAACGGCGGCCATCTGTCTCACGCTGACGATATTTGCTATGCAGACCAAGTACGACTTCACCGCTATGGGAGGAATCCTGCTCTGCGCCACTGTCGTACTCCTCATTTTCGGTTAGTTCGTCTTCCAACACCACTTCCAAAAGAGTGCGTCCTCTATTAAAAAATCAAAGCTAGCTTCTTTATCCATACGTGAGATGAGATGATCTACAGACTCTTTTAGGCCTGCTTACGATTATCTCATAGATGACTATTTACCATGACTTTTATTATGATATAAAGTTTTATATAATTGATACAATTCCTCCAACTAGTAGATCTGTCGGGATGTTCATCTGATGGCAAGTGATACGCCTGCCAATAATGTGGCGACAGTTATAATCATATATACCGCACCACATAGCTCTTGTCGCGTGAGACGTAAAATATCTCGTTACCTCAGTAATTACACTAGCTACAGTGCCCTTCAAACCGGAACATAGTAATGTTCGCACACTACTGTTTGACGGCGGAAGTAAGCCCTGCGATGGTACCTAACTAGACATTTCCAGCAACCGAGACCTACCACTAATAAATGGCTCTACCATTTTGATACCAATTTTTTTTAAAAAAAATGGCAAAAGGTAAACCTTGTTGATTAAAACATTACTTACTGTTAAGTTGGGAGAAAGAAATCCAGTAATTTTTTTTTTTCAGTCGATGGCTATAATATTAAAATTATATATTGGAAATTGTTTAATCGATATTAAACAATTTCAAATTTATGCGTGTTGTCATGGTGATATTTCACACTATTTTTTTTATTGTCTGGTCCATTCAATTGTGAGTTACAGGGTGTTAAAGATGGAAGTCAATGAAAAGAAAATTCGCTGCATTTTACAGTTTTTCCTTGGTGCAGGCGAGAATGGTGAGGAGACGGAAAAAGTCATGCTTGAGGAATATCAGGGAATGGACTGACATATTTGAGGCATCCAAATTGTTCCGCCAAACCGGAGACAGAAAGGACTGTACCAAGCTGAGCGACAACCTTCACTTCTTGGTGAGGCACTTTAAGAAGAAGAGAATGCAAGCCAGCCTGCTAAAATTTTTAATGATACTTATAGTGCTCGTGTTGATGGTGCTGAAGCTGTTAACAACTAATTACGTGCAATTCTGGTTTCGTCAACACCGTTCAGGCAGTTTTGATGTTAAAGATGCACCGGCAGACCAGTCATCGAAGATGTCGATAAAATCACAGAGACAATCGGAAGTTGATCATATCGCCCAGGAGCTAAATATCGACCAAAAAACGGTTTTGTACCACTTGCGCAAAGTTGGATTCAATAAGAAGCTTGTTTGAGTGCCACACCAATTAACACCAAAAAACAACATCATCATCATCAGCCAATAGACGTCCACTTTAGGACAAACGCCTACCACAAAGATCCCCATATCCATCCGTCCTGCGCTGATCGCATCCAGCACCTGCTTGCGGCTTTCAGTCGTTTGTAAGAGTTTATATCGAGGGATTTGGTCATTTCCCACCATGCTGGCTCAAGGCAGATTGGTGATGGATTCCAAAAAACATGATGAATCTAAGTTCCGCCTGCGATGCCTTGACCAAACGCAACGGAATCGACACATTTCTTAAACTGATCGTGACTGAGCAGGAGAAATGGGTCAAATACGACAATATTGTGCGCAAATGATCGTAGTGAAAGCGCGGTGGTGCAGCCCAAACGGTGACCAAACCAGGACTAACCGCCACGAAGGTTCTACTTTGTATTTGGTGGGACTGGATGGGAATCATTTATAAGGAGTTGCGTCCGTATGGCCAAACACTAAGTTTAGATCTCTATTGTCAACAACTGGACTGTTTGGAAGTAGCAATTGATCAGAAACGGCCAGGATTCACCAGCAGGTGTTGTGTTCCATATGACTTGGATTGGAGAAATTGGGATCGATAGAAGATTGTGAAAATCGATCATTAGAGTTGTTCGCCAATGAGGACCAAGACTGATAAGAGGCATTGTGGTGGCTTTAGAAATGTGAACCAAATGGACCATGTTTGACCCAAACCGGACATTCCGAGACATTTTCAACAAACTTCTCAACCTGATATTGTGGTCATGATTTCGGCTTAAGTATAAGAGTGAAAAAAAAAAACATCGCCATTTATACCAATTGATGAACATTATTAAACGTAGCCGTACCCAATATGTACGAATTAACTATTACTACTTCATACCCTGGACATGCTGGGAACGGCTCCATTATGTTTGTAATAATGACAGCAGATTCAGTAGCTGGTCTCTTTCTCCAATTGTTCCCTATCCTTGGTCACCTAGTTTGCATATATGTACTTCTAATTTATTTAAAGCAATTGTTTATTTGCAGGTCTGATCGCAATGTTCATACCGGGCAACAAGATCGTGACGCTGGTGTACGCGTCGCTCGGCGCGCTGCTCTTCTCCATCTACTTGGTGTACGACACGCAGCTGATGATGGGCGGCAAGCACAAGTACAGCATCTCACCCGAGGAGTACGTGTTCGCGGCGCTGAACCTATACCTCGACGTGATCAACATCTTCATATACATCCTCACCATCATCGGGGCCAGCCGGGATTAATGTGAGATTGCTTTGGTAAGATATTTTATCACCATAAAGATCAGTCACTGGAAATGCCCTTGAATTATCTGAATAAAAAAAATTACAATACCTTTTATCCATTCCGGGTAACATGAAAGGCTAAGGTGGCTAATATGACAGACTAGACTTTCCACTACCACGTAGATGAAGATATAAAGTATTGGTTCTTAAACTTTTTAGGAATGTATAGGAAACCGGCATGTTCCAAGAACAGCTATTATAAACACTTGACACCCATCAATTCACTCTTGGCTGGAGTGGTGAACAAACGGCATTAAATCCCTCCATCTGAGAGCAGACTCCGTGAAGGAAATGGATAATATAAAAAAAAAAAAATTGGTTCCGTAACATCAGCTCGCTCCAACTGTTCACTGAATAAATGATCTTGTTATTACTGTTATCATGTTTTTTCCAGGTTATCTGCTACTTAATACTAATCGAAACGCCAACTGTCCACGAGCACCAATGAAGAAAGCATTTTTTTTTTTAATTAATCTATCTACTCCGTATTTATTTAAGACAGTTGGCAGCATGTAATGTGTGTTTTTGAAGATGGCAACACACGGGAAGCGTTTTGTTATATACCAATAAAAAAATCGACTATGCTCGTTATTTATTTTCTATGAGATTAAAAGGTTTCTTTTAGTGTCACTGAATATTTTTTTTTTTTTCTAATACTTTCTGTGTAGTGGAGGACGTTGAACATTTTTTTAATTATATAGTATAACTTATATTAACAGTATTAATATACAGTCTCGAATATAACAAGGACAAGAATTATATATACTGTCTGTCTGTCTGCTCATCTGCAAGAGGATTAATTATTTTTTTTATTTACTAATAAATTATACTCGTTCTGAAATAAAAAAAAATTGACAATCCAATGTTACCACATTCAATTAATACTATGTGTGAACGTCCTTTGCTTTTTTTTATTGATACGCTCCCTGTCAATATTATACTTAATGTTTGTACTATATGGTATAGTTTGTGAATCTATAATAAATATATATGAAGATAAAAAAAAAACGTAACATTTAAAGTATAGTAAGAGATGTATACACGTGTTAATCTTAAACTAGGCGTTGTATTTGTATCTTTGTATAACTAACACCGCTTCCATCCATCCAAAGTTCACGTACCTCACATACGAATAAGTTTAGAAACTATGTATCATCATCATCATCATCAGCCGATAGACGTCCACTGCTAGACATAGTCCTCGCCCAAAGATCACACGGTCCCGCATTGCCCCGTATCCATTGGCTTCGACTCTCAGCAGATCATCATATATGTACATATAAATATATTTTAACTATGTCATTGAAATTAAAAATAAAAATTTATATACTCGTTTAATTATATACACATTCCAAAACGGGCAAAGGAAATTTGGCATTTTTGAAAGTTTTTTTTTTTTCTTTCTAATTACTAACATTAAGTCGTACAGTACAACCGAGTGTATGCACTGTACAATAAATTCATACTAAATATGCTGGTCGCCAACCTTCACCAGTTGGAGAGGCACTTTAAGAAGAAGAAATTGTGTAGCTTTCTATCGTTATTTCGACTTGAATAGTTTAAGGTGTTATATGTAATAAATGTTATCTATGATCCAGCTCGCCATTGACAATGTGTGTTTCTATATATATTTTTTTTGTTGAATAAATTCTGTGATAGATCGGCCATCTGAATGTTGTTTCATTTGATATTCATTAGCAATTATACGTTCACCTACATCTTCAATCAAGATTCAGTTTACTATAATTAAGAGAAATATTATCTGTAATGCTAGTAGATCGTTATTGCCGGAGGCTCTGCAGACTCGGGCTATTAAGAATAGGACTAAGGTATTCCCTACCTGTCGTAGAAGGCGACTAAAAGGGTCCTCGAGTTCGTGAGGATGGAGGCCCTCAGAGATCGATAAGCGAGCGTTAGGAGGACGGCAAATGCATGGTAGTCTTGTATTTGCCGTGACACAGCGTGGATGCTAAGGACTTTGCAGGGGGGCACCGGTGCGAAGACCACGAGAGGGTTTTAGTGAGTAGAAGTACCACATTACCTTGTCTTCCGCCCTAGAAGTAGGATATATTTTATGATTTCCCCCGCGATAAGAAAAAATAGTAGTGTGCAAACATTAATATGTTCCGTTTTGAAGGACCCTGTACCTAGTGAAATTATTGGGGTAATAGAGATTTAACATCTCATGTCTCAAGCGATGAGCGCAACATGGTGCTATCAGTTGAACAATTTACTCCTTTCGCCAATATTGAAGTCGAACCCTACACCACATTATATAAAATTTAATCTACCACCAGAACGTCCTGGTCGTCTCGGCCTTTCGTCCTTTAAAATTAATATAAACATACAAGCAGAGTATATTTACAATTTATATTATTGGATCGGCAATGGGAAATGATAACGCGGAAAAGAAGAAGAGCGGCTCCTGGTTGTCGAGAGGAAAATCATGCGAAGGATCTTCGGCCTGATCCAGACAGAGGATGCTATTCGAGGTGGCGAACCCGACGCAATGTTGAAATCGAGAGGCTAGTTGGCGAACCGAACATCATAGGGAAAGCCAAAGCCCACAGACTTGGCTGGATGGGCCACTTGCTAAGAATGAGAGACGATCGTAGAATCAAAAAAGCATTTCACGGAACCCTAACTGGCCACCGTCCAGATATCGCTGGAAGGATCTTGTAGAGCACGACCTGCGCGAGCTTCAAGCAGTGGACTGGCAAGAGGCAGTGCGAGATAGACAACGATGGCACTCTCTTTGTGTCTTCTGTTGGAGGCCGAGACTTACTGTTGGAGGTCGCTGCGCCCGAGGAGTAAGGAAGTGACTTACATTTCACATAGTGAGGCCTTGGAAGGTTAGGTGTACTCACCCAGATTACTCCATCCATCACTCTGTCTCCCGTATATTGACAGCTGGAACGCTATAGAGCTGTTATGGAATCAGATTTATAATATAAACGCCTGCATTGCTTAATCCAGGGTTTCTCAAAGTGGGATACGCGAATTCCTTGGGGTTCGTGACAGGATTTACACAAAGATGACTGAATACATACCTACCTCATTTGTGACATGACCTACAGCATAAATTTTCATTTGAGTATTAAGCAATAAGAGTTATTATTAGAAATGTTAGCAGACAAAACTCTTGAACCTTATATAAAAAGGATGATTTGATGAAGAATGAAATTGAACTGTAAAAAAAGTTATGAAAGGATGTCTTTGATAGATTTTTGGTCCGCTAGACAGGAAAAACACACATAACAGTGAATTTCCTTTTACCTTTTACCACAACACATGCAAAAGTGGGACACATACTCCTGGTATACCTGATCATGATAAAAACGGCAAGAACCCACTCACCGTAATAATAATGAAAAGATATTTATTTAAGCTTTATTTGTTACATTCTATTTATATAAAGAGGTGGAAGGGCTTTATTTAGTTAAAGGGTTTGGGGGGTCAAAAGTATGAGAAACTGTAACTTAATCATTCAGAGAATCCATATCGTATGAGTGGCTCTAACTATTTTATCAGGTGTTGCCCTACAGCCGACGCCGCATGCCCACGCCGTTATCAGTGTACGTGTAGCGGTGTTCAGGTGATAACGTGTACAGTGTACGCGACGCGATGTCTCAGGTATATCATAAAAAAACTATTTAATACTCCATTTATACTATATGTCACTGTATATGCCTTTTATCGTCATATGTAATAGTTATATTATCTTCGTACACCTGAAAGTTGTACAAACTGAAGACCATTCACGCCTTTGGTGGATGAGTCACTGCGTATCGTTTAGGATTTATAGGTTAATGTCACTGCTGTCAGCACTTTTAATTAATATATTTATTTACGTTAGACGCCATCAGCCGATCGACGTCCACTGCTGGACATAAGCCTGTCCAAAGATATCTACGTTTGTAGTAGTTCATGTGGAGGGATTTGGCGGGAGCCAGAGCCTCGTTTGTTGATTAGCAGGTGACGCTTGGGTTGAGTTGTTGTGCAAGACCCCTTACACCTTTTTGTATACGTTATTAGACGTTAGAATAATTTATAAATATACGAGTACTATGGTCGGCCTCCCACACGGTGGACCGACGATCTGGTGAGAGTTGAGGGAATCCGCTGGATGCGAGCAACGCGGTACCGATCGATGTGGAGATCTTTGGGGGAGGCCTATATCCAGCGGTGGACGTCTATCGGCTGATGATGATGATATATCCTAGAAATCTTAGTACAAAAATATATATATTTCTCAGATAGATGTTGCGCATTACTGTAACTGATTCCCGAGAAACTATTATAAGTAGAAACTAGAACTATATATTTGTACATATATATATATATATATGTATGTATATATACTTAAACCTCAGCTGTACTGGTGATAGGTCTCTGTTGCCGGAGACCGTCTGGGTACCACCAAGCTCCTATTGCAGCCATCAAACAGCACTATGCAAATATTACTGTGTTCCAGATTGAAGGGCGCCGTAACTAATGTAATTACTGAGATAACGGGAATCGACTTTCGTTATCGATTCTAGATTGTACGATTACTATTCGATAATACTGCACTTTTTTATATATATACTATTAACCGGCGAGACGAGCTGGACGTTCACCTGATATTAAGTGCTACGACCGCATATAATAACGTGGCGCTATTGAAGATATTCTACATTGCACCGCATTGCGCTCATCGCCTTGAGACAAATGTTTAGTCTCGTTGCCCCATTCATTATACTAGCTACAGCGCCCTTCAAACCGGAACACAATAATATTTACACACTACTGTTTGTTGGTAATATCGATACTGCGGTGATACGTTTAGTGATAGTAATATTTTTAGTTCATATACCAATTGTAATGAATATTAATGTAAAGCCTTCAGGGTACGTGGGGCCGCAGAGCTACGGCGAGGATGGCCAGGTCCACGGGTTCGATTTCACGGAGCAGAGCATACGGCGAGGATTCATAAGGAAGGTAAGCAGAATTAAATATTAATATATTTTAAACCTATCCCTTAGGGATGCAAGGGGTCCCGCACATGACGGGACCCAAGCGAACCTCACCTGCTCGTGGTGCAGCCTGCTGATCATCGAACGGGCCTCTGGCTCCCACCAACCACCATTGGGCTAGCGTGGTGGAAAATCGCCCTAATCCCTGCATGTGAACCCCCGCAAATGCAGGAATCTTTAGGGTAGGCCTATGTCCAGCAGTGGACGTCTATCGACTGAAGATGATGATGATGATTATGATGTATCCATTAACTGTCCTTAACAAATATTAGTTAGGATGTTTACACAACTTTACATTACGCTTTTCTTTAAAATGATTAAACGTTATTTACTGATGGTAAGTTGTCGGAAACCATCTGGGTAGGTACCATCGCAGCGTCTATTACAGCCGACAAACATTACTCTGTTCCGGTTTGAATGGTGCTGTAGCTAGTGGAATTACTGGGGTAACGAGACTCAATATCAAATGTCTCAGGCGACGAGCGCAATGCGGTGCAGTATATACCATTGTAATTAGCGCCACGTATCACTTACAATTAAGTGACCGTGCTGCTGGTCTCGTCGATTATTTTCATAAAAACAAATCTGCTTTCAGGTTTACGCTATACTAATGTGTCAACTGCTGATCACGATGGGTTTCATAGCACTCTTCTTATTCCACGAGCCCACTAAGAGATGGGTGGCGCAGAACTCTTATCTATTGTAAGTATGACGTACTTCACTGGTTATTTCATCATCATTAGCCGTAGATGTCCGCTGCTGGACATTGGCCTCTCCCAAAGATCTCCACACCAATTAATCTTGCGCTGTTCAGCGGCTTCTCGCAACCTTCACACAGCATGGCGAGGCAGTAGGGAGCGTCGTTTTCTTCTCGTTCCTCCCGAACATTTATAGTCCTGGGTTTTCGTTCTTTTTTTAAAATTTAATTTATTTCCTTCAATCTCTCCTTTCTTTCTCTTACTCTTTCTTCCCGTTCTTATCTTTCTTTCCGCTATTTAATTCTTTTTTATTCTCCATCCTATTTCCATACATCGAGCTCAAAATAAATGTCCTTTCTTTTATTTAAATTTCTTTTCTTCTTCTATTTTACATTTGCCATCACTTCCATTGCCATCTTCTGCACCTCTTTTAATTGTTTCACTATATTTCTTTGTTTTTTTTTTTACATTTATTCCTTTCGATTGTCTTTCGTATTATCTTTATGCAAAACTGCAAAAAGATTGGACGGCTGTGGTCTTCCCTCAGAGGAGCGATCATACTACCTTCTATTTTGCTCTCTGACTTTCCCCTTCCGCGCGTTGCGCCCCATGTACGGCGCAGTCAGCGATTAGGTGCTGCACGGTCTGCTCCTTTATCGGATCACAGGTACACGAAGGACTCTCCTTGAGTTTAAATCTCTAGAGGTATTCCGAGAATCCCCTGTGTCCCGTGAGCATTATGGGCTGACCTGACGTCCGGGAAAAACAACCGCGTGGTGGACGCCGTACTACCTTCCACATAGCGCCTGTTCCATTCGTCGAGCGTAGCTTGCCTAACCTACCGCATCACGAATGAAACAAGGAATCCCTCGTAGTCCACTCGTCTTTTACTCTTCAGAGCCGCATCCTTGGCTAGTTAATCCGCCCTCTCGTTGCCTTCCATCCCCGCGTGCGCTTTTATACAAAATAACCTTATTTCCTCCCCTTCCGCATTTACTTTCGCTACATTGTCTTTCACTCTCAACGCTAAGGGATGGAGGGTGTCTGATATTGCGACTGTTTCTAGAGCGGATCTGAAGTCGCTCAATATAGCACATGACTGATGCCACTCCCTGGCCGCGTATCCAGTCGCCTCCGCCAAAGCCATCGCTCAGCCTGGTAGACGGTGCAGTAGTCCTCCAGCTTGAGTTTTTTTTGTCTTTATCTCTACGGCGTCCTGCATAACGCAGAACGCCGCACCCACTTCGCCTTCTATGCGGCTGCTGTCCGTGTATACGGTGGCAGCCGCCATGGGTAGCTGGTCTCACCCCGCACCCTCCCCTAAACAGGAGAACTTCACACCAATCTGACCAGACAGACGAGTGTGGCAGTTTCCTGTAGCTTACTGGTACCTCCAAGTCCCGGTCTCCCAGTACCTGCGGGGAGTTCATTGCCGGGATTTCAAACAAAGCGGCCGCTTCTTGGACCCAAAGGTCCAGAGGATGCAGCCCGGCAAGCACTAGGGTCGAGTGCAGCGACGCGGTTCGATGCGTCCGCGCAATTTTTAACGCGAATTCGTATTGGGCCGCGTCGAGCTGTGTGTGGAACAGCAGCTTCTTAATCGCCGGCGCCCACTCACTCGCCGCATACAGAATTACAGGCTCATCTACACTGCCAGATACATCATTCTGATTGTCTCCGGGCTGAACCTCCATGATACCTTTGCGGCTCTCTACAAATGACGATAAAGGGATACAAGACGTCGTTTACAGGGTTTTTTTTTTGTTTAACGTGGGGGAAATGCCTACGCATAGTCGTCCTCGCAGGGGCGAGGACGGGTTATGTCGGACTTGCACCGACTAAAACCCCCACGATGTTCCGCCTCATCGCCATGATGGCAGGCTCACGGGAATGCGGGTGCGCACTCAACCGCGCCCCCGCCACGGTTATTGAGCCCCTCCGCCACGACAAGGCAGGAACCTGTTGGGAGGGGATTGGCTTGGGTTCCATTAGTTGTTGCGGAGAACCCTTACTCCTCATTTAATTACCATGAACTTTACTGCTAAGTCTCTGGTGTTGGGTACCGTCTAGCTACCACTGCAGCTCCTATTGCAGCCGACAAACATTACTGTACGTGTAATTACTGGGATAACGAGATACGCAAAATGGTCCAGTACTTATACTAACTACGCCACGTATTTTTTTTAATTATTTAATGAAGCGATGAGCCGATCTCAGATCGTTCACCTGATGGTAAGTGATACGCCCCTCTATTACTAATGTGGCTAAAACGGGCAACGGGCTACACTTCACCACATTGCGCTAGTCGCCTTGACATATTATATGTTCAGTCTCGTTACTCCAATAATGAAACCAGCTACAGCATCCTACAAACCGGATCACAGCAAAGTCCGCACAGTACCGTGTGTCGGCTGCAACAGGCGCTGCGGTGGTACCTACCTAGTTTAGAAGATACACCAATAAGTTGGTGATGTTTCTCCACAGCTGGGTGGCATTCATTGTGGTGTTCGTGTGCGTCATTGCGATGGCGTGCTGCCCTAACGTGCGCCGCACGGCACCAACAAACTTCATATTCCTCTTCATCTTCACACTGGCGCAGAGCTTTCTCCTCGGAGTCGCCACCAGCGTGTACAACATATCGGAGGTAAAAACCTTTTTTTTATACGTCGAAGCTATGAGACCAGCGAGACGTTCACCTAATACTAAGTGATACGTTTACCCACAACAATATGGAGCTAGTTAGGATGATACATACAGCATCACAATGTGTTCGTCGCCTTGAGACATAAGACGTTAATTTTCATTTCCCCAGTAATTTCCCTAACAGCGCCCTTCAAACCGGGACATAGTACTGTGTGTCGACGGCAACAAAGACCTACCACCATTATTTATTTGTTTTCACGAAGAGTTTGTCACAGCATCTTTACTTTACATCATCATCTCAATTGATGGACGTCAACTGCTGGACTTAGGTCTTACAGCGTAGAAGATGTCTGGAGTTTCCATGGTATAAACAATTCTCTTTTAAAAGAACTTTAAAAATAGGTTTTACAAACTGAAACCCTCTCGATGGTCATCTTTAATCTGGTGCGGGAAGCTCTAAGATCTTCTATAGAACGCACTGGTGATTACGGCTGAAGCACGTGCCAGGGAGAGTTGTAGCCCTCCTCGACATCCTCGCTTTGGTACGACAAGACCTGGACCACCTTTTACTTGTGGACAATGAGGACCTCACCTTCAAAGCACCCGAACCCGAAAATCCTTTCAGCTGCCTTCTACGACAAGCAGGGCTTACCTTAGTCCTATTCTTCCTAGCCCGAGACACAGAGCAAACACTAAAATATCTACAACTCTGTTATGACCCAAATTTCCAGGTGATGATGGCCGTGGGGATAACAGCTGGAGTTTGTCTGGCGCTGACGATCTTCGCCTTCCAGACCAAATGGGACTTCACAGTCTTGGGCGGGGCGCTGGTGGCGGCCACCATGGTGCTGCTCCTATTCGGTAAGCTTACACAACGATATAAATACATACACCAGCTGTTCCCCGCCCGCTTTGCTGGATGTACCGACTTTCTATGGAAACCGTTACTATAGCAACCGCATAAAAGAAAATGTTCAAAGTTAAATAGAAATAAAACGATGAAGGATCTATGAAATTCAAAGAATAAATATCCTATAACCATCTACAGATCATTCCACGTCGAATGCTCATGTTCCCGTGTCGATACGTTCACTAGTTTTCACGTGATTGACGAACAAACAGAACCCATTTTCTTTATATTTATATATATATATATATTTTAAATAATATATACATAAATTTCAAATCAAATATTAAAAGACATATTACTCAATTACCTGATTCTTGAGAGCCACTATATTTTGAGTGAACACTTCACAATATTTAGTATAATATTTGTATCTAGGGTGTAAGGGTACCACTCGCACAACACTCACGGGATCCAAGCCAACCTCACCTGCTCATGATGCACCCTGCCGATCAACAAGCGAGGCTCTGGCTCCCACCGACACGCATTTGGCCACCGTGGTGGGAAATGACCCAAATCCTCCCATATAAATCCATACCGGTGTGAGAATCTATAGGGAAGGTCTATGTCCAGCAGTGATTGACTATCTGTTGATAATGATGATGATGATGTCTAGTCTCAACATTAAATGATTAGTTCAGGGTAGAATAATCGACTTGAACCGTGAACCCTACCCACCAAAATCTCATCATATCAATGAGACTCATCAGAAGTCAGGGCAGACATGGTAATCATTAAACTGCTGAAAATATTTTTCTGTACCAGCAACAAGATGTAGTTTTTTTTTACTAACTAATAACTAATAAGAAAAAGAAAAGTTAAGACCAGAATAAATTACCTTCCATCCGTTCAGGAGTTGGGATGTAAATACTTAAATATACACGGATAAACATACATAGGTAAATATCACATATTGACCGAAGAGACTGCCCTGATGAAGATTCCTCCCAAGATGCTTCTGAAGGTCTAAAAAAAGGCACTTGGTTTTGTATTGATGTTGAGAAAAGAGCTGAAGAAGACAATAAGGAGTAAACTAAGCATTCAAAAATATATTATCTTCTTTCTTCCTTAGATAATATCTTAAAATCTGATAACTTTCAGGTCTAATTGCTATATTCCTTCCGAGGAATAACATACTGACCCTGGTGTACGCGGCGGCCGGTGCCTTAATCTTCTCCCTCTACCTGGTGTACGACACGCAGCTCATGATGGGAGGCAAGCACAAGTACAGCATCTCGCCCGAGGAGTACATCTTCGCAGCTCTCAACTTATATCTAGACATCATTAACATATTCCTCTACATTCTGACGATAATCGGCGCATCTAAATAATACAGCTGATGCTGCATAAGTTTTTTTTTAAAGCTCAATATTACCAATGGTACATGAACATAATTGTTAGATTCTGCAGACCACAACCGTAGCCGGATTGTCCAAAACCATTAAAAGGATTTTGGATTGGATGACCAACCTCATATTGTAGTACATGTATTTACATTAACCGTGTTGCTGTGCTCCCTCTGACACTTAAAATCAAGTGATATTAAGGTCCAGCATCAGCCATTACATATGATCTTTAGTCCTGAGATCAATTATTATAGACTGTACCAAGTCAAATACTTCAGCAGTACAAGAGACAGGAACGGACCTGTATGCGTTAATTGTCGGTGATTCAGGATAGGGTTTATATTTTGAAACACTAGATTTTTAGTGTTATTACCAAAAAAACGTGACACGATAAGATGTATAGTCTTATCTATCACGTAAATAGTTCAGTAAGCGTGATAGAAAATGTGATAAATAAAGTATCCTTTATATAAACTTGTTTATAATTTATAACCTATGAGATAATTTGTACAAGTTCGCGGTGTCATCAGTAAAAACCATAACTTCCGGTATTCTACTTAAAAACCGAAAAGACCGGATTTTTTTTTTGAAATAGATACTCTATTTTTATTTTTTTATTTTTTTTGAAATAGATCGTCTTAAACAGTTAAAAGTCTTAGGTACCAAACAAAAGCAGGTAATGCTATAATTCTGTGTATCATTATCATAAACCGATAGCTGTCCACAGCTGGACATAAGCCTCCCCCTAATATTCCCACATCGATCGGGTATTGATTCATATAGAGGGATTTGGGCCATTACCCACCACGCTGTTACTAAATTACTAGTGGTAGATCTCTGTTACCGGAAACCGTCTAGGTAGGTACCACTGCAACGTTTGTCGCAGCCGGCAAATAGTGACGTGGAAACATCATTGCGTTCCGGTTTTAAGGGCGTTGTAACTAGTGTAAATACTGATATAACGAGACTTATCATCTTATGTCTTCTTATATCATCTTATGACTAACACCACGTTCTTATGAGCAAGCGTTTCACATACCATGAGATGAACTTCCCGTTCGTCTCGTCGCTTAATTCAAATGAAACGCTGCCTCATTGCGGGTTGGTGGGAGCCAGAGCCTTATCTGTTGATTAGCAGGCTACACCACGAGCTGGTGAGATTGGCTTGGGTCCCGTGAGTAGTTGTGCGAGACCTCTTACTTATTTCACTTGGCAGAACCAATAAGCCTGGAATAGCTTACAGTAGATATATGTCCAACAGTAAAGTGAACTGCTAACTAAGAACTTACTGAAGTGCAGGAGAATAAAGAGAGAGAGAAAGAGAGTATATAGAAAATTTATTATTGATAATAGATAGAGAATGTTAAGATGGATGTGTGGTGTGAGGAAAATAGATAAAATTAAGATTGAGTATATTAAAGGAAGTCTGAAAGTTGGTCCAGTGACAGAGAAGTTGAGGAGCAAGAGGTTAGTGTGATGCGGGCATGTTGTGCGAAGGGATGAAGGACATATAACAAAGAACGTAATGAAGATGAATGTGGTTGGTTATAAGGGTAGAAGGAGACCGAAGAATGCTTGGACGGAGTGTGTGAAAGATGACATGTGTAAAATTGTGAATTCAAATATGAAGGCTGATATAGAGATATGGAAGAGGAGTACATACTGTGCCGACCCCTTACAGCTGGGAAAAGGGCAGGAGGAAGAAGAAATAGATAGAGCTTAAAAGAAAAGACACCTATTTTTAGGAGTAGGTGTGTTATCAGGGAAGGAGTACTCGTAAATGGAATGAATGGTTATTAAGGGGTACTGAAACAAAACAGATTGAGTAACACTGATTAAAGGTTTGGAAGATCACGTGGCTCCAAGAATTAATCTGTTAGATCTTTCCTATTGATCTAAGTAACAGCATATTTTCTGATCGACTTCCATCCGTTGGGATGATCGGTCTGCGTAATAAACGAGATAATATCCGTAAAGTTTATGATTTTTTCATATTTAACAAATCATCATCAGTCGATAGACGTCCACTGTTGGACATATACTTTCCCCAAAGATCGCCATGTTTGTAAAGGTTTATACGGGGGGTGTTTATGCCATTTCTCACCACGCTGGCCCAATGCGGGTTGGTGGAAGCCAGAGCCTCGTTTGTTGATTAGCTGCACCTTAAGCAGTTGAGGTTGGTTTGGATCCCTTACACCGGATTTAATAAATAATACTGTAATTTATTTATTTTTTTTAATAACAAATATTGTTGTGCAAGTTTTTGAAATCCACGTGTGGGCAGATGTTCATATTCGAGCTATGCCGCTTCCTTCCCGCAGTCGGCCGCCGGCTTCCGTCGGTGGGACTTGTGTGTAGACGGAGTTTCTTTTTTCCGCTCTTCAAAATCAACATTTACAAACAAACACCTCGTGTAAAAAGTTTTACGTACATTAAATATTGTAAGTATTCTGTGTTCATTTAAATTTATTACTGATAACTGCTTTCATTATTAACAAAGTTCAAGATCAATGTTAAGAAAAGTTCGTGTACGCAATGCAAATGTCCGCAAAATGTTTTTAGCAAAAGACCAATAACGGAACTTTCTCTTCCAAGTGCAAAAAAAAAAATATTTACGCGATCCATATTTAGATCGTCTGCATTTGAGAGGTTAGTTAAATATATTGCATTATATTAAATGTTATTTGGAAAAATCTATATATATACAGTTTCAGAGTCATTACTGCGCATAAAACTTTCTTTAACTTTTGAGTATAAGAATAATACTTTCTCCTTTATCTGGTCTCTCAGACTTCTCATCTCTCGTTGCAATTTTCTTTCGTCATTTACTTAATTATAAGTTGAACACGATGCAAATGGACTTACCGCCTTGGAGCATCAGTTCCAGTCAGCCCACACAATAAACAGCAAAATATTGAGATAAAAAAAACTATACTGTTCTTAATATAATATTTAATGAGTTGGCCAATAAGCAAAAATAACTATTATATATACCTTTAAAATATGTATAAAGGGTCAACACTACAACTCACGGAACCCAATTTAACCTGACCTGCTCGTGGTGCACCCTGGTAATCAACAAACGAGGCTGTGACTCCCACCAACCCGCATTGGGACAGCGCGGTTGGAATTGACCCGAATCTCCCCATTCGAACCCCTAGAAACGTTCAGATCTTTGAGAGGGCCTACATCCAGCAATGGAGATTGATCGACTGATGATGATGATTAAAACATGCAAGAGGTCAATACAATATATTTGTATTTAAACGTGAATTTGTAAACAATAGTATTTTACTTGATAGGACATATATACAAAAATATACCCTTCCTCATCAGAATTGATAATGTGACAATGAATCTGTGAACGAGCAACAAATTTCAGACTTAAGGAATTACCATTGAGTGTTAAAAGTTTACTTTTACTCTATTTCAAGTGTAAGCTTTTACTAACAAACTATTGTTAAGCAATGTAAAACTAAGTAAATAATGCTTGAATGTAACACATTCTATAACTTAGTAACGTTTTCCTCAACAAACAGGTTCGCCGCAAAAAAACTTACCGTCGGAATCCCCACCACCGGTCGCCAGAGTTAGACTTAAGTATTTTTGCATAACATTAACAAAGCGACGATATTTTTGATGGTATTAGTAAAAAAAAAAAGCTTTGTATCATCTTATACTTATTTCATTTAAAAATCATTTTATATCCAGAAGCAACTTAATAAAGTGAAGACGAACACTGTAAGCTTATGTGCTTTATATATAATATATACTTCTCGAGTATAATTTGTTTTTTTTTATAGTTACAAAAAAGAAAATGGCGAATAAATAATATATTTTAAAATTTGGATATTTTAATAGAAGATATATTAAGCTTTTTCAATATCATCAAGTGTTTTAGTCAGCCTTAAGGAGTTTCTAGTTAGCTCTTTCTGTTCTTATTAAAGCAATGATACACTGCAGCTAAAGTAAGGGCGATTATTAATATCTTCATGTTTTTTTTTATCACAAGACTTGCTTGTTATATTTTTATAATTATTTATGGTGTGTAAGGGTTCAAACAACTCGCAGAATCCAAGTCAACCTTACCGTCTCATGGGGCAGCCTGCTAATAAACAAACGAAGCTCTGGCTCCCACCAATCCGTATTGGGCCAGCGTGGTGGGGAATGACCAAATTCTGGTATATGAATCTTTACCAGATAGTATGGGAATCTTTGGGGCAAGTCTATGTCCAGCAGTGGACGTCTATCGGCTGATGATGTGTAATTATTTAATATGTGTGTCAATGTAATTTTCATATATTCCGTTGTTATCGTAGAGTATCTTTTTTTTTTGTTTGGGGGGGGGAATCAAGGTTATGTGAGATTTTTACTCGCTAAAACTCTCTCGGTGGCCTACATCAGTGCGTTCAGAGAGGATCCGGGATCTCTCACAGAACGCACCGGTGCTAACACTCCTCATTCCTCAGTCGCCTTCTACGACAGGCAGGGCTTACCTTAATCCTATTCTTGCTAGTCCGAGACTACAAGGCCAAAGATAATATAAAAATTATGGAAGATCAGCGGAAGTGTAGTGTACTAAATTTAACAGAGAAAGCGAACGAAATATGCTCGCGGGGAAACCCATCGCAGTGTTATGGAGTGACCGGCCTTAATGCATTCCTTCGTGATACCTGTTCCGTTCCGCTCCGCACTAAAACTTGATCGGCGATGGCTCCGTTACCAGCCTCCAAGCATCTCGTTTATTATTTTGAGCATAAAATAATATCAGGGCCTCAAAACAATGTTATTATATACACATATCTATAAATATCTGGTGAAGTGAATGGATATGATCAGAGCGGGACCGGTTAGTATAGATATCTATGTCTAGGCACTTGAGCTTTATTATACAACTATTAGAGAGTGAGAGAGAGAGAGAGGAGGAAGAAAGAGAGAGAGAATTAGTATTAATTGTCGATAAATAATAGACAAATATATAACATTGGTATGACTAAGTAATATGTAAAAGGAAGCGTCATAATTATTTTTTCTTGTAAGGGATGTAGTTCGAGTTGGGAACCTGTAATCAAGATCTACGTCCAACAGTGGACATATATCATCTGATGATAGTAATATAATGAAATTCGACAAATATCATATTTTTACGCTTTGTAGTAGTTTTAGAAATTTTCGTGTTAAACAAAATAGTCACGAGGCCACAGCAATCATTATTTAAAACTATTTAGAGACATCTTCTATGGAGACAGCTGTCCCCAGTGTGTTTGGCGGAAACGACTAAATAGATCTTTATAAAATTTGATATAATAATAACACAGCATCCCCGTCAATATTTCATATAACATTTCACTACTTATATACATTCTTTTCAGATAAACCTCGACAATGTCGAAATATGAAAACTTCGGTTCGGCGGGGAAAATAAAATTTAACAGTGAGTTTACCATCGTGTCACCGACGGCACCCACGGCACCCACGGCGCCCACAGCACCAACGGCGCCCACGGCACCCACGGCACCCACGTCACCCACAGCACCCACGGCACCACCGGCAGAACCATCACAGCCAGCCCCGCTGCCACCGCCACTGATGCCTGTGGATGGACCACCGCCACCGTATCCCGGCGATACATTCCACCACGACGACATACAAAAACTCGGCGACCAAAAATTCTCAAGTGAACCAGAAACAGAAGGCACACAAAAACCTCAAATGACTACTGATGGCATGGTAATTATTACCTTTGTTCTATGTTTTACATTTATGCAAAAGAATTTGTAATTTTTTTATTCGTTTTGACTCAATACTCCTTGTTTTTTTTTATCTGTGACAGTAAAGTTACTAAAAGACTACACTTATTAAATTTGTTATATCTATTACTAATAAAACAAAAAAAAATGCTATAATTTTTTGTTTAGTAAAGCACTTTTGAAGGTTAAAAATTACAACACATTCTGCTTGTCACACAAAGGCTCTATGGATATTTGACCTTTGCCTTTATTATTAATAAAGAAGGAAATAAAAGGGGCTGCACAGTATTTATCCTTTGCCTGTCTCTTTTGAGGCGAACTGATCGCCAACAACAAAATAAAACAATATTCTTATTAATGTATAACAAATACTATGAACTTTTTAAATAACTACGATGTATCAGCTCAGTCCTTCCTTAACCTTGGCTGATGTAAATCACTCGAAGCATTCGGGTAATAAATAATTAAAAACCAATGCATATAAAAAAAAAATTAGAAACCGGTTTCTCTAATGTATACCTTGTACGTCACAGTTTAAAAATTAAAATCAAAGCGAACAACATGATGGTGTATAAAACATACCGCCAACACAATATTATATAATAATCGATTATGGACGATAATCGATATGTGAATATCGATTTCCATCAGTTGAATATTCTATTGTCTATGGTTTAACAATTTTATATTTTCATTTGTTATTAATTTCGGCGGTAGTAAAATTTAATATTATTTTTCTCTAATGCATATTAATAAATGAGCGGTGGTGCCCTTACCCCCGTAACTCCCTTTGGGGAAGAAATTTCGTAAAATCCGTCCTTAGTGGACCTCTACGTGACAGCAGCAATATTTCGATAAAATGTTGAGCCTTCATGTTTAATAGATGCTGAGGTTCTGTGATGAGTCAATGAATCTCTAGATATCTCCTACATATATATAGTTTGCCATTGAATCGTGGGTAGTACCTACTTCAATTTAGGGGCTATGGCCATATATGTGGTGGATTTATTAATCTACCGCTATAACATTTTTACTTACGGCGCAGAGACATGGCACTTGAGCATCGGGCTGGTCCACCGATTCAAAGAAGCTTAGTATTGCATTTGGTGGAAGACATTGGGGAAAACCTATCCAACAGTTGATAAACAAACACTGATAATGATGATAACATTTTCACTGTACTCAGATATTTAATGGCCAGAGCATCATGGTGAACATGCTGTACCATTTCCAACCCCAAAATTATATCAGCTACTCACCATTAGTGCATTAATCAACAATGTTTTACGTTTATGTTTTCAGAGTACAGTTATAATAGTTCCGGAAGGTATTGAGGATGGCAGCACGTTAATGCTGGTGGGCGAACTGGATTTTTCCGATAAAAGTATCAGGCTGGGATTCGTCAGGAAGGTCATTGTTTTTTTTTAATATTTTTCATTTAACAATACAGAGATATTATTACAATAGACTGTTCACAATGAAATGAGTATTATAACAAAATAATAGTATATCATATAACTCAAGAGACCCAAGTCACCCTCTCCTGATAGAAGGGTCCTTGGGGTTACTGGTGGCAGGTCTCTGTCGTCGGAGACTGTAGACAAGTATCACAGCGCCTATTTCTACCGCCAAACAGTAGTGTGTAATCACTAGTGTTCCGGTTTGAAGGGCGCTGTAGCTAGTGCAATTACCAGGGTAACGAGACGTAACATCATGTCTCAAGGCGACGAGGGCAATGTGGTGCAGTGTATGTCATCCTAACTAACGCCACATACCATCAAGTGAACGTCCCGCACGTCTCGTGGCTTAGTAGCTTTAAAAAAACTTACAAACGAGGCTCTGGCTTCTCCCCAACCCGCATTATCGGGGTGGTAAAGGACCCAGATCCCCCATATAAACCCATACAAACTATGGCTCCTAGTGCCTAGCGGTAAAGGTCTGGAAAGTCCTCTACAAAGTTCAACGACGATCTGGTGAAGGTAGGGGGAAGCCGCTGGATGCTGGTAGTGCATGACCGAACGATGTGGAGATCTTTGTGAGAGGCCAGCAGTGGACATTAATCTGCTGACAATTTAATACTTGTTATACTATTGTACTCAAAGTTCCTGTCAAAGTATTATTACTTGAGTTGTACAATATTCATTCTGAACGGATATTCGCTACCTCTATATCGCAAGGTATCTGAGGAAGCTGATAAATTGATCAGGGTGGTAGAAAATACCACTTTTTTATTCTAGGAAAGAAACTTTCACACGATAACGTAAATGATACGTCTGCCCATAACATGGCGCTAGATAGGATGATGTACACTGCACTATAGGGTGTTCGCTGCCCTAAGACATGTACAACGCCCTTCAAACAGGAACACAGTAATGTTTACACAGTGCTGTTTACCAGTAGGTATAGAAGCTGCGGTGGTACCTGCTTAGACAGTAACCGGCAGTGGAGTCCTACCATCAGCAAAATCTCTCCATCGATCATGTTCATTATATGGATGAGAGAATGATCGCAGTGAGACATGGTCCTGCTCATATCACATCATACCACCAGATGATCCCCTACTCTTATTAAAGCTGTTTGGCTGGCTGTAATACTCCCAGAACTTTCTTCGGAGAAGGAAGTTTGTAAAGTCCATTCTTAGCTGACCTCTCAATGGCAGAGGCAATAATCTCTAACTAATTTTAAGTGTTTACGTCTAACAGCTTCAAAGATCTGGTGGTGAATCAATGAATCTCTGAATATCACCTATATATATATATATGTGTGTGTTAAGATAGTTGTACATCATCATCACTAAAGTTGTGTTCATTTCCAGGTGTTCGGCATTGTGCTTATCCAGTTGTTTATCACAACTGTCGTCATATGTCTGATCAGGCAAAACCCCGGCTTCGTAAAAATCGTAATACGATTAAAATGGCTGACGATGTAAGTTACATATAAAAATTGTTTTCACTAAAAACAAACTGGTGGTACGTCTCGGTTGCTGGTGACCGTCACGACTTTCAAAGAACCTTGTTTAAAAAAAAGTATTAGTCTACTAAGTGATGATTATTAATTTAATTTAATAAAACAATGATTAAACAATAATTATTACATTAAAATTTGTATAGAAATAAGTAAGGAATAAAATCATCGAAATTTTTTCTAGAAAATCGGGAATTTTTTGAAAAATATTTGAAAAATGAATAACTCCAGAAACATTGTTTCTGTATGGTGTATTCCATACATAGGTAGACCGGATACGAGCTATACTTAAGCCCCTACACATCTTTTACACCTTTCACCCTGTATAAGGCCTTAATATGTAATAACTTAATGGATACGCAACGATACAGAGACGATAATATTCTATATTAAGTTAAGAATTGATTACTAATTATAAAGATAAAAAATTACTTGTGACACTGAAGAATACGTGAAAAAAACTCGCTGGTACTCATCCTTAAGCTCGTCTACCTTCTTCTTTCTCTAAAACAATATGCTTCTTCGCACAGTGGATATCTTGAAGATCGCATCATGATGCTTAATAAAGTACGATCTCTTTCTCGGCAATTTGTGATCAAAGTTTTAGTGATGATAATGTGAAATTAGTAACCTTCGTAGTCGCTGTCAGTGTGTTCCATGGAGCACTGGGATGTCCTAAATTATTAATATTATAATAAATAATAAATACTCATCTCAATGTTCCCACTGCTGGGACTCGAAGAGTTCTCATACAAGGAGAGAGTCAATGCCATTTCCCACCACGCTTGCCAATTGCGCGATGATGCATCTCGCATGTTTTACGAAACCTGTCGTGCTTAGAATGGTTTCCTCAAAATGTTTACCATGACCGGAAACTGAGGCTCGGTGGGGATCGAACCCGCCTTCGAGCATCAAAGAGCTGTCGGTTAACACTAGTTTTACTGATTCCAGCTTTTTTTTGATCTTCGTTTACGTCTTCACATTCCTTTTAATGTTATGGAACGAGGGTTTGAGGAAGAAGGTCCCGTACAATTACATCGTGCTCTTCACGTTCACCTTGTCATTGGCCACCTTAATTGGCATTGTGACCTCCAGGATCGGCAATGACGTGGTAAGTTATTAAGGGAGGTTACCGTCCCGAAACAGCATGCCAACTGTAATAATTTTCTAAGAGCAAAAGAAAACAAAGATTGGAGCATGATTGTAGAATATACAGTCTCCCACTCAGCTCCAGCTGCAGCAGATAATAATGCTACTACTGTGTTAGTGCCGCTGTGGGTTGCCTACTTTGTATTATGGCGTACCTTACTTCGAAACCTAGCCCACATATTGTGATTAGAGATAGTTGTTCCGACACCTACCTAAGACTAATCTGCGTGATATAATTTGAAAGCAGTTTCTACCTTTCGTAGTTTTGTAGAAAGGTACATACTATCCATGGGTTTCAAGGAGGTGAGCGCCAAGTATATATAGTGTATAATCATCCTTAATAGCTGGTTGTAGGATACAGTCTGTTATAGGATTTGAAATCTTGATGTTATTGACACAAAATAAATTCACATTATGGATGATAGATAAAAATAGTCGTAGGACCCTCGATGTTGCCACTATGTGTGCTATCATCATCACTGCTGGACATCAATATCATCCACTGCTGGACATGTCTCTTATTACGTATCCCACAAAACACACCACCCTCCCTAGACCCTCCAACGGTAGACAGACTGAATTAGTGCATACTATATCCAGCAGTAAAGTCACAGTCCGTCTAGGTACGACTACAGCGCGTATTTCTGCTACTAAGCAGCAGTGTGCAAACATTACTGTGTTCCGGTTTGAAGGACATTGAAGCTAGTTAACAATCCTGAGGTATCGAGGAGTGACATCTTTTGTCAAAGCGCAATGTGACGTTATTTATATCACCGCAACTGGCACCACTTTATTTACGCAAATATTTACCGTCAGGTGACAGTTGGTTTGAATAAAAAATGGTGATCAGGAACACCGTGGCCATATGTGGAGTGATCATGGTAAAATCGTACCATTATGACTACAATCAGTTTCACTCTACAAATATTTTCATTGTGCTATTTCCCTTATCACCAGATGGCGATGGCTGGCGGGACGACGTACATACTGGTGATCGCGCTCACTCTGTTAGCATTCCAAACCAAACTGGACTTCACGTTTCTTTCTTGCTCGTGCCTCAGTCTCTTTCTGATATTCTTACTTTTCGGTACGTACCACTACCATTCAACCATCACCATTATAACTGTAAATACCATCAGTAAAACAATAGCTAAAGGCCGGAGCAGTTTCCTAAATGCGACCGATGTATTATAGTACTTCAATTTGAAGAAAACACCTCACGATGACGACTACATCTCATTCATTATTCTAAACGATGTGAGAGGTTAGAGTGAATTTATTCACTTATATATTTGACCTTCTTCTTCTAGATAATAACCACAATGTGCTGTGTAAGCATCCTTACTTATTATTGTACACAAGTTTACTTACCATTATATGAATTGTATAGTTAGTCTCCTTTTGTTATATAAATAATAATTCTCTCTCTCTTTCTCTTCTTCTGAAAATATCAATGTGTCCGTGACACAATGGCTAAACCGCTTTTAATAGAGAAGAGCCCGGTTCTATTCTGGAGCCGCATTCAATTTACTGCGTGTTTCAGGTGCGGCGATGCTGATCGTCCCGTACAAGTGGGCGAGCTTGATGTACACGACCATAACTATAGTTATATCTGCCATCTACATAGTGTGGGACGTCCAGCTGATAATCGGAGGTAACCACCGCTGCAGCATATCCCCCGAGGAGTACGTTTTCGCGGCGCTCATTCTGTACTACGACATCGTGTATCTGTTCCTGAGGATACTGAGGTCGAGACAGTGATGATCACGACACTGCGACTTTGTTTATATGTGCTATATTTGTGAGAGACTGGTTTACTGCAGAGCAAATTCCATGATCTACGGCCTCTATTATTATTTGTATTATTCTTCTTATATAGATTTTACTTTTAAGAGCTTTTGCTAATTTCGGATGTTGGGCTGTGATGTGATGTGTTATGTATTAGTAGTTAAGTATCTGTATTCTGTGTATAAAAAGCATTTGTTATCTATTGCAAAGTTCTCTACAATGTTTGTTTAGACATGCATTGTGATGTACCAAAAATTAATCCATATTTTAATATCTTCATTTATTATAATCTGTATCAATCGATGAGATGAGGTGCCCTCATCGGTAAATAAGGCACGCAGCAATATATTAGCAATATTCTGGCAATGAGCATGGCAACACAGAGTACAGAGCATGTCACTAATTACAACGGTAGTCCTCTTCTTGGTATTAAGAAGATCCAGAGAGATTCGGGTAATGTACAAATTTATACTCCGTAACGACTTAGTGACCAAAGACCACATACACAGAAATATGAAATCTTTATAAGGATTTCCGTTATATTAAACGATAGCGCGATCTATTGTTTGCGAAGGCGCCATCTCTTGAGCTATTTGAAAATATCTTATTAGAAACTGTATTTAGTACAATTAATATCTTTTTTTTTTTAAATTTTACATTTTCATATGTTTATAAATAAACAATACCCGCCTAGGTTCCTAAGAGACATTCCTACGTGTATTTAATTTTATTATATAAATAATACTGTATTTAGTTTTACAATTTATCTAATTTCTTCTCGGCCTTATGTGAACAATGTAATATTTATTAAGTAACTTATTGATTTAAATAATTTATATTTAAAAATATTTTATGTACTTAATCTAGATCTAGACTACCATAATATTACAAATAAAAAAAACGTTACTACAATACATAAATAACATTATTTTGTAAAGGTTAGTTTATTACATGAATTCAATACTCGTAGTTTAACCATTTGTATCAATTGATATAGTCGACGATTTTGTATTTTTTTAATAAAAGTATATAGATCATTTAATTTTTTTATACATTCCTATTTTATAATATATATTGACAAACTGTTTATAATATATATAAACAGTTATATCATATAAGGCTCGTAAATATCTGTTCTTGCAACCAATAAGAATGAACGTAGAAAAATGTGTTAGCTACATAGTAAAAAGAAGTTTAGTTAGTAATAACGTTTCTATGCTTTTTTTCAGTTTTATTCAATAAATGCGGCTATTTAGTTAGCATTTATAATGTTCAATCTATTTCTAGACGAATTAATGAACTGTGATAAATAATTCCATTTAAAGCGTACACTGATAAACTTTATCTTTCACAAAGTAATATACTTTCACAGTGTCTCTATATTTAAACCCCGTTGAATAATCTTATCGGTTATGACAACATTGTATGGCGTATAACGTGTCAAATATAGCATCGATTATAACGTAGTGTAGTTTATAATACCACAAATATGTCAAGATGAAAATGTACCGCTATCTATGGTATAGACACATGGCATCTTACCATCCGGCTGGTCCACCAAAAAAGACAATAAAATGGTGAGCGTTATGACTTACGCCCATCTGTAATTGAATTTTTTTTTACTCAATAAAGCGATGAGTTGAACGAAACGTTCACCTGATAATAAGTTGATACACCTGCAAATAACAACGTGCCTCTAGTTGGGATGATATACACGGTGAAAGGTAATAGGTGTAAAAGATCTGGAGTGGATAAAGTGTAGCTCGTATCGTATCTATCTATGTATGGAATACTCCATCCAAAATCAATGCTTCTGGAGTTATTAATTTTTAAATATTTTTCAAGAAATACCCGATTTTCTAGGAAAAATTCGATAATTTTATTTGTTACTTATTTTTATATAAATTTTAATTTAATAAGTTTTGTTTAATCATTGTTTTATTAAATTAAATTAATAATCATCACTTAGAGGCTAAAACTTTTTAATTAGGTTTTTTGAAAGTCGTGGCAGTAAAAAACAAGTCTTCATACTTACATTTTTATTTAATCTTAAAATTTTATTTTTAATAAATACAAATAAAGTACATAAACTATCTAAAATTTAGAAAAAAACACGTGATAAAACCAAGTACCAGGAAATAACAAACTGTAGAGACTCATAAAAGTAGACGCCGCGACGGCCCTTAATTTGACCCTTTTGTTTTTATGGTAACACGTGCGAGTTTAATATTGTCGTTTTAGATATTGAGTTCAGAGTTAAAGTTTAAAGTAACAATTAATTAAAATTGTGCTCAAACTGACGGCCACGGTTCCTGATACAAGCACAAATCCTTTTTCTTAAGTCAGATCGAATGACTCGCCCTGTGAGCTGTTCTCTTATTTAGTCAGCAGCAACGATGATGCGTGATTTTAAATCTTCTAAGGAGTTAATTGATGTTGTGTAGACTAAAGATTTCATGTGACCCCATAAGAGATAATCGCAAGGTGTTAAATCAGGACACTTTGAGGGCCACGGTGTTGGTCCACCTCGGTCAATCCATCGCTGAGAGAAAGTAGTGTCTAACGACGTCTTACGCCGAGACGAAAATGGGGGGGACAACGGTCATGCTGGATCACCATTTCTCTTCTAGTTTCCAATGTTATATCCTCCAGATAATTAAAAAAAATATTTCGAAGAAAATCTTCGTACATCTACCCAATTAAATTGTTGGGCAAGAACTATCTAGGTCTATCAAGTATGAATTATGCCCATCAATAATTATTACATTAAAATTTGTGTAGAAATAATTAAGAAATAAAATCATCGAATTTTTTCCTAGAAAATCAAAAATTTTTTGAAAAATATTTAAAAATGAATAACTGCAGAACCATTGTTTTTGTATGGTGTATTCCATATATAGATAGATAGGATACGAGCTCTTTAACCCCTCCAGATCTTTTACACCTATTACCTTTCACCCTGCATACTTTTTGTATTTCACCACAATCTAGACCTAAAACAAGGTGGAAAAATGTAGTGTCAAGACACTTGTGTGAGTCTTAAGTGACTGACGAAGTTGTCGAGGACAGGGTGAAGTGGAGGTGAAACATAAATGACACTGACTCCACCACCATTTGGAATAATGGGTAAAAAGAGAGGGAGAGATATATTTCGTCATAATGTTTTATCTACTGCAAACTGAGCAATCATGACTTTTTCATACACTAATATGTATTTAATTGTTTTGATAATTAAATTGACGTTGTAATATCAATAACGTTATTTGTTTCTAAGCACATCACTATAAAGTGATAGGTGCAGTGTTTATCATCCTCGAGACCAGTTCATTGGCGCGCTTCGTACAAGATGTACGCGTTGGTAGTAGCGTTTGTGTTCCTCCTAATATTATACGCCGTTAAGAAGAAAGATCCTGAACCGATATTCGGTATATACTCTGTACCAGGGAAGTGGTATTATTTGAAATATGTGATATTCGCATGCCTATATTATTACCGAAAGGTGAGTTGAATGAGGAAGTTAACAATTTCACATAAAAATGGAAACGGCATCCTGCTCACACAGCTAACCACCCAGTAGTAATCTTTGCTGTTGGAGACCATTTAGATAGGTACCACCGCAACGCCTACTGGAACCGATGAACAGTACTGTACTAACATTACTGTGTTCCTGTTTGAAGGGTGCTGTAGCTAAAGTATTTGCTGAGGTAACGAGACAAAACATCTTTTGTATTCTTAAAGGTGACGAGCGCAAAATGGTACAGTATATATCATCATAACAACGCTACGTTGTTAGAACACAATAATCTTAGCACACTACTGTTAGATGAGACTACCAGGTAGGTAGGTACCACCACAGCTCCTATTGCAGCCGACAAACAGTAGTATGCAAACATTACTGTCTGCTGGAATAAAGGGAGCTGTAGATAATGAAATAATTGGGGTGACGAGACTCAACATCTTATGTCTCAAGGCGTCGAGCACAGCGTCTGGATCACTTACTATCCGGTGAAAGTACCGCTCGACTCGTCGCTTCGAAGTAAAATGTTTGTAAATATATACATATATACATTGTGTTATATAATATTATTTCAATTTGAGAAAACGATACATAACATGTTAAGTCTCGTTACCACAGTAATTACACTAGCTACACCACCCTTCAAACCGGAACACGGTAACGGTTGCACGTAGCTAAACGGTCTCCGGCAACAAAGATCTACCAGCAGTAAACTTATCTAAAAACAATTTTTGTTGAATTGTGTTTAAAAAAGGTTGTCGATCCCTGAACATGAGTATTCACACTAGTGTACGATAACAACCTAATCTGTAATTATCATAAAGATTAATTTACTTTTTTAAATATAATTAAATTTAATTGCCGTTAAATGTTTCGTAAGAATATTATTTCATTGTTGTACCTTTATTAAAATCATTTACTAAAACCCTTAAAAAAGCCGCTAAAATGCTGCATACAGGATAATTAGATAAAGTGAAAGTTTTTTTTTTTTAATTTCCAGTATGGCCAGAGGATCAAAGCGGCGGGTACAGCCGACCGCGCGGGCCAGGGCGTCAAGGCAATCGCCGACCCCAAGGCCATGGACTGCGCTCAAATGCTGAGCGACCACGCGAAGGTATGAAAATTCTACTCCGTATCCACGCAAGCCAAGAACCGGAGAGCCTTATTCAGAGTATTCTGGGCGAGGACGCTTTATTGCCTCTGTTACTTAATACCAAGCTAAGTTGAGGTCAAATATTAGTCTAATGCAGATAAAAAATACTTCATATCCTCCATATCGTAGTTCTCAAGTATTTTAAAGAAATTAGATAAAAAAAAACAATTATATGGAAAATCTGTTCATCTCTACAGTTCTATCATCTTCATCATCATCAGCCGAACGACATCCACTGCTGCTGGTGTTGTCGTTCTGTTATATGGAACAGTTATCTTTCATTTCTTCTTCAATATTTTCTGAAACTGCCTAGTATTTTATACTTGATAAATATTTCTGTACTGATGGTAGGTTCCTGGTGCCGAAGACCGTCTAAAGTAGGATTCCACCGCAGCCCCTATTGCAGCCGACAGGCAGTACTGTGCCAACATTACTGTCTTCCGGCTTGAAGGGCGTTATAGTTAGAGTAATTATTGGAGTAAAGAGACTCGACATCTTACGTCTCTGGTCACGAGCGCAATGTGGGGCAGAGTAGATCATCCTTACTAGCGCCACATTGTGATGGGCTGACGTGTCACTTACCATCACGTGAACGTCCGGCAAGTCTCGTCGGTTCCTTGAATAAAAAAAAAAACATTAAATTCTTTTCATCCTGTAACTTATGGAGATGTCTTCGCAGGCTTTCGATGCTGTGTTTTTCATATCAGCGACACGGGATGAGAACAACAAGGGTGTGTACGTGATATCCGGTTGCGAGCGCCGGCCCATGGGCATGTGCAACGGACTCTTCTACATTGGAGTAAGTACCTCACCAGTCCCATCACCTACCGAACTGACTTACAGTAAAGAAGTTTAACGCTAACTATACCATAACATTAAAATTTATATACGATGAAGCTATGAGACAGTACACCTGATGGTAACTTTTACTAGTAGCTGATAGGTGTGCTGGGTTATGGTTTGAAAGCGTCGTGGCTAGTGCAATTACTAGGGTAACAAGACTCCTCATATTGTCTCAAGGCTTCGAGCACAACGTGGACAAACGCATCACTTACCATCATTTCAACATCTTGCTCGTCTAATCATCCCCAAAACCTAATAGAGTTGTGGCGCTAAATAAGATGATATGCACTGCATCATATTGCGCTCGTCGCCTCTAGACAAGATGTTGAGTCTTGTAACCCCAGTATTTTCACTAACTACAACGCCCGTTAAACCGGATCACTGTAATGCCTCTCTAAACTGTCTCGGACAACAGAGACCTGCCACCAGTAAAACTATATCATAGATGTAGAATTAAGGCAAATCTGATACCTTTTCAGTTACCAGGGAAAGGTCTGCTGTGCAGCAGAAAGATCCCGGACACCGTGCTGTTCGGCGCTCAGATCGGAGAGTTTGCTGCGGAGGGCATTAAGATGGAGCCAGTGGAACCGATGAAGAAGTGGTCCGTCTCCTACAAGGGAACGATGTGGTACACTAGCATTCTTATTCTTTTTTTCTCAGATGGTATATTGAAACCATGTAGGTTATATCCAAATCCATGAATATGCTGTTCTGCCATCGGATGGAGAGCGTTTAACAGCTGTTTTGCGCTTCTCTAAAAAATTTATAATTTGTCAGATATGAAAATTACGAGACGAGTAAGATGTTCACGTGATAGTAAGTGATACGCCTGCTTATAACAATAGATATATACAGCACCATGACATGAATTAGGATTTTGTAAGGTTAATCGAATTATTTCAGAGATCGAATAATAAAATCGATGTGATAAATAGAGATCTAAACAATAAGGATCGATATTAAGATTTTTTTAGGTTTTGGGACACTCGCCAAGATGATGAATGCTTTGGACCAGTGATTAGCATCTACATCATACATCCAAATCAAGCGGTTGACTAACCTCTAAAGGGATAGTTAAATTAGATCTACTATCATTATTGAGTTCAGGTTGCCAATGGACCCACGAAGATGGTTCTTTAAGAAGAAGAACGAACGTACAAAAAATGTGTCCCACGCCCCCGGGTGGGCTCGAACCACCAACCTTTCGGTTAACAGCCGAACGCGCTAACCCATTGCGCCACGGAGGCGATACTTAACTCGTTCAATTTACACATCCGTTTCTTGAAGAAATTATAGTATTGATATCACCGGAAGTTTAATTTTCCGGAAGCGGAAGCAAGCATTAAATACAAACGAATAAATTTCTTACAAGCTTTTATTTTAATACAATGATATGTAAGTGTGAAAATTTTAATGAAAACTTCGTTTCTTGATACAAATAAACGATATAAAAATTACCAGGTATCAGAATGATCCGAAGAAACACGTAGATGTGGAGTTCCAGGGCGAGTGGTCAGCTACCAGCAAGCACTTCGACTACGACAGTGACCTGCACCCGCCAGCCGTCATCCGCTCCATCGCCAAAGAGAAATGGAGCAGGCAGTACTTCAAAGGGCTTAAAACGTTAGTACTTTATTACATACTAGTAAGATTATTTACTGTTGCTGAAGACTGTATAGATAGGTGCTACTGTAAAGCGTTTCTACTAACCAAGTAGTAGTGTTCCGGTTTGAAAGGCGTTTGTGCTGGTAGTAAGGACCTGTGTTATAATAACAGCTGTTAACCAGTTCGTTCTAGAAGCAAATAATCAATAGACCAACGTCTGTCGGCTGGTAATGATGATGATGATGATGATGATGATGATAACAATAGACGGATATTTCTTACAGAGCACACCAGTCTCACTACGAACAGTTCGGTGTGATGAAGTGTAAGATCAAGATCGGCGATGAAACCTTCGAGCTAACGCTACCTTCCTTCAGGGACCACAGCTTTGGTAAGCTTAACCATGGTCTCACCTGGTAGCACCTAGGGCAAGTGGTGGCTAATATCAATGGCTCCTTCATTTTACCATATCTTCCTTCAAACTGACTAGTGGAAGGTTTCTTTTGCCGGAATCCGACTTGATATCTGACAGCAGAAGTAGTGTATATATAACACTCCATCATCATCAGCCGATAGACGTCCACTGTTGGACATAGGCGGATACCCAAAGATCCTCCACATTTGTAAGGGCTTATTTGAGGGGATGTGGGCCATATCTCATCACTCTGGCCAAATGTATGTTGGTTGTCGCCAGAGCCTCGTTTGTTAATTAGCAGGGTGCACCACGAGCAGGTGAGGTTGGCTTGGGTCCTGTGAGTTGTTGTGCGGGACCCTTTACATCCCAAATCACTTTATGCCAATTCAAAAGTCATCATAGTGTAGATAATACCAGGCCAAGGAAATTTCGTTTAAATTGCGATGAGCAAAGGTTGTGTGCGCACCCTAACTAGCGTTAGGGTGCGCCTTATTGTTTTAAGCAAGCACGATATATCAAAAGATGAGAGTAGCGTTCTTGTAACACTTGTATTAAAGATATTGTTACCAGTAATTAATCTTTCAATAAATCAACTCAACTATATTGTTCTATATTGTACTATACTATTCTATACTGGACTATACTATTCTACACTATGCTATACTGATCTCTACTGTGCTATACTGTTCTGCACTGTACTATACTGTTCTATATTGTACTATACTATTCTATACTGGACTATACTATTCTACACTATGCTATACTGATCTGTACTGTGCTATACTGTTCTGCGCTGTATTATACTGTTCTATATTGTACTATACTATTCTGTACTGTGCTATACTGTTCTGCACTGTATTATACTGTTCTATATTGTACTATACTATTCTGTACTGTGCTATACTGTTCTGCGCTGTATTATACTGTTCTATATTGTACTATACTATTCTGTACTGTGCTATACTGTTCTGCGCTGTATTATACTGTTCTATATTGTACTATACTATTCTGTACTGTGCTATACTGTTCTGCGCTGTATTATACTGTTCTATATTGTACTATACTATTCTGTACTGTGCTATACTGTTCTGCACTGTACTACACTATTCTATATTGTACTATACTATTCTATACTTTTCTTTACTATTCTGCACTGTACTATAATTTTCTATATTGCCACATACTATACACATAAATAATAAATAAATATTTATTTAAGACAACCATCTATATTAGATTAGTAAGGGTTAGTATGTACTATCTGTAATTTGTGGCTATATCAGTGTTATGTCTGTATTAGGTCACAAACGGGACTGGACATTGATGCACCGTTACGCCTTTCATCATATATTCCTGGAGAACGGGTGCAGCATCAGCGTCGGGGTTATATGCCAGCCGCTCACTGCAACCACGTAAGTTGTTTTTTTTTTTATTTTGCACAAATTTATATTTGAATTCTTTGATTAACTCTTCTCTCTCCTATTCGTAAATATTGTCTGTTCTCTTGTTTATATCGTTGGTCCTTTTCTATATGGACAGAGCTAGAAATAGAACTAAAAAAAAATTACTAACTAACATCACGTTGTTATAGACAAGCGTATTAATTACCATCAGGTGAACGTTCCGTTATCGCGTCGCATAATTTAATAAAAAAATACATACACCAACCACCACTTGGTTAGCTTGGTAGATAAATAGTTTTGACTCTTTCCTTGTGGGGAAAAGGATTTTAATCCCGGCAATGGGAATGTTCAATGAGCAGTTTTTTATAAAGCGGGAAAGAAGGATCAAAGAATTAAAAAAAATTAATTTGTAAGTTATGTGCGTTTCCTAACAGTCTCCAATTTCTCCGTGTTTCAGTATGGAGGCCGGTGTGATGGCGCTACCCAACGGTGACGTGCTGCCGATAAAGTGGGTCGACTTGAAGCTGTATCAGCACGGCGAGGGGGGCACCGCGCCAAAGGACTACGCGTTCAGGTTCCAAGCCGGAGATAAAGTCTACACAGTACAGGTTAATCAGCTCAAATCCTTTCTAAGAATATTTCTGGAACAAACAATAGTGTGCAAATATGAGCTTTGATTGTTAAACCATTGGAATGGTTACCTCTGGTGGTGATAAGATAGAAGCAAAATTTCGGTAGTCCTTATTATGATCTTGGCGTATTAAGGTTTTGACTCTTTATAATGCCGATCTGATCCACCGATGTAGACTAACAAAGAAGCTCGCTGTCAATCTTTAGAATCCATGCTGTCCAAACGAAAAGTTTGTGGTCAGTCCTAGAGACTAACGCCAATTGAACGGAAAGGTTACTGTCAGTCTCGGGGCTGGTGCCAGTTGAAGCAAAAGTATTTTGTCAGTCCCAAATAATAACGCCGCTTGAACGGAAAGTTCACTGTCAGCTCCTAGGGACTGACACAGCACTTGACATGTTAATGTCTTATTTCTCAAGTTGACGGGATTATTGTAGTGCAGTGTATATATCCTAATAACACATTTGTTATGAACTCTACAGTCAGCATAACTTCAAGTCACTGAATTAAGCAAAAAAAATGTCCTGATCTATGATCCTGAGAATGTTCCATCAGCTACGATGTATAAAAAATCTATTCATCGATTTGGAGGTTATAACAATTTCTTTCTAGCTTCTAGACTTGTACTTTAGACGTAATGTTACAATGTAGGTGCTGGTCGAGTACGAATCGATACACTACGTGTCGGAGGAGTGGGAGGCGCGGATGGTGGAGCGCTTCTGCAAGTACCGTGTGGATGGGGTGCCCGGGCGCGGCGTGTCGGAGTTCCACTACCGGCACACGGACGGCAGGCCCGACAGCGCCGCCGCCGACGACCCGGAGTGGTACAGGAAAATGTGCCATAAGATTTAAACCATGCAGATTATACATAATTTATATTTACATACACGATTACTTTTACATTTACATTAATTTCATTAAATAAAAATTATAATTATAATTGTTTTATTGAAGTTATAGGATTTAACAAAGAACTGTACCATGTGCTCTCACCGAAGTATTCTAGGCGTATAAAATTTTAGTTTTTAGCAGTTCCTATAAAAAATTACAATTTTGTTATAAAAATAATGTTGCCATTTAATATAAATGAACTTTAATTAATTAGTTTTCTCTTTTATTTTATCGTCAACGACGTAAACGCCTGCTCGACAGATGATTAGTAGATGTCTTATCCTAGAAGTTTCCATGTCTAAAACTTACTTTGTAACGTATTTTTTATTTTCACCGGAAATTCGAGATGAGTGGCAAAAGACTTACCTAACTTCCTCTAGTTGTGAATTGAGCTATGAACGATTACGTTATCATTTCGGAAACACTTACTGTGTTCCAGTTTGAAGATTGCCGTGTATAATTACTGGGGCAACGAGACTCATTCGCTTGTCTCAGGCGGTGAGCGCAATGTAGTGCAGTATATATCATTCTAACTAGCGCCCCGTTGTTATAGGCAAGTCTACACTTACCATCAGGTGAACGTCCGGCTCGTCTCGTCGCTTAATTATACAAAAAAAAAACAACTAATTGTGAGCTTAACTTTCATCAGCGTCTTGTCAACATATAAGAAAGAGAAATTTTAACCATCTACCTCCATACCAGGACAGACTAGGACGTGTTGTAAAACTTGAATAACGTTGACATGTTTCATGAATTACAACATCGTCACTCTTCCTTCGTATGCCGAGCTGAATGTGATCTCCGCGCCGACCTTGCGCGCCCTGGGAGTTGGTCTTTCGCCGCCTCAATTATCCGCCTAATCGAATTGAATGACTGCGCACGGCGAATGAGATAATTGCGCACGCGCATCCCATGACGTATAACGGGTGATCCAAAATAAAAAATAATATAGCTTGCGTGTAAATACATTATCTGCGTAGTGTATTTTGTGCTTATATCCTTTACTTCAACAAATTTAAATAAATTACACACATTAAAAATTTAACAATTTCAAATAAAACGCTTATCACCTTTACTATCTACTTTATATAAATAATTAAACAGCTTCCTTAATGTTCCCACTGCTGGGAGTCGGTTTCGTCTCTCACAATGGACCAGTCAATGCCATTTATTCAATTAACATACCTCTGTTTACTTCTTTAGTGACCTCTATCTTAATCAATATATATTACGTAACTTATGATCGAGATTAAAAATTTAGGTTTCATAGCCTTAATAATAGGAAAAAAAAACTAGTAGGTAGTTCACCTGGAGTTGAGTGCAACTAATGTAATTTGTACAGCATCTTTCTTCTCTCGCTTCGAAGACATAAATTTATATAAAATCGCTGATAAATTTAGAGATATAATATTCGTGACCCATTTCAATTTAGCTACAGCCTGTATAGTGCACCGGTAGTGCTTAGGGTCCGGCGTATAGGGTGCACTAATCATGAGCATAATCTAACAGTCGACTTGACCAGGCCGGACCGGCGCAGGCGCAGCCCGCGACAGGAGTTACAGCTGAAAAAAAACTAATGTGAATGTGAGTATCAATATAAAATCCATAGTTATAAATCGTTATTTTATTGTAGATAAATATTTAAAAATAATAATAATAGGCCGTATGCCTATTTAAGTTCCCACTACTGGGAGTCTAAACTTTCTCTCACAAAGAGATAATCTAGTTCTTACGCAGCATTAACTCAGAGATCAACAACATTTAAAATTGAATAATCATCATTTTTTATGATTATTTTGATCAATTTAATAATTCCCACAAATAGAATTACTGTGATAATGTGATTTAACTACCTGTACGACGAACACAATACGACGTCACTCGTATATGATCCGACATTACTGTGGTCAGGCGTATCATTTACTACCAGGTGAACGTCATGATCGTTCATCCCTTCGTCCTATAACAAAATAATTTTTCTGTACAAAGTCGGAGCCCCATTTTCCATTGCAATTACACTATTTATAAAGAAAACAATTAAAACTCTGAGTTTTCTTTTACAGCAAAATACTTCCAAAAAACATCTGCAAAAAATATATTTTGTTAAAAACAAGCCTTTTACTGTACTGTTCAAGTATCTCATTCCTGATCTCCCCAAAAATCTAAAGTAGACCTAAAATATTGAATTAACTTTAAAATTACACAATTTAAATCTGAATTTGATGAACATATTACCCGTTTTAAATTTTTGTTTGAAGTTAGATTTTAGTTCACATATTTCCTAGTTGACATCACAGATCGTGTTTTGTAGAGCATATTACAATCAGACCTATGTCCAGCAGTGGACGTCCATCGGTTGAAATAATGATGATTTTCTAGTCAGTGTGATTCTTTGTATCTTTAGCTATCTATAAACGTAAATACCGTGAAAATAGATCCAACCTGTTCTAAATAAATCCGAAACAGACTGAGAAAGTTGGTTTTACCATTAACATGTAAAAAATTAAACATGAATAAAGTGTTATTTTGGTTTTAGAAGCAAACACTTGAATTTAACAAGAAATAATCCTACCCTTGTTAAATTTCCGCGCTTTCAAATTTCAAATCCTTGTTACATACTCGTACATATTAACCGCTGCGCCTTGGAAAGATCAAGGAACAAATAACCTCTCACGCATGTTTCCAACATCCAACAATATTTTCCATAACAGAGATAAAAATGGCTATGACGCTTTTTCAGAAGTTAAAAATATGGATTTCGACGCAATCTTAGAAGACGTGGGAGTGTTCGGCAGGTACCAGAAGTTGGTGATCTACTTGGTGCTGCTTCCGGCAGTTATCCCATGCGGCTTCCATGCGTACGCGCAGCTTTTTATGGCTGCCGATGTGAAACACTGGTGCAGGGTGCCGGAGCTAGACGAAATCAACGATTTGGAGGTCGTAAAGAATCTTAGGTGAAACATTGATCTTTTGAATTCGTAAATATTAAATTTAATCTACTTAATAAAATCGGCAGAAATCCGCAAAACAGAAATCTTAGCTTTACTTCTATAATTCATTTAAATTGATATTTTAAGAAAGAGTGAATTGAAAATATATTACTTGTACAAAAGTTTTATTTATCTACAATGAGCTAAATCTTGATACTTATTTCATATAGAGCTATTTAATATAAATTCATATTCATATCGGAATAATTAATGTTTGAACGTTCTCGCCTCTCATGTGTTGACCCTCGCAGAACTAATAGAAAGATTTACAAGATGTAAGATAAACCTAGCCTGATGGGTCCAAATAACCCCTACACCAATTAATATCCGCATCAGTGATCTCTGGAATTCGACCAAGGATATCCGTATTATTAGGCAAGCGTTTAGCTTCGACTCTAAAAAATAATATAACAGGCCTTCTTGTTTCAAAAGTAATTAAAATGAAAGTAACAAAGAAATCTCGGATCCTGTAGATGTAGACATGATCAAAATTTTCCAAAATGATTATTTTAGGGACCTTTATTCTTTCTTAAACTGTATGATACTATACCTTGTTTTGATAATTTTGGTGTTCAACATAATTTTCAGTCTACCCCTTGAATTAAAAAACGGAGTTCTACAGTATTCCGAATGCCACATGTTCGATCTGAATTATAGCTACATAGCCAGAAACTATCCCAATATTGAAGACGCTATGGACACCACAGCCGATATCATACCTTGCGCAAACGGCTGGTCCTACGACAAGGATATCTACAAGAATTCTGTTGTCTCTGAGGTAACCTTTGCTACTTTAGTAAATCTAAATACTCCTTATTTATTTTCGTACTACAAACGATAGATCTTGTCTAGAACTGTCCAAATATATTTATCAAGTGAAAACTCCACCTTCGCCTCTCGGTTGTGACTTAGAGCTGTCAGAGTTGAACTGAGTAAACATTTTAACCGACTAGTTATAAACATCTCCACTTTGCTAACAAAGATGTTTAGCTCTTCGTTTTCGATAAGAACATCAAACGAGTGGAACAACTTGCCAACTTTCGTGTTCCCGCTCGAATACGATTGCCAATAGGTTTTTACTGAGCTATATTTTGTGTTATAGATACTCCGTCACTATTTAACAAGTGGAATCATTGTCTAGCACTAACCTATATAACAAAAACCCATATATTATAATAATAAAAAGTATATGCTATAGAATAAACACAGAAAAAAAACGATCTGTAAAATCTTCTACAGAATCATGTGAGATACAAAAAAAACCTTATTAACGATTTTATAATCTTCAGTGGAACTTAGTCTGCAATAGAGATTTCTATCCGACACTCGGGTTGGTACTCCTGGCCGTTGGCGGGATCATCGGAAACTACATCTTCGGTTACCTTCAAGATACTATTGGAAGAAAGCCTTCTTTCTTTATCTACCTCCTCATCGAGTGCGTCTTTGGAGTCGCTACTGCTTTCGCACAGAATTACCCTATTTGGATTATATACAGGATCGGAGTAGGTTTTACAGTTCCGGCCATAATGGCTACGCCATATGTTTTGGGTAAGTAGCTATTGATAAAAAAAATTTATAACCCTTAACACGGTTAACCTTTTTTTTTATAAAATATTGATTAATCTGTGTGGAGATCCTCTTCGGAGGCTTGAGTCCAATATTGAGACTAGCGGCCGAAGTAATGTATGGGTAAATGCTATACAAAAGATATTGCTACACATTTTCTTAATAAATATGGAATAACAGTCCTGAGTCTCTTCTTTCTTAACATCATACTCTAAATAATGAAATAAATAAAAAAAAAAACACATTTCACATAATCGTTTTTATCAACAATTAGACTTTAACCTCACGTGATGCAAAACTGAGACAATGAAACATGCTCGCCTGTAATACTCCAGCTCTCATTCGTTGTTAGGCACAACGCAGCTAGGTGCTTGGCCGCTGCTTTAAAATATATGAGTGAGTGAGGATTTAAAATATCTCAGCAAGAACTTCATAACCTATAGCCCTGGTTTCGAAGAGGGCAACTCCGTGTTACAAAGTATGCAGTTCGACCATACAAGTACTGGCTATCAACGGTTTTATTATTTTGTCTGTTCCAGCTATAGAACTAGTGGGCCCACGCTGCCGCACGCTCTGCACCATACTGTCTAACATCGCGTACTCCATGGGCCTGATCCTGCTCGCCGGTGTCGTGTACTTGGTGCGCGACTGGCGCCACTTGGCGCTAGCCACCACTCTGCCATTCCTCTGCTTCTTCTTCTACATCTGTCCGATGCCAGAGAGCCCGCGGTGGCTGCTAGCGCGTGGACAGTTTGAGAAGGCCGAAGCTATATTGAAGAATATGGCAAGGTTTGTTTTTAAGTTTTGACCTAAAAGTGAATGTTAAGAATTTCTTAAGTATGTCTTTGTATTTGTGTGGTTTTAGCTGCTAAACGGGATAATCGATCTTGATCTAGGGTTTTTTTTAGTTTCTTAATGTTATTACTTTTAATACAATAAAATTATTTAAGTCATTCTGAAACTAACAAGCCTTTCTCATTTCTAGGAGATTGCGGAAAACGCCGAAAATATTTGGAAAGGCTTTTAAATTCTCCATTTTAATATTTTACTACCAAAATAAAAAAAATGCCTTCCAAATTTTCACAGTTTTATTGATATCATAATTTTTGGAACTAACTTGTGCTAACTTTAGATGATTCTTTTTGCAGAATAAACGGAAAATCTCTACCAGCTAACTACATGGTGCACTTACGAAGGAAATATGAATCGGATAAGCTGAAACAAGACTTGGAGAAAGAGAAGAGCCGCAAGTATGGCATACTCGATTTATTCCGAACGCCCAACTTGAGAAAGAAGACGATAATCATCACCTTCATATGGTTCACCAACACCAGTGTTTATGTAGGCCTGTCGTACTACGCCCCAGTGCTTGGTGGTGACGAGTTTCTTAACTTTTTCCTTGCCGGAATTGTTGAACTGCCAACATATCTTTTCTTATGGCCTTCGATGGAAAGACTTGGTCGGCGGTGGACCCTGTGCATGAGTATGGTTGTGGGCGGTGTGGCGTGTCTGACCACTTTTCTAGTGCAACATGGTACGTATGTTATTCTCCTTAGCTTCTAGTTAAAAAGAGATCGTTCATAAATTTAAAAGCTCTATGTATCTGTAGTATATAAACACCTGCTTTATGTATCCTTTTCGAAAATAGATATCACAAGTATAATTTTGATTTCTTATCCTCACAGAAGCTTACGTAACATTAGCGTTGTACTGCGTGGGTAAGATGGGGATTTCCTCTTCGTTCGTGGTGTTGCCGCTCATGGCGTCTGAGCTGTACCCCACGGTGGTCCGTGGGCTAGGCATGAGTCTAAGTTCAGTGTTGGGAATGCTCGGACCTATATTCATACCGCTCGTAAACTATTTGGTAAGTTTTTATTTTCCTTTGATAAAACTTCCAGGGTTAGCGTTTTTTCAAACAACTTCATCTTATTTATTACTAGTATGTAATTAATCTTAACTTGAATAGGATTGCAGTAAGGTCTGAACGTTTGGCAGGATATAATGGTAATACAGTATTACAATTAAATAATATTACTATTTCCATTATTTATAAAATTAACATCATATAACATAAAGGGTTAAAAAATTCTGTTTGAAAATTTGCTGCCTAACATCCAAACCTGAGGAAATGTTACTTAAACTGTCCATATAATATTATTATCATCTAGTACTTATTAGTACATCTCTTTTTTAATGTAAATATACTGGAGTAATAAGTGTGTCTAAAGTAATCGCTTCTTTACTTTTTCTTTTACATCTTCACTCATACCATCATATGTCACAAAACCTGCCTTTAGGTTAATTTGGTCGAAATTATTCTCCTCTCCTATCCCTCTTTCAAAAATGGTATAAAATTATAGATTAAATGATCTATCATTAATCCTCAGCTCTCAAATAGCCTACTAATACTCAGCTATCAATAATTATGTTAATTATTGATCGTTCCAGGGTTCAGATATTATGGTACTGCCGTTGATAATCATGGGAGCGCTGCTCGTAGCCGGTGGGATCGCAAGCCTGTTACTACCTGAAACTCTCAACCAACATCTACCTCAGACTCTTGAGGATGGGGAGAAAATGGGTTTGGACACCGACTTCTGCTGCAGCCCACCTGTTAGGGAAACAAAGCCTAATAGACAATCGAATGATTTATTCGATACTTGTCAAAAGTGTCCGACATTCTGCACTTGTTCGATTGTGAATATATCTTTGAGTGAGAATGTTGCCGCAATTGTAGACAAAACCAATGAAAATGTTGAGTTCATATTGGTTAAATAAAGTGAAGTCAAAAATCATCGGTACAATAATGTACGAAGATTATTATATTATATTATTAGCAATTTTATCAATCTAGTCGATCGAAGCTTGCAGTAAAACAAAATAACTTTTACCTTTACCCTAAGGAAATAATATAAAAATGAACTAGTACTGTACTATAGTAATGTATAACCTTTATTCAATTTAATTAAAATATATAGTTGAGTATAATTTACTTTACATTGTCGTTGCTTTTTTTATTTTTATACCAAACGGATACAGAATGTTTCTTAGTGTAATATCACCCACTATTATGTTTTCATACTACGCGTGGTATGCATCAAATGTAGGTGTTTAAATTATGTATTAGTTCTAAAACTGATTTTTTTTTTATACATCGGAGCGGTAAAACGGGCGGGACGTTTATCTGGTGGTAAGCGATAACACCGTGGCGCTAGATACAATGGTATTCATAGCACCCCGTTTGTGCTCATTGCCTTGGGAGAAAAGATGTTGAGTCTCGTTAGCCCTTTAATTTACACAGCTACAGCTACCATCAAACCGGAAAACAGTAATGTTTGCACACTATTGTTTGGTGGCACAAATAGACGCTGCGGTGGTAGCTACCTAGACGGTCTTTGGCAACGTAGACCTATCACCAGTTGTAACTATACTAGAAACTTTACGTTACATTATAGAATCCTTTTTTTAAAAAAATCTAAAATGGTTATTTTAAAAATGCTTCGTTTAAATGAAAAACGTTCAAAGATGTTGGATTTTATAATTTTATTTAAAATTCCCATAATTCTTGTAGTTAATATTTATATTATTTAAATATCCAATACAACATATATCATCATCGTAAATTATGTAACAATTATATACATAACATAAAAAAAAAAACATTTAACAAACAGATCTTTATATCATCTAAAAAGTTAATAATAACAATTTTTATCCTTAACAAATAAAAATAATGATTACCAAAAATAACTATTAATATACATAATAATTTACATAACAGCAAATCTTAATTCATTTATTCATTTGCATTTAATATGGTCACCAAATACTTTATCATAAATTAACATCTTTAGCCCATTTAGGGACATTATTTTAATAATAACAATAGAAAAAAGTTAAAAAACACAAATATTCATATTTTTTAATTTTATATTTTTGTACAAAATGTCGCGAAAATTTATTACAACTATATATTAACACAATGGCAACACCGACAATTAAAATTTGACAGTTAACCAGTTGGCGGGATTTTCAATGGTGATCTTGTCAATCGTGGCCTGTGATATGCCTCTGGCCCTCATTCTGGGGAGCACGTTGTTAATAATATGAGAATAACCGTGTCCACCGAAGTTGGTCTGAAAAATATAATACATCATAAGCTTTTGACCTTGTCTTCCATCATTCCTATAGAAAAATTCAAATAATGACATCATCATATCATCAGATTGCTCAAATTTCATATTTGCTATCATTCTCAAGTGACTTACGATTAGCTAAATTACTGTAAGAAAAACTATTTATTAATAATAACATCAAATTTCTCTAAGAGACTGAAGCTGAGGCTGAGGCTGACGTAGAGGTTCATCTCCTCGTTCTTTATAGGAACAGCAAGGGAGTGGAACAACTTGCCGGCACTGGTGCTGCCGTACAAATATGATGTAGGCGTCTTCAAGAAAAGAGTAATTAGGCTTACCACCACTGATCACATTACCATTCAAAATATCAGTAAAATCGTGATCAAGCGCTTACCTTGAAGATATAAAAAAAGCTCTTTCATCTCTTGTTGACTTATGGTAATAGCATCGTTATCAATAAATGGCTTGTATTATTTTACAGTACACTGAAAATTTCTCAGAGATTTTTTATGATTTAAGTATTCTCCATATTTCTTTATCATTAACCAGAAGACAATAAACATGAGCCTCCCTGTAGATTTCCTAAAGGAATAAAATCTATATCTTTCTCTTACCAGTCTGTGCTTTGTATGAATATCATGAGACATGAGTATCCTGTCTTCTTTTCCTTCGTTAATCAGCTCTTGTATCTTGTCGATGCGCTGCGCGTCCGAAGGCATGGCGACTGTGTCGTTCAATTGGTAGTACGATACTTCGGTGCCGAACAAATCGAATTGACAGTACGGACCTAGTTCAGCAAACTCGAACAACTGTTCGCTGTTGAGGAACGTTCCTGGAGTAGAAACGGTAATGGTCGTTGAAATAAAGCAGCTTTTCTATCTGGTAATATGAAAAATTCTTTTAAAACCTCTAAATTATAAAGATCAAGGGAAAGAGAAAAAATATCTATAAATTTTTATATCTTTTGTAAAAATAAATTAAAAGTCGACGAAGAAAAGATTTGTTTTAAATATTGTCTTTGACATAAATGTTAAATTTTTTTTATTCTACTAAGCAACGAAAGGGTGTGAAGGGTTACGCACAACAGCTCACGAAATCCAAGCCAACCTCACCTGCTCGTGGTGCAGCCTGCTCATCAACAAACGAGACTCTTGCACCCACCAACTCGGATTGGGCTAGCGTGGTGAGAAATAACCCAAACCCCTCATATGACGGTCTCTAGTGCCCGGCGGTGCCGGATGCCATACTAACTGCAGCGTAGGACCGATCGATGTGGAGATTTTTGAAGAAGGCCTATATCCAGCAGTGGACGTCTAACGGCTGATGTTGATAATGATGAAGCAAGGAACGAGATGTTCACCTGATGGTAATAGATTCATCTGTCGATAACAACGTTACGCTAGTTAGAATGGTGTACACAGCACATTGCGCTGGTTCTTTTGAGACCTAAGATGTCAGGTCTCGTTACCCCAGTAATTTCACTAGCTAAAGCGCCGTTTAAACTAAAACACAATAACGTGTACTACACATTACTGTTTGATGGTAGAAATAGAAGGTGCGGTGATACCTATACAGAATCCGGCAACACAGACTCCAGCAGTACAATTCCTATCGTCTTCACAGGAATTGCTTTTAATATAATTGGATAATTTTAAAATCAAAATGTATAGTATAAATCAAACAAAAAGAGATTAATATAAACAATACCATATTCCATAACGCTCTTCTTCTTCTTCCTCTTCCTTAAAATAAAAACAGTAATAGTTATACTAACTATCCAAATGTGACATGACGGCCTTGTCAACGCGTCCACCGGCCTCCGTGTAAAGGCGTATGATTTCAAAAGGGGCCTCAGGGTCACGGTGCGGATGGAAGCTGACCGCACAGTTCAACTGCGCCTGAACCTCGCCGGCTGCCTGTATCGCCTTACGCTCAAAATCTGGCAAAAGCATTGGACATTATGATGAAAAGAGATCCCAATTTGATGATTTTTGAAAATGAACTCGACATTTATCTAATACAGTAAAGCTTAATTTCATTCTTTTTTTTAGTCAACACAAGTGTTTATTTGATGGTAAGTTATACGATTGCCCATAATAACGTAGCACTAATTAAGATACACTACAGCCCATTGCGCTCGTCGCCTTGAGACATAAGACAATGGTAGTAGTTCTCTGTTGCCGAAGATCGTCGAGGCAAGTACCGCCGCAGCACCTGATTCTGCTGCCAAACAGTAGTGTGTTCCAGTTTGAAGGGCGCTGTAGCTAGTGTAATCACCGGGGTAACGAGACTCAACCTCTCCTGTCTCAGGTGACGAGCGCAATGCAGTGCAGTGCATACCATCTTAACTAGCGCCACGTTGTTACGGGCAGGTGTATCATTTACCATCAGGTGAACGTGCCGCTCGTCTCTTCGCTTAATTATATAAAAACAATGTTAAGTAACGTTACCCCAGCCATTTCACTAGCTACAACTCGCTTCAAACTGGAACACAGTAATATTTATCGGCAAAAATAAGCGCTCCAGTGGTACCTACCTAAACAGACCTTTGGAACACAGCCATAAATAACACTCTTCAGAAGTTTTATCTCTTTGATATTTGTTTTTATCATATCATCTTATCATATAGTAAACCTTTGCCTCTGTAAACAACTTAAACATTTTTACACCTCAATAACAACTGTTACCTTTTAATGGCCACACACTAGCGATTTCGCCCACGAAACCTGCTTTTACTGTAGGGTAGTCAACACAGCCTTCTGTTAGTTCTTTCAGCATGAGATTGTACAGTGCCTCTTTACTGTTTTTAATCGATATATCTGTTTGTAAGTCTGCGATGTAGAACCCCGTCCCGGCAACGATGTGCACGCCGGCAGCTGATGAAACTTTTTTAATAAAATCTATATTCCTCTCCAAACCTTCAGTAGAATTTTCTACTATGGCACCTTTAGCAGAAAATAATCATATTAGAATTATTGAGTAAACTATTGTAACGTTTTTTAATATTTTATTTCCAAGTGCGTATTTATAATTCTGAAGTAAATATTAACGGTTGTATATATTTAAAAATCTGTAAATTTTTCGTAATCGTTATTACCGTAAATTTTTTATTACTTACTTACCCCCACCAAATTTTTTAAAAGCCTTAACATCCGCTAAAACGGCACGTTCTGAGTCAGAGTCGTTGAGGAGTAAATTATATTGAGAACTGTACGGGTACTGCCTCAAGTAGCCCACATTTTCGAGAGAAAAGCCCGTATGAAAAATTTCAGCAATTTGTTTTGGAGGCTCCTTATAGAAGTGCGTGAATTTCATGTATAAGTGTTCATGAGTGAGAGTCAGACCAAGCGAATTTGGGTCCACATCTCCGTTAACTATAAAAAAATATATTATCAAATGAAAGAACAAAAAAAAGGTTTATGGTTAATTTCGATAGACATCGTAGCACAAGGACGCTGTAACTAATGTAATTACTGAGGTAATGAGACTCGACATCTTGTCTTAAAGCGACGAGCACAATGTGGTGCAGTATATGACACCTTAACTATTGCCATGTTGTTATGGACAAAAATATCACTTACCATCAGGTGAACGACCCACTCGTCTCGTCATATAGTTAAACAAAAAAATACTGATGGTCGGTCTCTAGATAAGTACACCGGAACCCCCATTTTGCCAACAACTTTTTCTTTATAGACCTATTAAACGTTTAAATAAGATAAAAAAAATGGAGGAGATAAATGCGATGATTTTATAAAACAAATTAAATTATCTAAAAAAAATCCAATGGTTCCTCAATATTTTAATGTGGCAACGTTTAAAGATCGCGATTCGGCTAAAAGAGTTGTATCCAAGTCATGTCAATAAATTAAAAAAAAAAGATTGTCACATTTATTTGTTTTATTGTTAGTCTATGCCATTGATGCTGTAATAGCAGAGTTTCTATTTTAAGCCTGTCAGTAGAAAATTAGGAATTATAGCTGATGTTAGTTAATCTTCTCTTTAATAAAATTTAATTATTAAAGAAAAGATTAACGCAACATTTAAGATTATAGAGGTGATTTTGTAAGAAAAAATTAAACCTGGAGCTTTCCTCAATCAATAGATCACTGCGTATCCTATACACCAATATTAATCAATAAATTGTAGTAACTAATAAAAGTGTTAACGAGAAAATTACCTGTCTGCACTCTCGTACTCATTTTAGTCACAAACCGAGCTTGTTTAATATTTTTATCTACAAATATTACACAAATAATATAACTTTAACCAAAGGAAGTCCTACACTGCTGAGTTCTAGAGTAAATATTAATCTATCAAATAACAACTGATAACTTACTTATCAGCTGTTACCATAGAGTAACAACATGTTCCCAATCTCTTGAAGACAAAGTTAAAGTTATTTTTAGAAATTGAATAAATATTTTAGTTATTATTAGCCATTTATAGATTCTGATACTACAGAATACAATCGTAAAGACAAAAACAGAAATAACAGAATTAGATATTTTTTTTTACATTTTAATGTAATGTAAATTCATTAATATTAATATTTCTTGATGTAAGTCGAAATCGAGAGACCTTCGTTGCCCAATAATAATAATCTATATACGTATTTAATCGGGTGTAAGGATACCCGCACGACAATTCACGGGATCTAAACCAACCTCACCTGCTCGTGGTCCACCCTGCTTATCAACAAACGAAGCTCTGGCTTCCACTTACCTGCCTTGGGTCAGCGTGGTGGAAAATAGCCTAAATACTTCCATTCGAACCCCTACCCCATCGATGTGGCTTAAGTCCAGCAGTTGAAGTCTATCAGCTGATTATGATGATGTATTCAATATATTATACAAGTCAAAAATATTTTAGACAAAATAGACGTACTCGACTTTCAAAGATCAATATCGATCATATGCCACTCTTATCCAGCGGCTTGCCACGACCCTCGTAAGATCGTGATCGATCGTCATCCACTTTTATATGTACTCTGAATAGGCAAAGTATACAAACTTGAACCTTTAAATTGATTAGTACTGTCTGTACGGTCGCCTTGGTAACGTAATATCAAGTGACTAAAGCCGAACAAGATTTATGTTGTTGTGTTTAATTGTAGGATTGTTAATTAAAATATGCCTATTTTAGTAAAAGATTTCACGTGGACGCAGAGTGCCGCGAACTTACAAATCAAAATTCCTTTAAAATCGAAGAGGAATGATATCGATATTTTCACTACAGATTCTTACATAAAAATACATTTTAATCCGTTCTTGTTTGAAATATTTTTGCTAAATGATGTCGATAATGATAGAAGTAAATGTATTCTGCAAGATGATATAATTGTAATGGACATGTTTAAAAAGGAGGATGGCCACTGGGAATGTTTGGAAAAGAGTTTAAGCAAAGAAGAGAAAAGGGAAATGAGACAAAAAATTCTCGAAAAATGTCAGGAAGAGGCCAAAGAAAGGGCGGAACAGAAATCTATAAGAAAGAGTCATATGGACAGGTTCGCGGTGCAGCAAGCGATGGAGATAGACTCTCAACAGCATTCGCTAATGGATTCAAGAAGAGATGCAGAGTGCAATAAAGCAATGGCGGAATTGGAAGTGTGGCGGGACACTGTAGAAAATACTAAAAATATTTCCGCTATTACTTATCATGATCACAAGCAGACAAGTCAATATTTGCAACAAAAAAACAAAAATAAAATAAACTCGTATGATAATCATTCAAGTGTCAAAATTATCGAATTACCGGCTTCCGACGAAGAGAAAGACGTACCAAAAAACAATAAGGAAGTAATTGGAAAACAGCAAATGAAAAAACACTCTAAAATATCCAGTAATCCAGATAAAATGCCAGTAAAATCTGAACACGTTGAAAAGAAGAAAAAGGAAGTTGCTAGTAGAGTGCTCCCTAAATTAAGAGAGACTAGAGAATTGGAAATTAAGCACACGCCAAGATCATTCCCAACACCAAGCAGAGAGTCAGCTGTGCAGGAGGAAGAAGCTTGGCTTAAGAACATAACGCAAGCTAGACGAGCTATTGGTTATCTAGTTTAATTTAATTCATATTCAATATCTACATTAGTGAATACCGACTTCATATATTAAACAAAAAGCAGGGCGTTCAACTGGTGATAACTGGAACTGCACAAAAACAGGATGCATTCATCATTTTAAATTTTATGATGCTCCGTCTTGTGAGCTCCATTTGCATACAATAGTACGCAGGAATAATTGTCACCTTAGTAGATATTAAAAGATAGGCCATGGAAGTATTATTTCAGAAAGGTTTTTGCTTTTTTTTATTTAGTTTGTCTACAATCGGTAATGGATAGCGATAGGCTAAAATAATGTCGTTCATGATTGACTTTCCAACACGAAAGTCTCTAGTTCGATTCTGAATACAAACGTGATGGAGTTTGGATGAGAGCGGACTTTTTCAAAGATTATATTTTAAATGCTATCATTTCTGTGTTCTCGCTGTCAAAATATTCTGACCGCCTTGTTCTCACTCAACTTCACGTAAATTTATCGTCGTGTTAGCTAACGGTAGGTAGAAGGGAAACTAGTAGTTTATTTGCCCACGAGGAATCTACTATATTTGATTTAATGAGTTCTAATGTCTGATTGAAATCACATAAAAAAATCAATGAACTCTATTCCCATAAATCGAAATATATCATAAATCTACCCATTACTTCTGCTAGGGTTCGTGTCCGAAGATCTCCGTCCTGAAGAACAGGATCCACAGTGGTGCAAGGAGAAGGGCGACGAGTTCTTCCGTAACGGAAACTTTTTGGGAGCGATCAGCGCTTACACGCACGGCATCACTCTGTCTGACAAATTGCCGAGTTTGTACGCCAACCGATCAGCAACGCACTTTGCTCTTGGCAACTTCAATAAATGTGTAAGTTTAAAAAAATATATATTTCTAATCTGATTCATTATAAGTGCTAATTAATTAATTTTAATGCTACAACTCCACAAAGACTGAAAATTTCACCTGGTTGTTAGTGACAATGAAGCTCTGAATAGAGAAGCTTGCTTAAAATACTCTGTCTCTCATATGGTGACAGTTTGCAGACAGCAGCGCTATTATGACAGATTTAAGATTATGGTAGCTAGCTAAACTGGTTCTAAAAAACAGTATTGTCAGGAATATTCTACACGTGATCCAGGAATGGTACCAGAGACCACCGTGTTATTGGGAAAAGATTAGCCATTCCAACTCTGAGAGTATCTGATGAAGTCGAATTTGCGAACAAAATAATAATTGCCAATACTCCAGTTATAACTTACAATGACTTAACGATGTACATTATATAGTTATGGAAGTTATTGCTTCAGTTAAACGACACCTCCACCGCTCTGGATCTGATGAAGCCGCCCTGCGAAGGAAATAGGAGGAGCCGCGCAAAGTGCATCGCCCGCCGGGCCGCCGCACTGGCCAGGCTGGGCTACTTGCACAAAGCCATCGATGAGATGAAAGCGGCTGCAAAACTATTGCCAGACGACGAAAAAATTCAAAGAGATATATACGACATGGAACGGGCGTGGGAACAGAACCCTGATTCAGACTAACTCTTCTTATTCTTTGTTATAATGTCAATAAGATTAATTTTATTGATTCTCGTGTTTACGGATGTAAACAGACATATTATGATAATTAAATAATAATGATTACTTTTTTTCTGTAATTTTTCATTAAAATATTACTAGAAAGCTTCTAATACTTAACAGGATAAAAAAAAATTGTTTAATATAAAATGAACAACCCTCTTGTTTTCTCACTGCTACACCATTTTTCACCATCCACATAACTATGGTTGCCATAAACAAATGAAAGATATTATAACCGACAAATTATAATAATACCAATCCACTATAGTACACAACTAAAACTCATTCTACTCCTCAACAATCTTCTTAGGCAGTCCAAGGTTTTTCAGCAGCGCGTGCGCAGACGGATCTCTGCCGCGGAACCTCCTAAACACTTCGCTCGGATGGCAAGCGCCGCCCGTCGCTAGGAACGTGTCCCTGTACCTGCTGCCCACCGTCAGCACATCCTCGTTGCCTTGTCTGGCCTCCTCAAATGCACTGTAGATGTCCGCCGCGATCATCTTCGACCACAGGTGACAGTAGTATGCGGCGCCCCACTCTTCAGATACGATCTTTGTGAACGAAAGCGGATGCGAGTCGTACTTGTCGAACGGTAGAGCGTGGTACTTCGGCCACAGCTCCCTCACGATGTCTCTCCAGAAAGTCTTCTTTGAATACAGTTCGATATCCAATTGGGATAAATACAACTCCTGGCATAGATTGTAACCGGACATGTGCTGCCTGACATTCTGTAAATTCTGCACGATCTCGTCGGGCAGCGGTTCCTCGGAGCGGTAGTGGCCGCTGATCGCGTGTATCGTGTGGGGGTCGTACAACCAATGGGTCATGACTTGCCCGCATACATCGGCAGCGTCCCACTCAACATTGGACAGACCGGCCACCTCCGAATATGTCGCCTTGGTCAACAAATGGCGTAACGAATGGCCGAATTTTTTGAACAACACGCTGACCTCTTTGAACGAAAGCAATGACTGTTTCCCGTCAGCGGGCGCTTGGAAATTGAAAATCAGCGCGGAGAGCGGCAGCGTTGAGGTGACGGAGCACTTGTTGCGGATAGCCACGTGCCACCCGGCGTCATCGTACACGCGGATCTTTTCATTCTGGCGGGCGTAAGGGTCGAAGTAAAAACCGGCTATCGGCTTATTACTGGAATCACCCAATATATCGTAGAATTTGACATCCTTGTGCCATGTCTGTACATCGGACCTCTCCACAATCTGAATTTTAAACAATGTGCAGCACAAATTGAATAAACTGTTCACTACCCTCGGCAGAGGGAAATATTCGCGTATTTTATCCTCATCGAAGTTATACAATGACCATTTTTGCTTCCTTTGCCAGTAAGGTATATCCCAATGCTCCAATTTCTTATTTAAACCCCTCTCATTAGCAAACTTTTGTAGAGCTTCCAGCTCAATATCTTGTACTGGGCGTGCACTTTCAAGTAAATTATCTAGAATATTATTGACCTTCTCCACAGAGCCCGCCATTTTTGTTTCCATACTCATATCAACATATGTATCAAACCCAAGAATATTAGCTTGTTCCCGACGTAATCCACGAATTCCCTCCAATACTGTACTCGTCTCCAGAGCTTTATCGGAATACCCTGAACATCGTTGTATATAGCCATTCCATGCATTCCACCTTAGAGTTCTATCTGAACAGTACTGCATAAAAGGTTCATAAATATGCGGCTGCAGTGTGACTTGCCAGGGTCCCCTGCTTGCATCATTATTGACAGACATCGCTTTCGCAAGACTTTCAGGGAATTCCTTCATGATTTCTTCATCACTGATTGTGCTTTTAAAGGCTTTGGTAGCAAAATTTACCTTATCTCTAAAAATATTCCTCTCTTTCTGTAATGAATTTAGAATACCATCTAGCCTTTCACGTTTCACTCCTTTAACATCTAGCCCATTTAATTTGCCTTCTAAAATATACTTGTCTAGCAGCCTTTGCTCTTCATCATTAAGATTTTTTAGCTTATTTTTCTCATTAACTGCTGCATGATAGATAGGTGTGTTATTGAATTTTGAGGATCTAGCTCTGTGTGCTCTTTCATGTATTTGTAGATAAGATTTTGTGGGCATCAAGGAACTGTTACCTAGATACAAGGTCTTTGCCATACCCCAAGTCAATTCAAGTTGGCTGTCGAGTTTCTCCAGCGGCTGGAATATTTCCACAAAAGCATTTTTACATTCTACAGTTGATCTCTCTACTTTTTTTACTCCACTTTCATATTCCAAACACTGTTTGCTAATTAGTGTGATACATTTTTCAATAGTAAAATCATTAAACTCAGGTAAGCCATTATCCAACAAAAGTGCATTTTTATCTCCATCTTCACCTATTTCCGGAATTCTGAAATAACAACAAATTTTAGGTTATCTTTCAAGTGTTTATGTTATTACTTATACTTTTTTGGAACAAAAGATCTTAAGAGTTTTTTTTTATAAACATGCCAAAACAATAAATAAGGTTGATAATTACTTTATTGTAATTGCCATTATCAAGTTTGTACTACTGGTTACAATGAAGATGTGAAAAATTAATATCATTGCAGATGGTAATACGAGGAAAAATTTTGAAATAAATAACTTTAACAGAATTTATCGAAACTGACTACCGGCACACAGTTTAATAGTTATATTATAAACTCATTTTATTCCTGTTTATAAAAAGGCTGTACATCCACTATTCATTTCATTGCTTTGCGTATTTAAAGAAATAATCCACTCACAGTACAACGTAGCCCGCATTGCGCTTGTTCTGATAGAAAGGTTTATTAAAATGTCGGCTTACAATATTTCTGCGTAAAATAAACGAAGCCATATCCTTTTGATAGTATAGAAATAATACAATTATTTATATCATAATCCGAGATTATTCGGTTCAAATATATTAATTTTCATATGATCATGACACTATTGACGTCTGTCACTATTGTGAGACTAAGTTTTTACTTTTTGTTATATATTGGGCACAAGGCTTACTACCATTTCAATAACTATTTATTTGTTATTACTCCGATGTTAATCTCTATATATGTATATATACATTAAAAGTTCGAAGCTACTATTAAAATTATAGGTAAAAAAATAAAGGATCAGTACAACAAAAAGTGAGAAAACATTAAATACAGATTATATTTAAAATATTCATGGTCCACTTTTCATTTCTTGAAATCAAAATACATTTCCATTTAAAAGTGGAATAACTTTGTTTAAAGCCATTACAATTGAATAAATGAAAACATCATACAATTATCGTTCATTATATAATTATAATCTTTATTAACTGAATGGACATTTTACTTTTGTTGTTATGCATTAAAAGATAATGCAGAAATATACACATATTTTTTTGTTAAAAAGGGCACTAGAAATAATTGATTTCAACACTATTAATTCATTCATTATATTTACATTATTATTTGCATTTAAATATTAACAGCAGATGATAATAACATTTCATTGGAAATAAAAAAAAGATCATCTGCAAAAGATATGGACAAACATTGATATAATTTTATTTTTAAATCTCTTCGATATTTTATATACACAATTACTTAAAATACTATGATCTATTCTTCTAGATCCAAATTTTGAAGTTCTTCATCCAAATCCTCATCAAGGAACAAGTTCTCATTAATTGGTACTGCTGTGCCAGTATCTTCCAGAGCTTCTGCTTCACTGGTATCATTTTTAAGTTGTTCTTTATCACCATTTTGCAAGCCTTTGCTAAGCTGCTCCAATCTGTCCTCTGTTGCTTTTGTCCCAGAATCATCTACCTGCAAATAACCAAGTAAGATATTGTGCAATTAACGTCAAGTATTAGTAGCCAATTGCAGACAAAAAGATATTTGAAAACTTACCTCTGAAGCCTCCATGCCAATGAGTTCAAATTGAACCTCTCGGTACTCTGTCATATCTCTTTCTTCCTCATCATATGTACCTAAATCAACTGCTTCATCACCATCCTATAAGAAATTTCACATTATTGTAAATGACATAATTATTAGATCATTTTGGAAGTAATAATGATCAATGATCTTAAATCACATGAGATGAAGATTTCATGATTGATGGCAAGTGTTATTAGTTGCACCTTTTTCTAGAGTAATGTTTTCAACAAGGATACATAGATATACTGAATACTACTGTGTTCCAATTTAAATTTCTCATAGGCTGGCATATCGCTTACCACTAAGAGAATATAATATAAACATGGCTATCCCACAAAACGTTTACACAAAACAAGGCCATTTATCCACCAAATTTACATAGTGAAGGTTGGTGGATATCATATGTATACAATGTATGTTGGTCATAGAACATTTAAGTTTGTACACAATGTTTACCTTTACCACAAGCCCAAGCAATAAACATCACTTTGTCTATAAAGGAAATTTAAAAATAATGTTACCTCATCAGCATCAGCAGCCAGCGCTGGGTCGAAGGAGAACATCTCCCTACCAGACAAGCCAACAGCTCGGCCTGCCTTGAAGTCGCTTCGGCGTTGTTCTTCAGCTTTTGCCATTGCATCCTAAAGTGAAGTAAAGTAGATACATAACATAATTTCTTCTTCAATCACAGCCGTTAAATATTTGATATTAAAGATGTATTAAATATATTTTGACATGGTATTTACTTTAAACGTCCTTAACAGATCTGGCACTAAGATTTAGTGTACAAATATTGCTTGTTTTGAATTTGAAGCACATTAACAAGTAACCTTATAAAAGTAATGAAACTTGTAGAACATACTAGGCCCATATGTGGTATTTAAAGACAAAAATAAGTGCTGCGGATTTAGCTACTAGCTATTTAGACAACAATTTGTTGATGTTTATGTTCTTTTAATAATTTTAAATACGACAAGAATAACTATTTCCAAACAAGATACTAACATATTTCTCCTTAATTTTCTTCTTCTTCCAAGCAAGGAAAGTTTCCAAAGTAATCTTCGTCTGGTTGGGGCCTAAAGCTGCTCTCTCACGTTCAATCAGGTCAACAAGTGAGATTTCACTCTTCTTCTCTTCCATCTTCTTCTTATCACGCTTAAGAACAAAGCCAGGTGGCAAAGCGTGCCTGTATATACATTTTGTACCTGATGGGCACTCCCAAAACCAACCATATTTAGATTTTTCCACTGCTTCCAAAAAGTGTTTGCAAATCTGTAATTATAATTAAAATATATCAAATTTCATAGATGTGTTAAATTAAATGTCTTTAAATGAATTGTATTAAAATATTTACTCTTATTGTATGTAGCACTGAACCCAGTATTACTTATAAAATAACATAATAACAGTTATTATATTAAACTAGCCTTGAATTCATTGGAAGTTGGGAAATTTAACAAGTTTCAAATAATTTAACAATTGTTGTGAACTTAAAAGATTCATTAATGGACTCTAACACGATACTTACAATATCTGTTGTAGGCCGCTGCTTATTACCTTCACCATGCTTTTTCTCCACCACTTCTTTAAGCTTATCCTCATCCCAATTGTCCATGTTGTCTTCATCATCACGCATGTCCACATAAAGTGACCGTTTCTCTGCCTGAAATAATACCAATATTTCGTACATCAAGTTTAACCTTCAGACAGTTTCAATAACAACATAACATAAAAAATTTGACTAATTAATTAGTTCAATTTGTGAAATAACATCTAACCTTTCTTTCAATAGTTAAGTCATGAGAGAACTTGCACTTATCACCCTTAAAACATTGACCCTGTTTGAAGAATGCACACACAACAGACTTGGGATCGGTTCCTGGAAAATAAATGGAATATATTTAATAGAGCTTATAGTTTTTATTTAATACTGGATAATAAAGAGATGCAAGACATGTTCATTTAATGCTTAGCAATACCCTATCCCCCATAACAATAAGGCACCTAAAAGTATGCTTCTTAAAATATATTAATGAGTATCTCTTATAAGGCATAATTAAAAAGTGTATACAATATAGATTTATGTATGTAGTAAAATCAATCATAACATTTTTTCTACTCGATCTAAATATTAAAATATTAAAAGTAGTTTTTCAATAAAGCTGCAAACATTAAAATGTTTGTAAAACTGTATGAAAGTTACTAATAATATTCAGTTTTATATTCTTACTAAATAATTTCATAAAAAAAAATTTATGTAAATTAACTCCTCAGATACTTTCCCTTATCCATAGACATGTTTGAAAAAAATATCTATGCATAATAAAATTAACACTACTTCGGAAGACCATAGTAAAGATAATAAGCATGAAACTATGTTAAGTAGCAACCAAAATAAATTATAAATAAATAGCAATAACAGACTACCTTTCTCAACTTTCTGTGCTTGCACAGGCTTAAACAACATTGCTAATTCTTTCTGATCTTTCATTTTCTGTTCTTTTTCCTTCTTTTTATCATCCATTGGCTTAGCCGGGTGGATGCCACCACTTTTTACTTGTTTCTCTACTTGCTGTATAAACTTCTGCTGTTTTGCTCCCTTCTTATTCTTCAGACCAAATGTCTTATCCTTTGTTTACAAAAAATAATTTTGTTAAAGTTATCTAACAAATAATGATACACAAAACAATACTTAAAATAATGAACATAAGTATGAGTGACCACTGTAAGTTAGACAACATTTAGAGTTTGTCAATATTTATAATAAAAATTAATATATTTTGTACTCATTAACACTATAAAAACAAAAAAATCAACAAATACACAATTCTCTATCACATATCGTTGCTGCTAATTAATGTGATAAATGGGAACATATCTTAAGAAATTCGCTAATTGCTTCGTTCTCTTTAGGGATCATGTTTTCCAGGGACATCAGTTAAGGCTACTGAGACATCATACTCTCAAAATACAGCAAAATTCCCTATTAAACAAAAAAAAAAAGCACTTGATACCAATATTATAAACATAGCACTTGTATACCCTATTGGACTATGAATATTAATCTATACAACAAGAAGGGGTTAATTTACTTCAATAACTTTTTCTTTCTTTTTCTGCTCCGTTTTTTTGCTGCCGGTAGCAGGTGCTTTCTTCGGCGGCATGGTTAGGCTTTTTGTCTAAACCCCTAACTAAAAATAATAATAACAAGTAGCTGTTATTACTGATAATCTTAATCACTTATTGTTTATTAAATTATAAATTCCAGTTAACATCTCTTTTTTAAGCAAATCCAACGTTAAAGAAATCGAAATTTCAATATTACAAACGTCGTGGAACGCATGAAAAAATTGACTTTGACAATATGACATCTAAAGAGTGGAACGCATCACAGATTATCTTTATAATAGTGATGTACTATACCAATATTTTATTATTAAAAGTTCAAAAGATAATAGTCCAAGGGTGAAAAAGAAATAATACAACTAGTATTTTATACAAATCAGATTATTTTCATTTATACAACATATCAGAAATATTTTTTTTTATTTAGTTTTTAATATTAATTCTTTCCGAAGATGCATTTTTATTGAATAGGGACAAAAATCTTTTCTGGCAAATATTTTAATCGTTGTTTCCATAGTCAGGTGTAGTTTCGTAGTATAGGAGAAGCAAAAACAAGATACGAGATATTGAAATAACTAATTTATTGAGTTCAAAATGTTTCTTGAATTCAATCCTGTAAGTTATAAAATTACATATCTAAATAATCTTTTAGTATATTTTAGGATCTATTAAGATTGTAATAATACTATGTGAAATTTAGTGTACAGATACTGTCAACACTTGCTGTGTGGTCAATTTCAATGCTTCAACTTGATGCTCTGCCTGGGGAAATAATAAACAGTTGTGAAAAGTAGGCCATGGCGGACGATAGTTTATATGGAAATTCGCTTTGCAGCGTCAAATAGGTAGTTATTGTGTTAATTTTTTTTAAACTAAAACAGCCATGGAGTTAATAGATATTGAAGAATGCCAACCGGAGGGAACAGCGGCTAGTCGCAAGAAAAGTTTATGGGCAAAAATTAATAATAGGACGACGTATAGCTATTTAATTAACATTGTTATTTCTATTTTGTTACTTACGTGTTTAGTATTAGTGCTATATTTCTTCAAAGAATATTTAAAAACAATTTTGTATTGGGTGAATATGCAGGACCCAAAGATAATATTTTTACTATTCATGGGACTATTTCTTATAGTGAGTTTCCCGGTTACAATCGGGTATCTAGTGTTGATAATAACAAGTGGATACTTATTCGGGATAGTGAAAGGTTTGGGTACAGTGGTAGTGAGTGCGAATTTTGGTGTGGCGGTTGCTCATTTTACTCTTAAGTTGCTGCGAGGGTATCTCCCCTTGGACCGGCTTCTTAAAAACGATACGGCGCGAGCACTGCTCAAGGTGATTTCTGGACCTCAAGCTTTTAAAATTGTCTTCTTTGCGAGGCTAACACCCATACCATTTGGACTCCAGAACACTATTTTTGCGGTAAGTGGTATTAAGTTTTTATAATTTAATTAAATTTTCCTGTTATAAATGAAGTCAGTGTAAATAAGTTATAGTTTTCCTTAGAGTACTAACATGCCTTTTAATTGTCCATTTATAATGGACAATTTGTTTTGATTTGTATGGAGATGGTCACAACCTTTAACATAAGAAAATTGATTAAAAGAAGGAATGTGTGTATATTCCTCTAAAAATATGTAAAAGAAATGTTATACAGGATATTATAAATTGTTTATGTCTAGTTTAATATTTGAATTTTAATATTTATTACTAATTCTAAAAACTTGTAATTTTGTACATGCATCTGTTTCATACAATCATCTAATGGATTATTCAAATTCATGTGTTAAATTAAATCCCTGTAAATTAATCTTCAATACCATATATTTTATTTATTTGTAGTCTCAGAGAAAGTTTGAAGAGGCACTGAATTTCATTTTACTTCACAAATGAGAGAGAGAAGCTAGGTTAGATTTAGTTTAAATATAACAAGGTGTAGTTCTCCATAGCTGTGGTACTGGGTGCTGCACAATATGGTAGAGTACTGCTGTTACCATCAGTTATAATGCCCAGAGCTTAAAATATAAAGTAGTATTTAACAATAAGACATTTAAATGTTATTAAACTTTAATATAACAATGCTACTGGTAGATCTCTGATAGGTCTCTGTTGCTGGGGAGGCCTAATCTAGGTCAGTACTTCTATTATCAAACAGTAGTGTGCAAATGTTATTACTGCAGTAACTGGACTTTACCTTATTTCTCCAAGCATCAAGCACTATATAATGATCATCCTAACTAGCGCTTCATTATTATGGAGATGTATCAATTACCATCAGGTCAATGTTTCTCTCCTCCTGTCCAAAAAAACTATACTCTAAATCTATGTATTGAAGCTAAAAGCTGGGCAATCATATAAAAGCATAACTCAAAATCGCTTCAGCTGTTAAGTCAAACTTACCAGGTCTTTTAATGTGGGTTAAAGCAGTTTAAACGCAGCCTGTTTTCGTCTTTGTGTTGTTAGGTTTATACATTTTTTTTCTTTGTCGGCATTGAGTGCATTGTATACGCTTACAAAGCGAATGCAGTTTGTTTTTAAAAAAGTTGGCGCGAACAAGGCAATTGGCCGATAAATCGTCGTGTAACTAGTGTTGTGAAAGCAAAAGGCGAAGAACCACTGTTCCGGGAAAATAGCACCACATTCCGATAATCGCCACATATTTAGACAATACTAATGTAGTTGTATGTAGTGTACTGGTGTAAAGTAGACGTCAGATGGAGTATTAAGGTCCCCGCTTGGCGAATGAGTACCAGGAGACGTAGCGTTGGGAGGCCTCCCACAAGGTGGACGACGATCTGGTGAGAATCGCGGGGGACCCACTGGATGCGAACAACGCGGGACCGATCGACGTGGACATCTTTGGGGGACGCCTATGTCCAGCAGTGGACGTCTATCGGCTGATGATGATTATGATGAATGTAGTGGTGAAGCTGGTGTTGATTTCCCAATTAAATGTACTTCGAGAAGCATAACAACTAGTATCTAAATGTGGATGTATCGGTGGTAAGCCTTTTGTCGGAGACAGTCTAGGCAGAAACCCCTGCAGTTCCTATTTCTGCCGCCAAACATTAGTTTGAAGAGCGCTGAATTAATTGAAATTACTGTTGGTAATGAGGCTTAGCATCGTATGTCTCAAGACGATGAGAACAATTTGGTGCAGTGTATATCATTCTATCCAGCGCCGCATTGTTACGGGCAGGCGTATCACTTACCGCCAGGTGAACGTTTCGCTCATGTTATTCCGTCCAATAAAGAATAACACACCAAGCCAGCTTTCGTTTATGAAAACCTACGACTTTTTGGCGAAGGTTAAAAAAGTCTAAGGTTTACTTCAAAGCCTAACTGTTATTAGGATGTTTATATAACGCCAGCATTATTAATTACAGACCACATCTACTAATTACAACGACTCTTAAGTCTAGAAAAAGGAACATTGTTAGTTTCAAGTTATTAATACAGTGTACTGTACCGTGACAAATCTTCAAATGATAATAATATACTATGTTATGTACTGGTTTCCATCTGACTGCCGCGGACTGATGATGATGAAATGTGTTTAAAAAAACGCTTTGATTTCTAAAGAGTTTGTCAGTGTGATATTTAATTATTTAAAAATGCTATTGTCACTATATGAGTTTAGAAATTGTCTGCGAGATCTTTATATCGTACTGGAGTACCGCAGGGTTCACGCGCCGGTAATGTTTTGCCTATATGCAAATACCATCATCAACTAAAAGGGTTGTGTCATGTCTTATTAACATATAGCCAGGGGTTGTACAGGAATTATTTTAATGTTTCTTGACTCTATGATGAAGTCAATTCTAATGTCTGTTTAAAATTGACTTAACGTGTAACATCAAACGTAAGACGGAAGACATAAAGGCAAACAGAGATTTTATGGGTATATTATCTTAGTGCGCTTGCGTCATGTAAACGAGATAATAACTTTCCGTCTTGGCTGATGATGCAGTTCTATATTTTATCACCTTACCGTTGTCTGTGTGTAAAATTACGGAAGAGGTTCTCGTTCCTGAAGCCATCGAAGAGCCACTCAAAGATGTTTAATCGTAGGAACATAGGTTCATTTTGTGAACGTTGGAGTCTACATTCACAGACCTGACTAATTCATTCATTCATAAATGTAAACACTCAAAATTTGTTAAAGATGCTTCTGATATTTAGAGATCGGCTAAGAGCGGATATGAGTTGACGGTGATAATCGCGGTAACTAACTGGATGCGATCGACGCGGGACCGATCGATGTGGAGATCTTTGGTGGAGGCCTATGTCTGGCGGATGATGATGGTAAGACTGGATATCACATAATTCCGTCCCCGACATGAGTTGCGGGGATGTTTAAGTCAGCTAAGCGGGCGGGGAACAGCTATTTACATGTCTCTAGCACAAGATGTTAATTATGCACATCTAGGCAGACCTGAATAAATCTTTCTTTCATTTAGATTCATGGAGATGTATACAGTTAAATATCTGGGACGTTTATTGATATTAAAAAAAAAATGGAAAAACTACATTTTACGAAGCAACTGATGATTTAATTGCAATCGCAAGCAGTCATAAACTATTATTGAAGTTATTAATAACGAGAGTTCCGTTTCCGTTATCGCAACTCGTTACGGTGATAAGCAGTATTCATCACCGTTGCTCTGATGGCGAATCCGATATTATCGTATAGAGACGAGCAAGACGTTCACTTAATTGTAAGTGATGCAGTTTGCATAACAATGTGGCGTTAGGTAGGATATGTACTGTGTCATGTTATGCTGGTCGTCTTGATACATAAGATATTACCTCATTACCCCGGTAATTTCCCTCGCTATAGTACATTTTAAACTAGAACGTAATAATGTTTGCACACTACTGTTACAGGACACCGTCTAGGTAAGTGGTGGTAACCAGGTCTTTATTGCTATAGACATATAGGTAGGTACAGCCGCTGCCAAATAGTATTGTGCAAACATTACTGTGTTCCGGTTTGAAGGACGCCGTAGCTAATGAGATGATAGGTAACAAGACTTGACGTTACATATCTTATAACGACGAGCACAGTATTGTGCTGTGTATGTCATCCCAACTAGTGCTTAGTTGTTTTGAGCAGATGCATCATTTACCATCAGCTCAATGTCTCACATTTTCACGTTGTAATTTCTATTAATACTGGTGGCAGATCTCCGTTGCCGAAGATCGTCCATATGGGTACCACCTCAGCGCTTATTCCTGCCGACAAACAGTAATGTGCAAATATTACTGTCTTCTGAATTGAAAGGAGTTTTAGATAGTGAAATTACTGGGGTAACGTGACTGAACATCCTATATCTCAAGGCGACAAGCGCAGTGTGTTACAGTGTATATCATCCTAACCAGCGCCATGTTATTATGGGCAGGCGTATTACTTACCATCACGTAACCCTCCTGCTGATATTGTCGCTTTGTTGAATAATAAAATACTATTTGCGGAATTAGGTGCTGGGATGAGATTAATTCAGACTATCTCCTAATCCTCTAGCTAGTTGAGGATTCATAGCATGAGCTCTCCATCCACTACAAGCAAATCTTCAGACGAACATCGTAAATAGAATCTTCGAAGTAGAAATTTAAAGTTGTTTATCAAGTGTAGTGTTTAATATAGCTTGTAGTGTATAGCGAGCTTAAAGCTTGCCAGCCCATGGCAGCATGCCAAGTCGGAGTGGTGCTTTCATCTCGATACACTTGAACAACGCATCTCTGAAGTACAATGAAACAAAGAGATATCGCCCACAAGTGTTGTGGTCGTAAGTTTTTATAGTATTTAAAGCGTGCCGTATTTAACGGAAGCCGCCATGTTGCCGGAAAAATATGGAAAGTTCAAAAAAAATATTATATTACAAACCGATAAGACTTGCACGATACCTGTTTCGGTGGTTATTTTTTTATTATGTTATTCACCTGATGGTAAATGATACGCCTGCCCATTACAACGTGATGTAAGTTATGATGGTATTCACAGCACCACATTGTGCTCGTCGTCTTGAGACATAAGATGTTAAGCCTCGTTACTCCAGCAATTACACTGGCTACAGCATCCTTCACACCGGAACACAGTAATGTTTGCACACTACTGTTTGGAGACAGAAATACGAGCGGCGGTGGTACCTACCTGCTTTTTTTTTTTTGTTTCGGGCGAAAATCTTCGAAAGATATCCTGCTTCTGGGGGGGAGGCAGAGTTTTGTTCTTACTCACAAACCCTCGGTCGTCCGCATCAGTGCATTCGATTGCATTCAGTCCAGGATTTCTTATAGAACTCACCGGTGCCCCCTCTACACTTTATGTTAACACGTCTCTCTGAAGGGGCCAAACCCTCCTAAGCACGATCGCTGAGCCATTCGCTGTTCCAAGCAGGTTCGCTTGTTCAGCGATAAAGGCTTCCACTCTTAAGGCCTGCGAAATTCCTAATCCTATTCTTACTTGCCCGAGACTACAGGGCTGACGGGCTGGTGCGTCCATTACAATCGCCCCGCCGAGTTCTTCTCTAGGCGGAATCAACTCTGTCTCGATTCCATTCGGCGGTCTCCTCCTGTACCATTACGGCTTCACAAAAGGAGATCAACGCTGCCCATGCACTTTTGATCTTCCTCAAAGCGGCTACTGTTACTATCAGCGAAAGATCATGTCCGATCATGATGACCAGGGTTTATCGCTCGGGCTCCCACGCAGGGCAATCAGCGAGTGCATGCCGCGCGGAATCCTGATCCCCGCCGCAGCGGTTGCGCGATGGTACCTACCTAGGCGGTCTTCGGCAATGGAGACCTACCACTCGATATGGTAAGTGATACTTCTACTTAACAATAGTTGGTGCTAATATAGAATGTTTACAAAACATTAGTACTGTAAATGCACTAACGTTGGTATCAACAGATATGAAACAGAAATTTATCCATACTTGTATATGGTGTTTAGTCAAGAAGACCAAGTTTTCTTCTAAGATGAAGAAAAATAGTATAGCAGAAGTACTAGATCAGTAAAATCGAGATATCGTATGGACAAAAACCTCATCACGACAAATATTTGATCAAAGGTTTGACATATGAGAAAAAAATAGTATAGTAGAAATACTCCTCATTATCATGAAGTGCCTTCTTCAAAGTGGAGTTTGACGATCAGATTAAGAAAACTAATCCTGACTTCGGCTATTCTTTTTAACTGCCTGCTTTCTATTTAAGCCTGGTCCACTTTATATCAACAAACGATTTCTTTTGCGGTTTACCAAGGAGCACCTTTTCCGGAAATTTTGTCCTTCAGGATCAACCTTGGGAACTCATAAAAGGATCCTCTTGGCAAGTGGTCGCGAAATGAAACCTAAGTAATGTAGTAAAAATGCTGCACAACCCTAAAGCGAAATGTTTTTCACACATCACTACAAATATTTGATCAAATGTTGGACATGGATACAAACAATAGTATGGCTGAAGTACTACATCACCACAAGGAAGCCAATTTTTTTTAAAGGTGGTAAGCTCGTTATTACTACAAACGTTTGATCAAATGTTTGACATTAGACAAAAAATAGTATGGCTGAAGTACTACATCGCCACAAGCAAGACAGTTTTGTAAAGATGGCAAACTCATTATCACGACCAAACATTTGATCAAATGTTGGACATGAATACAAAAAATATTATGGCTGAAGTACTACATCGTCACAAGCAAGGCATTTTTTTAAAGATGGTAAGCTCATTATCACGACAATCGTTTGATCAAATGTTTGACATTTACAATAAAGATTCGCCCCCATTCCTGTACTAGTATGGGACAGATCGTGGCGTCGTGTTGGCTGCTGTAACAGCGCCAGCACGGCGCCGCCCTAGATACGGAGCCAAGAACAAAGACGCCGAAATCTTATTGATTTCCCCTCTTGTATCAGCTGAAACACCTATTAATGGCAAGTACAGCTTTCTAAATAATAGTCGCAGTAATAGTAGTGCGCAGTGCCAAACATCATTGTGATCCGGTTTGAAGGACGCTGCAGATAGTGTAAATACTGGGGTAACGAGACTCAACATTTTATTTAAGAAAAATATATATTTATTAGTACAGTTGGCAATAGTTTTAGTTTGTGATATCAAGTATTCGAACCTTCGACAGTTTGCATTAGATCGCTTTTTTAAATTTTCATCATTAAGGTGTCACACAAGCACACGGCCTGCCTGATGGTAAGCAGTTACCGTAGCCTATGGACGCCTGTATACGGACCAGAGGCATCGCAGACGCGTTGCCAACCCTGGGGAGACCTCACAACTACTGAGTACTAACGTTACAATTTCAATCGGAAGATACTCAAGATTTGTCTCCATTTTCCCGCAATAACAAGTGACAAGAGATAGCCAAGAGTGCTTGCATAAAATCCTCTGCCGCAGATGTTGTCTTGCCTGATAAAACTTTGCTACCACCATACCTTGAAATCGAAACTCTTATTTAGGGTGAAGATGGGTCTACGATTTAATTACCACTTTTTAAGCACAGTAACGATAGATGATAATAATAATAGCCCATTAAAGTTACCACAGCTGGGACTGACTGTTTTCTCTCAAGGATAGAGTCAACGTCATATATCCACCACCACATGTCGCACGCTCAAGAACGCTAGCAAACAGGCCGCGGATCCAGGTCCACGAGCCTCACTATCAGAGCTTAACACCTTCAGAAAACAGAAAGTTGCCGTTATTGAAACGTGTCGGTTTCCTCACGATGTCTTTCGCTGGAAGCTCAAGCTGAGTGGGGATCGAACCCGTGATTCTCCGAGACAGCATTTATGAAGAGTAAACTGCAATATTATTCTGTCCAGGTCCAGCTCGACGTTCATATTCGCGAGCCAACTCTTAAAGCATCGTATAGAAAGTAGAACAGAGAGTCATATATAAACCATAAACTGCTTTACGATGGCTCCTGGCGCTGATGTAAATCCGTCTGTCAGTACATCGCTGAAAAAAAATTAACCACCACCATCTCCGACCAACCAGAATTGGGCCAAGGCTGTGGGGGATGTTGCAAAACCCACATATAGCCCTTACAAACATGGAGATCTTTGAGGAGGCCTATGTCCAGCAGTGGACGTCTAATTGGCTGGTGATGATGTTGAACCACGACCACCATTCCTAAACATCAGATGATAGTACGTCTCATCAGACTCTCACTCTCTGTTTTTATTCTACGTAGCGATTAGACAAGCAAAACATTGAACAGATGATAAAATGATACATCTGCCCATAACGACATGGTGCTGGTATAATATACACTGCACCACTTTGTGCTTGTCACCCTGACACAAAATGTTAGATCTAGTTACCATTGTAATTTAACTAGTAGTAGCGTCCTTGAAACCGGAACACAATAATGTTTGCACACTATTATTTATAGGTAGAAATGAAGCTGTGGTGGTAGCTAGAGTCTCCAGCAAAAAGGATCTACCACCAGTGTATTTACTTATACTACCTCAATATTTATAACAAGCTGACCGTGCCACCCCCACAACTGCCTTTGGGGATGGAATTTTGTAAAATCCATTCTTAGCTGACCGTCTACATGACAGAAGCAATATCTCTACCAAATTTTGAGTGCTTTCGTTTAATATTTTCGGAGATCACGTCATGATGAGTCAATGAAGCTCTGGATATCTGCTATATAAGAGTATGTAGATCATAAAAAAAAATTATTTTCAAGGCAATATTAAGCAGCCGGAAAAGCCAGAAAATTTATTTGAATGGTCAATTAACTCTTTAAATACTTAACATAACAATCCTCATCATCATCAGCCCATAGACGTGCACTGCTGGACATAGGCCTCCCACAAATACATACACGTAAAAATATAAGAGTGTTACTACCCTTGATTACACACGCGAGTGCCACATTTCTCATTTAATTTAAGTACACTATTACCGCCTTCCATGCTAATATGAGAGATAAGGCGTTATAAAATAAAGTAACGTCCTTGGAGTCATAGTGCATGCGATGGTTACGCATATGCAAATCAGTGTTTAAGAATTCAAGTTTCATGTCGCTCTTGCGTCAGTAGTTTTATATTTATATAGAAAAACTGTTTATTTTTTAACCAAGCGAGGAGATAGCAGAGAGAAGTTCACCTGGTGATCAGTTTTATATATGATAGATGCAGCACCATATTGTGCTCGTCGCTTTGAGGACAATATGTGAAGTCACATCACCACAGTAATTTTACTAGCGACAACCCCCATTAGACTGGAGAACAGTAATACACTCGAGAGCAATGAATCCCGGGTCACTTAAAAAACCTATATATCTCGGAAACTATAAATGCTAGCTTAATGAAATAATCGATGTTTAATAGACAATATAATATCCTTTAAATTAAAGTTATAAAATCTTTTAAATCACCTACATTATTATTATAAATTACATAAAAAAAAAAAACATTCTGATCACGCCTTAAAACAAAAACAAGAAACATGACATTTTTATACAACGGAAATATGTTATTTCTTGAATTTGGATACTTATGTATTGTCTCCTCGTGCTTCCGCTTCCATTACTGCTACTGGGTTTACGTAGTTTGGTGTGGCATGCTGTACACCAAGTTTCTCATACGATTTTGGTAAATATTCTCCTATTCCTCTGTAAGAGCAATTCTGAGCTCATGAAGCGTGATAGGGGACAAAGAGTTCTCCGACGTTACGAGGAAATTGGATCTTAACCTTCGTAGACCAGGAACAGGCAGAACTAGGTGTAACCACAGCACGAGAAGATCGATACTTGGTGAACACTATACTTAGTAATCGCTTTCTCACAGGAACAGAACTTATAAATCAGTTCCGACGCCTCAGAGGAAGTAACCTAAGCGCATGGGCTGTAAGACGACGACTTGCTGAAGCTAACTTGAAACCACTTAGACCTGCAAATGGCCCTAAACTGGAGCGTGGTGATCGTATTTCAATACTAAGATATGCCCACAACCATTTAAATTAGACTATTGAAGAATGATGAATCAAAATGTACGCTCTACAAGCACAACGGAACATACAGAGTGTATAGAAGACCAGGGGAAAGATTCAAGCAAGCGTCCATACAAGAAAAAGTGGCCTACGGTGGTGACGGTGGTGGTGGTACGGTCTGTACTTATGTGGATCGGAATTTCATCTGAGAGCCGCACTCTCAGATGAAATTCCAGTCTCTGAGGAGGGGCCTAACCTTCTTAGGCATCATTGCTTAGCCATACGCTGTCCAACGCAGGTTCGCTTGTTGAGTGATTAGGGGCCCCACCCTCAAGGCCCACGGAACTCCTAGACCAGTTGGCCGCCTTCTACGATAGGTAGGGCTTATCTTAGTCCTATTCTTACTAGCCCGAAACTACAGGGTTGAACATTGCCCCACCACCAGTTTCTGTTGTTTGAAACCATCTATATAGATCTAGATCACATCAAGGCCTATTTCTAAGTAACCCTAATAATCTTTCCACTGCAGGAATTAATGGCATTCTCCCACAGTGAAGAATGAAAGGTTTATTTCTATCATACTTCCCAAGATTGGATTAGTCGATGTGTCATATCCACGGAAGCTGTTGTCCTTAGAACAAGTCAATATCCTCACGATGTCTTCCTTCATCAAAAGCTGGAGCGCAGTGAGGATCGAACTCCGCGTCTCTTTGAGTTTTCATTTCTTACAAATTGAGCCATCACGACTTCATTTGTTATTTGGTAATCGCATGAGCTGCTACACAATAAACATTTAAATAATTAACTCGCTGTTTAAAAGTTCAAGGGCGCAGTTAGCGAAAACGGAATTATGTAAACTGCCCCCGGCCAGCCCCTAAAATTGACCATAAATAATTTGACGCCATAGCCGTTTTGGCAAAGACGAATTATATTTTTTATTGTCTATGGCACTGGCTACATGTAATCCCGCCTTAATGTAATCATTTGAATTTAGAACAGATTTCGTTTTTTGCCAACAAGGACGCTTCGACCTTCTTAATGGGAACAACGAGGAATTGGAAGAGTGCCGGCATCAGCGTTTCCGTCTAGCCATAACTTAGGAATCTTTAAAAGAAGATTGAATATGCTACTTCTTGACTTACGCTCCACCATGGTCTACATCGCCGTTTACCATTAGGTTGGAATGTAGCCAAGCCCTGTTCTATATTTACACTGCCCTGTAGTCTCGGGCTATTAAGAATGGGACTAAAGTAAGCCCTTCCTGGCGCAGAAGGCAACTAAAAGAGCCTTCGGGTTCGTGAGCTTTGAGGGGCTCGCTTAGTAGGCAACGTGGGCAGTCACTGCCTATTAAGCAACCCCGGGATGAACGACTATTATCCAGTGGCCCCGTGCTTGTAACAAAGCGAGGAAACTGGAGAGGGTTATGATACTCTTCATAACATGCTTAGACGCAGTGCATGGAGACACCAGTGTGTTCCGTAGGAGATCCCGAGGCCTGTTACCAAGTATTAAAGATGACCGCCGAGAGACTGTGGGTAAAAATTTCTATATAACTATGTTTTCCACTTCAGAAGCAGAGTAACTGAAGATTATCCCCTCGAAAATAAAATTTTATTTATAAAAATGTAAAAATCTTATTTTATATGTGTATGTATTTTTTTTATTATATTGTTAGTCTATGGCAGCACAACTATGAGATTTTTAAGATTTTATTATTAATTAGTTAATATTTTTGTGATTTCCTTTCAGTTTCTAAGAGTAGAACATCGTTTATATAAAGAGGTTAAGTTGTTGTTGTGTAAGGGATGTAAGAGGTCCCGCACAACAACTCACGGGATCCAAGCCAACTTCACTTGCTCATAATGCACCCTGCTAATCAACAAACGGGGCTCTGGCTCCCACTAACCCACATTGGCCTACGTGGTGGGAAATGGCACAAATCTCCCTATATATGGACCTACAAACGACCGATCCTATTACCTGGCGGTGCCGGATGCCATGCTGACTGCAGCACAGAACCGGTGATGTGATTTATAGAGAAGACTTATGTCCAGCAGTGGACGTCTATCGGTTGATGATGATGAAGTTTTTGTTGTTGTATTATTATATCGGTCCAGCTCTGGCCATGTTTACCAGTGCACCGGTGCCACGCAAACAATATTTTTAACTTCATTAATACCACATGGCAGAGTCGTTAGTTTATTTATAAGCAGTAAACTAATCCACTTTATTATTGCACACAGTGTTCAGGACAGTTTGATAGTCGGACAGTGTGTGCGGTTTTTAATTTTAAATAACATTAAAAAGTTTACTTTTATATTAATTATTTTATGTTTCTCTTCTTCCTTCTGCACTTTTCCCAGCTATATGGGGTCGGCGCAGTACTTCTCTTCCACATCTTTCTATCAGCCGCCATATCTGTATTCGCTCTCTTCTTCTTACGCATCTCATCTTTCACAAAATCCATCCACTCTTTCTTCGGTCTCTGTCTACCCTTATAACCATCCAATAAAAATCTAATTATTTTATGTTTGTATATGTATATAAAGTTTGACCCCATTGGTCGTCTACCCATCTAGCAAGTGCTCTGCCTTTTGTCCCTTGAGTGTAGCCATCCATGTTATTATTTCGGTGGCTGTAGTTCTTCTACGGATGTTCTTATTTCTGATTCGATCACGCAGTCAGGTTTGTCGCAAGTGGTACATACGCGAGGGTCACCTGTTACCGTCATAATTTTTTAATCCTTCCTCTTTATATCCAACATTCTTGAATGATAACGATAAGAAGAGATAATGTCTGCACAAAATATTATCGACGCGTCGCTCCCATATCTCATCATCATCAGCCGATATACGTCCACTGCTGGATATAGGCCGCGCCCAAAGATTCCCATACAATCGGGTAAGGATTCATATCGGGGGATTTGGGCCGTTACCTGGCCCAATTCGGGTTAGTGGGAGCCAGAGCGTCGGCCGTTGATTAACAGGCTGCACCACTAGCAGGTGACGTTGGCTTGGATCCCGAGAGTTGTTGTGCGGAAATCCTTACACCCCATATCATCTATCATATTTTACTTAGTAAAATATATTAATACCGTAAAAACAGAAATGCCTTTATATTATTATACTTTTGAACTAAAATTAATATTCAAACAGTAATTACATTAGTACGTAGTAATTAAAAAAATTACAGTCATTTAAATAATGACTTGACTGACACCAATGCATATGGCGATTATAAAATGAATTAGTATTGTTGTACATACATTATATGTGTGTGTGTGTATATATATATATATATATATATATACATACTAACGGTTGCCTTAGCATATACACGCTATGATTTTTTTATGTAATTAATCGTCCAGACGAGCGGGACGTTCACCTGATAGTGAGTGATACTCCCGCCTATAACAAACTGGCGCTAATGAAGATATACACTGCACCACACTGCGCTCGTCGCCCGAGATATAATATTATTGAGTCTCTTTACCTCAGTAATTACACTAGCTACACCGCCCTTCAAACCGGAACATGGTAATGATTGCACAGTACTGTTTAGCGGTTGAAATAGGCGTTGCGGTTATACTTACCTGGACGATATCCGGCAACAGAGACCTACCAATTTTAGTATTTTTTCTTTTATATTTCTTTACTGTTTACATACATTGTTCTCAATGGAAAATACAACCAAGGCATATGTTTTACTGGTGGTAGGTCTCTGTTGCTGGAGAGCATCTTGGTAGGTTCGTAGCTCCTGTCTCTGCAGCCAAACAGTAGTGAGCGACATTACTACAATAAAGAGATTTAACATTTGTAACTCAATGCTATGAGCACAATTTGATGCTGTGCATCCTGACTAGCGTCATAGGCAAAGGTGCGTCTTATCATCAGGCGATCAATCAATCAAAGATTATGTTTAGCAAAGAATAATTTTTGCTGATGAAGATTCTTAATCCATAAGATGATATTAGCTTTAACGATTTAATAACTGCAATCAATGTACTGTAATAGTCAATACCGTTGCCTTTATTATCGCACCGGGACTTCCCCTCCGCTACATATGAGCCCTCTATTCAATCGCAATAGGTAAGCGTATATATCCGTCTCTTTTTCACACAAACACCGCAGAATCGATTTGAATAAGTTATCATATTTAATAAAACTTACTATTAAATCATTAAATTTTAGTATATGCATAGAAGATTTTTTTTGGAGGGCTTTTATTATGTCTGCCCCAATGGCTAAACACAACACAAAAAAAAACAGGGTGCTAATATTGTGGTTACAACATATCGAAAATATCTCGTCCCTACGCAGGAGATAGCCAGAGATCCATTGACTCATCACGCGACCTCTAAAACTTAAACATAAACACTCAAAATTCAGTAGAGATATTGTATATGCCATTTACAGGTCTACTAAGAATAGGATTTTAATAAATTCTTTCCCCAAAAGAAGTAGCGGGGGTGTAATGGCCAGCAAAGCTGATTGGAAACAGACATTTTGATGTAATACATGGATACAAAAGAATACTATGATTTTCGCTGAAATCCGAATGATGATTGACTTGTACCGATCTTTGCACAATAACTCACAGGACCCCAGGCCAACCTCACCTGCTTGTGGTGCACCTGAGCACGACAAACGTGGCTCTGGTTTCCACCAACCCGCACTGGGCTAGCGTGGTGGGAAATAAACCAAATCCTTACATATGAACTCCTACAAACTTACGGATCTTTGGGGGAGGCCTATTTCCAACAGTGAATGTCTATAGCTGATGATGATGGTATATATATTATTAGGATATAGTTTTTTTTTTTATTTTATTTTTTTTTTTGTTTAACGTGGGGGAAATGCCTACGCATACTCGTCCTCGCAGGGGCAAGGACGAGTTATGTCGGAGTTGCACCGACTAAAACCCCCACGATGTTCCTCCTCATCGCCATAATGGCAGGGTCACGGGAACGCGGGTACGCACACAACCGCGACCATATTAGGATATAGTTGCTGTTTTTTTTTTTTTTGCGATGATACCACTGTGACGTTCACCTGATGATGCGCACGCGATACGCGACGCTGCAGCAAGTTGTGCTCGTCACCTTGAGAACATGTTAATCATACGTACGTCTCCTCTCGTCTCGTCGCTTTATCTAATAAATAAAATACAATACAACTGGTATGTATTATATGGAATTTTTTATACCAACGTTACTTATAATACTTAACTGACTGAATTCAAGCAGCGCAAGACCGTGCTGTTAGGTTCGTATTACAGGAGACCTATGTACCTATGTCCAACAGTTGACGTCCATCCATTGAAATGATGATGATGAAGACATTATATAATTTTGAAGGCTCGTTTAGTCTGTATGTTAAAACGATCTTAACCTTGATAATAAGGATTGTTAAAGAATGAAGAACTCCTTAACTGCAAACGTCTCGATCTTTTTCTTTATACAGTGCCTCTCCAACTAGTGAAGGTTGACGATTAGCTGGGTACAGTCCTCTCTGTCTCTGGTTCGGCGGAACAATTCGGACGCCCCAGATATGCCAGTCCATTCCCTGATATTCCTCAAACTAAATAAATAAACTCGATCTGACTAACACTAACTGTACGTTAATACTACAGCTTTATTATTCATGCATGCATGGTTTGTTTGATCTGCTTTATGATCATTGAGTGACGTCACTACGTGGGTGTTGTTTTTTTTTATACCACGAAGCGACGAGACGAGCGAAACATTCAACTGATGATAAGTGATACGCCCGACCGTAACATTGTAGCGCTACTTAAGATGATATATATTGTATATCACAATGTGCTCGTGGTCTTGAGACATAAGATGTCGAGTCTCGTTACCCCAGTAATTACATTAGCTACAGCGCTCTTCAAACCGGATCATGGTAATGTTTGCACATTACTGTTTTGCGGCAGAAAAAGCGCTGCGGTGGTACCCATGATAATTGTATTATATATATATATATATCTATATATTCCAGAGATTTCTACCTATGCAGAGACTCATCACATCTCTGGAACTATAAGGTCCGGAGACTTGAAATTTGAGGGGAATATTCCTTTTGCCGAGTATAGGTCGAGGGGTGTTGACGAAAATGGACCCAGGCAGCAACGGAAATATCTGAGACAAATTTCAAAGTTATATTTACATTTACTTATGGTACTTATTTATGTGCTTTTTACGTATTTTTTATAAATAAAATTTTATTTTAAGATTTAATAAAAATGTAAGTATGACGCCTTATTGTTTACTGTCACGACTATCAAAGAACCTTATTTAAGAGTTAGCCTTTAAGTGATGATTATTAATTTAATTTAATAAAACGATAATTATTACATTAAAATTTGTGTAAAAATGAGTAAGATATAAACTCATCGATTTTTTTTTCAAGAAAATCGGGAACTTTTTGAAAAATATTTAAAAATGAATAACTTCAAAGGTATTGTTTCTGTATGGTGTATTCCGTACATAGATAGACAGGATAGGAGCTATACGTTAGCACATACACATCTTTTATATCTATTACCTTTCACACTGTATATTATATCATATTACTATGTCTGTAGTTATACAATTTTGTTTGCTGTTGTCACCAGGTAAGCGACGTGGGTGGATGCGGGTACCATCTGGCGACCCTGCTGGGCCTCTTACCGGCGCAGGTCATCAACGTGTACCTGGGCTCAACCCTCCGCTCTATACACGATGTACTTCACGAGTCGCACCTCACTGGTTATGTGGTGTTCGCTTTTCAGGTATATATAACACTTTTTAGTTTATAATATAATGTTATTTTTAATATATAGATATATATATATATATATATATTATTTCAAATAAAACCGCTCCTGTTATTCCTACTACTGGGACTCTAGGCTTTCTTTCATAATCAGAAGATCAAGGTCATGGATGCTGATCTAATGGAGGTCTGCAATATAAAAGGTTTATAATAAAGATATAATAATTTTGTACATATAACGTAGTATATATGTATATAGTTTATTTTCATCGGTTTAAAAGGCACGGTAATTAATTGAATTACCGTGGGACTAATAAGCCGTGTCGTCTCGTATCTCAAGGCTGCGACCTTTATTTCTGGTTCATTTAAAATTCATACTTAAACTTAGTTTTTACTATGTCAGTATGAATTTTTTATTCTTTTTATTGTTTATGAAATACAACTTAAAAGTTAACTTGAACTAAAATTGAGATGCGGTTTTCCTTCATCTTTGTCACCTGTCATCTCAGTTATTAAAGTTCTTCACGCATATCAGTTAGTCTCATTTTTTAACGAAGCTATTACACGAATAAGAAGGTTCACCTGATAGTAAGTGATACGCCTGTCTATATAGGCGGTTGTTACGTTCATACACACTACGCCACATTATGCTGGTCTTATTGAGACTATCATTATCAGTCGATAGAAGTCCACTGCTGGACTTAAGCTTCTTCTTAAGAACTCCGCACCGATCGGGTGTTAATTTCTGTTACCTCAGTAATTTCGCTTGCTATACTCGTCCTTCAAACCTCAATATAGTAATGTTTACACACTACTGGTTTTCAGGAGAAATAAGAGCTATGATCGTACCTAGACAGGTAGGTTTTTGTTGGCAGGAGCTGTCTAGATAGATAGCCTTTGCCAGCAAAAACCTAGACCAGTCAATGCGAATTACTATATTACTACAAATTATCAGTAATTGACTTAAATTAACCGTCAGTTAGAATGACTGGTTCGACTCGGCCGCTGTGATGATCACACTCGCAGTCAATTACTCTTTCATAGGAGGCTGTGATCATAAGTATTTTATTATGAAGGTATCAATTGTCTCCTAATCATAAATTACTCTTATTGGTGTTGGTTGAATATGGATTATTTACCCCCGGGAGTGCGCGGAGATCTATTGGGGGTACTAGAAAATTTTTTTGGTAACGGAGGAGATACTGAGAAGTTAAAACAGTCACGTTAAATAATGTAAATTATGTAAGAGGTGCAAGTGGTTCCGTCCAAAGTCTTACGGAGCTCAAGTCAACCTCACCAGCACCTCATCCTGCTGAATAAAAAACGCGGCTCTGACCACTTACCATCTCGTACTGGGCCAGTGTGGTGGGCTAAGGCCCAATTTCCCTTAATGAACTTAAACAAGGAGAACTTTGTCGGAGGCCCACATCCAACAGTGGACGTCGATGATGATGATGATGATGATAATGTGTACAATGTGTAGTTTAAAATTAACCTTATAACTAATGAGTTACTAAGGTGCTAGAGAATACAGAGATCAAGGATAAAATTGACAATAGAGCTTAAGAGAAACGAGACATGTTTAGGAGTAGATGTGGAGTTATCAGGGGAGAAGGTGCTCGTAAATGAAAAGTATTATTTATAGGAAAGGGAACGAGAAAATATAAGAGGAAGGTTCGATCGATGTGGAGATCTTTGGGGGAGGCCTATGTCCAGCATTAGACATCTGTCCGCTGATAATGATAATGATGAACGAGAACAGGTCGGGAAGCCGCGGACTAATAGAAACTATATAACATACCATACAGGGCCTGGTGGTAAGTGGTACTGCAGCTTACACCATAATACCCAAAAAATGAGACAAACTTTTTTTTTCTTTAACGAAGTGACGAGACTAGCGGGACGTACACCTCATGGTAGGTGATACACCTGCCTTGTTAGCATAGTATATACAGCATCACATCATGCTCGTCGCCTTTAGACTTCTTCTCTTTCGTGTACTTTCTGAAATGCGTTTAATGATGCGTCAACCAGCTGCCTCCACACCGCTGTGTTCACGGCATGTCTCAGGGCATTCGGAATGTTGGCGCCTATAATTGCCTGTGTCCGGTGAGACCATCAGGCAGGCGATCGACCTCGTGATCAGCTGCTCTCGATCTTTCCTACTACAACCAGTTTATCCGGATTATCTGATTGTCTCCAGGCAATATGGCCAAAGTAACTTGGGACTAGTTGTTTGCAAATGGTGGAGAATCTGGTGGTGATATTGAGTTGGTCGAGAATGGATTTGTTGGTTTTCTTTGCTGTCCATGGTATGATCAGTATTCTCTTCCAACACCACATCTTTAGTCATAAGAACGTAAATGTCGTTACGCCGACAATGACACTAACAGCATCATTCAAACCTGAACTCAGCGCCGCATGAAGCCTTGGATGTCCATTAAAAGAGCTCAATTAAGTTAGCATTAAGTTAACTCATACACAGCGATAATTAAGTTAAAGTCTCATTAGGTTACGTGGACTTGTCTCATGATACACAGACAACTTGGTGTTCATTGGTTACATAAGTCGTGGTAACTCGATTTGACTGCCTCGAGATGGTTATGATCATCATCAATCATAAAATTGTCTAACTGCATTAAAACCGGATTAGACGGACAACAATAAACTAACTAATCTTTGTTTAATATGATAATGTTCAAATTGAATACATAATAATAAGTGTTACCTAATATTAAGTGATACGCCGGCCTTTAAAAACGTGGCGCTGGTTAGGATGATATACACAACACTGCATTATGTTCATCGCCACGAGACACAGGTTAAGTATTGATACTCCAGTAATTTCACTAGCAACAGCGCCCTTCAAACCGGAACATAGTACAGTTTGGTAGCTGTAATAGGAGACACGCTAGTATCTACTTGGACGGATTCTGGCAACGAAGACTTACCACGAAAGATATATATCCCGCAACAGAGATCTACAAACGTCTTCACTAGTAGTAGAGCTCTGTTGCCGGAGACTGTTCCGTTCCGGTTTGAAGGGCGATGTAGCGAATGGAATAACTTTTTTTAAATATTCCACATACGTGAAACCATACCATGTACCCGCGCCACGTAATCAAGTCAAAGAAGTGGGTACGGCAAATTGTGTTACTCGCCGGAGACATCTGACGCAATTAACTTATCCGGTACGGCCTCTGACCTCGTGGTGAGGTTTAACATACACGGCAATTGTTTCTCATCAGTAAATAAGGGTCGTGGACTTGTTGGTCTTCAGTTATGAGTAAAAACACTCCCCGTTGCCGGAGATAATATAGGTTACCACCGCAGCTCCGATTTCATACTAGTATTCAAATTTTACTGTGTTCCGGTTTGAAGGGCGTTGTAGCAGTGAAATAACCGGGAGTCAACGATTTGTGTCATGAGGACGAGCACAATGCGATGCAGTATATATCATCTTATGTCGCGTCGACCATTAAAAAAACTAGTACTAAAAGGTCTCCGATGATCTGGTGAAGATCGCGGCAACCTGATAGATGAGGGCCGCGCGTGGATAGATGTAGAGATCTTTGGAAGGAGCCTATACCTATAATCTAATGATGATAAGATATTTGATTACCAAAGGCGGGCCGACGATCTGGCGAGCAGCGCGAAACCAATCGATGTGGAGATCTTTGGGGGAGGCCTATGTCCAGCAGTGGACGTCTATCGGCTGATGATGATATCTAAACTTAAATTAATTTTGTTATAAGAGCCTACTAAAAAAGATAACACTGTAAGCACTAAAGATCAGACGAGGTTGTAGTCCTCGTATTAAATACAGTCTCCACGTCTATAAAGATTAGATAAGAAGGTCAGACCTCGTACCATAATGGTGATGAACATATAAATTGTAACATAAATATGGTCAAGTGCTGGTCGAGAACGGGAACAGAAGACCAGTATTCCAAACCTAATGTAACTTAACCATGGTCCAACCACTACACAGGAAAATTGTGGTAAAATTAAATGTGAACCTGAAGATGGTCAAGCGTGGTCGCCAAGAATACTATGTTTTGATCTCATAGTATATTGCCAACCGGCTGTGCTTTATGTCTTCAGATTTAGATCATGTTGAGATGGGTTCGGATACGATCTTGGTACTTAGATATTAAAGGCGACTGTTTGCTGCTGCGGCAAGACGAACCAGACACCTGATGGTAAATAATACGCCAGCAACAACTCAGTAATCTGTTACGACAATATAAACAGCACCGCAACGTGCTCATCTTGAGACATAAGATACAACGCCCTTCAAACCAGAGGTATGTAATGCTAGTACAGTGCGATTTAGAGGAAGTCGTTCTGTACCTCTGTGAGATTACTGTCGTGTAGTATTGAGACATCATCACTGTTGACAACGCGACAGGTGACGTCACGGCGGGTACAGTGGCGCGCCTGGCGTGGCTGCGTGTCAGTCGAGTTGACATCAATTCCGTTTCATTGGCTCGCTTCATGCACAAGGGCACTTGAATGCTGTAATGAATACATCTTAACCTTATTACATGCTATCCGCTGTATTCATCTCGTCAGCCGATAGACGTCCGCTGCTGGACATAGGCTCCCCCCGAAGACCTCGACATCAATCTGTCAAGCGTTGTTCGCATCCAGTGGGTTCGGTTCCGTGGTTCAAAATATATTTACATATATGATGAAAATGTGTTTTCTTTGTTCACCAATCACGCGAAAACTAGTGAATGATCGACACGGGAACATGATCATTCGAAGTGGTATGATTCGTAGATGGTTAAAGGGTATTTATTTTTTAAATTTCATATACCCTTATTCGTGGCGTAGCTCGCTGGCTTAATGGTTAGAGCGTGCGGCGTTGATTTTGAAGGTCGCAGTTTCGAATCTTGACATGTACTGATGACTTTAATATTTATATACATTTGTGACTTTTAGTAACAACAGCGAAATACAAACGGTTAAGGGAAACATCGCAAAGAAACCTGCACATGATTTGGAATTTACTCTAAGGTGTGTGTGAAGTGACCAATCCGCATTGGGCCCGCGTGGTGACTATGGCACATTGCCCTGATATTGTAGGTAGGCCTGTGCCCCAACTGTGGGGACGTAAATCGGCCGTTATGAATGGATAGACCCTTCATCAATGTTTTTCTAATTAACTTTCATACACATTCGCGTTTCATATTATTTATGCGGTTGCTATAGTAACGGTTGATACAGAATCATTCGCGTTTGCGGTCGCCCTCAGGGTATATTTCTGTTTCTCAAGGATATCAAAGCGGGCTGGGCACAGCTAGTATATATATGTATGTATATTTAGTTGGTTGGTGAACCAATTGTTGTATGACATTTCCTCATACCATATTTTATTTCGGGATGAGGAACAATAAAAGAGGAATAGGCATAACCAGTTCATCGGAGACCGGGCCTTTTTTGTATATCGTTGCTACAGGAAAGAACTAAAGCTGCCGTTACACTACAGCGTAACGAGTTTCTAATATATTCCAGTTCGCACGGTCTAGTTAGCATGGTGCTGATTATCGATGATGATTCAGGTGATTGACTGTGCTCGAAGACGGAATACAGCAATTCTATTCAGTTCAGTATTCACTTTTATCATAAAATCTGTATCATTTATGTGGTAATCAAATCCGGTACTCTGTAACAAGTCAGTCTCTTGAGCCGTTGCGTCATCTTCTTAAAGTGCCTCTCCAACTAGTGAAGGTTGGCGATCAGCGAGGTACAGTCCTTCCTATCTCTGGTTCGGCGGAACAATACGAACGCTCTAGATATGCCAGTCCATTCCCTGATATTTCTCAACTATGACTTTTTCTTTCTCATGCTACGCCATGGAGACAGTTTTATACGTCTCTTTGTTTCTCTGCTTTCTGCTCCTCAACTCTTCAAAATACTTGGTATCAAATTGCCTAGATTACTACTGTATACTATTTATATCTAATTTTACAACAAATTCCACTACGTCACAACTTTAATGTATCTTTAATAGTTCATTACGTTTTGAAAATCTCTTCAGCATTTAGGTTAACTAGTTTTTATCGACAAATATCTATAGTCTTGTTTAAAAAAAGAATGGCTTTCATAACTTGCTACTGGTGGTAGGTCTTTCCTGTTGAAGACCACATCTAGGTAGGCACCACCGCAGCGTCTATTTCTGCCGCCACACCGTAGTGTTACAAACATTATGTCTACGATATAGAAATGTCGGATTATTCGTTTTTCTAACTTTTTTTTTAAGTCAAATAAGTAACGACAATTAGTAATATAGTTATGGTAATAAATTAATTTTCTTAATTAATAATATTAAAAAATGCTCTACTTCTAAACAATGCCCCGATTTACTTCTAAAGCCGACGAAGAGGACAATGTTTCTTTTCATCAATTTCCAAGGAAGGAAGAACTCACGAAGCTTTGGAATGAAATACTAAAAAGGGGAAAACCCTTTACAAAATATTCTAAAGTATATAGTTTACATTTCAAGTCGGAGCATTATACTACAACAGGATTACGTAGAAACAAAGGCCAGTGGACAACTCTACGTATAGATGGTGTCAAAATCTCCCTTCTGATTCTCCAATATATTGCCACAAAACTAGATACAAAGATTTTAGGTTAATTAATCTTCCGTCTCGCATCATGGATGTTCAGATGCAAAAAATGGCTCAAACATTCTACACACAGACAATGTTGGCAATACATGGCTCTTGTGGAGACTTGAGCATTAACAACCTTTACAAGGACCAAACAATTAGAAGTCTGAAAGTTGCTCCAGTGACAGAGAAATTGAGGAACAAGAGGTTAGCGCGGTGCGGGCATGTTGTGCGGAGGGATGAAGGATATATAACAAAGAAAGTAATGAGAATGAACGTGGATGGTTATAAGAGTAGAAGAAGACCGAAGAAAGTGTTGATGGATTGTATGAAAGATGACATGTGTAAGAAGAGTGTGAATACAGATGTGACGGCTGATAGAGGGATATGGAAGAGGAGTACTTACTGTGCCGACCCCACATAGCAGAGTAAAGGGCAGGAGGAAGGATAATGACCAAACAATCTCTCCGAACAGGTATGATTCAACATCTGGTTCAAGTAACAATTAAGATCATTTTAATGAAACCATGTCACAAATTGAGCAATACTTGCACAAAAATAACACCAATACTGAATTAAATGATGATGGGATGAAGGACGGGATATTGATTTAAAACACACACATATACATGTATGTGTTATGGGCAGGCGTATCATTACAGATCAGGTCAACGTCTCGCCGCTCTCATCACTTATGTATATAAAAAAAACCTCATCCATTTCCATCATGAAACAACTTTTCAGGATAACAGAAATTATATGAAAAGTTTATCGTTTGGATAGTTTCAAAGCACGTTAGTTTTACTGCGTACTGATACATAATAAGTGTTTTACAATTAAAACCTATTACACACTAACGTTGTCCTTTCAAATTCAAGGTGAACGGCACACTCTTTTATCGGTGATCGGCATTTTATTCATAAGTCAACTAGCTGGCCCAGCCCTGCTCTGCTGGCCTTAACACCCCCGCGACATAATTTGGGGAAGGAATTTTCTAAAATCTGTTCTTAACTGACGTGTACCAGGTTAAACAAATATTCCTACCAAATTTCAATTCTTCAGGGCTTATCGTTTCGGAGATATCACGATGAGTCTTTCTTCTTCTTCTTCTACTTTGTCGTAACCTCATGACTGAGGGACGTGACTATGGTGCGTTTCCCTGGCCACCATTTTTTTCCAGACATTTCTGTCTGATGATTGTAGGGTAGCTCCCGTAGCGTCCTGAGTTGTGCGTGTCCATCTTGTAGGAGACCTCTCGCTCTCTTTCCTTCCACACAACCAGTAATAATCAGCCTTTCCAGACTATCTGGGTCTCGCCTGACCGTGTGTCCCAAGAACTTGTGGACTCTCTGCCTACAGATTGTTGAGAGCCGTGTTGTTATGTTCAATTGTTTGAGGATTGACTCCTTGATGAGTCTTTATATAGGTGGAAACTTCTTAAATATATAGATCTTTGGGTGAGGCCAATGTCAGTGGATGTCTAGCGGCTGATGATGATGATGATAAACATATCCCAACCGTTTGTGGGTCATATGTGGAGCTATCTTATATAGTACCGTGAACTATGGATGGTGACTTCATCAATTACTATTCTGATGGAAACATTTGATGGTCATACTTTTCGTTGTGGTACGAATCCATTGTAGTTTGAATCGCGTGAACTACTTCCATGTTTGTGGTCGTAGTTAGTAACTCATTACTAATTATTTTATTGACCATGGCTTCTCCTTAATATCACGAATTCACGAAGGATTTTCGTGAATATAACCAATGAACGAATAGAATCCATAATTTCGTTTTGTTTAAGTTGTAATATGTACTGGTGGTAGGTCTCTGCTGCCGGAGACCGTCTATGTAGGTACCACCACAGCAGAACATTATCGTATTACGATTTGAAGAGTGCTACAACTAGTGAAATTACCGGGGTAACGAGAACTAACATTCTATGTCCGAAGGCGATAAGCACAATGTGGTGCTGTGTATAACATCCTAACTAACGCCACGTTGTTATGAGCTGCGCGTATCACTTATCATTAAATTGATGACCCACCGCTTTGTTTGATTAAAAAAACTATATATTTTATTAATAAGAGGTTAAAATGCTTAACTTATAATTTTCGCATAGCCCCAATGGGAGTCCGTGTACCCCATTTTATTTTTGTTTAGCGTGGGGGAAATGTCTGCGCATACCTATCCTCGCGAGGGCAAGGACAGGTTATGTCGAACTTGAACGGACTAAAACCCCCACGATATTCCACCTCGTCGCTTTATGGCAGGGTCATGATAACGCACTTGCACACATCCGCGATCCTGCCAACGACCGGCTGCACCATGCAGCTCCACCTCAGGAGGGAGGGAAGAACCCCCGCTTTCCACCTCTGTAGGGGCATGCCGGAACACACAGCGCGCCCGCTCCTCGGCCTCTCTCAGGGACGCGGGCAACGGATTCTCCCGAATTCATCACACAGAGGCCATGGGAGCCAGGAGAGAAAACTCTTCCGACTCCCTGCGACGGATCCGATCTTGGATCCGCTGCCACCCGTTATACCGCCGCGGAGGATAGGAAGAGCGGCGAAACGCAATACCGACACTTCCTTCCCTCCGCGACTCCACCTCGGCCGCAAAGGGCAATGTAAAGCCGCCTTTGCAGCCCACCGGCACGCATCCGAGGTGAGCTCACGGAGCACCGGAACTCTAACCTGGAGCAGCCGTTTCGGGCCGACCGTACTCCTCGGGCTAGCGGATAGACTCCTCTTTGCTTCACCGTGAATGACCAAGCCACGGCTATTGAGCCCCTCCGCCCTGATAAGACGGGAACCTATTGGGGGGTCCGCGTACCTCCTGGGATATGCCTACAACGGGTACATACCTGTTTTTTTTTTCAGTTTCGAGGGGAAATCTTGTAAAAGATACTGTGTCTTCTGGGGGGAAATTAGAGTTATGTGGAGATTTTTACCCACTAAAACCCCATTAGTGGTCACCTTCGGCGTTTGGAGAGGTCACGGGATCTCCGTTCGGAACAAAACCGCGGTCACACCAACGCTATGCTGGAATAGCCCGTTCCGGGGTCTGTTTTATACAGACCCTACCAGCTTCTTGAGTACTTCAATGACGGGAAACAATGTCCAGCCATCGTCCTCCAGTGTCGTTTAGTAAGCGATGAGTACCTCCATCCTAACCGCCACCGACTCCAGGCACTGGTACATACCTCGTTTAACTAAGAATACGGAATAGTCCGTACCGCGACAATAATTTTTTATATAATAAGGATATGATATTTCATGTCAGTTCCATATAATTATACTGTAACATAGTATTTTATTACTACTAGTATAAATATAAATAATTTTTATATTACAAACCCTAAGTACCAAGTTACAAATCCACAATATATTACTGTACACGTTGAGCGGTTTATTTTCATATAAAAACTCATCTACATTCAAGCTTCTGATATTCATTAAAAGCTAAAAAAGTGCTTTAATTAACAGCCGGTGTTTTCTGTGAAGCTTTTCATGTTGGCAGCCTACTGGACCCTTGAAGCTGACTACGCTCTCGGCGTCGAGTGGGGCTCATTGTGTTTATACGTTGAATAGTCCCAACGTCTCGCTCGTTCCTTTGTCTCTTCGGACTCAAGGTCGACGAGATTGCCTCTAACGAATGCCGTGTATGAGAACTGATGGCGTCATCAACACACCATATTATAGTTCCACGGCATATTATTCAATCTCCAGCAACAATGAGATTGTGTTGATCATGTACCGCCGTATCGAATCCATTACTACTATCATTTTAACCAGCCCTTAATATTAGTTTAAGATTAAAAGAAGATAGGCCCAATGAATTCAGAGATATCGAGAGGAGTCTCCACATACGTAGAAATCTTATCATCATCATCATCATCCTCAGCCAATAAATATCCACTGCTGGACATAGGGCCTCCACTAAAGATCCCCACATCGATGAGTCCTGCGCTGCCCGCATCACCGGGCACTAGGGGTCATTGATGGTAGAGGTTTATATGAGGGGATTTGGGTTAATTCCCACCATGTTGGCCGAATGCGGGTTGGTGGAGGAAATTTCATAATAAATTGAAATCGACATGCTAGATTTTTCCAACATCAAAAGTAGCTAGCCTAACTAGCTATTTACTTAAATTGTCAAAATATCCTTATCGTTACTTCACTCTTGATACGATGTAAAGGGCACCTTGGAAAAAGGATCGCAACTCGCCTCGTGGTTTTTATCAAGAAAATTGCTGCATACATTTCATGTAAATTAATTGGGAAAAAAATTACCGGAACTCGCATGTAACAGGTTAACTAAAATTGAAACAATTTCTGACTTTTTGATAACAATGAACCGGCAACTGAATAATTTCACACCTCAGTTGACGCGCAAGCAAAATTAGTTAAGGAAGAACTTAACCACTAACTTAACAATAAAAGTAAGTTATTTTTTATCATTATCAGCCTTTGTTTATCCACTGCTGGATACAGGCCTCCCACAATGTACTTCCACCAAACGCAATCCTCAGCTTCTCGCGTCCATCCACTTCCACCGACCGCTCTGATGATGTCGTCGGTCCATCTCGAGGAAGGGTGAACTGCACTTCTACGACCTATACGCAGCCTCTACTCCAAGACTCTTCTCGATTGGCCGAAACTGACCCGACAGACATGGACGGCCCACTGTCCGGATTTTGTCGCTTAGAGAAATGCCAAGCAAAGCTCTCTCCATCGCTCGCTCTACTACTTTGAATCGGTGGACATCCCGTTGACTAGGTGTGTCTCTGCGCCATAAGTAACACTGAAGAGGACGCACTAATTAAAGACTTCCATCTTGACACATTGGTGTATTTGCGTGGTGAGGATGTGGTGGAATTTCCCAAACGCTGCCTAACCGAGTCGAATGCGTCTATCGATTTCTTTGTCGTTTACTTAACTGTAAAAAAAATATAATGATTTCAAACGCGTTAGAAGTGAATCTTTATATTCCGATTAATTTGTAAGAAAATGAGATGAATATACTGTTGGTAGCGTCTCTGTTGCCACAGACCGTCTAGGTAGGAACCACTGCAGCGCCTATTGCAGCCGACAGACAGTAGTGTGCAAGCATTAATGTGTTCCAGTTTGAAAGTCGTGGAACGAGACAACGTCTTAGATAAGGCGACTATCACAATGTGATGCTGTGTATGACATCCTAACTAGCGTTATGTTATTATGGGCAAGCGTAGCACTTACCATCAGATGAACTTCCCCTTCGTCTCATTACTTGCATAATAAAAATTATAAAATACGAAGTAAAGAATGGGGTGTCATAATATTGCGGCGCAAGGGCTGTAAAGCCACACGGTCAAAGCCTCATAACACTGGAATAATACATATACTGGAATAATAATACTATACATCTTGTTTACTGGCGCTCCTTACTGCAGAATGAGTACCAACGTGTATCAGATCACGGTGTGTTTGGATGAATAGGTGAGCCCGGGTAATGATGATCCATGGAGATCTATAGTGCTCCTCATAAATTCAGTGTAGAAAGTAAATCGAGAATCATTCACGTTTTATTATCTATATAAAAAAGAGATTAATTTTTGTATCGGATTAATCGTGATTTCTTGAAATTCTTGATCGATTTTTTTCCGTCCCATTATCAAAGGCGTCATTAGTACTATCGTCTGTCTTCGTTATGATGTTATATAATATTTTTTTAATCATATTATATATATAGATTTATATTAATTTAAGTGACGAGTAAATTTACACGAGCAAGAAAACGTGTCCAGGGTTGAACTAATCATAAACTAGATCTATTTACATGATCTAGTTGTATTGATGTATTTAAAAATAAACTTGTTTTCGTCAGGCGCCGTGTCTAATTGGATTTTGTCTGTAACGTGCTGTGCACTTCGCTTGTAATATATATATATATATATATATATATACATATATGTTACCAGTCTCGCAATAAATACAGTTACATAAAAACCTTTTTTTTTCCACTTTTTAATTATTTTGAATTTGGATCACATATTATTTTAAAAACTTCGTTCGATTTTTTTCATGTTCGTTATCAAATTACAATATGGAATTAAGATGTTAAAGAGAATAGTATTGCAGTGATCGCGTTGCACAAAGTGTGCACGGAGCCGCTGCGCTCGCTCATATTGCAGACACTACAAAAGGTTGCTATCGGCCGTGTGTTCGTATGTCGTACTGTCAACAGATACAACAACACTTCCTCTGTCGGAGACCAGAAAAGATCGGGGCGGCCGCGTGCTGTTAGAATTACAAAGGCTGTTAATGCTGCTAAAGCCAGAATTCGTCGAAACCCTATTAGGAAGCAAAAAATGTTATCGCGAGAAATGAAGATTCCCGCTAGGATTCTGTCCTGTATTATAAAACAAGACCTGAAGCTCGGTGCTTATCCTCGATACACAGGCCATGCTCTAAATCAATCTTTACAATTAAAGGAGTGGATTGATAAAAACGAGCAAACCTTCTGTCGCGATACAAGCGGCAGGTGAAAGGCACAGAAGTATCCTCTTTACCGATGGAAAAATGTTCACGATTGAAGAACACTGCAATAAGCAAAGTGATATAGTGTATGCTCACAGTTCTAAAGAAGCTGCTCAAGTGGTGATGGTCGGAATGGTATAACGTGGTCATCATCCTGCGATAGTGATGATTTGGTGGGGCGAGTCTTATCAAGGAGTCACAAAACTATATTTTTGTGAAAAAGGATTGTAAACTTCAGCCAAATTGTATCAAGATACAGTCTTGGATGATGTAATGAAACCTCTCAGCAATACACTTTTTAAAAATATAACGTGGACTTTCCAGCAGGACTGTGCACCTGGTCACAAAGCACGAACTACCCAAGCCCGGCTTGAAACTAACGTTCCGGACTTTATAAGAGCTGAAGACTGGCCCTCATCTAGCCCAGACCTCAACCCTTTAGACTTCAAACTAGGGTCAGTTTTAGAGGACATGGCCTGCTGCTGCTCTAATCGACATGGCGACATTGATTCTCTTAAAAAATCTTTGGAGCAAACAGTAGCGGTGGCGGTGGTGGAAATCTCCCTTGGAGACAGCGCGTAAAACCATAGATCCGTGATTTGTGGCCTAACACATAAAAGGTCTGTGTAAAAGCTAAAGGTGGCTCTATTTCGAATAAAATATTTTTTTTTTTACTGTTTACCGAGGTAATAAATATGTAGGAATACATTTTAATAATATTACATTGCTGCTTATAAAAAAATGCATTTTCATTTGTAGCAGAACTTACGGCCGGACCAGGTATATAGAGAGAGATTTTACTTTGAGACATAAGCCATTGCCTTTCATCGTCATAATCATCAGCCGACAGACGTCCACTGCTGGACACATGCCTCCCACGAAGATATATAAATACATATGTATATAAACATTTGAAAGGCTGCGATGTAAGGGTTCCTGCACAATAACTCACGGGACCCAAACCAATATCACCTGCTCGTGGTGCACCCCCGCTAATTAATAATCGAGGTTCTGGCTCCCACCAACTCGCATTGGGTCAGCGTGGTAAGAAACGACCCAAATCCACCCATTACTGGTGGTGAGTTTCTGTTGCTCATGATCACCTAGGTGGGTACCACCGTAGCTTCTGTATCTGTCGCAAAACAATGTATGTAATATGTAAAAATTACTGTGTTCCGGTTTGAAGGGTGCCGTAACTACGGTAATAAGTCGGGTAACGAAACGCAATGTGTTGCAGTGCGCACCATCTTAATTAGCCAGGTTGTTACAGGCTGACTTATCACTTACCATCGGGCGAACGTCCAGCTCGTCTCGTCGCATCGTAGTATAAAAAAACACCAATTTAGTGATGGTCAAAGCATAGTTGTGTACCTTTTTAGTAACTTATTTAGATAGGTGTACGAAGCCAGGGTAGGTATTGCTTAATTGCCCGTATGCAGCGCACGAGCCCGCAGTATAGACATGGTATTGCACCATTATCGAGCTGATCCCGTTCCTTATCGGACACTGTCGCCACTATCCATTGTTTACTGCAATGAAAACGGAATTTCCGCTGTTATTGCGATATTAAATGCTTTGTTTACCGATCAATGTGCGATTTGTTAACCTCGTTCTTAATCATTCATAACCATCATCATCATCATTATCATCATCATAATCATCAGCCTGCGCTCTCTCTAACTAGACATCGACCTCTCTCAAGGAACGCTGCTCAACTCGATCTACGTAATGTCCATGTTTACTACTGGTAAGTTTCTGTTGCTGAAGACTAAGTAAGGTACCATGGCAACTCCTACTGCAACCGAAAAACAGTAGTATGCAAACGTTACCGTGCTCCTGTTTGAAGGGCGTTGTACCTGGTGAAATTACTGGAGTAACAAGATTGGAGAGCTTATGACTGAAGGCGATGAGCGCAACGTGGTGGTAGACTAACCTAACTGGCGCGGCGTTATGGCCTGGTGTACTCACCATCAGGTGGACGGCTCACTTGTCTCGTCGCTTAATTGGAAAAACAAACACCCTTATTATTATAAACTGAATTAAGTAGTTATAGTTGCAGGGAAGGAGAATCAGCTTTCATGTGCCGGGCACCAGCATATTTAACTCGCCAACCCTAGGAATGTGGTGAACTTGCCAAACGATGGCATTCAGTGCAAGCCTCATAGACGACACGAATTTATTATCCGAATATGATATTTGGTACCAACCGTCCTTATAAAGTCAACTTATCATCCCCTCTTATCTTTCAGATCCTAATCGGGATAACCCTGATGGTGTGGGTGGTGCAGAAAGCACGCAAGGAACTAACCATAGCGATTATGGCGGCGGAGCTCGGCCGGGACACGCTCTCATCGTCCAGCAGCTCCTCCATCAGCTAGCCCACGGCCAGGGCCACGGATCTCGACAGCGGCTCGGAGAGGGCCAGCTAGTGCACGGCCCCCGGGTGCTTCGGCGCCTGCCACTACGAAACCTACGTGTGAAGTGATCGGACTCACCCTCCTGTGATATTAATTTATGTACCTCCAAGAGGTTGCTTTCCTAATTTGACAGGGGGTCTGTAATGACCCCTATGGTTTTGTGAGTCAGTTGTCAGAATGTGTCACACGCGCAGTTCGGATTTGTTGCATTTATTTATTATAGATTAGTAAGCCTAATTTTATAGGCAGGACGAACACTAGACAGTTCTAACACCATTGTCAGCCGATAGATGTCCACTGCTGGACATAGGCCTCCCTTAAAGATTCCCACACCATCGTGTAGGTAATTCATATGTGGGGGTGTTGTGTTATTTCCCACTACTCTGGCCCAGTGCGGGTCGGTAGTTCGAATATATACACTACGGTTTCATTACCTTCTTTTCCTTATCCATATCGACGCTGATATTAATTGATTATTCCTAATAAATAATACTATATAAATATAACATGATGATATTACTCATCCTATGGCACCAAGATGCAGAAAATGGCGTCCACCATGATGAATCTCATTCCCCCTCTTGCCGATCTTCTTCGCCTCGTCTGCTTTTGTTCTCTTTGCAGATTCCAACTAAACGCCATCTTGGGAATATGTTAACGATTTTTTTATTCTCATTTACATAACAATATTTAAAAAATATTGTATATATCTGATCGTGTTGTACGCACGAGCACGCGTACACAAACACGCGAAGACCGTGACCCAGTTGCGATACCGCTCCATCAGCCAAAACTCCCGAACTTCAATCCCGATCGAGCCAAAGATACATCTGTCTCGTAAATGAATAGCATATTCTCGTCCCAACTACCGCAGCGTCTGAAGACATAGGTCTTTAACTCGTGCGTGGTGCCAGTGATGAGTAATGGAACAGACACCTGGCCGCTCACAGTGAGCCGCGTGAAAAGCCCTCAAATGGCAATGGGCAAGACACATCGCTCGAAGGACTGACAGCTGATGAGGCACCAAGGACCACGAATGCTGAACGTATACCGGAATATACAGCGTTCGTAGGCTCCCTACTACGTGGTCCAACGATCTCTTGAAGGTTGCGGGAAGCAGCTGGGTGCGAGCAGCGCAGTATAAATCACAATTAGCCCCAAGTTGTTATGGACAGGCGTATCAATTACCATCAGATCAATGTCCCACTCGTCTCGTAGAGAAAGATGAGAGAGAGAGAGATAGAGAGAGAGTGAGTGGAGAGAGACAGTTTGGGAACCCATGGATTAAACAAATTATTCATTGATAAGTTTTAATATTTAAAAAAAAAATCTGTGGCATATTCTGACACAGGACAAAAGTAACGTTAGCCGATAACACTACGCTAAGATTCAATTCGTATAATTAACGTTATTTATTTGACTAATTATTATTATTGCGATACACTTAATTATAATTATTCATGTGTTATATTATATAGATAATTAAAACATATATATATATATAATTTTTTTAAACATAACAGATTATTAACAGTGACGGTCCAAATTGGGAAATGGATGCTGATGTAATTTTTCCTCATTAATTTTTATGTATAACAATTACATATCGATTAGGGGTCCATTTTTAATTTTATTTTTTTTGACGAGACGTTGTTTAAACTGAGAATTCCTTAAGTTTAGTGAAGAGTAAGAAAAAAATATTTTCTATATATCAATGATTTATTATACTTATGACTGCATGATTTAAATTTAAAAACTGCTTTTTCGCTCAGTTTCTATTTACCTTCTATATGATTGTTTTTTTTTTCAAGTAATTATTGTTGTTGTTGCTACAATAATGCCGTTTAACATTTAATATCTCTATTTACTTGTTGTCTTACACAACACGCTATTTAACGTGTAAAGAAATGTTGTCGCGCTCGGGCCCATGTTTACTTTTACAAAACAAACACCGATTATCCTTGGACGGTTTTAGACTCGCTAATAGGGTGACCACGTCCATTGGAACGATTTTTTTTTATCTACAATGGACTACTTCATCTTCCACGGGTTGTTAGGTGACGATGAGGTTGAGGATGATGATGTATGCTCAATAAAATGCATTAGCTTTTGAACAGCTGACTGCCAAGCAAACAACACTATGTAGCTCCGGATTTGAACTAGAGACTTCCGTGTTAGTAGACAAGCGACTCGCCATTGCGGCATAAAAACAAATATTATTTGATATTATGTGTTTAGTGTTGGGAGGCCTTCCACAAGGTGGAGCAACGATCTGGTGAGAATCGAGGAAACCCAATGGATAGGAGCAACGTAGGACTGATCGATGTGGAGATCTTTGAGGGAAGCCTATGTCCAGCTGTGGATGCCTATCGGCTGATGGTATTGTGTTTATATTAAAAAGAAAACATGCTTATTACTCATATAATGTGTAATGGATTTTCCCAATGGTGGTAACCCTGTCGAAGGTGGTGGGAAGCGAGGCCATTGTATTGTGTGGCCTTTAACTACGTATTAATTATGGAACTCTATCAAACGACGTAGTTTTCCGTGTAGCCCTTACGTGCTACGAATTGTTTATGGTTAAACTTTACGAGCAGCAATTATATTATTTTAACTTCAATAACTTAGTGCTTATTTAGATGTTCGCCGCGTACATACAATATAGAACCTGACGCAAATATTTTTATCTCGCGGACACCAGATCCGCGAGGTTCGAGTCCGGTGAAGCTGCAATAGTTATCAATGAAACCTTCGGTTCAAATTTCATCATAAAAAAAAGCTTGCAAATAAATTAATTAAAAAAAGAATTACTCGTAATCGATATAAATTTTCGTCTTTTTTCCATCACCTTCAAATTTTATTTTGGATACTGAATATAGCCTAGATCCTTCACGAGAGTACTATATACTAAAAATTAATCATGTTTTAGTTAGATTTCTATACTTTAAAAGACAAACTGATATTTATATTATTAATGCGTAGTAAAAGGCTATTTTTAAAATACTAGTACGATAAGGGAATAGTCTCTTCGTTTTGCTAGATCATGTCCCATCTTTACTTGGAGTCGGCTCTCCTGGTCATTCTTCTAAATCTATATCTATTTTGTGTCATAGCATCTGTCAATTTGTTATTCTCTAGATCGTTTATTGATCATCGTCAACCAAGTAGATAAGGGTCTTCCAGGGTCTCTATTTTAAGTTTCGAGGTCCAGCTCTAACCTAACCATGTGCGTTGTTGGTCTTCGCGTAACATGGCCGTACCAGCGGCCACGTGACGCGAAATATAATTCTTAGTTCATCTGTGGTCCATGGAAGATGAGGTTTTTTTTTAAATAACTATAAAGGGAGGATTAGGGACACTCGGTGTAGCGGTACATAAAAGTATATTAAATCATAAAATGGTATCACATCTTATTAATTACAACCGGATGTAAGTTTTCTGGTCATCTTCCCGTGTGTATATATTCTTTTCCAATGTTACCAGATTCTTTATAATTTCTACGTATGTAGAGCAAGAGTGTGAAACGTCACATTTCGTCTGGCAACGGCCGTGTTTACGAACTGCTCCTGTTTACGGGCGGCCGTAATATTTTTTATTTTATTTCGATTCGTAAATATTTTGGAAGTCGTCCAAACCGGACCGCGTGCTGCTCCGTAAAACTAACTAACATGTTTGTGGATACAATCAAATCAAGCGGTGACGATTGAGTTTCAAAACGGTCTTATTTTTTTTTTAACAACTACTGTCGAACGTCGTTGTTCATCATCAGCCGATGGTAGCTCAATTCTGGGCATAGGCCTAATTCAAAGATCTTCACTAACAAAGGTCTTGCACAATTTTTCGCAGCTCTCACCAAGTCGTCGATTCACTTTTAGTTTAAATTAGGTTCATCAGCAACCAATAGACGTCCACTACTGGACATAGGCCTCCACCAAAGAACTCCACGTCGATCGATCCAGCGCTGCCCGTATCTAGCAGCTTCCCGCAATTTTACAGTCAGCATAGCCTCCGGTGGATAAGAGTCCGTCATTCATAGGGGTTCACATCAAGGGTTTTGGGCCATTTCCCACCACGCCGGCCCAATGCGGGTTGGTGCGAGCTAGAGCCTTGTTTGTTGATTAGCAGGGTGCACCACGAGCAGGTGAGGTTGACTTTGGTCCAGTGAGTTGTTGTGCGGAACTCCTCACACCCCTTTTTTTTTAGATCTGGGAACTGCCTACGCATACTCGTCCTCGCGGGGGCGAAGACGAGTTATGTCGGACTTGCACTGACTAAAACCTCCACGATGTTCCGCCTTATCGCCATGATGGCAGGGTCACGGGAACGCATGCACCCAACCGCGACCCTGCCGACGCTGGGCGCTTGCGCAGCCCTTCCTCGGGAGGAAGGGACGAATCCTCGCGGCCCCGCCGCCGCCGCATTGCCGATGCGACACCGGTTGGCCGCAGAGGGTACTCCCTCCGCGACGCCACCTCGGCTGCAGGGGCAGCACACAGCCGCCGCTCCGGTGAGCTCCAGTTATCCCAACCTGTGCTCGAACCTGGAGCGGCCGCTTCGGCCAGCCCTTCGCCGCGGGCCGGCCGGGTGGGTTCCAATTAGCTTCACCGTGTTCCGCATCACGGTTACTAAGCTCCTCCGCCACGACAAGGCGAGAACCCGTTGGAGGGGACACCCCTTTAGGTTAGGTTAGGTTAGGTTACATCGTCTATACACCATCAAACTAACATTTAAGTTGAAATCTTCTTGATTTTAAGTCATAAGAATACCATCTTGCTCAAACGAGATCACCGCAATGCTCTCGCGACGGCAAATTTACTGCTACTCAGTACAGTTTTAGTGACTGCCACCAACCACATATATATAATCTAGATACTTTTTCGTTTCTAGCTGCTACTACTCTTTAAAAGACAAATTCTCTATGGAGATGTTAGACATGTTAAATGTTAGGCAATACAATGAACCCGAAAGTCTGGTTATAGGTCTCTGTTGTCGGATATCGTACAGGTAGGTACCACCGCATCGCCTATTTCTTCCGCCAAACAGTACTGTGCAAACACTACTGTGTTCCGGTTTGAAGGGCGCCGTAGCTAGTATTATTACTGTTGTAACGAAACTCAACATCTTATGTTTCAGGCGACTAACGTAACGTGATGCTGTTTAAATCTTAACCAGCGCCACGTTGTTAAGTGCGGGCGTATAACTTACCATCAGATGAAGGTCACGTTCGTCTCGTCGCTTAATTTGAATAAAAAAAGGTTAGATAGTTGGATAATAATAACATCCCACTTAATGTTCCCACTGTTGAAACATTGAGCCTTCTCTCGTGAGAAGAGTGTAAAATCCCAGCAGTTTCCTAGCGATTTCTTTCCTTTACAGGAAGCTCATGCTCAAACATTTGGTTATAACTAATATTTATATAATTGACAAAGCTTACAGTGGTTTCTTTATATAACATTTATTGTTTTTTTGCTGTCGGTACTCAATGAAAATGTTGTCTCCAAAGAATATATATTATGAGCGCGTGGGCATTTAATGTGGTTGGCGTGCGCATACAAAATGAACGCGACAATTTTCTCATTACACATTATTAGCACTTGTCCACATAATCTAAATAATGATGGATCGCCGATAACCAAGCTTTGTGTGTGTGTGTAATTTTTTTTTATACGTATCACGTTATCGTAAGTGTTATCGTACGGCAGATAATCGCTGCGTAAACGATATAGAATCGCCACTATTATGCTTTTGCGAAACAGCAACGAGCTATAATGTACTCTATGGTATTTGTTCAAAGGTTTATTCTACACTGCAAGTGTTCGTGTATTATAAATGGGGTTACGATAAGAGAATTTTTTTTTCAAAATGTATTCAATGAATAGTGCATTGATTTCAAATATTTATTTACTTTGGCTGTAAGTTTTGTTGTCGGTTTGGATCTTTTTAACCAGGGATAACACGATAGCAATTTTTTTTATGTATTTATCAAATAAAAAAAAATCAACAGAATTTTAAGACCATAGATAAATTATGCGACGGCATTTTTATGTATTTTTCTAATTGAAAAAAAAAATATTTTGATTATATGCTATGTATGTTCCTGTTTTGTTAAAATATTATAATTAAATTAAAGATGTTTGATGCTAATATATGGACAAAAGGAAATCCGCATTTATTCTTATGATATTTAGACTAAATCACTATAGAAGTATTGTATACTTGTTTAATGTGTAAAATGCATAATATGATCGCGGACATTTTTTGTAGCCGTTTTCAATATTGGATTTCGGCTCATTATATAACAAGATTAGCTTTTGTTCACCAGAGAAGAATAAGCTGGAGCATATTTTTATTAATATATTAAGTTCTAAATTCTAAATAATCGTTATTAATTGAAACTTATCGCATTAAAGTAAATCATTGTTTCTTATGTTTTACTAATTCAATTTGTACAATTTAATTTTCAACAACATCATCAACAAATCCTAATCTGTGCGGAAGCAACATACCCAATAAAGCCAAAGGAGGTCTCTCCCCAGCAGAGGACGTCTATTACCTGATGATGGCTTATTTTATTACATTCTATAATTTTTGATGCAAAATTTAGACCAGTACTCTGTCTTCTAATATTATCAATTTAAACTGAAAGAAATTTATATAAAACGTAAGAATAAAAAAACGCAAGGGAACATTTTACAAATTAACTGTTTTTCGGATCCATGTACTTGTAACGGAAGCTAAAGCAAATCGTGATGCGCATATCTATCACCAAATTCAGTTTATACCTCTCCTTTTTATACTAATGTTTTATTTATAACATTTATGATATTACAGTATAATGTAGCTGAAACTAATATTATTAATATTCGTTTTTTTTTTTTCAACTTATTATTCGTTCAATGGCCCTAATTCGGATATGAATTGTTCTTCCTTTAAACACCTAAAGACTGATTTTACATTGTTTACAGTTTTATTTCAATCTCAAGTCGAATTTATCATTTCATATGTTTTAATTATTTAAATAACTTATATAAAAATGGCCCAATTATAAAGTTTGTGAATTAGAGTTTTACATGTATATTGTAGTTATCTTTCCATATCTAAATATTTTCCGATGAATATTGTAATGGCCTTGTAGATTACAAAAAAACTTCGAAGATATGTACTTCCTGTATTGCTAAATTTGAAATATGTTATATGTATTAGTGATTGGCAGGATGTAGCTCAATTTTTTTATTCATAGCAAGATTTGTGTCTAGTATATAAGTTGATAAATGTATTCAAATGGGTAGCTTTCATCAATTAAACAACGATTTGTGCCATAATCTTTGATATTCAACATCGAACTTTTCGTTTCATCCCGTTCTATTTTATTAAATTTGATATCTCCAATATTATGAGATTATATTAAATTGAGTAAAAAAAAAAAACAACTTTATTACATCTTTATTTTTACTTGAGAAATAAAAGAAGTAAATTATAAAATAACAATAAATTATTATCATTCTTCCAAACAAGCACTGCAGTCATTTGGAACCTTTGCCTCTTTCAAATGAAACAATTCAAAAAACCACTAAAAATTTTATATAATCTGTAACATGGAATGGATGTTAAATTTTCCCGAGATACATATTTCTGTTTATAGATATTCCATTAAACATAATTTCAGTGCGTTATGTTTTGAAATTCGTGCCAAATCGTTTTGATCATTATTCTCCGTGCATCTAATTAGTCATTATTATTTTACTAACTCGAGTCACTCAAGCAATAGGAACTCTTAGCTTAAGTACCCTAAAATTAAATTTTCCTTTTATTAATACTTATAAATCTTAAATTAAAAACGTGTGGCGCTTTAAAATCTTTGTATTTATGCTCATGTACTATTACTCTATTTTTGTATGGATTAATTTTCAAATATTTTATTATACAATAATGCATTTATTGTAAACGAATTTATTTGTATTAAAAAAATGCGCTGTACAAAATAAAACTGTATAATGATCCTTCGTTCTGTATATGGTGATGATGATCTATGATATGTTTAGTAAAATACATGAAGAATAAAATTGTTTTTTATTATATACATTATCCGATTATAAATAAGACGGGCCTTGATAAAGACGTGAAAGCGTTCAATAAAATTATACAGCAATATTGGATATTTCGTGTCCGATTCCTAGAGTACATGTAACGTGTATCTTAAAGGTTTTTAATTAGTTCAAAACCTAAAGATTTCTCTGCTAGAAGACAGGAGTTGCAACCGATGTACCTATTTCTGCTACATAACATTTCTTTACAAATTTTAAAAAGTTTACAAAAGTTGGTATAATTTGGGAAGTTATTGCGCTAACGAGACGAGTCACTTTAGTTTTTCACTTCCGCGGTTATCAGAGCCACTACAAATGTTAAACAGAATCATTGTGGCCGAATCTCTTATACTTTCCAAACTCCTTGTAAAGTGTTAGGTTGCGGTTGCCGAAAAACATCTAAATTAATATCACTGTAGCACCTATTTTAGCTATCAATAAGTAGAGTGCAAACATACAATTACTATGAGGTAAACATAGTCCTTCTCTAGTAAAAATCTAATCTAAATAAAAAGTATTAATGTGCTATGTAGCTTTAGAATGTTACATGTCTTATCATGTAATGTATTTATTTGAAATACTCTCAAAACTTGAACTCGTTAATGATTAGATGGTTTTGTTCAACACTAGAACAAAGCGTTGGGTTCCTAAGAATCTGCTTAAATTAAGTGACAATTAAAAAAAAGTATTATATCTTTAATTCCTCCAATTAAGTTCCTATAAATTTACGTGCCAAAATATAAATTATATTGCATCCAACGGTATAAAAAAATACAAAATATAAGTTAAATTGGATCCAACGATATGAAAAAAATATCAAGTAGACAAAAGTCTTCCTCTCAAAATATATAAATGTTTACATTACAAAAACTAGAAACCAAGTATCTTAAAATTATTCATTATTTTTCAATAACCGACATTAAAAAACTGTGCACATTTGAAATTCTAGGGCTTAAGTACAAAGTTTTCATTATTATGGCACGAAATACAGATATTTTAAAAATAATAAAAACACAGTGCTTACATTATTCATTAAATAATATAAACATACATAATAAATTCTAAATTAAACATTGTCCTAGGTACTTAGTGAAATGTTTATGAAAATACTAATTTAAAAGGACTCGTTTGAGGAAACACAAAGTACGCAAACAAACCTCGTTTTTAAACCAGGTGCTGTAAATACGCCTCGCCTCTAGTATCAACTGTCATTCTCATTATCATGGCGGAGGATGAAGACGGTGTTTCAAATAAAAATTCACCACAAAATTCAAACGATGCGAGCTCTTCTTTGGAAAATGAGCAAAATGCTGGCAAGCCAGACCTAGGAATAGAAGAAGCGAAGTATAATAGCAAAGAAAATGGTCATGCGTCGCCTACAGAGCCCAAATGTTCCTCAAGTAGTGAGTGTTTTATAATTTTGTTTTTTGTTCGCTAAATGTGTAAGTGTTGTAAAGAGATATAATATTTTCAGAATCTACCGGAGCAATGCGTAAGGAAGAAAATCCATTTTCGTTTCGGCATTTCCTGAAGCGAGATCTTTCGTTGCCAGGCAACTCAACATATGAGAACACTGGTGCTAGGCCTAAGGTTTACGCAAACACTGTTCAGCATTCTCCTACTAAAGTAGATGTTCACGCGGACTCTAGAAGAGAGAAGAATCGATTAAGCGATAATCAAACCAAAGAAAAAACAAGCGAAGGCATCTGCCCTTGCCCCAGTGATAATATACCTTCGAGTAGTTCTACGAACGTACCGTTTAGTATGGTAGGGAATTCAAATTCTAAGAGTAACTTTTATTCAGAAAACTCTGATGGTCCCTTTTATCAGAGGCCAAATTTGGCATCTGAACCAATGGGTATGCCATCGTTGCCTGATTTTGTACAAGATCACATTCTTGTTGAACAGGCATATTTACACTCAAACGGACCAATGTCATTAGACTTAGACAATTTGCCGGACTTTACATTCAATACTAATTTTAATGCCAGTTCAGCTTCACCCCTGGGGAGGAGAAATGAAAAATACAGTGGAAATAGAGGCTATGATTATGATCCATACATAAGACCTTCTACATCATCTAGCTCTGGACCATCTAATCGAAATGTCCCATTAGATCTGCCTGCCGGTGCTGAAGCAGCTGGTCCAATACCATTAGATCATCCTATGCATCTTAGTCTGGATTTAACTGAATCTGTGAATCCTTCAGATAGAAGGAATATGTCCCCAAGGAACACATTTCCACTGGACCTACCACCAAATGCAGGTAATATATACATATATAAAGAACATTACTAAGAATGATTTTCTTACAATTCAAGTTGTAATTAGAAATCACTGATAAATTTTTGAATTAATTTGTATTTCAATACAATTTTTTTCTTCTAACTTTATGTATTTACTAACTGCTCCTTGCATGCTTTGCTGGCATGTTATCTAACATTAATCTTGAAACTTGTTTGAAATATTCCTTAAAAAGAACTGTAACTATGCTTTCTGTAGCAACTGCATAAATAATATGAAATTAAAAAAGTTTTTAAAAAAATTATTACAAATAAAATTAGAAAGGATCTATTATATTAAAAAATAAATAGCCTTTAACTATCTAAAATACATTCTACTTTGCATGCTCTTGTTTCCATGTCAATATATTCACTAGTTTTCACTTGATTGCCGAGCAAAGAAAATCCATGTTACTCTGCACAATAACTCACGGAATCCGGAATGTTCTCCTGTAGAGTCAACAGAGGAGTAATTTGTTATGATTTTAAGGCATCGCTGTAAACATTATTATATCTTTGATTCAGCTGCATCATTGTCAGTGTCTCAGGATATACATACAATTAAGAATTCATTGTAACTCTTAGATGTCCACTGCTGGACAATGACACCAATTAGCCCTTATCAGGTACCTGTTTATATATTAGACATATTTTGTGTATCCAACTATAAACACCTGACCTGTGCAATACGTGCACTGTATGGATAATTAATATTTATGACCATTAAATTTATTTGCAATTTTATTTTTTGTCCACTGCTGGACTTAGGTCTCCACCAAAGATCTTAATTTTAATAAATCCAGCAACAGTTTCCAGTGGCCTTCATCAAACTCATTTATACTACCAGTTTATACCAAACCTATTTTTTGTTACAATATGTTATACGTATGAATTTAATTTGTTAGTTATATATAGATAAATGATTATTTAAAATGGAACTGGAATTTGTTAAATGTTAATTTTACAGAATTCATCCATTGTTTAAGATAGAGGTCAATGGAACATACTTTGCATATCAATTTAAAAGAAACTTATTTACATTAAATGTTAAAGACTTGTATATACAATTAAATAATTAAAAATGTATCCAATATAAAGTATCATCATTGTCTCGGCCAACTGCCATACAATACTAAAAATAAGTCCTCCGTTTTAGTGAAATTCTTTTGCGGATTATGTTTACAGTAATTCTGCTTTTGTGTACTATTACTACCTGAATATTAATAAGATTTACTGTTTTATAATAAGCTAGTAAAAGCTCAGTAGCCAACAGATTGGACTGCTGTTCTAGTTACATTAAAATCTTATAATTATTATGGAAATTGAATTTAATAATGATAATTGCATGCATGGTATCAATGTGTATGGACTGTTTGAATTCCGTGCCAAGTTCACTCCATTGGCTGTCACTGTTATGCAAGAAACCAATAAGCTATCAGCGACAAATTGACACACTTGGCTGTAAATGGATAAGATTTATGAATGAAATGATGAGATGCATAGGGTGTTCAACTGATAAGTGATATGTCTGCACTTGACAACATGGCTAGATATGATGAGGAGACAATATATTAAGTGTTGTTACCTAAGAAGTTTAACTGGTTACACTAATATTCTATCTGGATTATAGTAAAGTTTATATATTTTGGTGGCAGAAATAGGAGTTGTGGTGATATCTATCTACTCCACTGTAATAGAAACACCATGTGTAATTGTACTAATGACTACATTGTATGTTTTGTAGGTGCAGAATCAAAGAGACTACCAGACTTTTTGCCTGTGCACCCAGGGCGAACCTCACCCGAGCCGGAGTATCAGGATGAGCAACTGCAACAGATAATGAGCGAGTTGGAGCGGACAAGGTATTTTTGATCACTGATAAATATAAATGTTTGAAACACTGGCAGGGGACTATCTATAAAACTTATTGAATCATATCATTCTTTTCATACCTACCAATATTATGATATACTTTATATCTTATATTCATGAGATGGAGTAAAATATTCTTCATTTTGGATGGAAGTTGAAATTATATGGTATTAGTGTTGTAATTTGGACCACACATAATGTTTACTAACTACAACTTTCTTTGGTGATTCCTTGTATAATGTTCATAGTAAGAGTATATCTTAAGGGAAGCCCTAGTTGATTAATTAAGGTGATGCATACAATAATTAGCAGTGGACATCTATCAGTTGAAATTATGAGAATGATACAATTATTTACCTGATGCGGAGATCTTTGATTGATCTATTGATCTTTGCCCATGTCCAGCAGTGATATTGGCACCTTTTAATAATATTTATTAATATGTTACAGGTCGGAGTTGTTTGCCGAGCGCAGCAGGCGGTGCCGAGCGGAGCAGGAGGCGAATGATGCGCGTGCCCGGCTAGCGGAGCGCGAGCGCGCGCTCCGCGAGCACCCATGCTTGCCCTCCCACGCGAGCGACGTTAGTGTTTCAAGTCTACATTAACTGATTAGGGTTTTAACTGTCTTGGTGGTGCAGTAGCTAATCTTTAAGCTGGTAACACAAAAGTCCCTGGTATCATTCAGTGGTCAAATGCATGTGTTTAGTTGGTGGTAGAGTATTAGATTTTACTTCATTGTATTTTAAAAATCACTCTGCATAAATTCAAAACAATGCATTCTGTCTACTCTGTAAATTATTTTTATAGTAATATATTCATCATTATCATCATCAGCCATATGGCCTCCCACAAACGACGGTTCCTATTGCCTGGCGCTGCCAGATGACATGCTGATTGCAGCGCAGGACCGATCTATGTGAAATTTTTGGAGGAGGCCTATCGTCTGATGATATTCATCATCATCAACCGATAGACATCCACTTCTGGACATAGCCTCCTCTCAAAGATTCCTTCATCAATCAGGCAGGATTTCATATAGAGGGGAATTGGGCCATTTCCCACCACACTGGCCCAATGTGAATTGGTGGTAGCCAGTCTCATTTGTTGATTAGCAGGTTGCACCACAAGCAAGTAAGGTTGGCTTGTATCCCGTGAGTTATTGTGACGGAACCCTTACATCCCCAGAAAGTATTAGATGGAAGAAAAAAAAATTGTTTCGTTATTTTCATAGTTTTGTTTGAACCAACAAAATTATTATTTGTTGTCAAAATTGCACATCACATATTCCACACAGTTTCATAGTTTAATTTAACCAACATGTAATAAGCTTCAGCATATGAATCTTTAAGCAGATAATTTTATTGTCTGATGATGATGCATCACCATAAAATAAAATCTTCCATTTGAAAATATACTAATCTTTTTTGACAATCATCTGATTAGAATTTAGGCATCATACATATATACTTTTTATAAAATTTGCTTTGCTTATATTTATTCTAAAAATATTATTTTTTATAATTTCAGTTGAGGTCATCAGATCCAGACACTGCTGTGAAATTAAAAAATGAACTGAAAAAACTAAAGGTAAGGCTGGTTATATAAATAAATGTGTTTAATAATGTTAGTTACAAAGAATTAAATGAAATAATCATTATCATCTCTAGCGATGAACATTTGCTATTGGACAGAGATTTTGTATAAGAGATATCGGTCCATTCCCTTATGTTTCACATACAGGATTTTTGCTGCATCCGATGTGTCTTCTACGTTCAACTTTGCGTGTCGCAATGAGTTGAAGCAGGCGATATCAGTTGTCTTGAACATCTTCCAAATATTCATCCTTCCGTTTTTGCAGACTATGTGCAATAATATTCTGATTTGCCAAATACTTCATCTCAATGTCATGTTTATCATCGGCCGATAGACGCTCACTGCTGGACATAAGCCTGCGCTCCAAACATCTCCACATCGATCGGGTTTCCGCGATTCTCACTAGATCGTCGGTCCACCTTGTAGGAGGCCTCCCAACGCTAGATTTACCAGTACGCGGGCGCCACTTGAGGGCCTTACTGCTCCATCGACCGTCGGTCCTTTGAGCAATGCCCTGTCCACTGCCACTTGTTATAGCAATTTTTTGGGCTATGTTGGTGACCTTAGTTCTTCAGAGGGTCTGCACATTTCTGATTCGGTCGCGCAGAGAAACTCCGAGCATAGCGCTCTCCATTGTCCTTTGGGTGACTTTTAACCTTTTTATAAGGCCAATTGTAAGGGGTCACGCACGAGTTGAAGACTTTTGTCTTCAGACACTGCGGTATCTGACACGAAAAGATGCTGCGTAGTGAGACGCAGCAATGTCATGACTACTGCTCTTTGCTGAAATTCTTTTTTGTGATCCTCGTTTGTGTGTCGCAGGAGCAACTGCGCGCCTCTCAGGACGAGGTGCGCGCGCTCCGCATGACGCAGGCCGGCGCCGCGCGCGATCTCAGGCAGGCGTCGCGCGTCGCCGACGCCAGGCTCAGGTAAGCGCGCACCGCCTACATACCCTCCAAACCATCGACACGTTCAATGTCTATGAAATCATCACTACAGGGGACTATACCGATAAACATCTGTATCCTGTGACACATAGCTTGATTATTTTGTGGTTATTAATTTTTCATATACACGAAGTGGGCAGTTATATAGCTCGCTGGTCTAATAGTTAGTTACCGATGATTTTAATATTTAAGTTATGCATATTTGTCAGGGCGTACTCAGCTGTCTGTCCGGTACTATTTCGAGTAACGTCAATGCGACCCTGGCATTCCCAAGCTACTACTGTCTTCTTTCTGCTCTTTCCGAGTCAATAGTATCCCCTCTTATTGTTAATCCCTTCCCAAAGTCCGCATTCCTTTACTTTACACATTTCCCTTTCTAATCCTTCTTATTTCGCTTCCGCCAAGCCAGTGGTAAGCCGTGCCCAATTGCTGCAAGGGCAGAGGCGAGTCTGGGATTAGCGTGCCATTGCCCTGGGACCGGGTTACCCCAGAACAAGGCAAAGCTCGCCCAAACATGCGGGGCTGTGTTTTATTTCCCTTGCTACTCGTGGGAACGCAATGGAGGAATATATTTCGTGCCAGAATGGCGGCGACGAGGTTCGCAACCCGTGGGAGCGCAATGTGGGCTGCGGATAGCCACTGCTACTTTTAATATTGGAGGAGGAATGAATGATAAAATTGATGAAGTATGTGAGATGATGAAGGAAAGAATTGATGTTCTGTGTGTGAATGAGACCAAGCGGAAAGGATGCGACACCACCACACATCGACCTTACACAGCCTATTGGTCAGGAATCCCTGAAACCAGCTGAGGCTGTCAGGGAGTTGGTGTGCTGCTTGCTGCTAGAATGAACAAATGTGTGACTGACTTTGATTGTGTGAGTCCTGGACTCATCTGGGTGAGGTTGATGGTTGACGTTACCCACATCTTCATTCTAGAGGTGTACGCTCCAGAAGATGCGGGATGGACCCGGTCCTCGAGAGCCCAAACCGATAGGGGTGAATTTTGGCATAGTTTGAAAGATGTTCTGAATGAAAGGAAGTATAATGAAAGAAATGTACTGCTTGGAGATTTTAATGGATGGGTTGGAGTGCAGCGTGATGGATATGAAACTGTGTTAGAGAAATTTAAGGGTCGATAAGAGATTGCGAAACAAAGTATTAGACACTAGGGTATACCGCGGCACTGCCATCGACACTGATAACTTCCTGGTGATGTGCCGAATAAGGGGGATCTTTAGGTAATGGCGGCGTCGTGTTCGGGAATCCATTAGTGTACTTGAAAGAGTGAAAGTCGAGGTTTTGTAAGATAATGAAGTGAGAGAGAAGTATAAGAGTAAATTTATTAATAAGTTTGACAGATTAGAAGGAATGTGTGAGGTTGAAGAGTTATGGAAGTCGTTCAAGGATGGAGTCGTGAAAGTGGCCAGTGGTGTCTGTGGTGTGAGTAAGAGAGGAAAAGGAAATATATTGAAGACTGTAAATGCAGAAGTACGGGAAGGCGGTGTCTGAAAAGAGGAAAGCATGGCAGACTTGGTTGGCAGCAAAAGCCAATCAAAGAATGGACAAGGCAACGATAAAAGATGTACAAAATTCGAAGAATGAGTATAAAAGTTAGAAGAACGCAACAAAGGATGTGGCAGAAAGAAATAAAATGAATGATAGAGATGAATTTGAAAAAAGGTTATTTGATGACTTCCGGACGAACATTAAGTCCTTCTGGAAGTCCATAAGAACAGCCAGAGCTAATAATACAAGCTCACTTGGCAAAATCAGGAAGCAGGATGGAAGTTTTGTGGCAGGTGAAGAATGTATTCTAAAGAGGTGAAAGTTTATTTGAGAAAGAGTATATGCAAGTGGCAAACCGTGTCAGGGACCAAACTGAAAGTAATATTAGTGTGAAAGAGAGTTTAGATGCAATGAATAGTATGAAGTTGGGTAAGGCTGCAGGGTATGATAGGATTACGGTCGAGATACTGAGAGCTGGACAGGGCGTGGTAGCTAGGAAATCATTTTATGAGGGTTCCAATGCTTGTGTCAGGACAAATGGGGCTTACTCAGACTGGTTTAACATCCAGAAGGGTGTGTGGCATCCCTGTGGCTGATTAACTTATATATATAGACAATTGCTTGAATGATTTGAAAGATAGTGAGTATGGACCAAGAATGAAAGAGTTGATCATCACAATCCTTCTATACTAATATTTAGTAATTATCAAGTGAATGGGGCACTTCATAACTTTACGAGTAGCCGGAACATATCACAAAGAGCACGACTGGGTGTGCATAGAGGCGTGTTGATCCACACACTGATGTATGGTAGTGAATGTTGAGTATGGCAGAAGAAACATGAAAGTAGGATTAATGCTGTGAAGATGAGATGTATAACTGGAGTGAAAGCGATGGACAAAGTGAGGAACAGTGTGATAAGGAAGCGGTGCAGCATGGTTGAAGATGTAGTGACAAAGATAGAGAAAGGGATGCTTAGATGGTTTGGCCATGTAGAAAGAATGGATGAAAGAAGATTAACGAAAGAGGTGTACAAGGTAAAAATGATTGAACAAATCGGTGCAGGTCCACCTAAGCGGATATATTCCGATCAAATCGAAGATGTTCTAAAGAAAGGCCGGGTCAAGAGTACTCGCAACCGACGAGCATGCATGAAGACGCTCATGACAGTGGAGGAAGCGAGAGAGGTGTGCCAAGATCGTAGCGTGTGGAGAGAGGTGGTCTCTGCCTACCCCATTGGGAACGAGGCGTGATATATATGTTTATACATTTGTGAACATTAGTTACAACAGCGAAATACGAACGGTGAAGGAAAACATCGCGAGGAAACCTGCACATGAATTGAAATTAATTCTAAGGTGTGTGGAGTCACCAATTTGCATTGGGCCCGCGTGGTGATTATGGCTTATCGCCCTCATATTGAGGGGAGACCTGTGCCCCAACAGTGGGGATGTAAATTGACTGTTATGGACGACGTGGGCGGTAACCTATGATATATGACATTAAGTTCAGTATATTATGGAAAAAAACAAAAGTTTGTGTGTGTGCTGTCAAAATTATCAAGTTACTTTTTTTGTTATGAATAATAAAAAAAAACGACAAAAATGTCCTTTTTGTTGGTTCATTAGTTTTCACATACATGTAGCTATTAGCTGTTCAGTGATGTTTTAGAAGTACTTCAAATTGGAATTATTTTCTGTATTTTAATTTATTTTATAAATTAACATCAAGTATTACATTATTTTAAATATTTTAAATTAGTTATGTATCTCCTATATTAATTCTTATTGTTTATAATAATGTGTCGATTAAATTAATATTTTATAACACCCCACAAATTCTATCGCTAGCCTTCACCTCCCATTGACTGTTGTGAGATAATTTTAGAAACCACTTATTAACTATCTGACAATATAAAATATATTATTTTGTCCTCAGGGAGCTCCTAGCTGGACTAGAGCAGCTCAATTTGGTCAGCTCGGCGCTGGACCCCACATGATGGACGTCACACGTAAAACACACTAAACCTATATAAATAATTAACTACCCGGCTATCTCGTACGAATGTCTGACATTCCCACTCCCCTCGATTTGATGTAAGCTGTCAAAATGTGTGTTATTTCCTGGGCTAAGGCAAAGGACCGAAGTCCGTAAAGCCCAACAAAATGGCTCTTACTATCTGTCAAAATTCATTTATATAATTGGAACTCGGTTACAGGCACAGTTTAGTCGCCATTTATAGAGAAAAGTTGATTAACCTTAAAAACTAAAACCTTAGTTATCTATTACAAAAACCTAACTGTTTGTATTCTTAAGTTATCTATTTAACACCGATCTATATTAGATTGGTATTTTTGCTTTTAGTTGTATGTGATTTTCTCATAATTTTTTATTATAATAAAAAAAAATATTCATCTTCAATATTTTTATGATTGTATTCATTTTTTTTTACTCTTCAAAGCTTGATATGATCATCTGTTGTACACGCCCACCATCAAGACATGGCGTTTATAAGGGTGATAAACACTGCATCAGTGTGTGTACCTCTTTGAGATAGGAATATGTTAAATCTTACCCCTGTAATTACACTAGCTGCATCACCTTTCAAACTGGAACAATTATGTTTGCATACTACTCTGTAGAGGCAGATTGCGGTAGTACCTATCTCATCGGTCTTCTGCTACAGAAGTGTGCCACCAGTGCCATATTTTCTGCATAAATTTAAAACAATTAACATTGCCGAGCTCCATTCGGATTAGCGTTTGGATTACTATATGTAACTTAAATGGGTTATCAAAAAATAAGTTGTTTTGAATCTTTGTTCAGATACCTTGCTTTCTGTGGGAAATCCAAGTCTAGCTATCATCCCTCTCAGTGATGTGTCCGGTAACGTAAAGCTACCATTAATATGTTAACTTGTAAAATTACCTCAAATTCTATCGGTTCCATACTGCATTTGGTTATGGCATACATTGAGGGTCATTGGAACTGTAACTCATCATTTAAATTTTGACAGATAGTATATGTTATGAAGTTCTTCATTGTAAACACATCCCGTGTTATAATTTTAGATGTTATGTGAAAATGAGATCTGTTAGATGTGGAGAGATAAAAAAAAGAGAAGCTATATATTTTTACACGGGTATATAATGCTTTGTTGCTTTTGTGTAGTTAAGATAATGGGAGACGTAAAGTAAATGATTGTAAGTGAAAAATATACAGACAACTTATTTCATTTCCTCTCACATCATTCGGGAATTGCATACAATGTTAACAGAAGACAATTTTAAAATCAATTTAATACTAAACATTTATTAGTTTTTTTTTTTCATATAAATATGTGTAACATCTTTAATTACTGATCAAGTCCAATATAGGTGATGTATTACACCAACAATAAATGTATTGGTTCATACAATACAAGAAAGACCTAATGGAAATTATTCAAAGAATAATTAGTACATCACAAGTTTAATTAACAGTATTTATTGATATAGATATATCCTATACAATAAACAAATATATATATAGCAACAAGAACAGAGACAACACCTTACCTCGATATAAATTAATTATCTGTTTTGTTTGCCTGAAATTAGATTGAGATTGTCTAATTTATTCATGGATCCAGATATCCTTGGGCTCAAAAGATATAACCACCAAACATTCCTGATATATCCTTTTATTTTTATAGATAGATATAAAGAAATGATATAAAGCAGAATTTTTTTTTCATTATTTTGGTTTTTTCAATTATTTTTTAAAAAACAAAATATATCATTTGTTTTATTTATTATATGTACTGCAAAGAAATTATGTTAAGCAACAGATATAAGAAAGTGTAGAAATATTTTTTTTTTGTGATATTCATTACACTGAATTCACCAATCGTTGGAGCTCGAAAAGCTTAGTAAGAGACCATATTTAAAAGTGATTTTCTTAATATTGGCGCTTACATCGTTTGAACCCAGTGATATTGATATGTGTATTCAGTATGTGTTGGGATGAACATTTGCAGGTGTATTTATTCTACAAAGATGAAGAGACAAGGTATATGTTCATCTGATGATGATACTCTCGTTTATGATAACACCCAAGGAACCCAGTAATGTTTTCATACTGCTTTGAATTAGAAGAGATTGAAGAAATAGACGTTTTAGTTTGATGATGTTCGAAAACAGACTCCGTTATTTTAAAGACTTAAAAATTTGTTAAGTATCATTTCTAAGACATTTAATAATATATGTTTTTATACATAATTATATGTAATCATCAATTTTCGTAAGATGTAAAAACTTGGTACCTCATTTGAAAAGTAATAATATACAACTGCCGATTGATAAATACAATAGAAACGGTGATCATTGGTGCGAACAATTTTTTATTTTCAAACAATGAGAGCGCATAATACTTGTGTGCCTCGTTGTTATGGGCGAGTCCTTGCAGAGCTGTTACTCCTGATCACAAAGCCCCTGATGGGATAATCTTATTTTTTGCATAATTTGCTATTTAAGTAAAGAAATAAACGTTTTAAAAACTACATTGTTTGTTTTATGAGAGAAGAGTAAGTTGTGTATATGTTTAAATGTGATTAACGTACCAGTTGTAGATAATATTAAATAAACACTTGTTTTATTAACGTGTCCATTGTAAGAAATATACATGTAAATTAAACGCTTGATTATATTCATATTGCACACCCTCCTACGTCAATGCGGATGTATGGCGTTTAAAATGTTGCCAGCTACGCGGGTTCATTAATACTAAATGACGTTTCATATGATATAATGATGAAGAAAAGAAAACAGTGAAAAAATCAAAGAGGTCTTGTAGAATTAATCTCTATATGTTAGAATTTGTTTTAAAGTTATTAAAAAAAATGGTAGAGGAAGCAACAGCGGAAAACAATACTTTGTATTCCAATCAATTCACTAAGAGGCTGTATGAAAAAATGTAGAAACCATAAAACTTAATAAAAAAAATACATTTGTAATTGGAAAGTACGATAATAATAGACATGTTCATTATGAAACTAAACAAGAAGCAATTATTATCAACAAATTTCAGTTTATAATAAGTGATACACAATGGCTTGTGTAAGTCTGCACCGTGGACCGTCCGGGTGGAAGAGGATATGTAATTATTTTTTAAGAAAATCTTATGACGAGAGGATTGTAGAGAGTAAAACTACAATGGCGTCGTTTTGGTAAAATTTACTGTAGCGAACGATATACATAGGGAGTGTGTAATGACAATTGTTTCAACCGAACAATGAATGCGTTTGTCAGGTTATTTTAATCATGCACGATAATTAACCTAATCAACTACTAGAACGCCTTGCACATATAAAAACATACAATAACCTAATGAATTAGGGTCAGCAACTTAATGCTCGTGCGTTTGCGGTTCTTTGGATGTGAAGTTGCGGCTCTCTAGTCCCATACGCATATTCATATCTCATATTACCTATTTTATAAAACAAAAACATTTAAAAATAATTCTGTATCTATTAACGAGGGCTAGGCACCATTCTTACCTCTCAGCCCCTGCTTTCGTTCTCACCGCGCCCCTCCCCCATGATGCGCGTTCGCTCTGTCAATAATACTATATATATATTACCTAATTTGTTGTGAAGAAACATTTTTTTTCATCAAAAACCTATGTTTATGCAAGTACTATTTATTCTTGGTATGAAAAATTTTTGTGGCTCTTTAAATATTTCGAATTTTGTAAATTGTAATTTTTGACTCTTCCGCCACAAAAGATCGTCGACCCCAGGCTTAGGCTATAACGTTAATAGAAATGAATATGGATTTGTACCCCAACATATTTATATGTAACAGCAGCTATTGTCTCATACACCACAGATATATGTTAGCGTTTCTACGTTAATATAGTAGATCGAAGAAGGTTATTGTGTAACAATTTACTAAGATCGAAATGTTTATAAATTTGCAATACTTATGCCCCATTATAAAATAAAACAGTTACTATGATCATTATAATGCACAAGTATATAATTGTCGAAATGTTGTAAAATTGATAGAATAAAATCGATTTTTGGTGCAAAAATTGTCTGTAGGGAGTTACTGGAAGTTTTGACAGCGGTCTCGTGATATGGGTTGAATGTTAGTAGGAAATCACAACATACAACTTTAATTATGAAATAAATAAATTATAATGAGAGAGTATTGTTTCATTTTATTTTACAGACACCAATGTAACTATATAGACTAATCAAACTGAAAAACTTACTTTATTGCATACGCTAAGACTATATGGACGGCCTGTCAAGAGGCACTACCAATTATATAGATTGCTAAAGATTTTAATGTATTTTTAAGAAACATGTTTACATTACATATAACTTAATTATTTATAACTATATGTACAATTAAAAAAACATTTAAACAATTGACTGTATAACTTTAGCTTTTGTCTTTATAAAGATGGAAGGGTAACAACGAAAAATTTTTTCGCGGGTAATCGTTCGTTGAAGTAAAAGAAATATATTTAATTATAACAATTTATTACGACTAAAATAAAACATTGCAATACATTAGGGAATGTATACACCTGAAAGTACTACTTAGTATTACTACCAGTAATATATTTAGTACAAATACTATGAATTATGCAGGTCACATAAAATTGTACAATGTACAGGTTTCGATTCCAATTTACATGTAATACCTATTTATTGACGTGTAATGTGTTCCGCCCAACGTCCTACGCAGCCCAAATCAACCTCACCTGCACGTGGTGCACCCTGCTGATAAACAGACGAGGCTCTGACCACCCACCAACTCGCACTTGGACTGCGTGGTGGGTTACGGCCCAATTCCTCTCAATTAACTCTTCGATGTGGAGATCTATGGGAGAGGCCTAAGTCCACGAGTGGACGTCTATCGGTTGATGATGATGACATACTTGTTTATGTTTATTTTAATTGTTTACATATTAAAAAAGATATGACGAATAAGCAGTACAAATTCTTTTTAAATGAATATCATATGTGTGGACATGTACCAAGCAGTTCTTGTATAGAGTATGCTGATATAGAACAAAGCTTCACGTATACATCATCTTTGGTGCTAAAGACAACCGCGCTGTGTACATATATTAATTGTTCAATAAATTTGTTTTTCTCACGACTAATTTCTTATATTAAAATGAACAAGCATGATATATATTTGGTGGTTGGTTCGGAGGACTGACGGCCGATGGCGCAGTAAGGTCCTGGAGTGGCGCGCGCGTGCCGGTAGACGTAGTGCTGGGAGGTCTCCCACAAGGCGGACCCAAGATCTGGTAAGAATCGCGGGAACCCGATCGATGCGGAGATCTTGGGGGGAGGCCTATGTCCAGCAGTGACGTCTATCGGCCGACGATGAAGTGGTAAGATCGTTTATAACGATATGGTATGCTGCTAAACGCACCACGCTTTAATGGCTCCGTGATTGGTACTATTGCATTAACTACAGTACACAGTAATATATGCACGTTACTGCTAGGCAGTTAAACCGTGCCCTCCTCTCCTTATTTCGGCTACGCGCAGGCGTCGCTGTACAGGTGGTCCCAGTGCGCGGGGCACTGCAGGAAGTACTTGCGGCAGGCCGCGCAGAACCGCCGGCGGTACTGCTCCGGCGACAGCACCGTCGGCTGCCCAGAGCCCAGGTTCTTCTTCACTAGATGCTCCAGCTTCTTATCCCAAGTGAACGTTCTGATGTAATCTACGGTGTAAAGCTGTCATCTCTAAATGTTGTAGGAAGTTTATTGTTGTAATTTGAACAAAAGATATCATCACCAGATCACCATCACCATCTTCTGGAATATAAGATTATATTCTCTCCCAGAAAACTTTCTATTAAGCAGAAATATGATAATTACTGTCTGTATGGAGTTGAGGATAAATGCTTGCCTAAAACGTAGAACTGGTTAATTTGACTCTGGATTGACTTACCACCTTAAAGAGCTTGGGTTTTTTTTCAAATATTTAACACCACGCGAAATTAAGTGTTATCACATTGTGAATAAAAAGACGAATGATCCGGTTGTTGTAGCTAAAGATTTCATATCTCAAGGCAAAGAGTACAATTTTGTGTACCAGGTCTTGTGGGGCCAATTGTGATAAGTTACCTATGATGCCCAGCACGAGGGTGTTCCGGTGCAGGCCCAGCAGCAGCGAGTAGTCCATGACGTCGTTGGCCGCGAGGAATTGCGTGTCACGCTCCAGACTTGCCCACAGCGCGCCGCACGCCTGCGAAGGTACGTACAGCTGCGTCTCCCAACGCACTGTAACACCACGAGCAATAATATACCACCATCATCCCCACCACGGGATGAGTTCTTGATCAGAAGTTATCAGGCTTACTTTGTCTAGTATTTTTTAAAGAAAGGAGAAAGTATACAAACAGTGGAGCAGGTTGAGGTCTACGAGCACGGGGGCCGCCTGCGCAGGGTGCTGAGCGGGATGCGCGTGCGCGGCGAGCCGCGGGCGAGCGGTGCCCTTGAGATCGAAGCGGGGGCCCGTGGCACCGTACCACACGTTCTCCATCACGAGCACGCCGCTGCCGCTGCCGCCCACGCTGTACACGCCCAGGATGCGAGCTGCCGGGGCAATTATATTAAATTCTACTTATTAATATTATAAAACATTAGATAAACATGGACCATAGACCATAGATCATATACTATAGACCATATTCCATATACCATGTACCTATAGAGGTATAATATAAAATATATTAGGCAATAAAGTTTTGGATCTACATCATCAGCCGATAGACGTCCACAGCTGGACACAGGTCCTCCTCGAAGGTCTCAACATCGATCGGTCCTGCACGGCCTTGCAGTCAGCATGGTCATAGGCGTTCATATGAGGGACTTTGAGCCATTTCCCATCACGCGGCCCAATGCGAGTCTGTGGGAACCCGAGCCTCATTCGTTGATTAGCAGGCTGCACCACGAGCAAGTGAGATTGGCTTGGCACCCTCTTTTGGAAACGCTTGCCGATAACCACGTGGTGCTAGTTAGGATGTTATACACTGCATCCCGTATTGCTAGATACTTGAAGACAAGATGTTACGTCTCATTACCTTAGTAATATCACTGGCTACAGCATCCTTCAAACCGGATCACAGCAATGTCCGCACAGTACTGTATGTCGGCTGCAATAGGCGCTGCGGTGGTATTTACCCAGATGGTCTTCGGCAACAGAGACTTACCACCACTGAAATTACCATGCATTGTTTGTGACGGAAAAGCGAACGGCACTCACCGAGCAGGCTGGGTTGCTTCCTGAGGCGGCAGTTGGTGACGTAGTTGAAGTAGTGCGGCGCGAACTCAAGAAACTGCTGCCACTCCGGCTTCGTCATCTCCTTCAGAACGTACCTGTCATCTGCGCGAAGAGTGGATGATGAATATGGAACACAATTAACATGCATTTACCTTTCTTTGAAGAACGAGGAAACTTGAAAAGTACAGCTTCTAGTTACTAACTTTAGAAGATGACTCAGCCAGGAATGAAGATTTCTGGAGGATTTGCCTATCATCGTGTCGTAGCCCACTAGTGGTAGGAGATATTACTGGAGTATCACCTGGACATCATCATTTCTAGATAATGAACGCTATGTGGTGCTGCAGTATATACATCACAACTAGCACCGCATTACCATGGGCAAGCGTATCATTTACCATATGGTGAACTTGTGTTCCGTCGCCTCGTTAGAGATTGAGAAAAAATTATCACAACTCACCTTCAGTCTTGCAGAAAGTCGAGCCTGACTTTCCACCGCGTGCAGCCCACGGCACGCAGTGCGCCAGCGAACGTATGAAACCCTCCTCGATGTCGCACAAGCTTTTGCCTGGAACATGTGGTTTGGTTAATAGGGGGAGAAGGAAGGAATATCCTTTGGACCAGCTCAACGCTTCACCATGATTCCATCCGGGGTTAAGTGATGTGCTTGTTCTATGGTGTTAAGACGACACCTACGTCGTGTTTAGACGGGAACACCGATGCCGGCAAGTTGCTCCACTCTCTTGCTGTTCTCATGAAGAACAAGTTGAACCTCTTTGATAATCTAGGGATGTCTATATTTAGCTAGAACCAGACCAGCGGCTATAGTGCGTTAGGATGAACTCGGAGTTTTCCTATGAAAGACTCCTCAATATAGCCGAAGACCCTTTGACTCCTCTTCGACGAGACGCACGGCTTAGTTTTATTCCTATTCCTAGCAGGTCCTACTAAAGGTCTAACTTACTTAATTTCAGATCACCATTATTATAAAAGTTACCATCTTTGTCCTTATGCTGGAGACAAGGGCATGCGTCAGACGGAGCGGGCTGAGCGGGGTGCCCCGGAGTAGCCAGCAGCGCGTGCCGCAGCGCGTGGAACTGCAGCGCGTAGTAAACGCGGCATGCGAGTCCCTCCTGCGCATACGTTATTACTGGTGGTAGAACTCTGTCGCCACAGACCGTTCAGGTGTTTACCATCACAGCGCCCACATCTACCACCCAACAGTAGTATGCATTCATTACTGTTTCCATATCACTTAAAATTCTGTTTGAGTGACCAGCTAATGCAATGTATATTATTCTTACAGTACATGAATACGGGGTTATCACTTAAAATCAAGTGATGATGGAGGGGAAATTAGTTATGTGGAATTTGTACCGAATAAAACCACAACAATGGGCTCCTTGAGCCCACCTTCAAAGACCACGAACCCAGACTTCTAGTCCCCTACTGCGACGAGTAGTTAGTTCCATTCCTAATAGTCTGACACTACGGGTCTGGATGGGATTGACATTAGTTGTATATCTTCAGATGTGGAACTGGAGGTCGCTTCATCATAAAGACCAGCACAGTTTTGAAACCATAATTATTTACTAACCTTGAGCAACACCTCTATGTGCTCATTGCTCTTCGCTGCGTTAGTCTTGGTCCGGTCCGCTTCACTCCTCTCTTTTCCGGTCCCATTGACTGGCTCCTCCTCCAACTCTGTTTGATTGCTGCAATAACAAGAACATTAAGCGTGTAGCATGAAGCCGTAATAACCCAGATTGGAAGGTGATCGTAATCCTTACACGATTTTGTATCGATCCCCATTAGCGCTTGGTAATTCCTGTCAAATTCTTGTGCATTCTGCAACTGACACTCTGTCACCATATAATACACGTAGTCCTTATCATCATCATAAGCTTCACCCAAGAAACGCCATTTACCTCGATCTTCGGCTGCGAGGACGTTGCTACTAAGCCTAAACGTAGTCTTTACTCTAATGCCGTCTACTCTAACGGGAATCACTTCTGCGACAGACGTGACTAGTCCATCGTCAGACATGGGTGGTGGTGTTGTACCTGTGCCGCTGGGCTTTAAGCGTGCGCTGGTAGGTGATGGAGGCGAGCGTGGCCGCGATCACCGAGCCGATGTCGCCCGCACGCACCACCACCGGCACCACGCCGCTTCCGATTATGATGCCGTTCTGAAGATGAAAGCCACAGATAACATTATAAGGAAAGCCCAGGGTAGGTGATGTTTCTTAGACAAAGACTTATAGTCAGCGACATTCATAGTAAGAACTACCTGATTAGCCTGCTGATTACTGGACAACAGTTGCGAAAGGATCTGCTTGACAGTTTTCTTGTCGCCCTTATCCTCGTCTTCCTCAGTACCTGAAAATTTATTTGTAACGTTACACAAAAATGCTTTCATATTTTTCAGTCAGAGACTTCTTTTTAATATTTACACATTAACCTCGAGTTGGTTATAGAACTTGGCCGAGGTAACCCCAACAAAGATCGATAGACGCATTCGGCTCGGCTGGGCAGCGTTTGGGAAACTCCGCCACATCCTCACCACGCGAATACATCAATGTGGAAGACTAACCAGTGCGTCCTCCTCATCCTTACTTACGGCACAGAGACATGGCACCTGACCATAGGGCTAGTCCACCGATTCAAAGCAGCAGCCAGCGATGGAGAGAGCCGTATTTTGAATAGGCGGATAATGATGATGATGATTTATAACGAAGTATTATCCTTACTGGTGTGTTCTTTCTCAGAGTCCTTGCTGCCGCCATCTATGTAGGAAGGAAGTTAAATATTAGATTTATATATTTTTACGTCATAAAATAAAACAATGGAAATGTTTGTAGTAAACAAATTGGAAATTATAATGAGATGAAGGTAATCCTTACCCGAGCTGTCGTTGACGCTTGATTCGATGCAGGACTCATCCAACTCTTTATCGTCTTCTGAAATTATATGAACATAGTAATAATTAGTAATAGGGGATGCAAGGGTTTCCGCCTAATATCTTACGGAGCTCAAGTCAACCACACCTGCACGCGGTGCACCCTGCTGAATAACAGACGAGGCCCTGACCGCCCACCAACCCGCACTGGGCCGGCGTGGTAGGCTAAGGCCCAACTCCTTTCAATGAACTCTTCGATGTGGAGATATATGAGAAAGGCCTATGTCCAGTATTAGACGGCTATCGGCTAATAATAATGATGAACTGAAAATCACGGGAGAAGCCAAAGCCGACCGACTTCGCTGGATGGGCCACTTACTAAGGATAGGAAGACGATCGTAGCGTAAAGAAAGCGTTCCCCGGAACCGCAATTGGCCGCCGCCCTATCGGCCGGTCCAGGTATCGCTGGAAGGATGCCGAAAGCACAACCTACGCGAGCTTCAGGCATTGGACTGGCAAGAGGCAGTAAGAGACAGACAACCCTGGCGCTCTTTTGTGTCGGAGGCCAAGACTCACCTTGGGTCGCTGGGCCAGAGGAGCGAGTATAGTAATAATAATTATACACCATTATCATCAGTTCTTATTATTGGTGAATCTCTGTTCCAGTCCATATAGGCACCACCACAGGTAAACGGTAGTGTATATACACTACTGTTTTATGTTTTTATAAACTATTTTTTTTTGCATATATTTTTAAATAAGTAACCTCTAAACAAATGAATTAAGTTAAAAAAAACTGTCATTCAGATTACAGATAAAATATAAAAAATCTTATATACACACTAAGAAACTAGACAATAGACAATAATCTTCAAATGGTTGAAATCATTTTTTATAACTATAATAGAATTCATCATCATCAGACGCTGGACCACGGGCCTCTCTCGAACATCTCTTCACCGATCGGTCCTGCGCTGCCGTATCCAAATTGAAATTCTTTTAGTCTTCGATAGATGCTGTGTGTACTCACGAATAGTTTCTGGCTGCGATTTATTGTTCCTCTGCGACGAGCTGGTCCACTTGTCCTGAGCGTCCCTCAGCATCTTCTCGCCCGTTATAATGTTGTCGGACACGTTCCACAGATTCCTAACGACACCTGTTAAGTCACATAAACATATGGAAAGGTTCAGGTCTTCACGATTCGTTGCAGGCTGTGTCGTATGGATGTTACAAAATAACTTACTGGATAGAGCGGGCTGCTCGTGGAGACTCGCGGAGGTCAGCGCGAGGTGAATGTGCTCCATGTGCAGCTTGAAGGCCTGGTACTCTTTCTCCTTTTCCGCCTCACCATCCGATACGTTGCTAAACGTCTCGTGTCCTGGGTCGAGGAACGAACGAAGAATTTTGACTTTTCCACAATATGTGCCGAAACCAATTATCCATCGTGTTAAACCAGCGCGCTTTACAGGGTTTGCGACAAAATAATACATACCTTTCAGCATGAGGTCGTTGAGCTGGCTGATGAGAGCGTCCCGCATCTGCTTTGTGTCGTAGTTAATAGATATAACGTCCGGCGGAAGCTGGATCTCGAAAGTGGATATCTTACTGTATCTAAAAGGATTCAATATTAAAAAAATCTATTTAAATTAAGTATAACCGTTATGAATTTTTTTTTAATTCAATTATGCGACGGGACGGGTGGGATGTTCACCTGATGGTAAGTGATACGCCTGTCCGTAACAACGTGTCACCGATTAGGATGATATATACAGCACCACTTTGCGCTCGTCGCCTGAATTATAAAGTATCGAGCATCGTTACTCAGTGATTACACTAGCTACGGCGCCGTTCAAACCATAACACAATAAAGTTTGCACACTACTATTTAGGTGCTGCGGTGATACTTAACTAGACGGTCCTCAGCTACAGAGTCCTACCACCAGTCGCTGTTAGGTTTCAGGCATGTGTTAAACTGGTAACTCTCGATGGGAAGAACGCACCTGAAGCATGCGGTGGTGTGTCGCGCGACGAACGCGTGCGCATGCGCATGTAGCGCGTGCGCGCAGAGGCGGGCGCGCGCGTACCGTGTGGCGCTGAGCCGCGACCGGATGTACTGTGCGAGTGAAAGCGAGAGGGCCGCGCGCGACAGCCGCCGCCCGCGCGAGGTCGCGCCACATCTTTCGCACCTTGTCCACAGCCGCACCTGCACCAGATTACATACATATATTATATACTATATACGTATATCTGTATATATAATGAAAATGAGTTTCCCAATCACGTGAAAATTAGTTAATGTATCAACATGAGAACAGGAGCATTGAACACGGAACGATTGGTTACGGGCAATTTATTATTTGAGTTTCATAAATCCTTCATAATTTTATTTCTAATCAACCTTCATAAACATTTCATTTCGTATTATTTATGCGGTTGCTATAGTAACCGTTGCGATAGTCACTTGCGGTTGCGGTAGCTCTCAAGGAATACTTCAGACAAATTTCAAGTCAAATTCTATATTATGACCACGAACGTGGACAAGCTAGTAAATATATACATATATACATGAAGGTCCACTACCGGTGGTCTCTATTGCCAGAGACCGCCCAGTTTCTTATCACCACAGCTCCTATTTCAGCTATCAGACAGCAGTGTGCATACATTACTGTCTTCCAGTTTGAAGAGTAAAGCTAGTAAAATTATTGGTGGGAAGAGACATTTTGTATCGCGAAGCCCAGCATCATATTATAAGGTTAATATTACACTAACTAGCGTCACATTGTTATGGCTAGGAGTGTCACATAATTTCGAGTGAAAGTGCAGCTAGTCATTTCGCCGAATGAAGGAAAGGATGAGTGACATACCTCCCGGCTTTGATCTTCCTTAGCTTTGTCCAGGTTGCTGTGACCGATGGTGTTACAAGTAATGGTGATGCACACGTCGCCGTGCACGAATCTGTTGGTTGTGTACTTGATGTTAAAAACAATCGTACTACCCCTTAGTGCAGTGGTTAAGCGCGCACCTAGTTACATGGAAGTCCCTGCTTCGATTCCATAGCAACATTCAATAAGAGAAACTCATCCGGCTTGCAACCACCTTCGTATGTATAAGAACAGGAATATTCTTGGTAACCAAACTTCACCATTCGCCGCCTCATGGACATAATAACACATAAAATTTAGTAAGCCTAACGGAATTTAATGGCCAAGATAAATGACCTGGACTCCCTTGTGATAAACATCTGCGTTCAAGCGGTGGGAATGTTGAGTAGCTTATTCTTTGAAGCTGTTTTTTTTTATAATGTCAGAATAAGAAATGGTGCTACTGACCTCCTGACGTGACGGTTCATAGGAACCTGGCAGTTGGCGGACGGGCAGCGGTGGTCGCCATCGAAGCAGTGCCTCTCCAAGAATGCGCCCAAGGAGATGTCGTGTTTACCGTACATCTCCATTGTCACTATCCTAAAAGAGATAAGGTTTCACGTGCCGAGGATCCTTATATAAGTTCAGAGTTAATCCAGTAGGGTGGAAACTTCAGAGAACGTACGGGAGTACCAATTTGAGAAAGACATTATTGTGGATTGGCAAGTGCAGAGTGAGGACCACCTGTCAAGTGGACCAAAGAGATTTAGATGACAATTCTTATGATAATCATGATGATGCATTTATGTAATTTTTTTCAGTGAGTTTCGTTTTCGATTTTTGGATATATCCTCAACGATTATTTTTTTTCAAGTGTTCAGCTCAAAATTGGTTCACAAATTCGTTTTCATTAAACTCACCACGGATTGACGCAGAAGTCTGGCACGTTAGCGGACTTGTCGCTGCAGCTGTACAGCAGCAGGCTGAGCCGCTGGTGATTTTCCGGCGCGAGAGGATCCGGCACTTCGTTTGCTTCGCTTTGCTTTGCAGCCGCTTCAGTCTCGGGTTCAATCCGTTTCACCACCGAAGGCTTGTATTGTGGACATTCCGCTGATGAAATTATTGAAGAGCATTAAACACTACTGAAGGAAGGCAACATGTCCGAAGAACATTCTTCGCAAACATGCCACACCAGCCAAGCCAGACTTAACTAGCGTGATGGAGATAGCTTTGGTCATCTGTTTTCTAGTCTCAGCAATGAGAACATTATCGGGGTTGTTTATTTATTTATTTATACAATATTGTTGCCGCTTACGTTTGTGTGGCCCGTTGGTCAAGTGTGCGCCGGTCGCGCGGTAGTTGGCGAGCGCGGCGCGCAACAACGTCTCCTCTGCGCTACTGGAGATCGCCATCTTTACGAATGGATGTGCCTCCTGCAATTATCACATAAAGATACTATATTAATAATATATAAATACAGATGCTGATACCCAAAAATAAACTATAACAGCCAATTTACGTCCCCACTATTGGGGCACAGGCCTACCCTCCGGGCCCGTTCGATCCAGGCGCCTGTCGGATGTTGCGAAAGAACTGCTCGATGTTATCCCGTGATCCTCGTGCATATTTTCGGAAGTGATTGGAATACCGTGTGAAGCATTTTAAACGGTTGGAGTCCGACACTACCTCGTTACAGGCCCTTGGTTCCAGGATGTGCGTTCGTTAGCAATTTGTTACACATGTTATTAAAAAAAATAATTAAAAAAAACAGGCCCACCCTCAACATGAGGGCCATGGGGCCGCAGTCAATATGGGGACCCAATGGGGATTGGTGACTTACTTAAAACAAACATCGATATACAAAAGGATTGTAGTTTAATAAAATGAAAATCTAAAAGAAAGCGTAAAAATAAATTAACCAGGTAAAAGAGACTATCTTCTGGTATAAAGAGCACTGACTGTTGAAAACCTAGCTGATAATCATTGCGTTCATCAATAAATTGATGAACGCAACATGGTGCCGTGTAACGCTCACTACCATCACCCTTGGTATCACAAACTAATAGTATAATTAATTCATTCAAGTATCAAGATGTACCTAAAACAGTATATGTAATAAAACAAGTTATAACTTACCTTGACAACGAGGTGCGTGTGCGCAGCTCGCGAGCTTGCGCGGCGTAAAGGGCGCGTCGGTCGCGGGGTATGCGGCGCGGGGGGTAAACGCAGGGGTCGCTGCGGCGCCGGAATTACTATGTTGGGGGACATTGACAGCACCACGTCATCAGTTGACCACCTGAAAAATATATTAAGAAATTCTAATAGCTGTTTGGTAATTAACCTTCGGTAGACCGACGATCTGGTGAAGGTCGCGGGAAACTGCTCGATGCGGATAGTATAGAACTGATCCGTGTGGAGCTCTTTGGGAAACACGCATGCCCAGCAACGAGCGTCTTCCAGTTGATAACGGATCAAGTGTGACCAGATGTATATTGTATCGAAATTATGAGAAAAATGCATGAATTTGTAAAAAAACTCTCGTATAATACCTTTCACTATGAGGGTCGGCTTTCAACTCGGCTTCTTCTTTCGGTAAGAACACCTCATCATCCATTGACATGGTCGCTCGCAATGGATCGCTGAAGTCTCGTATCGGCACTCCGCAGCTCAAATTTTTGTCACTGTCGCGACCATATGACTTTGATTTCAGAGGATCATTAGTGTCCTTAGTATCTTCATTGACTAAAACTTCTTTCTCATTATTTATTTGGCTCGTTGTCGATTTCGCTTCAATTTTATTATTCCTGAAGAGATCGGTATTAGAGTCATCCATATCATCGATATCTTTATCCAATTTACTTATATTATCAATATTTTTGTTAAGATCGTTATATTTTATAGCATCTTCAGTGTTAGAGTTTGAAGCTCCATCAAATAAACCATCTTTATTATTATACTCTTTATTCTCGCTTGTAGCTTCTTTCGCATCATCGTCATCGTTGAAGGACATGCCGGGTTCAGGTAGCACCGCTTCGATGTCCGCTAGAAATGCCTTCTCAAATTTCCAATTGTAGAAAGCCAACAGCATGAACTTGACGACTTTCTTTACTCTAACTAGTTCCGTTAGGGATCCTCCGCGTAGTAAAATGCTACATCCCAGATGTGGTTCCGCGCATCCTTCCAATACCATTAAAGTTTTCCCAGAATCTAAATAGCAAAAATCAAAAGTACATTGTAATATTAATATCTATTGTATATACACTTTTGCACAAAAATTCAAGACTTTAAATCTCTATTCCTGTTTTTTTTTTATCTGACGAAGCAATGACAAGATTGGGATATCCACCTGATGGTTCACCCATAGCAATGTGACGCTAGTTAGGATGTTATACTAAACCACGCTGTGGTCATCGTCTCAGCGACTGCGCTCTGCAAACTAAAACACAATAACCTTTGGTGCAGTGATGACAACTTTGACCATCTTCATGAACTGGCAGTACCACCGGTAATTATACTATACTCTTTTTATTTTTTTAAAAAAAGATAACTCTTCAAAGAAATAGCGTTCAAAATTAACCAAATTACTTGAAACTAATTAAAAAAGTGAAATTTGACAACTTCATAAAATATATGTGTAAAAGCTGAGCGTCTTAGAAACCCAAATAAAATTGGGCAATCTACATTATAAGTAAATTTGATACAATAATGGCTGCGTGTTAACGCAACCACGAAGAGTAACGCATGTGCGGTTTGGCTCGCACTCGTGAACTCCGCTGTTTGAGTTGGATGATTGAAATAATGAATGACGCTGGACGGAAGTATAGTGGCGTAAAATTACGTGGGCGTAATGTTAATGTTGGAATGATGGCGGTCAACGTATGTAATCTACTTACAGTTTTTAACATAAAACTCCTTAGCGGTGCCGAGGCGGGGGGTAGCGATTCGCGCGTCTACGGACGCTACGAGGTCGGCGCGTGCGCAACGTGCGGCGCGGCGCAGCGCTCTCTCGCGCACGCCGCCCGCGAGCGCCACGCCGGCCGCGCGCAACGCGTCCTGTACGGCACGCGCAGCCCCGCCGCGCACCAGCACCACGCGCGGCCGCAGCGCAGTGATACGCGCCGCACACCGCACCAGGTACTCCTGCTCCTACAATAGACCATCATCATCCATCAATCGACGTCCAACGCTGGACATGGTCCTACAAACGATAATTTATTTGCTGCTTGCACTAGTACTCCGCGTATCAGCTTCCAGGGCAAAGTGATTTACCTGCATCAGGACTGGCTCCAAGGACGTCAGCTTGCCTTCCACGCGCTGGTACGCGATGGAACAATCCAACAGCAGTATTGTTGGGTTAGATATCTGTTGCGGCATACCCCTGAAAGATAAATATACTTCTCAGAGAGAAAACTAAAATGTATATTATTAATTAAATATTCATATATTTTCCTTCAATTAGCTATACAGTAGTCTTTTCCTTGAAGTATTTTAAATTGATGACCATAAATAGTTCAGGCTGTAATAGAAAATTGCTCAATTGGATAAATTTGTAACTATCTGCTACCTCCCTAAAGAATAGTACTTGCGCGTAGCTCAAGAAGTTCCTCGACTCTCATTGATAACATGGGCGTTGGTATATCCTACCTGTGCGCAACGTTCTTAGTGAGCACCACGCCTTGCAGCACGCAGCTGTCCTGCATGCTGTCCCCGGGCACTTTCTTTACCTGCACGTAGTTGCGCACGTCTATGTCGTTTCCGTACACATCTAAGAACGATACAATTTACTCATTATCATTACGATATAATAGGTTATCCGTTGTGACCATTGGTATAGATATATTATAGATTTCATATTATCATACCTGGCATAATAATGTCGGCCGCTTGCTGGCACAGCGGATACAGCACGTCGAGCCAAGCGGGTGCCAGGCCGGCGCGCGCCAAGCACTGCCGCATCAGTAGCCGCAAGTGCTCCCTGCCAGACTCCTCGACCGCTTTGCACAGCACCGACTCGGAACTACCTGAGAGAGCAATCTCCGCTCACACCGATATTTGTAGATCCTACAATGTTTTATCTCGGATATTTCGAATAGTCAATTATAAGTAAATAGATACTTCGAGGAACATTGAAAAGAGGTGCATCTGTTTTAGGAGTTGATTAGCTTTTAAATTTACCTTTAGCTATGAAGAGGCACAGAGAGGATCAGAAAATAATGACAGAAATATCTGCCCTGTCATTATTCAGAGTGTAATTCTTTATTTACTAATAACAAGACAATAATTGGTATTAAACATAAATTGATAATTTGATATACCTTCACTGTGGTCCAAAATTGGTTGGTCCTCCTCACTCGAAGGCGATGATTTGCTCTCTGAAAAAAAAACTTTTATATCAACTACAAAATGAAAGAGTAAATAAAAGGAGTAAATGGTAAGAGTCAATGAAAACGGCCTAAAAAAATTGTCTGTCTTCCAGGTGTCTAACTACTGCTCGTCTTATAACACTGGGGGGCTTGGTTTGTTTCTGCACGCACATGTGGTGGAGTTTGGTTAGTAGAAGGGTTTTTTATGGGTCACTTAGCTAGTTCTTTGTCGATGTCACTCTTGACAGAATGGTTTTCAGCTAGCTACCATATAGATAATTTACTGCTATAAGAACACAGGTGTGATTCTACTGTATGACTGAGAGTCCGTAAATAATATACCGGTCTACAGTCTCATTTTCATAAAACATACAATCGAGTAAAGTGTCAGCCTTTTGTATATAAAATAAAAATCAATAGCCATGTGTCATGTCCAGCAACAGACACCTACGGGCTGAAATTAAAGAAACTAAGATCAACCTGTTTTAGTAGCTTTTATAAGTCTGGCCGAGCTATCATCTAGGTTAAGGTCCAAGCAGTATGACGACACACTCTCCACCAATCTGTTACATTCTTCACCTGTGAAAAAAGTATTTTTTTTAGACATATTATTTACACTCCTGTTAATGCAGATGTTTATTTCATCTATGTTTTTTCTATAGGTGCCGAAAGGAAATCTTACATTTTTCTTACATTCTCTTTTTTAACTGTCTCCTTGGTGCAACAGTTAACCCAAGTATTATGAGCGAGAGCGATTCACCATTCTCTATCTCACTGTCACTTAAAATCATATAAAATTGAGGTAAAGTGTTAGCCTCTGGCATATAAAGAAAAAACATGAAATGTTTCGAATAAATATATATATTATATATAAAAATCTGTGGTATCTTTTGGTAGGCTTGTATGAATCTATCAATAAATTCCTGATAACTATATCGTATATAGTAAAGCACTAACTTTCGGCCTCGTTCGCTTCCGGTTCGCCCGGGTCCCCTGGCGTGGGCCGGTAGAGTGCGTAGTCAGCGAACTGCGGCGGCTCCGTCACGCCCACCATGTACCCCGTCGCCAGCAGCGACCGGCACACCGTGCTCGCCTGCGCCCTTGCTCACAAAACATTACCACATTTAATACAACTTAAGTACTATAAGTATTCCATCATAGCTATTACATTAGGACATTCCTCAGCTCAGTCTTCTTCCGATCTGTGCTACTGGAAGAACTCGAAACATCGTGGTAATAAATAATAAATACACTAATGATTTTGAAAGTATACACTGACGAGTCATCTATCTCAAAGACTTCCTACAGCAGACCATTGCCTCCAGTAGAAATACTTCTTCTGGTTAGCATTCATTGATCAGGTGCCCTCTTCAAACTGGATTTTGGCGATCATATTGAGAAGACCGATTAGATCTGCAGCTGTTCTGTTTAAATGACGGTATTTAAACCCAGTCCACTTGTCTATGTCGTCAAACCATTGTTAACAGGACTAATTTCTGTCTTAACATACAGAGTCTGCTTTCTTACTTCTTTCACTCCACTTCACTCTATTTTGTCTTCTTCTTCTTCCTCCTGCCCTTTCCCCAGCTATGTGGGGTCGGCACATTATATACATCTCTTCTATAGCCCTCTATCAGCTGTCATATTGGAATTCACACTCTTCTTACACATGTCTTCTTTCACACAATCCATCCACACTTTCTTCGGTCTTCCTCTACCCTTATAACCATCCACTTTCATCCTCATCACTTTCTCTGTTATATGTCCTTCATCCCTCCGCACAACATACCCGCACCAAGCGAACCTCTTGCTCCTCAACTTCTCTGTCACTGGAGCAACTTTAAAAACTACTTCAATGTAATAAATATTACCTTGTCTTATTATTAGTGTTGTCCATTATCCACTGCATTATGTCACAACCGCGCCACACGCCGCTGTACCTCACCAGACGGAACCTAAGAAATTTACACATTATAAATAACAAAGTGCCTCCTATTGCATCCACAGCTGAAGATAGACTACTCCAAACATTTTCCATCGCAAACTGTAATATATAATATTCGCTCAATTTCAATGCATTTGCTTATACCAAAAATTATAATTGGACTAATTAATACATTTATGTTTTGTAATAATAATTATACGAAAAAAGTATTTTTATACTCAACGAAGCGATGAGGACGAAGGGTACATTCCCTTATTAGTAAGAGGTACGCCCATCACAATCTAGCGCAAGTTAGGATGATATACACTGCACCGCACTGCACATTTTGTTCATCGCCTTGATATATAGAATGTCTCGTTACTTCAAACCGGAACACAGTAATTTTTACTCGTTCGTCTTCTTCGAAGTGCCTCTCCAATTAGTGAAGGTTGACTATCAGCACAATACAGTCCTCTCTATCTCTGGTTCGGCGGAACTATTCGGACGCTCCAGATATGCCAGTCCATACATTACTCTTGGGCGGCAGTAATAGCCGCTGCGATGGCTACCCTCGTTGTCAAAACATTGTGTAAGAGAGATTACATTTTTTTGTTATATTGTATACTTTGTTATTGTAAAATACCTATTGGAGCAATGATTTCAGTGACAGTAAGCAACCTAACATGATGGTTCCCAGTTTCTATTCCGGAGCCAAATGTTATAGTTTGAATGGTGGCAGGATTTATCATTCACCTAACCAGCTATCATCACAATATTCTAAACCTATCTCAATAACAGTATCGCCTGATTCCTGTTGTCAATAAAAGAGAGCCAGATTATTGTGTAAGAGTTCTTTACACCATCTACATATTCACTGTACATTAACACCATGTGACATTGAAATCATGCATTAACCTATATTACATAAAAAAAATTACAGAACTAACCGATGTTGTTGAGTGGGCATGCTCAGGGTGAGTTGACGGAACAGATCGTTTAAAGACTCCTTGGGCGAGGCTCTCAGCTCTGATCTCTCCTCTTGTTCTCGCGCGAACATAAAGTTGTCGCGACTCTTATCCGATTGCGCTTTGTTGTCTGGAAACTTCACCTGCACGTTATAAAACAGTGACGAAAAATAAATCAAACAGAATACTGTATAAGAACACGCAAACAAGAATTTGAATGATGCTGGTAAATAACCGAGGAACTTATGCCATATTGCATTGCATATCATATTATTATTTATGAGCATATCACTACCACGATAATATATGGCCTCGCAATTGAGTCAAGGAATCCCATAATTCTAAGTAAGCAGTTATGGGAGAAGGGCAGGGCTAACATAGTAGTTAATTTGTGTAAAAAATATTACTGGTGGGTATTTACTTGAACCACATAGTTAAACAGCCTACATTTCTCGAATAGAGTAAAAATATATAATTGACCTGTAAATTCTCCTGCAGAGTGCGCAAATCGGGAGATATGTCACCCGCTGCGTCATTCTCGCGCAGGTAGCTCAGCACCACATTGCAGCAGTAAGTGCATACGCGCAACCCGCCGGCGCATCCAAATATTTGACCTGATCACAGACAAAAAAGTTTCACACATTTTTGTGTTTTCATATCATCTATACCTAAATATTAATAAGTGATGGGGAATTTAAAGAAAAGGCTACAGAAAAGAAGTGAGGAAAAGGTTGACACAACATGAGCACATAATGGAGCAAAAAAATTGTATTACTAGAATAACCAAAAAAAAAGAAATTTAAGATAAAGATCAGAGTTCAAAAGAGGATAAAAAAGACTTATTCTACCAACAAAACATGAAGTGAAAACAAAGTGAGAGATGGCAACGATGTATTTGTCTATGATATATAATTGCCATCTCCCACTTTGTATACCTGATATGGGGCTGGTATTTTTCAAGGAAGGATATTTTTATGTAAGAAAAGTATTTCTTTCAAGTTTATACTGATCAATATAAAAAAAAATTATTATTAATTATTACTATTGTTCCATTTTGAAAAGTGCAGTAAGTAATTAAGTGATAAAAATAAACTACAGCAATTAGTCATATTTTCTAGTAACAAAGGGTTTACAAACCAAAACATAATTTACTCTTATGGCCTGTTATGACTATCCACTGTGTAAAGTACCTACTTCTCATGTATTTTTTTATAATACACAAATATATACCTGGAACCCGTTGACTGCAACAACGGGAGCAAAAAATCTGTCCACAAACGCGGCAGTGGTGTCGGCGACGTAAGGTTCCGAATCGTGCCGCACATTCATAACACTCGCGGGAAATATCGTCAGGCATCCAGTAACGAGCCAGTTCTGTATCAGCATACCTAGTACCACCCTGAAATTACATTAAAATACACGGATATTACAGTTAATGTTTAAGCATATGTTTGTATATGTTGTACATAAAGGTAAAATCAAGATTTGTCATCTGGTATGGTGAATCTGTACTGAACAAATGTAATATTTATATCCATGAAACTTTTTAAAAATTAACATTAAATGTCAAAATTTTAAATACTCTTACTCCAGAGCCCAAAGCAACAAGACTGCTAATTCTTTTTAATACATTAGGCAAACTTCTTCCTTCAAATTCAACAGCATAACTTCCTGGTTCCGTCTTGGTGTCTTCATAGCTCTGCTTATTAGCCTCCTCAGCTTTAGCATAGGATTGTTTCCCCGCACTAACGGCTTTTTCCGAATCATCTGTGGATTCATTAGGTGAAAATAATGGTAACTTCCAAAGTTTGTTGAAAAATGTTGTTACACCACTCTGATTAGATTCTGATTCGAAGCGTGGAAATTCAGTGAGTTGAGATATATCGTACTTGTCCATATTGAATTAGGGGCGAATATAATTGTACAAAATTATGGCAATATTAATAACATAATTCTATTTTGTTTTGCTTTATATCATATTGATGTCAAATGTCACTGTCAGAGATGTCACTAGATTAATAGACAAAGAAATAAAAACCGTAACTCTTTTTAATCCGTCTAAATTTTGGTTGAAATCTTTAAAATTTACGTCCCAAGAATCCACAAAAGTACAAATTAAATTAAAAGTAGCAATATGATCTAATACTTATGATTACTTGAAATGAATTATTTTTATTGTGTATGTTATATATCATTACATGAATACTATTTTGTTATTATTTTAACAATATTATAAAAGCATCAAGTTATTGTTAACATACTTGAACCCTATTTTGTTATTGTTGCCATAGTTGTCCCCACAGCTGGGCCACAGGTCTACGCTTAATATAAGGGCGATGGGGCCATAGTCACCACGCGAGCCCAATGATGACTTCACACACACCTTAGAATAAATTCTAATTCATGTGCAGGTTTCCTCACGATGTTTTCCTTCACCGTTTGTATTTCGCTGTTATAACTAAAGTTCATAAATGCACATAACTTAAATATTAAAGTCATCGCTACATGCCGAGATTCAAACTCGCGATCTTCGGAATGAAAGCTGCACGCTTTAACCATTAGGCCAGTATGCTACTTTATTGTTTGCTTTATTATAAATTGTGTTTTGGCTTAAAGGTCTTGTTATATAATATAATCTTCAAAAAAAAGAAATCATTGTGTTCTGATTATTTATCTGTTTTATAATGCTTTATCACTCTTAGTTGTCACTGTCTCTTTCAAGTCAATCAGTTTGGTTATTATTAATTTCTTAACAGTTTATTATTTTTAATTGAAATGGGTGAAATATCAATAGGAACGCTTGCTTATGCAAAAATTATATTGCATGCGGTTAAATATCCCCATTGTGCGGTAAATGGAGTACTACTTGCTGATGGATCAAAAATTCGTGAGGGCGCTAAAAACCAAGATTTAGATATTGTGGATGCAATACCTTTATTCCATCATAGTCATTATCTTTCGCCTATGGCTGAGGTGGCTTTAACCCAGGTAAGTTTACAATTTACCCAGGTTACAATTGCTTAAATTATTTTAAATAATGATTATTGCTACTTATGCATTGCATTTGATGGACAGATAGATACAGTAGCGCAGGCTGATAATCGAATAATAGCCGGATATTATGCGGCATGTGAGAACTTCAGAGATAATACTGTTGAAAAGTGTCCAGGGCAGAAGATAGCAGAGAAAATTGTTGAAATTTTTCCATCTGCTGTTTTTATTGTGGTGAGTTGTTTCAGAATATTGATTATGAATGTGTTGTTGAATAACAGGTATTCAATTTTAAAATTTTTACGTAATTGTTTTTTATATTCTATTAAGTGGTGTGATGAGTGGGATGTTCACCTGAGGGTAATATACTAGCCCATAAAGTAGCCCTAGTTTGGATGCAGCACTATACTGTGCTCGTCGCCTGTGACATAAGATGTTGTGTCTCATTACCTCAGGAATTACACTAGCTACCACACCTTTTACACCTGAAAACAGTGATGTTTGCATGGTATCGTTTGGTAGCAGAAATAAGCTCAGTGGTGGTACCTACATAGACAGTCTCCAGCAACAGAGACCTACCACCAGTAATGTAACCTTTATTGTTTGAATCTTAAAATCCTAAGAAACTACTGATATAAAACACTCATGAACATTTTAAGTATATTGTCTTCCTAAAAGACTAAATGTATTTAGTTACAAATTTTTAACTGTTCATTTAATACATTTATTTGCATGCCTCAGTTTAGTATAAATTTAGTCAAGTTATAGGTGAACCATTAAAAAACTTTGAGAAACACATATTTAAAAGTACAAAGGTGTTTGAAAAGAAAATTGCAATATGAATGGCATAATATGACTTTCATGTACATAATTTATATTTGTATAATCTATTTCAGGTTGACAATAGGAAAGTAATGAACCATTTAGATTCACCAGCTATTAAAGTGCATAAATACTGTGAGGGAAAATGGAAACCAAAAGATGGAACTGAAATCACACTCGGTAATTAACATAATATTTATTTTAACTACCAAGAACAGTATTAAAATATATTGAAAGACTTTTTAAAGCTAGAAAGAGGATTATAGATTTTTCTAAAGATACTTTTAATAGACAAAGTTCAATCTCTGTCAACTTTTATTATTCATTGTTCAGCTCTAGTTTTGTTAATAATGTTTAATGCGAGGATTTTTAACAAATAATCGTACTTAAAGAAACTTTATTTTACAGAATCACCATTTCTATTAGAGACTGTATCAACTCTGTTGTTGAGTAAAGCTCAGAATGATCTGATTGACTTTGACAACTATCTGGATGACCTGTCGCAGGACTGGACCAATCTAGGCATTGAAAAGGCCATAGCCAGCATAGATGCATCAAATGATAGTAATTCCAATGAAAAAAATTATTAATATTATTAAATTAATATTTATCTATTCTTTAATGTATAGATTATAGAAATATTCCACTTGATAATAAGTTTCATTTGTTATGAAAACTTTTCATGTCATATTATATTCAGTTCATCTCCATAACGCTAAAGATGAAGATGTCTATGGATACTATGGATTATCTTATTTCATTAATAACTATAAATTTATTTATATGGAATGTATTTAACAAATCTCTGTACATATTTAAAACAACAAAATCAATGCAAAATACAACTAATTTATTTAAACGATCTTGCTTTTGTATTTAGGTGAGCTCCTATAGTATTTTGTATGTAAGATTTCATTGTTGGTATGTCTTTGTTGCTGGAGATTGTCTAGGTAGCTACCACCGCATTGCAACAGGCAAGTGTATTATTTACCATCAGGTGAATCCATCACTCGCCTTGTTGCTTCCTTGAATAACAATATTTTTAAGTGAAACATGGGGCAAAATGTTTACCTATGATAGTCCAATCCCACCAGTAATTTCACCGACTACAAAACTTCATACTGGAATAATAATGTTTGCACACTGCTATTATAACTGATATACATATACGCGCTATAATAGAAAGATGATGTATGCTTTTTTTTTTTTTTTTATGATGATGTTCTCGCCGCGGTTTTATTGACAACCATTGCAGCTTCATCGGACTCAGGGCTCGCGGATCCGGTATCCGCGAGCTAAAATAATAAAAATATGATGTATGCCCTGTGCTGGTACCTACTTATACAGTCTCTGACGGAGACTTTCCACTATTAACAACATATACTAAAATATATGAAGAATGCTGAAAATGGTAATAGGAAATTGTGAAATGGATAATTAGTAAAAAAAAAAAATTGTCAAATCACATTTTTTATTAAACAAAACTATCATTACATAAAATATTTACTTTGATGCGAGTGCATTTATTTAACCGAGTGTTATTTGTACTATGATAGATTATTAAAATATTCCTCAACCAATAACTTGCATTTATTTAAACCTGTCATATCGCCAGCTTTACCTTGAAACTTGCCGTTCTTGAATGCACCCTTCGCTTTCAGTAGTTCTGTTATCCTGTAAGTATATGTCATTTTTCAAAAGGAGTTATTTAAATATATATACATATATATATATATATATGAGTTATGTTACTTTGTAGATCAGTTACTTAATGAAGTGATGAGTAAAGTTGATATGGCCCACTTTAACTATAAGGGTGCTAGGTTGGATGATGAACACTACCCCGTCTCATCACTTTGAGGTAAGATATTAAGTTTTCTTACTATTAATTCTATGGAACAAATTAATATTTTCCTACTACTGTTTGATTGCAGTAACAGAAGTCTCAATTGTGCCTACCTAGATGGTCTCATGAAAAATATGCTCTAACATCATTAAGTCTTCATGAATTATCACTTGCAGCAATCCTACATAGATCACCAAACATTAAACTCTAATATTGACTATATAATTGCTGTGACAGATATGGTGGTTATGTTCTTGGTTCTTGCTTGATGTTAATATGGTGGTTATGTTCTTGTTTTACTTGATGATAATAAATGATATATTTTTGGTAAGAGGATTTTTTTTTAACTTATATGTTGTTGGTGTCTACCTTCAATATTTTGGGTTACTATTCATTTGCGGTGGTTTTTTGAGTAACATTCACAATCTAGTGACGATAACTCATATTGATTTTGCTCTAAGTTATAAATGAATTAAAGTCCAGACTATAGCACCATGATGCTGTTGCCTGGCATTAGATATAAAGGTTTGTTATCTTTACGAGAATACTGCACATTTAATAAAACTCAATTTAATATTACTACAAATCCATAAAACTTATCATCATCATCGTTAGCTTATAGACGTACACTGTTGGACATGCAAAGATTCTCACATGATCGGGTAAGGATTCATAGAAGAGGATTTGGGCCATTTCCCACCATGCTGGTCCAATGAGGGTTAATGGGAGCCAGAACCTCGTTTGTTGATTCCGGTGAGCCGTGTGGAAACCCTTACATCCCTTACTTTAACTTACTGCCATAAAACCTACTTTTATTAGATATATAGGAGATATGCTATTCAATGAATGTCTTAAGACATACAAACAAAAATATAAATATTTATGAATTTAAAGAAACTTACTGTTGTCCAAGTACATTGCAGTGCTCCTCCGGACCTTGTATTATGATCTGACCTTCCTTTGGTTTGTCAGGTTCTACCGAAGCAAGGAAAATGAAAAGATTGTCTCCCTCCAAGCCTTTGCAAATCGTACGATTGAACTCCGGCGTGGCCTCCTTCTTACACATGAACACATATTCTAGCCTGGGTTGGGATTTTTTTATCCTTTCCACTTCCAACTGTGCTAGCTCCGCTAGGACAGTCTGAAGGTTTTTATTGGCTATTTTTAAGTTTTTCTGCAGTTTTGAAACCAGCTCTTCATGTTTGTTTGGTTCATTTCTGGCAAATTGTAAATTATCACTTAATATCTAATAATACCTAACACAGAGGTAGAAGGCGTTGCGCCCAACATCTTACGGAGCCCAAGTCAACCTCACCAGCATGCGGTGCTCCCTGCTGAATAACAGACCAGAGTCTGGCCACCTACCGACCCGCACTGGGCCAGAGTAGTGGGCTAAGGCCCCAATCCTCTCAATGAATTCTTCGATGTGGAGATCTTTAAGAGAGGCCTATTTTCAGCAATGGACATCTATCGGCTGATGGTCATGGTGACTTAATATCAACGGGAAATAGGATGGATTTATTTCATTAGACAGAAAAACACAACAAAGTATAGAAGGAGTAATGATTTCGATTCCTTTATCACCAAGAAGTAATCACCAATAACAATACAACAATTGACACTTAATGTTGTTAGGCCTCTGTTACCAGAAACAGTCTAGGTATAACTGTATTTCCTATTTGTGCAGTTAAACAGTACTGTCCAATCATTACTGTTTCTGTTTGATGAGCGCTATAGCTGCTGTTCCATGTCCCAACATGACGAGCACCATGTAGAGCAGTGCATGTTATCCATACTAATGCTATATTATCATAGACAGGTGTTACACTCACCACTAAGTGTAAGTCTCGCTCATTTCATTGCAGTTGATCATATTTAATATAATTGATATAACACAACTCTCTTACTATAAATACATCAGCTGATAGACTTCCACTGCTGAACATAGGATTCCCCCAAAGATTCCTACCTCGATTAGTTAGAGATTTATATGGAAGGGATTTGACCATTTCCCATCACACTGGCCTAATGCAGGTTGGTAAGAGCCAGAGCTCCGTTTGTTGATTAGCAGGCTGCCCCACAAGCAAGTGACGGCTTGGAACCTGTGTCGTTGTGTGGGAATCCTGACACCTCTTACTAGAAATTTAAGTAAATAAATTTTCTTCATACTTATTCCGTAAACAAATGAAAAGTTGATTTCTTAAACAATTCTTTGTTATTCATTAATAACTTAAGTTTTACTTTAAAAGCTATTAAGTTATAATAATTTAAATAAAAATGATAAAATCCTTACTTCAATAACCCCACAAGTGACCTCTCCCTGTTTAACATACATTGAAAAGTTTTCAATACCCTCGACCCAACTAGGAACTTCAAATTAGTTTTGCCTTTCTTACCAGGTTCAATGCCCAGTAACTTGATTACCTGTAATTGACTGTAATGAAAATAATAAATTCTTCACCGCTTTAAAAGTATTTCTTTTTATTTGACTAAGTGATTACATGCACAGGACTTTCACCTGATGTTATGTGATACACCCGACTACAGTGACGCTTAGTAAAATGATATGCAATATAAAATAATATGCTCTCGACTGTCAAGACATTGTATGGTTGAGTGAAGCCAATCTTAGAGTACTTCAGACACTTTACCAGGAAAGAAATAACTTTGTAAAAGTAATGGCCATTGGCAAAGTGGAAGGAAAAAGGCCAAGGCGTAGCAGCCTAATGTGTGGTCCCACTAGATACACAGAACAATAGAGTCCATAGTCTATGATACTCTCTAACTAGCCAAAGAAAGGACGAGATGGTGAACATGCTATGGCAAGAGTGATGGCTGGAGGTAGTAATGACTTTCAGAAATGAAGAATACAATCTGAGAAGGACTTTATACTTATATGTACTCACCCCTACCTTAGATTGGAAATGTGTGTACCACAACACATATTCTCATCCACATCTCCAATGCAGATGACTCTGATGGTGTCCATGCAATCTTTCGGCAAACCTCTTGTATGTGCCTGTAGATAGTAAAAGACTTTGAATTTATAAGAGAAATGTGTCTTATGATTATAAATTTATCATCATAAGCTATATGTCCACTATTGGAAATAAGCTTCTCCCAAACTTATATAAATGTTTATCAGGTACATCCTCCAAACTTATTTTTATTTAACTAATGGTAAGAAATGTTGCTTTGTGATATTACATATCAACAATGCCCTATAACTTTTTTACATAATTTTTTTTTTCATTCAACAATCACAAGACACTCCAGAAATTTCACTAATTACAGAGCCTTTTAAAGCTGAACACACTAATGTTTAAAGACTACTGCTTGGCAGAGGAAATAGGAGCTACAGTGGTATCTAACAAGATGGTCTCTGGGAATACAAACCTACCACCAATAAAAGATTACTCTGGAAATGTGTTTTCTATCTCCAATAACTCCTCTTAAGCAAGCATCTTTGAAATTGAAATGCTATTGTTGGCACACTACTCTGGCGATACTAGATATAGACTTTGGGTTTTCTAACCATTATTTTTTATTATTATGAAAATGTATTAAGTTAATTCAAAATTACCTCATCTAAATCTGGGTCATTGGCTTTACATAATTTCACAGTAACTGGAATAGCATCTTGAATAAGTTTGTTACATCGGGTCTCAACTTTTTGGATGATATCATTTCCCACAGTTGTAGCATCTAACTCCACATAACTCTCATCAGCTCCTAACCACCAGCTAGTAGTGGGCAATGAAAATTCCTTTTCAAGTATAGCAGAAAGAAGGTGCTGACCTGTTTAGAGAAGTAATTATGTTTTTGTTATTATTTTGCATTAGATCGACATTCTTCCTTTAACCACATTTGAATTTATTTAATTGCAATCTTAATTTACTAAGATTACTAACTCATTATAATCTGTAAACATGCAAAAGTATCTACACTTGGTTGCTTTAAATTCTAGAAAAAATCTTACCTGAATGCTGTTGCATGTGATCAAATCTCCTGTCCCAATTTATTTTCTGTGTAACAGTTGTACCAATCGGTATGGGCTCTTTTGTAAAGTGGATTGCTTCATCACCTTTACGCAGCACTTGAACCACTTCTATAGAATTTAACCAGCCAACATCATGAGGCTAGAAATACTCTTTTATAATTTTTGTGTTCTTTTAAAAAAACAGTTGTAGAGTGATGTCAATTGTTAAAAACAATGTTAAAATGTGTTTACATTTGAGTGTAAAAAAAGTTACACACTCAAATAAGAGAATTAAGATTTTAAATTTTGTTAAATGTGTAAAACAAGTTATAAAAACATAACTTACCTGTCCACCTCCTGCAGGAAATAAAATTGTATTTTCTAATACTATTTGGTAGCCCTCAAACTTTGTAACCTTGCCATAGTCAACTATTGATTCATTAGTCTCATCACATTTTAACACCTTAGATGTGTACTGAAATTAGATTAAAAGACAGAATAGTGTAATTATAATCTTAGACATAGAGATTGTAAATTTGCATCTAGTGAAGTATTTGCTAGATTCTGGATATGTAAGCGCTTACAAGTTATTGCAACTCTTACAGTTCATCGGATAGCTCGTGTACTCGGATCCACGGCCTGTTAGGTGAAGTATTTAAAGGCTCTTGTCTCTATATTTTACAATATGCGTTTGTCAATAAACACTTGCATATGATGTTCTTATATTTTCACCATATATTTATGTGCCTTTATATTGTTTTCGCGTTTCGAGCTCATAAAATGCGTAATAAGCGTGAAAAGTTTTAATTTGCTATCGTATTCTCGAATATATTTCTGGCATTATACAATATAAATACTAAGATTTAATATTCTTTGATAAATAGATAATTACATTGTTTACTATAAGAAAGTTAAAAAAGAATAAATTCTTAGCGATACATATTTGCTAATTAGACCTTTTGCTATGGATTTGTAGTTAAATTTTGCCTTTTGAAGTAGAAACAGCACTGTTATACTCATCGTTATCATCATCATCAATTGATAGACGTCAAATGCGGAACAGTCTCCTACGGATTAGTAATTGATCTGTTGAATTCATCTTATAACATTATTATAATATAGTACCTCTCTCAAGAAACTATCTTCTTGACATTTAAATACCATTTTAAGTTATTATAATGTCGCGGGAGATACTATTTGAATATATTTTATGACATCTAGAATAGAATTCGCCGGATATACTATAGATAAAATTTATTTATGTAATCAGATTTTAAAACAAGGTTTTTGCTTATGGTAACGCGCGCCTGGTGAACATGCAAATTTGGAAGTTTTAATCTATGTTTAACATTGTACTGTTATTAATATACGTAACGTTAAACAAGTTAAATTACTCATAATCATCTTATCTAATGGACAACCACAGCTGAACATGAGCAAAAAATTTTATTCAAATTACATAATACTTTAATTATAACGGTGAAAATTAAGTATAATTCGCTATTTTGTTTTGTTCGGTTTATATAGTTCTATTGTTGCGGATAGTATTGAAAAACTTTAAAGCTTATTGAACCTAATATCTGAGCCTCGTATTTAACTAAGCCAGCTTCGTAGTATATTCATGTTCGTACACACTGAGAGATAGAATTTGAGGAAGTGCTAAATTTCTAATAGAAAATGTTAAATTGTGCAATCTAACACGACATAGATAGAATTTGGTTAAGAGAAACCATCTATTATAAAGAAGAAGTAAATTGTTCTACAAGTGTAGTAATAAATATTTTGTAGCAATAATAATTTATATTTTAAGTCTCTTGCTTGCCTTGAGAGAGACGAACTGGACGAAACGACAAAATTATTTCTTCTAACTCTTACTTTTAACTTTTAAGACTGACTTTTAAAACGATACCGGCAAATATATTATCAGACTAAATGCTTTTAATGACGTTTAATTTAGTTTATGTTGATTCTATGTAATCTTGTAGTGATCTAAGAAAGGGTATACAAAGCAAAGAAAAAATAATATTACAAAAGATATCTTTGATCTATGCTAAAAAAACATTTAGATAAGTTTTTATTTCCAAATAAAAAGTCGTCTTACATGGGTCGAAGTTCTTTACGCATGGAGAATAATTATTTATCAGTCATGGTTTAGCTATTGGCGTTGCTAAACAAAAAATATTTAGTAATAACTATATAATTTATGGAAAACCGTTTCTTATTCCCTTGGCCATCGTGACGATATCAGGAGTCGGGCCTTCTCTTTCGAATCCCCAAAAACTATCTCCTGTCCTACGAAAACCTGTTTACACCTTAAATATTTTTTTAAAGAAATAAATATCAAAAAGTTTAGACGTACAATTGTCTTGTACGTTTTAATATTATTCCTGTATTGAGAAGTATCCTTCAGAATAGGCACTATGCTCTTTCCCTCCTACATATGCGATAAATTAAACATTACACGTTATGATCAAATTTTTTATATAAAGCATTATTTGCAATGGTCTACCATTGGAACTAAATTTCATATGATGTTAAGTGATCATCAGGTCGTGGATGGTGAAGCGTGCTGGTGCAGGTTACTCCTAGTACTCTGGGTCTTTTAGGATGTTTATACCCGAATATAACTGCGTTATAACGAGAGATTTATAATGTGGGAGGGTGATAGCTGATAAGCTGGGTTTATAAAAACACTACCAACAATTAAATTCCGTAGGGTCCGGAATCAATCAGAGACTTCCGAGTTACAAGACAAATTGTTAGTCACTGACTCACGTAAGCAATTAATAATTAGGAAATTACTCGATCCTGCCGGCGCTGGCCGCTTTTGCAGCCCCACCTCGGGAGGGAGGAATGAACCCTCGCATTCCAGGGCGCGCTGGAACATGCAGCGCGCCTCTTCGTCGGCTTCCTGCTGTCGCGCGGGCGACGGGTTCCCCCACAGCATATGCCCCTGGTGTATTATGAGCGTTTTCTTGTATATATTAAACAAAGCATGCGCCAAGTGCCTGGATTTTATCTCATCCATTCTTGTTAGTGTGGGTCCCTGAAAATATATAACGAGGATTTTTTTTGAAAAGTCGTCCTAACCAAAATTTGTCTATTACAATGGTAATAGATAACGACTTATAATCAACTATTTTAAAGTAATGACTTAGAACATCATATTAATTTCAATTCGTCTTACGAAAACATAATTCCACAGGATTGAAAAAAAAAGATTAAAGAAATTTCAAAGCGTCAAATACCGTAGGTAACCTTGCTATTGTAAATTTTGTAAAGATCAAAAAAGTTTTTTCTTTGTAAATATAAAATCTTTTCTAACTCTTACTTATTAAATGAAAATCAGAAACGTCCGCTATTCTATCCGCTTGTCGACGCACCATGTCATATTTATTCAGATGCAGGGTCTGTCTATTGAATTGTTTGGGAATAATGCTTACATAGTTTTACTCAATTCACTCGGATGTTTAATTTATATATTATAAATGTGAATTTAATTAAAACGTTTATTGCTCAACATTTTAAAAGACTTATAAAGCCAAAAGACATTTTCTACCAGTCTTTGTTTGGGATGAACAAATGAAATTCAGAGTGGAGATAATTTTTTTTTCTAAAATTCATCCGAATACATTAACTTATTAAATTAAAATTTTATATTTTTCAAGTATTATATTAGAATATTCATTTTAAACTTACCGGTTACTTGTTAGGCTTCAGTTCGTACGCGGGCATATGTAGCCGAGTGCTGAAATTTCCGATTAGCCGGTTGTTGTAACATTTATCACTGTATGTGCAAAAACTTATTTATAATATAGGAACACGCAAAATATTAATAGAGAAAAGTACGAAAGTAATCTTTCCTGTTTACTCATACTTTTAATGATGTTTTAACCATTTTTAGGACTAATTACATAGGCTTTAATCAACATGAAAATCTTCAAAATCAAGGCACACTTTGTTTTAAAGTCAAATAATTAAGTATATTAATAGTTTAACTACAAAACTTGCTTTATCTTCTTTCATAGCTTTTTTCTAAAAAAACTTATGATTACATTTTGGGTAATATGTTAAGTTGTAAACTATATAAATACAAAATATTTTGTTCTTGTAAAAATACCTTTGTGCAACAACATGGCTACCTCACTGCTTATCGAATGCAAGGATACTGAACAAATAGTTTTAAGCATCTTTTATAAAAACGGCCGTTGTTGATTTCTAATTTAAAGATTAATGTTTTGTTAATTATTCGGAGACTACAGATTTACAACAAATTACAGGTTTAAAAGAAAAAGACTATAGAAGTGTTACGGCAAATCGCGCTTCTTGGGGATTTAGAACAAAAGGCCGTCTCTAATTAACTGAGAAAAAGAGCTAAAGAGACTAATTATAAAATGCATAAATTCTATATATGACTAATTACAATAGTCTCTGTTAATACTTTTCATTATCAATCTATCCATTCCAATGCTCATTCATTGCAAGATTTTCTGCCCTCCAGTTTATCACTGACATGAGCAATGGGTATGTATAAGTTTGTTCATAGGTTACTAGTTCAGAAACACTATTAAAACATTTTACCGACAAAAACTAAATTAGGCAGATTACATATAACAGGTAGCCCTGTAAAGTATAAGTTCAATGCTTCATCATCATCATTATTAGCCTGCGTCAATTTAATGCTTAACTGTATATATTCCCATTCATCCGTGGCAACACAGATTAAATACGACTGAAATCGGTTGTTTAATTCTGTAGTTACTGTAGCGCTAGTCCATGTTTAAAAAGCTCTGTACCTTATTTCAAATGTACCTGTATTACCACGGCCATGTCCAAGTTTCAGCATTATAGCTGCACCCGTTAAGGAGGGTATTGTAGTAGCCAATTCAATTCTAATAAAGAAAAATCGGTTGCTTTTTATCTAGATTTGATCGCTCTTGAAGATATTCTAATCTGTCTCCCACGCATAGCAAAAAACTATCTATAAATTTTGCTAACACGATACGGCACATTTTGGTGCAATGTTAACATTCGGGCTAATGCGCATCATTTACTTCTAAGTGAATTACGTCCTAATTTCGTTTCTGAAGTATAGAAAAGTACACTAAAATGAGAGGTCAATTCGTCATTGTGTTATAATTAAATCATTGGAAGCCTTAAAAATTACTTAGGTTTCAAAGCAATATTGTTAATATGAATTTATATATTTTTAGAACATTGTATTTATGTATATCTCTTGTTTAGTTGATGACGCTTGAACGCTTCCTCCAACACGGAGACGGTGAAGTCTGCATCTTCTTTATTGATGCACATAGGTGGAGTCATTCTAAACATCTAAAATAAAGAAACAACAGCTATTACATAAGTATTTACAATCATGAACATGTGGAGATGGGCCATCATGCTTCATCATCCATGATCTCATTTTCACTTAATATTAGAGTAAATTTTCGTGATGTTCTAAACCGTTACTAAAAACTCTGAATCATAAAACTCGAAAGGCATTGACGGATATACATTATCTAAATGTAGTCCAAACATCTCTAGTAAATCTGACTCATAGCACCAAAACATACATAAGCATCGAATCCTTGTTTTTAATTACAAATTTGACTAACACTATCCCATTGGCCACCCCATCCGATTAAAATCCCAAGATCTCTTATAGTCTCGAAAATGTCTTGAACGTTATCCAAGGGTTCTTTAGTTCCCGGCTTCACGAGCTCCAAGGCCATCATCAAACCTTTCCCGCGCACGTCGCCAATGAATGGATAATTCTTTTGCAACTGCATCAGCTGTTCTAGAAAGTATCTACCAACAATTTTGCTGTTTTCTTGTGTCCTTTCTTCGTGAATAACCTACAATGAAAATATTAAAGAATATACATATAATTCAAAAAAGAACAAAGAAAAAGAAAATTTCATTGATCTAGAAGGTCTTCCGAATGTCAAATAAAAAACTCTAATCAACCCTGAACCTCGTGAAATAGCACCACTTACTTCTAGAACAGCTTTTCCAACCGTACAAGCGAGAGCATTGCCTCCAAAAGTATTAAAATACAGCGCCCTCGTATGAGCATCTGCTATCTCTTTCGTCGTAACGAGTGCAGCTAACGGAAAACCATTTCCAATTCCCTTAGCTATTGTGACTATATCCGGAGTCAAGCCTTCTCTTTGAAAAGCCCAAAAATCGTCACCAGTACGTCCAAAACCGGTTTGCACCTAAAACATTTGTTTATTGTTTCCATCTGTTACCTTATTCTGTTTTACATATTGTTATATAATTCGTATCCAGTAAGTATGTCGTAAAATACTTGCCTCGTCAACTATAAACAGACCACCGTTTTCTCGGACAAGTTTCTCTGCTTTCCTCAAGTATCCTTTGGGAAATTGTACAATACCGTGAACGCCCTGTATACACTCTGCAAAGAATGCTGCCAACCGTCCCGTAGGCACCGAGTTTCCTAAAAGCTATACATTTTTTAAGGTTATATATAATTATTAATACAAAGCTTTGAAATTAAACTATAAATTGTCTTCATCCCCTTTCCACAACCGGATTACCACACCCACGATAAGTTATAATCCTTCTGTTGTATACATCCCCCGTTTGAGAACCAAAAAATGTAATTACTCCATTTAAATGAGAACTGCAAAAGAGTGGAACAAGTTTCCGGCGTCAGTAATCCTATTCAAATAAGATGCAGGTGTCTTCAAGCAAAAAAGTGATTAAGCTGTTATTAGGTTACTGTTCTCCACCACCGCAGAACTAAACATCGCTTTCGCACAAAACCGTGGTCCTGACAGCGAGAGGCCTCAATGAGACCGCGTCTCGGAGTGGAACTGGAACTCTCCACCCCATTTATCAGTAATAGATGGAAGTACCGCACGCTCCATCTCGAGGCCTAATGTACTTGGTAACAGATTTCCCCGAATCTGCCACCATGGTCTCAGTTATGGGGGTTGGAAAACATGGAACATCCTCCTACGACGCCCAGGTATCTGCCTCAAGATTGTGAGATAGGTGTTTTTCTCGCGCTCTCTCTCTGTAATCTCCTTCTGCGACATTACTTTCTCGCAAAAGGCCACGCCAGCGTCCCACGACGCCTCACTACTGATCATGGTTTTAATAAAACCAAACAGCGTGAGGTCATCCCCTACCACAACGACGAGGTTTTGGCGCTGAGCATCTCACGTTGAACAAAGCTCTAGGGTGTGTTGCGCAGTATCTTCGTCGCATACACAATGATGACACTCAGTTGTCGGCTCTTTTCCGGTTAAGCGGCACAGGTACTTACCGAAGCACCTATGACCTGAAAGTACCTGCACCAACCGGAAGGTCAGTGACACGTACCGCCAGTCCATCCACTCATCCAAGAGGGAACGTATAGTTTTGACAGTGCTGCTACCTGCTCTAGGGTTGGTTAATCGCTCTTTCCACTTTATAAGCATCGACTGTCAGAATTAGAACTAACCCACAGGCCTAGCTCTATCGCGCTGACCCTGGCCGATTTCCAGCATAGTGAGGATTCTGCTGCATTCATCAGTTGCAAGCAACATTATTACAGGTTGAATAATAAATATAACAGATTAGAAACAAAAGCAAAATCTAATGTAGTAATTCGTAGTTTCATCTTCAAAAATCTCCCTTTTTCAAATTTGATTTTTTATGACATAACCTTGTAGTAACTAGGAAGTTTTAATACCTTAATTTAAGAAGTATTTAATTGTCTACTAAACACAATTTATTTCATTAAGCTAGCATTCATAGTATCCCAGATTTATAGGTTTTTTAAGTAAGCCGGATTCATTACTCTCGAGTGTAGTTATTTAGAATTTTCTTCTAGAATTGATTGAATTTATTTTAAGAAAACAGTTTAAATTGTCGCTTAAGAAGGTAAAACTGTAAATATAAAAATATTAAGAATTTGCAAAAGAAAATATGGCAATCGTCACCACATCACATAATCGGACTGATAGAAATTAAATTTTAATTGCTTTTGTTCTATTACTTTGTTTCATGTTTATGTGCCATCTACGAGTAATCTATCATATGTTTGGGTAAATGCTTAATTTTGACTTTTTGATACAGACTATATTCCTTTGAAGAAGTAGCTGATACTGAATCATAACTTTTTTTTATTATGTCAAAGATTTAAGTCTTACCGTACCATTGCAGCATCTATTTCTCCTATTAAAGAAGCACTTTCTTTTACATGGCCAAATTGCCTCTGCCTTTCCTCATGGGAGCCAGGGACACCGAGTAAGATTCCCACGTCGTTACATATTGCACAGCATAAGGCCTCCTTCTCAGAGGTGTCCTCTTCCTCTTCCGATTCTACTAAACTTGTTCACATTTTGTTAAATTATATTACCTCATTCAGTTGATGGACGTATTTATTCGAAGCTTCGCATTCCTTTGGACAGGAGCACGCTTCCGGCACCTGCGACAAGGAATCCCTGCATCCGCCCCAAATGCCTCGGTAGGGATCCGGTACCATTGCCTACATATTAATTACAATCTTAGTGTTATTATTTTCTCAGTCTATCTACTTTCAAACAATATGGTTATTATGCAAACATTGTTGTGCTAATGATTGCGTTCATCAGCCTGCACTCGTGGTGCAAGGTCCAGGCCTACGAGTGCAAATATGAGAAAAGAGCTGTTGATGTTATTATGTATCAAGTACAATGACTAATACAAATGAAAGTATTATTTATGTATATATTTGTTTGTCATGGCCAGGTGAAACACACCACGAAGTTCCCCCAAATGTTCTGTTACTTCCTCGAATTCTCGAGAAACAGGCAACCGAAAATTATTTCTTAAAATTATCCTTAAGGTACCCACGTGATGAAAACCAGTTTGCGCTAGGTTCGGCTGGCGAAAGGATTGTGTAGACGTGAGCCCCATCAGGCCGCTAGTGCAGCCGTGGTAACTGCCGTTAAGGGAGACAATGTCCTGGTTTCCCGTGTACAGCCTCGATAGCATCACCGCCAAGTCGTTCGCCTCCGACCCGCTGTTCATGAAGTAAACCACCTTCGAACCGGTAAAACAATTTTTTAATACCAATATTACCTACATATGAGACATTTCGCTCTTTTTAAGTAAGATGATGAACACTGCATTAAATCGTGCTCTACATTTACCGTCGTAACTATAGTAATTTCACTAGCTACAGCGCCTTTCAAACGGAAACGATATATTAGTTGGGTTAGTACCTACATAAAGCCTTTGATAACCAAGCCAAAAAAACTGTAGTCATATGCTTTATTTAAAATTACTAGAGTGTCGAGGTTTATCATTTTGTCTCAAGGTGACGAGCACAATATGTTGCAGTGTATATCAGTGTATATGTTCAAGTTGATTTCACAAAAAAATCGTAACAAAAACAACGCTCCAACAGAAATAAACATCGTAAGCTTCCCCCCTATCGGTTATCAATCCACAGCTAGTCTCCTTGCCTTCCAAAACCTTCAATTGTCTTCCATATTTATTATTATCGCCATTATCACTGGTGATGCTTATGTATCCACTGCAGGAATGATAAAACCAAATGCGCTGCTCTGCATTTCTTACCTACTTTTTTCAAAATCGATGAAATCCATGAGAAATTATTAACAGCAATAAAATCAATCTTAACATGACGTTGCTGCAAAAGAATTAACAACTGTAAGGACGAAAAAAACATATTGCTCTTATCATCATTATCACAACAAAAGAACTACACGGCTGGGCAAAGATCTCTTGTTATGTGTTCCATAGTCTTCTGTTATCTGAATCCAATGGCTCTCAGTGATTGTACATATTATTGTATTTCTCTTCTTTCTCTTAAAGTGCCGCTGCAACTAGTGAAGGTTGGCGATTAGCTGTGGTACAGTCCTTTCTGTCTCTGGTTCGGCGGAACAATTTCTAAATGAGTACCAGTAACAGTAATATTTAAGATCTATTCACCTCTAGGTGTTTCGGGAACTTTTTCACTAGTTCTTCTGTATATTCGTATATCTTCGGGTGACGGTATATATTCGTGGTGTGCCACAGCCTTTTCATTTGCTCGCTCAAAGCCGATGACACTTTCCTGCAATATGAAATTGTTATAACCCGTAACTAAAAAGGAGTATTATAAATTTAATATCCGTTTTTTAAATCTATTTTTAGTAATAAAGACCCAAAAAGGTTGTACAGTTGTTACTCTAGTTTTAAAAGAGACATAAGATAACGTTGTTATGCAGAAATCAATAATTCTTTTACGAAACGAAGCGACGAGGCGATAAAGAAATTAAAATAATACTTCTCTCGAAAAAACAAAGCAGCAGTTAGAATCATTACACTGCATCGCTTTACGCCAACATACACATCAAGTATATTAAAATGATAGCTGTTCGGTCCCTTAACATTGCATCAAAGAATCATAGTTCTATCATAATTAATAACACTTTTTATAGGTGAAAACGCAAAAAGAGCATATTATTCTTACGGATGACTATGCCCAACCGAAATAGTTGCGATACCACCAAATAGATCCAAGTATCTTCGGCCTTCGTGATCGAACACCCACTGCTTATGTCCCTGGTGTATTATGAGCGGTTTCTTGTATATGTTGAATAAAGCAGGCGCCACGTGCCTGGATTTTATTTCCGTCGTTCTATGTAACGAAGGACCCTAAAAAAAGCAGCTTATATGGATTTTTTGTCTCCTATTTGTAATCGAACGTGTTTGAACCATTTTTCAATATGGCTAGCTATCACTCAAATATTTTAAAAAGTAGCTGTTACCCGCCCACAATGTACAATTAGATTTTAAATTTAGACTTAAATTTGTTAGAAATAATCGCGCCTGGCGGCAACGCGCCAAAACCGGGGTCCTACCTGTTAATAAAACCTCACAATTGCCTTCGGGAAAGAAATTTTCTAAAATCCATTCTTACCTGACCTCTAAATGGCAGTAGCAATATCTCTATAAAATTCTGAGTGTTTACGACTAATAGTTTTGGAAATCACATGATGCGGCAAATCTATACCTTCTATCTATGTACAGGGTGAAAGGTAATAGGTGTAAAAGATCTGGAGGGGTTAAAGTACAGCTCGTATCCTATATATCTATGCATGGAATACCCCATTCTAAAACAAGGGTCCTGGAGTTATTCATTTTTTAAATATTTTTCAAGAAATTTCCGATTTTCTAGGAAAAAATTCGATGGTTTTATTTCTTTTTCATTTCTACACAAATTTTAATGTAATAATTATGGTTTAATAATAGTTTTATTAAATTAAATAAATAATCATCATTTAGAGGCTAAAACTTTTAAATTAAGTTCTTTGGAAGTCGTGTCAGACAGATAAAATTTAACTATATATTTTTTTCTATACCAAATAAATTTAATTTCAATGGCGGATTACGGTAATGAAGAATACGCTGACATTTTCTATTGTTATGGACTTAATGATGGAAATTCTTTACAAGCACGAAGGGAATATCGGCTACGTTTGCCAAATCGTCACCTACCAAGTCATAGAGTCTTTGCTGTGGCGTATCAACACGTCAAGGAAACTGACAGCAGACAGAAGCCACATGAATTGCGTGAATTTTATGGAAAATATTTAAGAAATGAATAACTCTAGAACCATTGTTTTTGGATGAGGTATTCCATACATAGATAGATAGGATACGTGCTACACTTTAGCCCCTCCAGATCTTTTACACCTAATGAAAATAAGTTTTGTATGTTTGCCAATAACGTGAAAACTAGTGAACGTAACGCCATGGGTACGTAAGCATTCGACGCGAAATGATTAGTCGATGGTTATAGGGTATTTATTCTTGAATTTCATAAATTCCTCATCATTTTATTTCTAATTACCTTTTATAAACATTTTTATTTCGTATTATTTATGCGGTTGCTATAGAGAGTTATTTGCAGTTGCGGTTACTCTCAAGGAATATTTCAGACAAATTTCAAGTCTAATTTTATATTATGGCTAGCAAAGAGGCCGGAGAACAGCTAATATATATATATATATATATAACAGCAATGTTGTATTCCAGATATACATAGATATAAAAAGATACAAGAACTGGATTATTTCTGAGCGAGAAAATTATTGTCGATCTAAAGCGTTATTGTCACTTATGATTAGGTTAAATTGAAGCCGTCTATTTGTTAATTATTAATAAAAAATTACATTTAAAAATTTTCTTTTCTATTGTTAAATTTAATGACTTATTCGAATACGAACTTACCTCGTATTTATTAGGTATCAGTCCACACGCAGGCATCTGCAATCGAGTGCTGAAATTCCTGACAAACCGGTTCTTGCAATGTTTTATCACTGTATGTAACGAAATAAAATAAATCATTTATTTTCTATACATGCAGGTTATATGTTTGCCAAAAAAATTGTCTCTAATTAGGATGTTTACACAGCATTACATTATGAACAAGACATTATGTTAAGTAATAAAATAAAAAAAATAATAATAATAAATTAACTAGCGCCTATAAAATTAATTTTTGAAAATAAAACTATGATAAGTTACGGTAATATATATATCGTATGAAATAACAACGTATTGTACTCTTCTCCCAATATTCCCATCGTTGGGAATCGAAACTTTAAGGAGAGAGTCAAGGCAAGTTTTATACAACGTAGATTAATTAATAGATCGTGGAGTTTTGAAATTCAATTAAAGCTGTTGTTTTTGCAATATGGTTTCCTTATGATGTCGATGGGGAAACCTGGTTTTTTCGAGACATACATTACGTACGACCGTGGTATAGTTGAGATATTACGTCCTAAAATAATTAAATATTTTAACCTTTACAAGCCATGGCGACGGTACAGCTTAACTTACGAACGAATACTAAATAAACATTTACATTTCGCACAAATATCGTTATTTTGTTTTCAAGTAACAAATTGGCAGTTAATGATTATTGATTTTGGTAGAGTAATTAATTATTATCAGTTATCACCATTTTATGTGTGTTTGTTACAACATTTTATTTAATACTGGTATCTATAAGTTATTTATATAAAAAATTATTTAAAAATATTTGCCTCTGTCTTTGTGTATGATCGATACAATATATTTATGAAAACATGGAACCGATTTCGATTTAACTTTTATAAGCAGATAAACTACCCTTATTTCAAAAAAATATAAAATGTACCGAACATAAAAACTGCGAAGCGATAGTTTTTTTATAGGTGTTTATTTGAAATTTACAAATAAACTCTGTTCATTATCTTATCAATAATAATATGTAAGCATAAACTGCGCACTCTTTATGTTCCCACAGTTGGGAGTCGGGACTTTTGCGATAAAAGAGAGTGAACATCGCATGGCTTCACAATATATTTATATTGAATCATGGCAGTATCCTAGCTATGTGTTCTTTACCAGACGCTCCAACTTAGTGAAGATTGAGCCCACGCCTCTTTCTACCTTAGAGCGAAATTCTAACCCTATGCATCATAGTTTCAGAGGTTCTCTGATTCATCACGAGATCTCCGAAACTATTTGACGTGAATTCAAAAACATTTATATAAATATTGCTTCTGCCGTCTAAAGGTCAGGTAAGAATGGGTTTTAAAAATTTGTTCCCCCAAAGAGAGTTGCTGGGGTGTTAATAACGGAAAAGGGCACGGGAGGGCGGGGGTTTACCACCAGGCGAGAATACTTCCGACAAATTTCAAGTCTAATTTTTTATTACGGCCAGCAAAGATTGCGGGAATAAGCTAGTATGAAAATGAAACAAGCCGTGACCAATTTAGATACATTAAACATTTCAATGATGATAATTTTAATTGGGCATAATTAATATTAAATGGAATGTTTACATGATAATGTAAACACTATTCACTTGCATTTTGAGAGTTTATAAAATGTATTCTATATTAGTTGTAATGTTTACTCGGCACCACATTTTACATAAGTCGTTATCAATATTACCTTGGATTATTGTAACTATAACTTATTTCAATCATCGATAGATGTCGCTCTTTAAAATATATTTTTTTAATTCTAATTTTCACTGTATTTTAATATTATTTTTCTAAACAGTTGATTTTTTATACTAACTATTAAGCGTTTCAGATTAAAATTATCTAATTCTATGGCCTAACGCTTTTAGTTTACAAAACAGAGATCTCTAGTACAATGCCGAAGCAACGTATCGAGAAGTTTGACAAGTGTTAGGGTTTTACTCACCATCCTTGCATATTTACCACCTTCATATCATAAATCAACATCCATAATAGAATAACCATATTTTGGCTGTCAACATATGATAGAGATGTTTTCAACAACTACGCTTTCCACGGCTGTATTGTTACTTAACGCCGTTTTGGATTAAAAACAAAGTAATTTATTATTGGTTTCTGTAAATACGACGAAACACGTCAATTTTTGGGTCTGCTATGACTATTTCTTTACGATGGGTTGAATCGGGTGAGAATGCCAAGGAGCTTTGGGTAGATCTTTTGTCCTTGATTCTTGATGTAGCAGATCAGTCCTTGAGTTCTTGATCCTTTTAGTAGCAGATCGTCGGCTCCAGATAGCAACCCTAGCAGTGTGCACGATCCTCAAACATGAAGGCACGACCCTAGAGAGTTTGTATTCTTTATTAAGATTAAAAAAATCTTTTATAGATATAATTAAATTTGTATTGAACTGTGTAATGCGGAATCATTTTCGGTTCTTCTGCCGTTTAAATGCTTCTTCCAACACAGCTACAGAGAAGTCCACGTCGGTTCTATTAATACACATCGGTGGTTTAATCCTGAGAACCTGAAATAAGGTTTATGTTTTTTTAGTCGTATATATATTCTAAGCGTTAAGACTTATGGGAAGTATTCATTGGCCTACGTGGTGATGAGGTCACCTGTCAACTCTTTGTAACTTCAGTAATATTTCTTACATTGTTCCATCTACCGCCGCGTCCAATCAAAATGCCGAGATCTTTTATGGTTTCGAAGATCTTGTTGAATTGTTCTAGGCACAGCGGTTGCTTGGTCCCTGGGCTGACCAATTCCACAGCCAACATCAGACCTTTCCCCCGCACGTCGCCCATTACAGGGTACAACTTTTGCAGTTCCATCAGCTGCTCTATGAAATACTTGCCGATAACCTTGTTGCTTTCTTGAAGGCCTTCCTCATCTATTACCTAAAAATATAATTTAAACATTGTATGTTTTGGATCGTGACGTGTGATAAGTAATATATATTATAAAGTATACCATCGATATAGTTTAATGTAATTATACTGTAACTATAACCTTAATAAATAATTTTTAGCAAATGTTACCAACCTATAGAAAAAAGAAAGGATTACGAAAATGTTTATCTATATACAGCTAAATGTCTTTTCTTCTGACTTCGTGCTCTTGGAAATAACCTTGCTTCAAAACAAGTTTATCAAAACTCACACTTAAGGTTTCTGTACAAGGTCAATGTGACTATTTGTTCTTACTTCTAAAACAGCGTTCCCAGCAGCTGCTGCCAGCGGATTGCCACCGAACGTATTGAAGTACGCGGCCTGCGCGTGAGCAGCTGCTATCTCCTTCGTCGTGATGACCGCCGCCATCGGGAAACCGTTACCTATTCCCTTAGCCAAGGTGACTATATCCGGTTCGAAGCCTTGATTTTCGAAACCCCAATAGGTGTCGCCGGTGCGTCCAAAGCCAGTTTGAACCTATATTTATGAGATTTATAAATAAAAACAATATGATCATCAAACGGTAGAAATTCTTTGGTGGAACTTTCCCAACTTTGGGGCTTGTGAGGCTACAAGTCCGAAACAGACATTTGGTATTCTCGTGAAGTGATTTAAAAATTTTGGCGCCATTATTAACATAAGTACATACCTCATCCGCTACAAACAAGCCGCCGTACTTCTTGATGACGTCATACGCTTTCCTCAGATAACCCTTGGGGAACTGCACCGCTCCGTTCACCCCCTGTATACTCTCTGCGAATAAAGCTGCAGCTCGGCCCGCGGGTACGGAATTCCCTAACAGCTAAATCTAATATTATTAGTTTAAAATATTATACACTGTTATAATCTGGATTAACAAACTTTTAGAATAATTTACTTATTATACAGAAAGTTATTTCATTATGCAGAGTGGTTGAAGAGTAATGGAAATTCGACAGCAATTTATTAAATTTTTAATTTTTAACAAGAATGCTTCGACATATGCCAAAAACCACATTTATCGTGTAAACGTGAACTGTAAAAACATTTTCAATGAACTTAATACTACAGTACCAATATTATGTAATTTTATTACCTCACTTAGTTGATGAACGTATTTATCGGAGGTTTCACAATCCCCCGGACAAGAACAGGCATCGGCTACTTGGGATAGGGAGTCTCTACATCCGCCCCAAATACCTCGGTAAGGGTCGGGAAGCATAGCCTAGATTATGTTATAGATATTACAAGATTAGAAAAAAATCTATTTTTATTTTATATTAAAAACCATGGTATCTCACGTTGTAGAATCCAGAAGGAGTGATAGCAGGATGCCGGAAGGCTTGGGTGGAGGTGAGCCCTATCACACCATTGGAGCACCCATGGTAGCCGCTCTGAAGGGATATCACATCCCGATTTCCGGTATACGCCTTGGCTAGTATAACAGCCAGATCGTTGGCTTCCGTACCGCTGTTCACTAGGTACACTACCTGGTTTACATTTACACAAAAAAAAAATATTTTCTTTTAGTTAATTTAATATAACATATAAATATCTAACCTAAAAAACTAGCCTTATTTTTTTTTAATACGTTATTATGAAGTTATAATAATATTTTAAATTTTATATTATTATTAAATCCAAATAAATTTAACTGTGCCTTATTTATTTTTATTCACACCAAAATTATTATTCCGCTAATATTTTAAATTACCAAAGCCAAGAAGATCAAGAGAAATTTTTATGAAACTAAGATTAAATACTTACTTCTTACTGTTTCAAATTCAATACTAATAAATAATAATATTGTGTTGAGTTTATGTTATTCATTGTATATTAATAACAAATTCATAACTAAAATAGCTCATAAAGCCTGGACTTGCGTGTCATGGATTTACTTTCTGCCAAAGATTATATTCATCGTCGAGAGGAAAGAACGACAGAGGAAAATAATTGAAAGAAATTGACAAATAATAAAAACTAATATTTGTAACATGAATGGCTACAGATCGTCATCGTGGCTATAACAATTTAACACCTTTATCATCTTTCATAATGAACCTTACTTTTAAGTTCCCCGGAAACTTTGCAGTCAATTTCTGCACGTACTCATACAGTTTAGGATGTCGGTAGATATTCGTTACATGCCACAGTGTATCGATTTGTTCATGCAGAGCCGCAGAAACTTTGCTAAAAAAAAATATACAGCATTAGAGAATCATTCTTGGAGAATTCTTAAGGTGAAGAAGAAGGAGCTTAGGCAATCCAGAATATGTTTCTTCTCATCGAACGGACGTTACAACGGCAATAGAGTAAAGTAAAACCTAAAGTAACACTATACGGAAATTTCAATTTTCGTTAAACTCATGGCTACTTACGGATGACAATGTCCTACGGAAACTGTGACGATCCCACCAAAGAGGTCGAGGTACCGCCGACCTTCGTGGTCGTATAGCCATTGCATACTTCCTTGGTTGAATATGAGCGGTTTTTTGTATATATCATAAACAACGGAGGGTATGTGATTTGATTTTATAAAATCCGTTTTCGATATGGATGGTCCCTAAAATAAATAATAAGCCAGTTACATTTTTTTTGTTCATTTGAAGGTTAAGATATGCTTTCATTAACCCGAGTAACGAACATAACGGCTGATATAGCATATATACGACACGAATCAAAAGAGGAAGGTTATCACTGACCAGATAAATATAATAAGTACACTTTTTGAATACCAGTCTATTGTTATTAATATTTTGGCTAGTCATAAAGAAATAAAACATGTATTTTTAAAACGCTTACCGTATAATGTTTAGGTACAAACTCATATTGCGGAATAACCGGAGAACTTAAACGTCGAATAATTTGATGAAAGTACTTTACGCCTGCAATAATGTTAATTAATTAATATTCATAAGAGCGACATCAGAAAATTTCACCGAACCTGCACCAGAAAAATTTAAAATTGAAAAAAAAAATTTTTTTTATTTATGTATAGGTATCTATAGCTGTGAATCTATTACATATAAACGATTTAAAGTTATTAAGTACGAAATAAGTAATTTAAAAACATTTCGTCACCATCAACGGCTCGCGGGAATTTACAGCTGGACATGGTATGTCCCAAAGAACATTTGTGCGCGTATAAATGAATTCTATGTGAATTTTAAAAGCTTTAACCTGTGTTAGACATCGCGTTATCACGTTGGAAGAACGGAAATAGAACTATCGAAATAACAACTGAATGCTTAACCGACACATGACCGCCGTCACCCGAAGCATTGATTTACATCAACAATTAACATAAAGGTGTATTATACGAGTTATACAAACAGTCTGTTTAATCATTATAAACATTTTTATTGTTTCATCGATTATATCCTTAATTCATTCAGTATTTATCACAACGATTGAACTAGACGTCTGTCTAAATGTTACACATTAATTCATTTAAATTTTGTAAAATAAATGAACATGAACTGTTTTTCGCCATAGTGTAACTCGTGAGGGTGGGAACATATTCCCTAAATAGTAAAATCCAAGTTGGTAAATAATAAAAACTGTAAGAAAGGTTCTGAACTAAAAGATATATAAAATATTGTTTAAAAACATCGATATTTTATATTTCACACCTATCAAAACCTGGTAGACGTTGTGTTTGCTGTGTATTAATAGAACTTTGAATTATATGTTCTTTTCTTCTATCGAAAACATTCGTCCGTTCAATATCAGTCAAGGAATTTCTAAAATCACCTGAAACTATCAACTTGATCAATAACACCAAATAATTTATAATTCATACATGCTTTCCCCCGGGCCCTTTGCTGGCTTTTATATAAAATTAGACTTGCAATTTGTATGAAGTATTCCATGAGAGTAACCCGGACCGCAAATGAGTTCTATAGCAACCGCATAAATAATACAAAATGAAAATATTGATAAAAGTAAATTAAAAATTAAATAATGAACGATTTATTAATTTCAAAAAAAATAGTGTTTATAACTATCTACAAATTATTCCGCGTCAAATGCTCATGTCGATACTGGTCCCTCCAAGGGTTCCCGCCTAGTCGTGGCGGAGGGGCTTAGTAACCGCGGACCGACATACGGTTAAGCGAAGTGGAACTCACTCGGCCGGCCCACGGCGAAGGGCCGGCCGAAGCAGCCGCTCTAGGTTCGAACACGGGTTGGATAACTGGAGCTCACCGGAGCGGCAGGGGGCTACAGTGGCGGCTTTATGCTGCCCTTTGCGCGGTGGGGCCGCGAGGAAGAGGAGTGTCGGTATTGCGATGCGCCGTTCTCCCTATCCTCCGCGGCCGTTAACGGGTAGCGGCGGGCCCAACATCTTTCCGCCGCGGGGAGCCGGGAGAGGCTTTCTCCCGTGGTTACCATAGCCTCTGGACGATGGGTTCGGGGGAACCCGTCGCCCGCGCTTAAGTAGGAGGTCGAGGAGGGGGCGCGCTGCATGTTCCGGCGTGCCCTCGAAAGGAAGAGTTCATCCCTCCCTCCCGAGATGGGGCTGTGAAAGCAGCCAGCGCCGGCAGGGTCACGGTTGTGAGCAAAACCGTTCCCGTGGCCCTGCCATCAGGCGATGAGGTGGAACATCGTGGGGGTTTTAGTCGGTGCAAGTCCAACATAACCCGTCCTTTCCCCCGCGAAGACGAGTATGCGTAGGCGTTTCCCCCACGTAAAACAAAAAAAATGTTGATACTAGTGGTAGATGTTTGTTGCTGGAGAACGTCTAGGTTACCTACCTAGACGACATCGCAGCGCCTATTTCTGCCACCAAACAGTAGAATGCAAATATTACTGTTTTCTGGTTTGAAAAGAGCTGTACCTAGTGATATTACTGGGGTAACGAGACTTAACTTCTTATATCTCAAGGTAACGAGCGCAATGTGCAGTGTAGACTATCTTACGAGCGTCACATTGTCTATCTTTTCATAATGCTGCTGGCACACTGCTGATATATAGTTTTCATCGGATAGTAGGCTCGTAGGACGACTTTAAAATTTAAGTAAATGTGCGTACTTATTTAATTTAAAAAAATAAATTAGTGTGAACAAAATGCGTCAGTCTTTATCGTGTCTTCTTAAAAATTTATGTTTTTATTAGTATTAAGTAGATATCGTATAATCTCTTGAACGCCATATGTTTTTGCGTTATGTTTGTCATTCTTAACATTATTATCAATAATGACAAACATTACGGCGTATAATTATAGTTTAACTTACTTATTTAAAATTTTGTTATATACACAACGGAGGTCATTTAGGAAGTGGTATGGTTGCTCATAACTGTACAACATAACTTTCATTTTTTTACATGATGGCTAATATTCTTATTCAAGTTATTTCATTATTACTGCGCCATTTAAGAAACACTTTTAATGATAGAAATAAGCTGAACAACACTGGTACCTAACATTTAATATAGACGTTACACAGGATTTTTTACCCACTATAATCACCTTAATAGTCGCCCTTAATGTATTGCAAAAGACCTCGAAATTTCTTAGAGTGACTCCTTTCCTTACTAGAACACTAACAAACTTGTGATCGCTTGGTGAGCTTAGAGGGCGATAACGTCTTCCGGTCATAAAATCCTGAAAGCAAAGTCAAGGATTACAGTAAGAGACACCAATAAATATATATAAATTATATTCCTTATATAATTTTCGGAGTATTATTTGTTGAGATTAAAAAGTGTTTGCAAATATTATTATTATAAGTAATAAAATTATAATTAAAACTCTTCGATTCATTGAAAATTATTATTTTACCTAACACCGTACATTTTTTAATGACGAACTATTATTTCTGTAATTTAATTAAATAAGATATTTTATTATTTATTAGTTTGATTTCAGTATGAATAGTCAGTTTACTGATTTTAACAGTTATTTTTACCGGTTTTCTCTTTGATTTAACGGTTTTACTGAGCAGTCACTAATGACAAGAAATATCTTCCACGTCAATCGAGTTGGAAAGAGAATTGGCATTGGATTGCAGGTCCAGCAGCAGTGGTTGTTACATATTGCCAAGTGAATGGCCTTATAGCGTACGCTTTACATTTAGTTACAATTTTTCAGGATACAAGAATAGAACTATAGTTAAAAATGAAGTTTTTATATTTAACATTCTTAGTTTTACCTGCTGCATTATTGTGCTTTCATAGCTGTGAGTATTTCATAAAATATTTATATAAAACTGTCGAGAAAGTTGTATACCCTAAGTACGTGGCAATTAAAATTACAGTTTTTTGAGTGAAAGTATACAAATCCAATACATTATATTATCAATTGAAACCATTAATCTATCCCAGTATCGTTTAAATAGTTCGGAATTGGTAACCTTTTACTGTTCCAAAGATGTAACCTAAACGCTCTTAAGACTTTATATAAAAGTACAATACGCTTATGCACTAGTTCAAAGACTATTTCTGGTGTTGTTAATTTTAAAAATGTGTTGATTTTAAACAATGTCTACATTGTCGATTTATTATTTTTATTAGGCTATATAATAGTTAAATGTAATAACTTTCGTTTATCAAATAAAGTGCAATATGAGTGCATTTGTTTTTGTAAATAGTAAATATGTCATATATGTAATAATTGCTACAATGTGTAACTTTATTATTTGATTGAGAGAGTTCTGGTACAAGTATGTCTTGAGCACCATATTTAATAAGCTAAACTAAATCTGTATAGCAGTAGTGATGAAGCTGTTACTTTTATGTTCATAAAACTGACTAGTAAAAAATTTATAAAAAGAAAAGTAGTATATAGACAAATAAACAATTCCTATTTTTTTCATATTATAACATTACTTTTGTTAAACTTGGTTATTTCACATAAATTAAAAAAAAAGACATTAGATATGAAACAAAACTCATTTGCTCAAATAAGTTTTATTGTACAATATGATAATAAATATCTAAAAATGATATAAAATCAGTATTTCTTTAAATTATTCCAGCTAACACAATTCTAGCTAGAGCAGAAGAGGATGAGCTAGATGATGTTGTGGATATTGAAGGAGAAGATAACCAGGTAGTAGGTGATGATGCTCTCGGTGATGATGATGATTCAATAGTTAAGTCTTCACAAGATGTTGATACCACTATATTGTTCACTAAACCCGTGCCTAGTTATGGGGACCATGCATTTGGTAAGAATTAGTTTATGACTTAAATTTATAATATTTTTAAATCACTTAGTACTAATTTAATCACTCATAACAAATAGTATATTTTGATAAAAATTATAATGAATTGTGAGATGATATTGTTACTACTTCTACTACCTTACAGCCTATTTACATCCCCACTTTTGGAGCACAGGCCTACTTTCAATATGAGGCAGATATAGTTATTAATACTATAATTTTATCAGCTGACCTTGAGATTGAATGTTCCCATTGATTTTTTTTGTTCTGTTTTTTCTTCACAACTGTATGTACAGTTACAATATAGATTATATTATACAAATTTAGATTAATTAAACATTCATTTCTAAATTTAATTTAGAAAATATCCATTTACCAATAAATTTAAAAAAAAAAACAAGAAAATTTCTTTTAAGACTTAAATGCTGAGATGAAACCAAAATTAAAAGAATTATTTCTTTTCTAGATTTGCAAGCTGGCTATCCAGTAGAGTTTCTTGTTGGATTTATTAATAAAGGTAATGAGGATTATGTTGTTGAAACAATGGAAGCCTCGTTCAGATACCCCATGGACTACACATATTACATTCAGAATTTCACTGCACTGCCATACAACAAGGAAGTTAAGCCTAAACAAGAGGCCACTTTTGCATATTCATTCATACCCAACGAGGCTTTTGCTGGACGTCCTTTTGGTCTTAATATTCAACTTAACTACAAGGATGCCAGTGGAAACTATTACCAGGTACAGATGATATTATTATAATTATTTTCTACTCATTTGTATTATGCTCTCATTTTATACCAAATATTTATATTTTTACTGTACTTTATATTTTATATAAAACTTTTATACTTTTAATTTCAACAGGAGGCTGTGTACAACCAGACTGTAAACATTGTAGAAGTGTCAGAAGGTTTGGATGGAGAGACGTTCTTCCTATATGTGTTCCTTGGTGCCGCATGTGTTCTGATCTTGGTGCTGGGGCAACAGGCGCTGTCATCTCTCGCACGCCGCCGTTCCCCCCGTGCTGCCCCTAAGCCTCTCGAAACTGGTACTGCCAATGATGTTGATTACGATTGGCTGCCTAAAGAAGTTGTTAATCAGCTTAGTAAGTATAAGCAAATGTTTACCATTAAATATGTTTACTTACGTACATTTCAAGTAATGTTAAATTACTTCAAACTATGTCAATATTGCCTCTTCCTTTGTTTCACAATCAATTCACTTATTATACATTTCAACAATATTACTTGTTGCATTTGGTCCATTGTCATAACTTTAAATTGATAATAATTTTACCTGTGTAATTTTTATATTTCATGAAGTGATTACACAAACAGGATGGTTAGTGATATACCGACACATAACTATGTGACATTAGTTAAAATAATAAGCAATCCACTAATTTGAGCTCATCATTATTATTTTTGTTAATCTCTGGCAACACTACCACTACAAAGTTAACACTTAAAATGTTTGTGTTTAATATATAGATAAGTTAATTTTGCTGTTTTGTATTACAGAGAAATCTCCTAAAACACCCAAACAATCACCTCGCATGAGGAAAGCGAAGAGATCTGCTGGGGACGATTAATAATGACATAAATTTACATTAGAGAACACCAAACATTGCCTTTTACAGGCACCATTACCTGCTGGGTGTGTCTAAAATTTAATTAAAATAAGAATAGGTCAAAAGAAAATGAATAAAATATAAAACATCTACTGTTTCAGAATAAAATACAACTCGATTCTAGCCGTTGTTCAGACCTAATCTTATTTTAATTTTGTTCCCAAGTGTACAGACTGTGTGGTTTTTAGTTGCTAAGTGTTGTGAGAGTAAATTATGGAACAAAGTGTGGACAGCTTTTTCAATTCAAGATAATGAGAAGACATTATTTAATTAAAAATGTTAAATTTTTAATGGACACTTTTATTTATGAATGAACCATTAAATATATTATTATACACTATGAATTATTTGTAAGCATAGTTTTTTAAGAGTTCCTCCTAATCGATATAAAAGGGCATATTGTCTTTACAGAAAAAATAAATAAATTTAATATGAAATTACAATGTATAGTGAATGAGCCTTAAAGAGAAATGTTTAATAGATTTTCGAATATAAAGTCGTTTATTGACGAGAATATAAAATTGAAACACTTGGTGTGGTTCCAAATGTTTTTTTTCCTCTATAATTTTTCTTCAGTTTCTGTATTGTGATAATACTTATTCTAAAGTAACATTGTAATTATATGGTCACAATTTTTCTTTTATATCTATTAAATTTTAGTTATTGAGCCCTTTCTTATAAATGGTTTGACACAGAAAGAAAAAAGTTCACCGCAGTAACTATATCTTTCTTTTTGAAATGATTTTAACGTGATTATGGAGAAAATAACTTCTAATACAAAGTAGTAGCTTTTCCTTTAATTACATTACCACTAAGCTACCTTTAACAAATCACGAAGAGGGTAAAGTTAATCTTCATAAATAGTTTTTCCAATATTAATAATCAAACATAAATTATATTCTTAAAACATTCAGATAATGATGCAATAAAATTTAAGTTTTTAATAACCACTAGCTTCTTTACTTGTATAGTTTTGAATTTTATGTAACATATTAAATGTTACAATTTAATAAATAGACCGCATTTGTCAAGGTGCAAATTTCACGTGTATTAACAAAATATTGAACAACAAAGCTTGATTTTTTTAATAAATATAATAAACAAAATAAGGGATAAAAAAAATCTCAGAAATTTTATTTTATTTTTAAGACAGCGCCAACCATAGATACACCTCTCTATATATATCAAAAATTTAAAGTCATTCTATTGTCTTTGGTTTCTTTCCTTTTTCTCGTACACGCTATTTGCGCTACACGTGTATTTCTATTAGCTTATTGAAACTAAAACAAAATGGATAAGCCCAACGTTCTCGCTCGTGTCGTCAAGGTCTTAGGCCGTACAGGATCTCAAGGGCAATGTACCCAGGTTAAAGTTGAGTTCATCGGTGAGACCAGCCGCCAAATCATCAGGAACGTGAAAGGACCAGTTCGTGATGGTGACATTCTGACCCTTCTAGAATCTGAACGTGAAGCTAGGAGATTGAGATAAAATGGTAATATTTTCTTCTCTGAAATTTGTTTTATCGAAATATATGAAAATAAAAATAAATAACAGTAAATTAGAGGTTATATTTTCTATTTAGTGGAATGTAAAGGCAAATGAAACATTACTTCTCTCGAAGAAACCCTTTCAACTATAGGTTGTTACTGATAAATATTACTAACTCAACATATCTAAATCGCATTGAATTTAAGTCATTTAGATTGTTTTCAGTGACAAGTTCGAAAGTTTTATTACTGTGATTTGGATTTTCATATTAAATATAATTTAAAAATGTATAAAAGAAGTACTGATTTTTAAAGTGAAATGTGTCTACATTCGTCAAGGAAAATTTTTGATATGAATATGGATGGATATTAAGGAGAGAATCTAAAGAAAGTGAATTAAATATGGTCGATAACATAGAGAAAAGCGGAACTTTTAAAATGTTTTTCTAAATACTTTTACTAGGACATGATTTAAGTAAAATATCAATATGCTTTTTAGGATAGCAAGTGCAATGCAATGTATACACCATTCCGAGCCAATATTTTGTTGTTATAAAAAATTGTAGCAGAAAACACTTTATTCCACAAATTATTCTGATCTTTTTTTTTTCAGGTTGGAGATATTCATAGGTTAAGGCTCTATTTCTTATGTTAATAACATAATTTTACCAACAAAACCGTCAAAGATGATCATAAATGTAAACAGCTTGAAATAAACCATTTATTGCTAATTTGTTTTGTATTTCTTACCTCTTCGCACTATTCATTCCTACATGATTAATCATGAATCATTTATTAAAATGAAATAAACCACAAATTTTAATTTTGATAATTTTAGAACAGAGTATAATATATAATATGGTGAGTTTCTAAATGTTTTATTCTTTAAATCGTCAGGGATGTTTAGAAAATTGTTTAGTTCTTTGTTGTTGTGAGGATTTGACAAACCTTGTTACTTCAGAAATTGTAAGTTACTAATGTAATGAGCTGATAGATGTCCACTGTGGGACATAGGCCTCTCACCAAGATCTCCACATTGGGTTGTTATACATTGCACTATATTGTGCTTGTTGCCTTGAGACATAAGATGTTGAGCCTCATTACTCCAGTAATTTTATTAGCTACAGTGTCATTAAAACCGGAATACAGTAATGTCTGCACAGTACTATTTATCGGCTGCTATAGGCCCTGTGGTGGTACATACCTAGACAGTCTTGAGCAACAGTGCCCTACTGCCAGTAAATCTGGTGATAATTCTCTTATCAAGCAGTAATATGGAAAACTGTGTTCATGTTTAAAGGGTGCTGTAGCTAGTGAAATTACTGAGGTAATGGAACTCAACATTTATTTTATGGCACATGTAGCTGTTTGTACCATCTTCACCCTAAGTCATTAGGGATAAGCATATCTCTTACCATCAGATGAACACATAAAGATGTTAAAAATCTTTTATTGATTACATTTAAAATTGATAAATGATTTAGATTAAGCAAAATAAAGTATACAATAAAGTAATTTGTTTACAGTAGTATATTTACTAAGTAATTTCGATAAATTATTATGTTACAGTAAGATTAGTATAAGACCCGATTCCGGCACACGACGTCAGCAGATAAAAAAAGAAAATCATCAATGTGACACGGTGTAGTCCGAGGCGACGAGGAAGCAGATATTCCTGTAGCTCCGCTGTAAAGCGTTAATAAAAGAAAATCTTATGAGTTTTAATTTGTGCAGGTCACCCTTATGCGTTAATTACAGAAATATCTCTTATAAGATTATAAACTCATTTTTTTATTCATCGAAGTGACGAGCGGGATATTCACCTGATGGTAAGTGATACGCCTGCCCATAACAACGTGAGGCTCATCACCGAATTCTGCTCATCTTGAGACGACGTCTCGTTACTCCCATCATTTCACTACAGCGTCTTTCAAACCGGAATACAGTAACGTTTGCATGGTACTGTTTATCATGTGCAATATGCGCTACGATGTTATAGGGTATCCCATGACAGATTTAGGATTTGAAATTCGAATATATTTTTAACGGTTGCGTGGGGGACCAGTGAGGGGTTACAGTTTGGTGCAGATTGCTCAGTCACGATGTCGCAGTGGACTGGTGCTCTTTCTGTCAATGGAATGATTGGACCGTTTTTCTTTGAAAATTCTCGTGGAGCAACCGTAACTGTTGATGGTGATATCTATCGCCGTATTTTTATACCGAAACTAAGAGAACATCCATCGAACAGCTCTCACACGTGGTTTCAACAAGATGGCGCCAGGCCTAACACAGCAAGAGCCACCATGAGCCACCTTCGCGAGATACACTCCGAATACTTTCGAAAGATTCCCCGAGTGTGTACGTCGCGATGGAAAACATTTGGGCGGAGTGATCTTCAAAAAATAAAATCTGCATGTCTCGTCTTTCTTTTTATGACAAATATATGTATATTATAAAATAATAACATACTTAATTTAATTAAGAAATCCTAAATCTGCCACGGGACACCTATACCTACTTGTAAAGATGCAAAAAATGTCATACGCAATTAATCGTGAGCAATAAACAAGCGTGGAGTGCACGATATTATGAAATTACTGCATATTGCGCTGCAGCGACAAGGGTACTCCAGAATATCATATATATTTTTGTTATCTCTTCATAAAAGTAATATTTATCTATATTTTTATACTCATTACTGTTTATTTCATCACGAAAACGTCCGCAGTTCCACTGATATTAGTATAATTTACATTTACTGGTGGTGGGTCTCTGTTGCTGGAGATCGTCTAGGTAGGTACCATCGCAGCGCCTGTTGCAGCCGACTTACCGTACTTTGTTCCAGTTTGAACGTTGTAGCTTGTGTAATTACTGGGGTGTCGAGACTCGACAACTTATGTTACCGGCGACGAGCACAATATGGTGTAGTGTACATAATGATGTACAATGGTAACTAGCATCACGTTGTTATGGGCAGGCGTATCACTTAACATCAGGTCAACGTCCCGCTCGTTTGATCGCTTCGTTTAATTAAAAAAAAACTACAAACTCAAAGTAACATTGCCCATCATATTCCAATAAGTAGTTTTTGGAAGTGGCTCGGTAATTAATTTTAACCACGTTTCAATATAAAGTAGTTAATGAATGAATAGGAACAAGTATTACGTCTTAAGTTCTTACTAAGATCTGTTATTTTTTTGAGGACATTTTAAATAAAAAATACAGTTCCTGTGGTGAGATTACAGAAGCATTGTAACTTTTTCTGCAGAAATACGAATGCTCTAGAATTAAATCATTTAATCGTAGCATTATTATTAGTAGTACATTTCTTATGTAACACTATATGGTACAGTCGAAAGTCCTCCCTTATCTCAATCTAGATAAAAACGTTACATACTAATTGCTTGATAGATATACAAAAAACTATACAATACAATTGAAAAATTTATATATATTCATTTAAATTTAAAGATTTTATAAGAGAGAATAGATTTGTTATATAGCATATTAATTGTTTTTCTTTTGTTAATTATTATAATTAGCATTAATTAGTACTAGCATAAATTGTTATATTTCTGTTAAAGGAGTTGTTAACTAAAATAAATGAGTAAAGTTAATATGAGATATATAACATTACAACGTAAAATAAATAAATTTTTACTGGTGAGACGTCTCTGGTATCGGACACCGTCTAGGTACCATCGCAGTGCCTATCGCAGTCGGCAAACAGTACCGTGCAAACATTACTGTATTCGGGTTTGAAGGGCGTTGTAGCTAGTGTAATTACTTATTAAACATCGAGACTCAACATCTTACGTTTCAGTTGACGAGTTCAATGTGCTTTATATATAATCTTAAATAGCGCCACGTTATAGGCGTGCGTATCACTTACCATCAGGTGAACACCCTAGTCATATAATTATGAAGTGTATATTTACATCAATATAAAATTAATTCAAGAAGTATTTTCAGTTACTATTTGGTATTCTGAACTGAGGTTTCTTTATGCAATATATGATTATGTAACAAAATTACATAATTTTTTTAGCGTAAAAACATATGGCTGAATAAGCTCCTGTGTCAGGGTAAGAGAACTAGAAGCACAGAGTATGAAAAAAATTTGGGGCCATAACAATTTTCAGGAATACTATTGATGTATAATGAGATTTGTATCCACTAAAACCTATCCTATGGTCACCTTTTCTACATTATACAATAGAGATGATGTTACTTTCTGTTATATGAGAATCACATATTTATAAAATATATAAACTTTTTGTGTTAGTTTAGTTTTTATTGCTAATATTCTTAATGCTATTAACATTGGATTTAGATTTGTTAAGAATTATAGGTAAATAAAATAGAGATGAATCTACATATTCATTCAAACACCGAGTATGGTAGCAAAGCGATAATGTAGGAACAGGCAATCACAGTCTGTGTAACTTTGCATATAATTTTTTTATATATTTATATTTTTATAATGGAACCAAAAGGCTGCAAACTGTTTGACTTTCCCCTGAATAATTGATAGCTGTTGTTATTAATGCATTGCTATAATTAAATATGAAAGCCAATTGTATTATTCTATATAACTGAGGACTTTCTCTTTTCATAATTCAAACACTTCCTATCCATACTTCACATATGATTCATGAATCATCTAGTTTTTGTGTTAATGTGTAACAGTTATTTTCAAAACTTAAAAACAGTTGTCTGAAAAATTTATTTATTAGCAAATTTTTGAACCTGTTTGTCTTAGAATACTTTATATAGTTTTTATTCTTGTAAAAATTACTGTAGTTTTATTCTAATGTGTAAAAGTTCACTTCATTTAAAAAAACATTTGAGTCAATGGAAATAGTAATGAAAGACAAATATTATTTGGAAGTTCTATTTCACATTATTTTTCACTAACAATAACTGTACATTTCTTCATCACATTATTTCAATAATCAACAAAATAAAAATACATAAGTACTTATCGCATGTTACCATTAACATTGAATTATATTAACTATACACAACAGTTATGTTAACAAAACAAATATTTTATTTACAAAAATATACAAAAACGTATCAATACAATAGATTGCATGAAGGAAGTTAGTGTCACTGATTCCGGGCACCTGTTCGCTAAATCGCGATTTTGCCACCATTACCACGCGACAGGAACACTAGGTTGCATTTGAGCACTTTGGAAGTTGACTCTGGAAGATTGTCGGATAATATTAAGTGTCGTATTTCTCGCCTTCACATTGACTCGCCCAAAACAAACAATTGCCGATACCGCTGTAACATATAAGTATGACTGCTGCTAGGAATACGAAACTGCACACCGTACATGGTTTCCTTTCGAGGAAAAACCCAATTAAATAAAGCACCATGAACATGACATGAGTATTCACAAGCGCCGGATTCACGGGCTTCGGTATCAGTAGTACAGGTATCAGCCATTGCAAGCAATACATTTCGCCGGCGAGCCGTCCGCTTCGTATGATTTACCGTACAATAATAACAGAAGCTAGCAGCGCGGTAGTCATCGACATGTTTCGTAGTTAAATTTCCTTATCTATTAAAAATGACAAAGCACGACAAAAACAAGTATTAACGTCGACACGAATTATTTTGACAATGACATTTGATTCAATTGCATAGCCACAGATTATATACAATATATATATGTATATTAACAGAGACCTACAGATATAAAATAATTGGGTCAAGGGGTAGGAAGGTAATAATGTATAGTGTGTAAGTAATGTCAAGCGGTGAAATGGCAGCGAACAATATTAATTTTTGAACGGGGTTGGAGGTATCGAAGTTATGATAAATTTAAATAAAAATAACAACCTAACCATTACTGACAGTATTGTTACGGATACCGAAAGCGGATTTGAATGTTTTAAACCTGTAATTTGTTAGAGGATCATGTACGTCGCATGCTTAAGAAATTGACATTAAGTATTTTATCATAAATAAAATTCTATGAGCGAATTTTTTTTTTATGAAAATATTATAAATACACGTACATACATGTGTTAATTAGAATAAATGTTACGGTTCTGTTAATCTATGTTTTACTGAATGAAATATTGTATCTCTTTAAGTAGTTAATCTAAAAATTCGTTAAATTTTTTTATTGGTAATTATCATAGGTTTTAACACATTTCATCTAAATTAACTGCATCTGTAATTACAATTTTTTATATTATTAAAAAGTTTGTCAATTAATATTTTAATTATAAAGGTAATAAACAAATAAATTTGCTCTCAGAGCTTTTATTTTTAAAATAATTATTTAAATTATAAGAAAATAACGACACCTATATGTACAATATTTTTATTTCGATCAGCGATATATTATATAAGCTTGGACAGTTCGATCATCCCTCTTTATGAAAAACCTTTCGTTCTTACGTGTAGAAAGTGTTTCAGAAGACGCATGCGTAAACAAAATGAATATTCTCCACCGCCCGTCGTTCGGCTGTTTCCCGCCAGTGCCATCCGACTCTCGAATCGGTTGCCATCCTGTCACCAAGCAGCATCGAACACTGACAGTTCCAATACCATCAGACATTGAAGTTTCGAACAGTAAAGTGAATACTTAAAATTTTTCGAAACAAAAAAAGTATAATGTTCTGTTTTAAAATAGAACTCTATCGTATTAGTTATGTCTTATGTGCGATTAACTTATATAATATGTTAATGATTATAATGTGTCATGATGATGAAAACGATTCGGTTTAAAAATATTTGCTCAATGCAATAACTCACCGACAATAATTAATTAAATTTTGACAATTATTAGTACAGTAAAATTTTTAAAATGGCGAATACCGCACATTTAATGAGGCGACAGAGTTCGCGTGACCTTTATGCTCAGCGTTCTTTGGATAGAATGGAGATGAAGGAACTGCGCGGACGTTTGGTAACAATGGAAAATGGACATCCATCTCATCGCACCCACGTTATGTACGGTGCTACAAATGAGGCTTTCGAAGACACTAGCCCAAATCGGAGGTCTTCAGAAACACCGACAAGCAAGGGAAGCTCCGGGGAAGAGAGAGTTTTTAAGCCTGAAGGTGGAGAGTGTGAAAGAGAATCCTGGGATAGCAAGCTGACTTTCCTTTTAGCTACTGTCGGATACGCAGTTGGCCTAGGTAATGTTTGGAGGTTTCCCTACCTGGCGCAAAAGAATGGCGGTGGTGCATTCTTAATACCGTATTTCGTGATGCTGGCAATTGAAGGCATACCAATATTTTATTTGGAGTTGGCAATTGGCCAACGATTGAGGAAAGGTGCGATCGGCGTTTGGCATCAGGTATCACCATATCTCGGAGGCATTGGGATCAGTTCCGCAGTGGTCTCTTTCAACGTTGCGCTCTACTATAACTCTATTATAGCGTGGTGCTTGTTCTACTTCGCACAAAGCTTCCAAGCTGAACTGCCGTGGTCAGAATGCCCGAAGAAGTACTTTGTTAACGGGTCCTACATCACAGAACCAGAATGTGCCGTAAGTAATTAGTTTGTGTTATTATAATTGTCTATGGTTTGCTTATCTCATTTTTGGATTGATACAAATGCTCCCATATGAACCCCTGTTACCAACGTCTTCTATTTCTCCAGTAGGCAGGTAGCGCAGGACCGATCGATGTGGGGATCTTTAGGGGAGGCTTATGTCCAGCAGTGGACGTCTAACGGCTGATGATGAACAAATGAACTATATAAGTGTCTTTTATAATTTATAATATTTTAAACTTTAAGCTGCATTAACAATGGAATGTAATTACCTGCATTATTATTGTAGTTTTATATGGAGCCGTTTCATGGTAAGTATCCATACTCTCGATAGAATGCTGTGCTCATCAAGAATTTAAGTCGGCGCCATATTGCGTTCGTCGCCTTCCAACTCTTTACGAATCTTTCCAATTAGAAGCTAGTATCATTGCAGAGAAATTCCTCCGTAATGATACCAGCTACATCACCTTTCAGATAGGAATAACGTAAAGTTTCCACATTACTTGGTAACAGAAGTCATAAAAACGAACATAATACTAAGAAAATGTTACGGGTTAGGATAGGATATTCTCATCGTTTATATTTTACTGTATAATAAAAAAAAAATTAATGGATACTTGGGTTACAAGACCTTAAATGTAGCTTCCAATGATATTAGACAATACCAATTTGTGTATTAAATGGAATAGGATAGTTTACTTCTGGAGGAATTATTTCTGCCACCAAGCAGGCCACCTTAAGCCGTATGCCTCATGTCTGAGGGTCTTGACCACCGCCATTCATTATATTCATCTTTTCGATCTTACGTCATCTCATTTCATCGGCTACTCGGAGAGTACCGTAGACGGTGGCGTCGTCTCCTGAATGATACGAACATCATTTGAACAAATCTCTCATCACCACCTGAAAAAAGGTTATAAAAGGGCATCATTATAATTTTAAGTGCTACCTTTATTATTATGATCGATCATAAGGGTTCAACATGGATTATTGTTATCAGGAAAGTTTGATCCTTTATCAAAGTTAGATTGATGAGTCTATTACACGATCCGACAGCTTTCATGAGAACACTTAAAGCCTCGATAAAACTGGTACAGTTTCCGAAGCTGGTTATTATACGGTCAATAATAGCTTCTCATGTGGGATATCTAATATATTTTATCTATTTACGATTGCTTTTTTTTTAATTAGAAAAAGCTTCATTCACTCTAAAATATAATCGTATAAGAAGATGGCCATCATCAGGGTGAAATATAATAAGTAGTCTTGAGCTTAATGTTATGGGTGCCATTAATCTTTTCGGGCAGACGCTGTAGTAATATTTTTTGGGAAGCTCTCATATATAATATTCATCCAAAAGAGCATCCTGAAATATATCTTGAAAGCTTGAATATATTAATAAACAATTAATTTATATTTTGACTACTATAGCCGATTTTATTTACCTGCATTGTTTTTGAAGTGATATAAATGATATATATTTTTTTAATTCTCATCATCATCAGATGTCCACTGCTGGACATAGGCCTCCCCCAAAGATCTCCACATAGATAGATCCTGCGTTACCTGTATCCAACTGCTTTCGCAACCTTCGTGAGATCGCCGGACCATCTGGCGGGGGGCCTGCCAACACAGCGTCTTCCGGTACGCGGTCGTCATTCGAGGACTTTGGTGCCGCTTCGGCTGTCAGTCCTTCGAGCGATGTATCCTGCCCATTGGAACTTGAGGCTAAGCAATCTTTTGGACTATGTCGGTGACCTTAGTTCTTCTGCGTATTAAAACTGTCCAATAGATGAAAGTTCCGCATTGGACGTCTATTAGTTGAGATGATGATGATGTGTATAAATATTCACTGGTGGTGGGTCGCTTTTGCCAAAGACCGTATAGGTATGTACCATCGCCAGTTCTGTAGTCTCGGTCTAGTAAGAATAGGACTAAGGTAAGCCCTGCATGTCGCGGAAGGCGACTAAAAGGGTGTAGGAATTTCACGAGCCTTGAGAATGGGGGCTCTTATCGCTCAACAAGCGAATCTGTGTGGTACAGCGTATGGCTCAGCGATGGTGCCTAGGAGGGTTATGCTTCTCTTCAGAGAGGTGTTACCACAAAGTGTAGAGGGGCACCGGTGCGTTCTATAAAAGATCCCGGAGCCTCTCCGAATGCACGTTTATTAAGTTAATATAATCGGTTAGAAACAAAGAAAATAAGTTACTGCAGTAATAGTTCCGTTAACGAAGATGTTCATATAATCCAGTTTAATTAATCTCGTTCCAGTGCAAGCCGGTTATAGTGCAGCCTTTGCCGTAAAGCTCCGACAAATATTTGTCCGGATATGACGTCATAACAATTTTAATTATCTTTTTAGAAACTTTATTCTTTATTCTCATCATTAATATATATTCTTCAGCCCTTTTCTCAGCTATGTGGGGTCGGCACAGTATATACTTCTCTTCCATATCCCTCTATCAGCCGTCACATCTGAATTCACCCTCTTCTTACACATGTCATCTTTCACACAATCCATCAACACTTTCTTCGGTCTTATAACTACCGTAGCGTTTATTGTAGCGGATAAACAGCAGTGTGCATAAATTACAATGAACCGGTCAGAAGGTGGTTGTAGCCATACAATTATTTGGGTGATGAGACATAACATCTTACACCTCAAAGCGACGAGCTCAATATGGTGTTGTGATTATCATTCTAACCAGCACGTAGTTATATAGTCTCCAGGGTTCAGCGAATGCGACGAGCGCTTGCGAATATCGTACAGTATCCAGTTTTCATCACAAGTAATGATTCGATTTAAAATCCCTTCATCATTGTGTCGGCTAAGCAAAGTGAGCGAGTGCTCACTTTGCTTCTCATCTTCACAGCATTAATCCTACTTTCATGTTTCTTCTGCCATACTCAACATTCACTACCATACATCAGTGTGGGGATCAACACGCCTCCATGCCACAGCTCAGTCGTGCTCTCTGTGATTCGTTCCGGATATTCATAAAGTCATGAAGTGCCCCATTCACTTGATTCCCTTTAAAAGATCTCTTCTTTCAATACATCACACACACATCCCACTTGCCATCTCTCGTAAACTGTGAACCCAGATATACAAATTCTTTCACTTGTTCCACTTTTAGTCCCTCAATCACAATGTCACAGTTAGTCATACATTCTTCTCTTTCAAAAACCATTACTTTCGTCTCGCTTACATTCACTTTCATTCCTTTGCTTGTTAAAGCACCATGCACCATGCACCATGTCCACCATCGCTTGCAACTGCTACTCCGATGATGATAATAAAACTTGATCATCGGCGTATGGGAGACATTTGACGGTCAACTCATTCATTCTTAGTCCATACTCACTATCTGTCAAGCAATTGTCTATAACTAGGTTAAACAGCCACGGCGAAGCCGCATATTCATGTCTAATACCCTTCTGGATGCTAAACCAGTCTGAGTACGTCCCGTTTATCCTGACACAAGCACTGGAACCCTCGTAAAGTGATTTCCTAGCTACCACGCCCTGTCCATCTCTCAGCATCTCGACCGTAATCTTATCATACCCTGCAGCCTTACCCAACTTCATACTATTCATTACATCTAAACTCTTTCATAATAATATTACTTTCATCCCCACTCTCAGTTTGGCCCCTGACGGGATCTTTTTGTGGTCAAACATTGTGTCTGTTACCACAAGATTCCACTCCAAGCAGACCTCAAGCAGTCTCTTTCCATTTTCATTCACTCTTTCATCGCCGAATTTCCCTAACGCAGTTCCATATCCATGACGCTGCACTCCAACCCATCCATTAAAATCTCCAAGCTGTACAATTCTTTCATTACATATACACATACAAATGAACCTTTTCGTTTATTCCATTAACTACAGAGCATGTTCCCATTTTCCTACCTCTGATGTTAATGAGCCTCTATCTCCTTCTAGATGACCTGACCGACCTCTTTCTTATGAAATAAAACTGTTTCTTTATAGCATCATCATCATCATCATCATCATCACTATCAGCCGACAGATAGAATAATAAAGTTTAATTTTATTATTATATACATTTTAAATATTGTAATTCTCCTTTTTTTAACAATTTAATCCCATCCGGTCGCGCCTTCTATATTCAATGTTGCCAGATGAAGATGCTGTACATAGACAATCTGCATATATACGAAATGTCCAGAGATTCATTTTATTTTATTTTTTTCTTTATTTATTCTTTTCCTTATAAAAGTTACAGCTATGTACAGGGTTGTCATGGTCCGTGATTTCCAAACTAGGAATAATTCCTGTATTTCCGGAACCAGTTATCCTTATGCTACACTATATATGATAACTACAGAACTACAAAACACTTCATTCTCTTCAACCTGTTATTTCAACATTCTTTCAGATACTGTTTACTTGCAGTCTTTGTTTCTTATAACAGGAATTAGTATTTGTAATATACAGAAGCTGTTTCTTGGGAGAGACCTATGTCCAGTAGTACTGCCGGGAGCTGATGATGATCAGCAACAATAGATACTACTAAATTCTTCTCAGCATCGGATCCGCCTTATAAAGAACTTTTGCTATCTATTACTGTATCAGTTTGTAAATTATTATTCCTAGCCTAACATTTTTTCTCACAACTCTAGTTTCTTATAAATAAGTAACTACCCCAAGCTACCCCTATTTTTAATTTCCTTCTTATAACACATGATTTATAAATCACTCTGTTTAGAGTGGTACTGCTGGTAGGTTTGCTGTTGCCAGAGACTGTCTGGGTAGGCACTACTGCCAGCCCTGTAGTCTAGGGCTAGTAAGAATAGAACTAAGTTAAGCCCTGCCTGTCGTGGAAGGCGACTAAAAGGGTCTAGAAGTTTCGCGGGCCTTGAGGGTAGAGACCTTTATCGTTCAACAAGCGAAGCTGCGTGGAACAGCGTATGGCTCAGCGATGGTGCCGAGGAGGGTTAGGCTTCTCCTCAGAGACGTGTAGCGCAAGGTATAGAGGAGCACGGGTCCGTTCTATAAGATATCCCGGATACTCTTCGAAGTCTTCTAACTAATGCAAACCATTGAGTAAGAATCTCACATAACCCTGACATCCCCTAGAAGCAGAGTATCTTTCGAAGACTTCTTCGCTGAAACCAAAAGAAATAACTGGTTGGCACCACCGCAGCGTCTATTGCAGCTGACATACAGTACTGAATAAAGGCTCACGTGTTCCGGTTCGAAGGATGCTGTAGCTAGTGAACTTAATGGGGTAACGAGACTCGACATCTTATATTTCAAAGCGACGAACCCAATATGATGCAGTGTATACCATCTTAACGATCGCCACGTTGTTATGGGCAGGCGTATCACTTACCATCAAGTGAATGTCCCGCTAGTCTAATCACTTTGTTGAATAGAAATTAAATTCACCACCAGTAAGTGATGGTAAGGTAGTAAATAGTTATTGACTTGGAATAAATAATGTCCTATGTCCAGCAGTGGACGTCTATCGGCTGATGATGATCATTATGATGATGATGATGAAATAAATAATACAGATGAATTTTCAATGTACACATTATATTACTAGTAACAGTGGAGGTGTAGCGTTTCAATGATCCACATCATCGATTGCAATTCAATTAAGTAGAGAGCTAGTGGGGTGGTGTGGGGGTGTGGAGGTGCGTGGGGTGGTGTCGGGGGTGGTTTCTCATTGCGCTCAGTTGATATACGTGTTGTATAATTGAAGTTATAAATATACTGCGACCGCCGTGAAAGCTCGCTTCGCAGTAACGTATATAACTTAGTTTTTTTTTATAGAAAACTCATCCCCCTTTAGCTTTCAACTCCCCTCATATTACTTTCCACCATTTCACCCCTCTAATATTACTCTTTCATCTTTCTCCTTTTATTATTAAGAAAGTATTAATCTATCTACGTAGGTGTATTTATTCCTATTGATTCCGAAACCGCTATGGTTGAGATGAAGCTGTAAAAGTAGTCTTTTTTTTTCATTCATCCAAGCGATGAGACGAGAGGACGTTCACCTGATAGTAAGTGATACTGCCCATAAGGACGTAGCGCTAGTTAGGATGGTATACACAGCACCACGTTGCGCCCGTCATCTACAGACATACGATATTAAGTTTCGTTACCTCAGTAATTATATTAGTTATAGCGCCCTTCAAACCGGAACAAACGCTTATAATATATATATACTCGATCATTGGAATATTTATACGGTGATAAGTCTCTGTTGCCATTCATCGTATTGGTCCTATTGCAGCCGACAAACAGTACTGTAGAAACGTTGCTGTGTTCGGGATTGAAGGGCGCTATAGCCAGTGAAATTACTGCGGTAATGAGACTAAACATCTTATATTTCAAGGCGACGAGCACAATGGTGTGTTGAGTATACCATCATAACTAGCGGCACGCTCGTCTTGTCGCTTCGTTGAATAAAAAAATTTACAGACATATTTATTGTAGCTTAATTAAGGGAAGCTAATTGTTATTTATTTTAACGTAAACAATGTAATATTTTATTGTTGTTATTTATTATATTTGAATGGGATGCGGTCGTCGGCGTGCGCTCGGCGCTCCGCAGCATCGGACGGGATCGATCGTTACATGACCTCGTTCCATTGTAAGAGCTGCTGCTAAACGGGACCCCGACACCGCTCGAACATAACGCTACTATTCTTTTTTTAAAAACCATTCTAATATAAAAAACATTCAATATCTCTATATATATATATATATATATATATATATGTCGTAATTGAGTACATATACATGAACAACGCTCCAAATGTCCGAAACAACCCTCCAACAAAATTATTGTATTAAGAAGATCAGGTATCATATCTTCTTCGTGATGGGTGAGTAACATCAGGGAGCCGACCGGGACCGCCACTGCCTCCCAACTGATCCGCCTAGCAGGAGAGCGGGCGGAATATGGTGAACTGACCACCAGCCTCCGCTAGTTGAAGAGGTACGTTAAGAAGAAAATAATCGAGAGTTTTAATAACAAGGCTTATACATTAAACACTAGAGCTAATTTTAACTAGAGTATTAACAGATAGAAAGATCTAGAACTGGTAAATAGTTAAACAAAGAAACTAGACAGAAATTAATAAATAAATATATATATATGTATATATATAATGAAAGTGAGTTTCCTTTGTTCGCCAATCACGTGAAAACAAGTGAACGTATCGACACGGGAACATGAGCATTCGACGCGGATTGATCATCGCAACATTTTGGTTTGATATTCATGCAGTTGCCATAGTAACGGTTGCTATACAAAGTCATTTACGATTTTATTCTATATCGCGGCCAGCAAAGCGGGCGGGGAACAGCTAGTATATATGTATATAAACTTAACAGTTAAAACTGAGGTAAATACTGTTATTTTTATTACCGCACCGAGGGGGACGTATAAATACGTCATAGTCACTACGGGTAGGACATATAAATACGTCCTTGATGTATATGTTTCATTTAAAACATAAATTAGAAAAGTTATTCCCTGGAATTCCCCGGTTAAGTATAATGCGTTGTCTATTCTAGATTTGTTATACTGGCAGTGGAATAGGTGGATATGCTTCGAGTCAATATTACGAGTACGTAACAGTGAGTGTTCGAGAGAGAGAGAGACAGAGACAGATAAATAGAGTAATAAGAACATATTGAGAGAGAGAAAGAGAGAAATATGATTTCACAAATAACAAATTTCATATGAAATATACAAATAGATATCGCTGACATTTTCGCGTATGATTGTTTGTTGTCCTGTTTTAAATATTTTATTCTACGAAACAATGAGACGAGCAAGTCCTTCACTCGATAGTAAGTGATACACCTACCTATAACAACGTGGCACCGCATTGCGCTCGTCGCCTTGAGACATAAGATATTTTTTTTTTACGTGGAGGAAATGCTTACGCATACTCGTCCTCGCGGGAGCAAGGACGAGCTATGTCGGACTTGCACCGACCAAAACCCTCACGATGTTCCGCCTCATCGCCTGATGGCAGGGTCACGGAACGCTTTCTCTCACAACCGCGACCCTGCCGGCGCTGGCCGCTTTCGCAACCCCACCTCGAGACATAAGATGTTAAGTGTCCGTAACTCAGTAATTTCAATAGGTACAGCGTCCTTCAAACCGGAACACAATAATGTTTGCACAGTACTGTTTGTCGACTGCAATAGGCGCTGCGGTGGTGTAAGCAGACAGACCTACCACCAGTAAAATAATTTCGTATGCCCTTTTGGTTGAACACCATCACGTCATGAAAACAGTTAAAAATACATCCGCAGCGTCTACTTCTGCAGCCAAGTAGTAATATTTAAATATTACCGTCATCCGGTTTCAACGAAGCTATGGCTAATGAAATGATGTAACGGAACCTCATATTTTATATGTTAAGAAAACGAGCGCTGTGCTCATTGTCTGGATCAGATGAATCAGTTACCAGCAGGTAAAGGAAGTATCATCGCTTGGTGTTGGAGTGGTCGGTGTAAGGTGTTATTCATTCTCGTGTTTGTTCTCCCGAAATAACAAATTTCCGTTTCATTGTTATTCATTAGTGAGTTTAAATGATATGTACATTAATTAATGAAATATTCATGATTCGAGCAGTAAACAATATATGCTGATGGAAACTTGTTGTATTTTATTATATACATATGTATATATATAATATACATTAAATAAATCAATATATTTATCATCATCATCAGCCGACAGACGTCCACTGCTGGACATAGGCGTCTCCCAAAGAGCTCCACATCTATTATACATACATATATATATATATATGTGGCTAGCTGTTCCGTGGCCGCTTCGATGGCCTTAATGTAGAATTAGACTTGAAATTTATCTGAAATATTCCTTGAGAGCGACTGCACCCGTTGCTATAGCAACCGCATGAATAATAGCAAATGAAAATGTCCGTAAAAGTTAATTAGAAATAAAATGATGAAGGATATAGATCCTTCTCGATCGATTTGATTTCGATTGAAGGATATCGATTCAAAATTTCATAGGTAATACCTTATAACCATTGAAAGCTCATGTTACCACGTCAATACGTTACTAGTTTTCACGTGTTAAAAGAAAACTACTGCGTACCGGATGTATAATAATACCTAGTATCTTAACAATAAGACTAATAAATATCTAGTGTATAATATATATATATATATAGAAGATATCCAGAGATTCACTGACACATCACGAGATTGTTGAAGCTATTGAACGTGAACACTAAAAATTTGGTAGAGGTATTGCTGCGGCCATTTTGAGGTCAGCTAAGAATGGATTTTACAAAATTCTTTCTCCGAAGGAAGTTGCGGAGGTGATACGAATAGCAAAGCGGGCAGGGAGACATTTAGCTCCTGGACGCCAGAATCGCGAACGATGAGTTCGATGAAGCTGTTACGGTTGTCTAAGTAGCGACGCAAAAAAGAAAGAAATCTACCACGGGGGTGTAAAGGGTTCCGCCCAACATCTTACGGAGGGAAAGTCAATCTCACCAGCACGCGGTGCACTCTGCTGTATTACAGACGAGGCTCTGGTCAACTACCGACCCGCACTGGGTCAGCGTGGTGAGTTACGGTCCAATTCCCCTCAATGAACTCCAACAAATGTAGAGATCTTTGGAGTAGGTCTATATCCAGCAACGGACGTCTGTCGGCAGATAATAATGATGATGATGTGCCACGCTGATCGACAACCTTAACTAATTGAGGAGGCATTTTAAGAAGAAGAACTACCGGCGCAAACTGTATCATAAAAAAAGGACGAGGAGCAGCTAGTGCTTTTATAAGCTCCAAAAGTGATGAATTGGATATAAAAGAATATTAAATGACGTTACATGGTAGTCAGCTAAAAATGGTGAAATTAATCACCGACCACGCAGCCTCCCCGCGACAGGGTCGATAATCCAATTCCGAAATAGCAAAGTGTGCAAATATTCGAATGGAGCGGTCATCGCATCCACGTCAGGGATAACCGGAGCCCCTGGAATAATTACATGATGGAGTATGGCGAATTTAAATTGCCATTACGTAGCGGCCATTTTCAGAATTGTAACTAGGAGATAAAGAGAAATTTTATGTATGAATCGGTGGTGACAGGTTCAGGTACAGGAAGATTGATCTGGTACCAATGAATTCTTAAACCCTTATTAAAGTTATGCAGCTAGTTTTTTTTTTCTCTTTACTATATAAAACCTTATAGAAAAGTATATTAAAGGCGGATGCCGGTTGGGATTCTCTATCAGTCAACCTGTGGTGAGGTGAGGTGTTGTGGTAGGTGACAATTTATCAAATAATATAATCATATAACTAATATAATAATAATTATGCTCATCGTTATCAGCTGACAGACATCCACTGAGGGACATAGGCCTCCCCCAAAGATTTCCACATCGATCGATTCACACAATCCATCCACACTTCCTTCGGTCTTCCTCTGCCCTTACAACCATCCACATTCATTCTCATTACTTTCGCTTTTATAAATCTTTCATCCCTCCGCACAACATGCCCGCACCACGCTAACCTCTTTCTCTTCTCAATTTCTCTGTCACTGGAGCAACTTTCAGACTTCCTCAAATATACTCATTCTTATTTTTATCCATCCTCGTCACACCACACATCCATTCCTCCCGGACGCGGGCCCATTCGATCCGGGCGCCGATCGGGGGTTGTGGAAGAACTGCTCGATGTTATCCCGTGACCCCCATGCACTCTTTCGGAAGTGATTTAAATACTGTGTGAAGCATTTTAGTCGGTTGGAGTCTGACACTACCCCGTTACCGGCACTTGGTTCCGGGCCGTACACATAAATGAGTACCAGACTTCAATACCTATCCGATAAGGTATAAGAAAGTACATAAAGTTTCTAAAATTTAGAAAAAAAAAACAATTGTAATAAAACCAAGTACCAGGAAATACCAAACTGTAGAGACTCATAAAAACAGACGCCGCGACGGCCCTAAATTTGACCCTTTTGTTTTTGTCGTAACACGTGCGAGCTATATATGTGCTTTATATGTATCTGTATATACATATACACCTATACATATATTTACAGATACTTAAATAAAACTATGTCTGAATCTGATTTAAACGATCTTGAACCCTTATTTTTAAGTGGATATCTTTTATTTCATCGTCTATTTCTAGTCTTATTATACAAAACAGTTAGGGTGTATGCTTACAATAACCTTTTACAATAGTGTATAAATAATTTCATCCCCGCCCACACTGGCTCCACTAACCACCACCCACGCATGGCGCCGCCCACCTTCAAAACTTAATAGATCAGCTCCTCTCGTTCGTGTTTGTCATTTTCACGTGCAATTATCTGAACATTATAGCATATTTCTTTATTATTTACTATAAAGATTTTAATTAACAATTATTATTTAATATAAAGAAGGTAAAAGTCATGGTTGATGAATATCAGGGAATGGACTGGCATATCTGCGATATCCGGATTGTTCCGCCGAACCTGAGACAGAAAGGACTGTATCACGCTGATCGCCAACCTTCACAGATCGGTGAGGCACTTTAAGAAGAAGAAGAATAGCTTATTTATAGTTTCGATCTTTAAGTAGCTGTCGTCGTCTCGCGTTAGTGGCTGTAACACCCCCGCGACTCCCTTTGGAAAAGGAATTTCGTAAAATCCATTCTTAGCTGACGTCTGAACAGCAGAAGCAACATCTATACCAAATTTTGAGTGTTTATGTCTAATAGTTTCGGAGATCTCGCGATGTGTAAGTGAATCCCTGGATATTTGCTATATATGTATGTATATATATATATCTCTTTCTTTCTCCTGCCCTGGTCCCACTTTATGTAGGGTCGGCACAACATGTTCTTTCATTACCGAACATGTTGTAAATAGTTTTGGCTAAACTTTTTACGACCGGCCGCCTGCCTGACATCAACCCTCTTTTTGGGAATCTTTTGGGGACTTTTTTTTTTTTTTTTTCTTCCCCGTTTGTATTTCGCTGTTGTTACTAAAATTTACAAATGTATGTATATATATATATATGGATATTATATCTTAAATTCACAAGCTAATGGAAAACTTTAAGCACAAACCTGTGACTCATTATCTCTGTTTACCTCCGATGCCATAATTCACATATATCACGATGTGGTGACATCCTCGAAGATAATGGTGTTTATCTCCACTAGTACCTTGAGGTCAAAAGGAATTAACATACCACTCGAGTCTTATTTATAAGTTCACCAATTTTTTTATGTGTAAAAACTTTACCACGATATCAATTGATGGTAAGGGTAGCAGTCTTCTGAAGCGCACTAATCCAAACCCAGTCTACTCACGCTTCTCTTAAAGATTCTGATGCCTCATCATGTCTGGACGAATACAGGCAGACTGTGTTATCAAAGCTTTCCAAGTTTTATCTAAAGAACCGCCGGATAAAGGTAGCGTATGACCGATTAGTGTGGAGATGTTTTGGGGGAGACTTATGTTCACCTGTGGGCTTATTGGCTGATGATGATACTAACATAATGATGATTGATTACTAATGAAAACAACAAAGAGTTAGAAGGCTTCATCATCATCATTATCAGCCCACAGACGGTCACTGCTGGACAAATATACACAAAAAAACCTTAAGATATGAACACACGTCAACAAATATTATGACGGAGAAAGAGGTCAAGGTAAGGGGGATATGACAGCCCCAAGAAGGTGAGGGGGATTTTGTATCAATATCCCACGAATAATATTATCACTTGTTGAATGTAAGGGGTGTAAGGGGTTCCGTCCAACATCGTACGTAGCCCAAGTCCACCCCACTTGCACACTGTGCACCCTGCTGAACACAGACGAGGCTCTGACCGCCGACCAACCCGCACAGGGACAGCGCGGTAGGCTAAGGCCCAGTTCCCCTCAATGAACTATGTAGAGATCTCTGGGGGAGGCTTATGTCTAGCTATGGGCTGATGATTGTTCAATGTAGGGGTGTAAGGGTTCACCTGCTCTTAGTGCAGCCTGCTAATCAACAAACGTGGCTCTGGCTCCCACCAACCCTCATTGGGCCAGCGTGGTGGGGAATAACCTAAATCCTCCTATATCAATCCTTACCAGACCGTGTGGGAATCTTTGGGGGAAGCCCATATCCAGTAATGGACGTCTATCGGCTGATGATGATGATGTATTCAATGTACACTCTGAAAGTTTTTTTTTGCTCAGCTGTCTTTAATACTTAGAGTAAATTTCTATTAAAATGATTGACCCAAAGATCATGACAGGGTTTGTCTATGGTCTTCAGGTCTGTGCGTTTGTCAAGTAATTTTATAGGGAACTGCATCTTTTTTTGTTAACTATTAAATATATACGTCTGTCACGATTTTTTTTATATTTTGAGGTCAATACTGCGAAAGTCTAAAATTTCCTTTCTTTTCTGATTAATGGTCGCAACCCACTCCACCCGCAACTTTTACTTTTGAAAGCTTTCGCCGGAGCTTGTTACGCCCCTAACAACTTCTCAGATCGTTTCTTTGAAATTGGTTTTCTTTATTCCATTCGTTATTTTATTCAGGTAACGACATCGGAGCAATCCGGTTGGAAGTATTTTCATTTACGTTATATTCTGCTTGAAATATTGGTTAGGATTTTAATAATGGAATTTTTTTTTATATCTAAAACTATAATTTTACATTTTACCCCATTACATTTCTTCAACTTTTTTTTATACAATGAAGCGAGGAGAGGAAATGAACTTTCTGATAGTAAGTGATACTCCGGCTCATAATACTATGACGCTAGTTAGGATGGTATGCACTACTGCATATTGCGCTCGTCGTCTTGAAAAATATGTTATGTCGCGTTACCCCAGTAATTTCACTAGCTATAGTCTTCATACTGGAACACAGTAAAGTTTGCACAGTACTGTTTGTCGACTGCAACAGACGCTGCGGTGATTCGTACTTATACGGTCTCCGACAACAGAGACTTACCACTAGTATATCTTCTCGTGCCCCTCTATACTAAAGAAAATCGGACACCGGTTCTTCGAATCCTCTCCTGCTGCGCGCTGAATGGATCAGCTGCGCGGCGCTCTTGATCTTGGTCCACTCCTTGATGTCGACCTAGGAAAATATATTTCTCAAGGAACGGTCTTGCATCGTTTTTATTTAATAATGTATACTTTATATCAAACACTTATAACAGTTAAAATATATTACGTGTTAAAACAGAACAGGATTACTCTCACAGGATTATATTCAATATAATTTAAAATTTTATCTATGGTTTAAAATAAAGAACTTTTAGTAGTCTATGGTTATACAATTGCATATTAAATACAAATGAACTGGTGGTGCCTTCGTTGCGGGAGACCGTCTAGATCGCAGCGACTATTTATATCGATAAAGTGTGCTATGCAAATATTTCTGTGTTCCGGTTTGAAGGGCGCTGCAGCTAGTATAATTACTGGGATAACGAGACTCAACAACTTATATGTGAGACGACGAGCGCAATATGGTGCAATGCATACCATCTTAACTAGCGCCACGTTGTTATGGCCACTTACCATCAGGTGATCATCCCGTTAGTCTAACGATTTTGTTGCATATATATGTCTAGGTAAAAGGAGATGTATTGAGGATAAAGGAATTTGATCTCCACTGACATTTTCCACATTTCTTGTTCAGATTTTCATATATGAAACTGGTGAAATAAGATTAAGTACGAAATAATATAACTTCAGAATTCAGCTCAGGAGCCGCCAAGCGCTTAATGCAGTTCTTGGAACGGAGATCGTCCCTTTGATGTTGGAGCCTAGAGTGCACTGCAAATACTGTGACGTGAACATCTTCGTTCAGTATATTGGATTTGGAAATGGTTTTATGTAGTGTACTGTAAAACGTAATAAACTTTACACTAATACAAATAAGAATTGAGAAAGAAGAATAATTATAATGATGATGATCTCCGTATTTAATTCACATATTTCACAAGGGATGAAAGGAACAGGGATAAAACCAGGTGAAAAATTATACGTATTAATTAGCATATTTAGACAACACCACATTTTCTTAATGCTTTGAAACATCATCATCTTCATCATCATCAGCCGATAGATGTCCACTACTGGACATAGACCTCCCCCGAAGATTTCCACATCGATCGGTTCTGGGCTGGTCGCATCCAGTGGGTTCCTGCGATTCTCACCAGAAACATAGAATGCTAATTTTAAATATTCAAATTGGTAAAAGTACCTAGGTTGATCAGTAATAATCAATCTTTGATGAAGGCCTATATCCCAGTGGACATCTATCGACTGATGATGATGAAGATGAAGTACCTAAACGGTGGCCTCCAATAAAGACGTACTAAAAAATATTTAGCAGAGTTAGTAGCCTCTTTGAGGGAGGCCTATGTCCAGCAATTGGTGTCTATCAAGATTTCTTAAATTCAATTAAGCGATGAGACGGCGGAAACGTTCACCTGATGGTAAGTGATACGCCTGCCCATAACAACGTGGCGCTAGTTAGGATAGTGTACTTAGAACACCATTGCGCTCGTCGTCTTACACAAGATGTTAAGTCCTGTTACTTCATTACAATAGATACAGGGCCTTTCAAACCGGAACACAGTAATGTTTGCACAATTGTGTTTGTCGGCTGCGACAGGAGCTGCGGTGGTATCTACCTGGACGGTCTCCGGGAACAAGGACCTACTACTAGTAAAATCTTCTTGTTTCTAGATAAGACCACTTAGTACCACATAATGATGTTGTGCTAAATAAGATGGTATACACAGAACCACATTGCGCTCGTCGCTTAGCAACATAAAATATAAGTCTCAATGTCGCAGTAGTTTAAACAGCTACGGCACCCTTCAAACCGGAACACGATAATATTTGCTGAATGTTGTCTAATGGGAGAAATAGGAGTTTCGGTAGTACTAACCTAGATGGTCTTCGGCAACAGAGAACTTACTAGCAGTAAAGCTGATGATGATGATAAACAATTAAACACACTTATTATTAATAATAACAATTAGATGCTATAATATTTTAATTCACCACCCCCACCCACCCCGCCATCACCGGCGCCGCTGCGACCCCGTCAATTAATTAATTGTCACCGTGTCCGCCATCTTGTTGACCTTTGCGCCTGAATGAGAGTTGGCGTCTAAATATTCTTAATTAATTAACTTGTAACCAAACTTAAAAAGGGGTGTAAGGGTTACGAATAACAACAATCCAAGCCATCCTGATCTGCTCGTGGTGCAGACTGCTGATCAACAAACGAGGCTCTGGCTCCCACCAGTGTGTAGGAAATAGCCCAAATGCCCTTAAATGAATCCTTTCATACGACGGCCCCATGTGCTCGGCAGGTCGCGCGAGGCCGCTGGATGCGGGTAGCCCAGGACCGATAGATGTGAGGATTTTGACGGAGGTCTTTGTCCAGCTGTGGACGTGTATCAGCTGATGACGATAAACCAAATTTATCAAAGTGCCATTATCGTATAAACTATTTTAAAAAATATAATCTCAACTATATATTAATTAATGCAGTAATATAGTTATTGTACTGTTGTTTACTGGTTACTGCGTTTTTTTTTTTATTTTACAAAGCGACATGTCTTCCCTATCATATGTTATCGTGGCGCTAGTTAGGATAACATACACAGCACCAGTGTATGGGTTTCCGCACGACGACAACTCTTCGGACTTGCACCGACTAAAATCCCCACGATGTTCCGCCTGGTCGCTTTCCGGTCTTAATCAATTGAAGTTTAGTTTAACAGGATACCTGGAACAGTCTAAGTTAACCTAGATTTACGGTACTCTTGAAATTACTTACGACAAGCACAAACTGGTTTATTGTATGTCATCCTAACTGGCGCCTCCTCGTTCTGGACAGATCTCATTAAGCTGCTGGTGTATACTCTTCGTGCAGTAAAGAAACTTCACACAGTATACATTAGCTGTACTTAGCAAAGTTTTAATTTCATTAGAACACTCACAAAATCTAGAACAGAATTAGTTTTTTAATGGTAGCTCTCTGTTGATGGAGACCATTGAGGAAGGTACCACTGAAACTCCTCAAATTGCTGAGGTAACAGTACTTAACAGTGGGTCCGCGGGGAGAAGAGGAGTGTCGGTATTGCGATGCGCCGTTCTCCCTATCCTCCGCGGCCGTTAACCAGTGTGGGCCCAACATCTCTCCGGCGCGGGGAGCCGGGAGACGTTTTCTCCCGTGGCTGGTAAACCCGTCGCCCGCGCGACTACAGAACGCCGAGGAGGGGCGCGCTGCGTGTTCCGGCGCTCCCTGGAAAGGGAGGGTTCATCACTCCCTCCCGAGATGGGGCTGCGAAAGCGGCCAGCGCCGACAGGGTTGCGGTTGTCGAAAGCGTTCCCGTGACTCCGCCAACAGGCGGGGAGGCGGAACATCGTGGGGGTTTCAGTCGGTGCAAGTCCGACATAACCCGTCCTTGCCCCCGCGAAGTCGAGTATGCATAGACATTTTACCCACATAAAACAAAGAAAAAAAAACATAAAAATGAATTTGAGCCAAGGGTTGCAAATCTTACTTGTCCTTTTTTTCTCTCCTTTAGTAAGTCAATTTCTTACTGTCACATCTTTTTTTGTTCACCGCTTAATATAAAGCGTCTCATATTATGTACATCATCATTAGTCGATAGACGTCCACTGCTGGACTACTTCACCCAAAGATTCCCACATTGATCGGTTCTGCGCTGCTCACATCGCCGGGTATGAGATCGCTGCCGTTTGTAGGGGTTCATATGGAGGGATTTGGGCCATCCCCCACCACGCTAACTCAATGCGGGTTGGGAGCCAGAGCTTCGTTTGTTGATTAGCAGGGTGCCACGAGCAGGCGAGGTTGGCTCTTATTATCTTGTACCCCCATTTTTAGAATAGTAAAGATATTATAAATTTAGTCACGCCTGTTGTACTTAATATTATACTTTTTGCATAGGGTGTGAAAACGGGGGCTCTAAAATTTACTACTTACTTTAAACTTGAAGCAAAACTTCCCGCCCCCGGAGCCGCCATTAAGCTGTCTGTTACATTTCCTCTCGACTCGTTCTCAGCCCATTAAAGAGGATTTTAAACGCGATAAAATAAAGTGAGCCGGTAAAAGCGCCTCACGCCGCTTCGAGTGCTGAAACCGTGTAAAATTGAATTAAACATGGTGTTCATACTACGCCCTGAATCTGTTTTTTTTTTATTATCGAAACAATGTAATTAATTGTTATTATTGGTAAAACTTTCTCTCCGTCAGGCCAGCAGTCCAACTCAGTACTTCTGGTACCGGACAACCCTCCAAATATCTGAAGACATCAACTACCCGGAAACGTTCAATTACAAGATAGCCTTGGCTCTCGTCATCGCCTGGATCCTGGTCTATTTGTGCATGATTAAGGGTATAGCATCTTCTGGGAAAGTGGTCTACATAACAGCTACATTTCCCTACATCGTCCTCGTAATATTCTTCTTCAGAGGTATCACTTTGAAGGGTATGAGCGATGGTTTGATCCACCTATTCACGCCGAAGTGGCATACGATTCTTGACCCTGTAGTTTGGCTGGAAGCGGGCACTCAGATATTCTTTTCGCTTGGCCTGGCCTTCGGAGGCCTCATAGCGTTCTCTTCCTACAATCCAGTTGATAACAACTGCTACAGGGATGCGATTATGGTCTCCATGACCAACTGCTTAACGTCCATGTTCGCCGGTATCGTGGTCTTCTCGATCATCGGTTTCAAAGCGACCATGGTGTACGAGAAATGTTTGAGCATGAGAAATGAAACGCTGCTGGAGGTTTTCGGTTCATCGTATAAATCTCTGGTGTTCCCGGAGGCAGGGCAACCGGTGACCATTGACATGAACGGGAACTTGACCACAATCCTAATGCCACATTTACCTGAGTGTGATCTGCAAAAGGAACTGGACAATGTAAGTAATTTCAATCAGATAAATAATTAGTGCCAACTGATCTTCTTTATGTATATTTTATCAATGACATTTATTTTTACAGACTGCATCAGGTACCGGACTTGCCTTCATTATCTTCACGGAGGCTATTAACCAGTTTCCCGGAGCTCAGTTCTGGTCCGTTCTCTTCTTCCTTATGTTATTCACTTTAGGCATTGACTCCCAGTTTGGAACATTGGAAGGTGTTGTCACCTCCATCGTCGATATGAAACTATTCCCCAACCTTCGCAAGGAGTACCTTACCGGCGGTTTGTGCCTGCTCTGCTGCCTCTTATCCATGGGATTTGCTCACGGCTCCGGAAGCTACATCTTCCTCCTCTTCGATATGTACAGCGGAAATTTTCCGTTGCTGATCATCGCTTTCTTCGAATGCATTGGGATTGCCTACGTCTATGGTGTTAAAAGGTAAATACATATATATATATATATATATATATTTCATTTCTCTACTTTTCTTGGTAGATATTATACCATGAGATATTGTACTCAATGGTACAAGTGCATATAAACAATACAAACACGTCTAGTCCTCAAGACATACAATCATTGTGACAAACATGAAATCATCTATCTAGCTTCTGGGATTCTTGACTGTGAAGCCCTCGGATTGATCCATTACTGTTGAACTGGCCTTCTTCCTCACAACCATGTCACAGCTTTCATAATTGTGACAATTTACAGGTTCGCCGACGACATCGAGCTGATGACTGGCCGCCGACCGGGAATCTACTGGTTGATATGTTGGAAGTACCTATCGCCGCTAGCAATGCTTTGCATCTTGGTATCATCTTTCGCCGAGCTGGCCGTGGAGGGCGCCGGCTACGATGCTTGGATAGCTTCCGAAGGAGATACGGAGCGAAAGTCCTGGCCGGTGTGGGCGGTTCTGCTCGTGCTTGTGCTGGTGTTGGCTTCCGTGCTGTGGATACCAGGACTTGCTATATGCAGGTTAGTACAAGGTCTTGATTTAACTTTGAAGCATAATGTCAAATTTCCTTAAAAATGTGTTGATATCTGAAATTGTGTCTTTTTATTACTAAATAATAATCCTATTTTTTTTTATTAGTTTATTAAAACTTAAACCGTTCATAGATAATTATAAAACAACAGTGTTACTTAGTTACATACATACTTGCACTCTCACGTAATCTTCAAAATATGGTTGCTGGTTTAACTAAAGGTAAATATAACCATTCATCATCATCAGCCGATAGACGTCCACTGCTCATGTTGTAAATCTACTGCTTCAACAAAATTCCTGGTTCTTACTGTCTATGTATGAGAGTTGGTATATTCTAAGCGGAAAGCATAACTGTCACCTAATGCCGTAACAAGTTGGGAATCAACTGGTGGCCCGTTGCAGGTAAAAAAAAATTTAACAAATTATAGATATTTCGGGATACCGATCATCGATGACGAGGAACGAGCTTGGTTCCCGGCGGACGATTTGCGCGACTTCCACGGGATCGAACCCCGAGCCGTAACCACCGCTGAGACGTTACTGTTCTGCACGCGGCCCGACGGTACCGAAGGCTGCTGCTGGCCGGGCTGCTGCGAGACTGATGACGAAGAGTGATCGGACGGTGAAGAAGCAACGAATATATTTTATGTTTTTTCTTTTGTAATTTTTTTCTATTCGCATAAATTATACAATAGAAGATATTAAGATGAATGTTTGTTAAATATACATTCATGTCAGAATTACTCTCCAAATTCTGAACTGTTTCTAATTATAATGGAAACATTGATTTATATCAAATATATAATCTCATTACTTTTATAGAGCGTTTTGTAAGCGGTATTCTTTTTAACTCCCGCCAACCCACATTGGGCCGGAGTGAAGGGAAATGGCCTAAATCTCCTCATATGAATTCCCTACAAACTACAGTCCCTAGTGCCAAGCGGTACTATGTGGAGATCTTTTGGGGGCAGCCTATGTCCAGCATGGGACGTCTACCGGCTGATAATAATTCTTTTTAAACGAAAACGTTAAATAATTCCTTCTCGATAGTCATTTAATTTCGATTTATACTTTTGTGACTTTTTATATACAAACTATTAAAAATATTAACACGTTGACAATAACATATATGTGTCTATTAGATCGCGCAAATCATTTATTATTATTAAAAATTGTCGTACATATTAAAAACCATATCGTTATATATATTATACATATCTGTATAATAAATAAATGAGTAGTCCTTTTAATGTTCCCACTGCTGGGACTGAAGGCCTTACTCAAGTAGAGACTTATCAACATATCTCCGAGACATTTCATTTTTTTAATTCCCTTTTTGATCTACAACACAGTAAATTTATAGTCTACTTCTCATAAATAATATTTACAAGAACATATACATTACAATATAGAAGATTTATAGTGTATTATTTAAAATTTATGTATCAAATTGACGTACCTAGTCAGTGCGTTTTAACACTACAGACTATAAATAATTGAGTATTGAAATGGCGGGAAAACGCCCATCTGTAGCACAGACAGACAATAAAATGTAATTTTATGTCATTTTAAGGGTATCTTTAGACTAACACTTTTTATATTCATTTTATTTGTAATAATTTTTAATATTTTACTGTTATCTGTTATTAATTGTTATAATTGTTGAGACTGTAATTATTTTTACCTATATTATACCTGTTTGTAGGATCTTTAAACTTGTATATCTATCAATATGTATACATCCTGAAAAGGCTTAAATCTTTTCAATGAATCTTTATTATTTAGGAAGATAACTAATAACAGACTTATTTTTGTTAACTTTTGAATAAATACTTCTAAATTATCATTGATGGTTAAACTTTGGATAACATATTAAATTACGGCTAACATTATTTAATTTTTCAAGAGCTTTACTTATTGTTTTTTTTACTATTTTGTTTATAACGTTACCAAAAATAAAAAGGGGAAATATAAGTATATAAAACTTCATTGGATTTAAAATCTATCTAGTATATAAGTAATATCTACAATATATAATATCTGTGACAATAATTTTTATTCTATATATAGATTTATTCATACCTCATTTTACAACAATTATATAGCTTTGTTAGCACTAAGACAATAAATAATACAATAATTAGCAAAGTATACTTAACAATAAATGTAAAGATATTTTTAATATTTATTTTTATTACGCTTTATAACCTGTTTACTTTGTTTCTTAACAAATATTGATGAAAACAGCCTATTTATAATATTAAGATTAATTTTTTGTACTCTTAATTACTTAGACGAAATTTCATAATTATTCGTTGTGATATTAAGATAATCTTTTCAAGAGTAAAGTTACTTACTTTAACTGTTATTTGTTCGTTTGTTTGTCATAAGAATCTAAGATGTTTAATTTTAATATTTATAAAAGACTTTATAATTTATAACATTTATTATCTAACAAATTGTATAAGTGCTTTAGCCTTACCATGAACTATTTTTTTTTCTGTGCGTAATAGTAATTAAGTAAGAAAACGTAAGGAAAACGTTTTAAGTATACTCATGTTTATTTATACAATTACATGAAGAATTATAAATAACTATCTGTTAGACATAAAGTACAATCGCTTTGCCCTTACGGATGTTTCCAGAATGCAATTAAAATATCTTATATATTTTCTTATGTATCAATATTATACATAGCTCACCATTGTATGTGTTTGGTAGTAATTGTACGACTTGCATATAATAGAGAGCTGTATAATCAATAAATAAATAATTACAAACACTGGTTATCATATTTATAGTTATTTACAAGTTTAGCGATATTCATATATAAACTACTTCGCAACATTATATTCAAAGCGAGTGCAAATTTCTTTTCAATACTATAACTGATAATGAAGTATTTATGACAATAATTCTAAAAAATATAAATTTTTATGTTAATTATGCTTCAAAAAATAATTACTTCTAAAGATATTCATAGTCAAAAGATATTCATAGTGTAAAGATATTCATCAAGTAATATTCATAACTGTTGATAGTTATAAAGCCTAAATATCAAAAATAAATATATGTAGCTTTATATGTGCTCTAAAATAGTTAATGCCGTTATTCTTTAGAAATTAAAAAAAAATGTCGGCATTTAGTATTGCCATTGTTGTCCGTTACCTTTACCTTGTAAGAATGGTGTGGTAACAAATCTAACGCATTGATAAAAATTGTACGCACAACTACAATTTGTATGTATATTATAATCAAAGTATTTAACATCACAGTAACAGTATAAATGTTAGAAGATGAATTAAATTGTAAGTATATACTCTATAATATTTAAATCGTTCTGTTTATACCAGGACGTCGAGACGTGCAGGAAGTTCACCTAATGGTAAGTGATAAATAAATAATACGGCGCTAATTGAGATGATGTATACTGCATCACTTTGTTGTTCGTCGTCCTGAAGCACAAGACGTTATCACGCTCGATTCGATCTTAGTATTTTTTTTAACTGCTGTTGACACACAATTGTTTAGTAGTAAAAATAGCCACTTCGGTATAAACCCACTTCCAGAAAATAGTAGAAAAGGAAACGATTTCATCAGAATTGATGTTCTTTGACGGATTACCATTCCGTTATAGTAGTAGTGGACGTCCATGAAATATCTTTGTGGAACATTATTCCACGGAATAATATTTTACAAGAATTTATTCGGACCTCACATGCATTATAATACTATCATATTCCCAAACTAAATTACTTTAATTTATATATTAAAATCCTTCAAATTAAGTCAATTAAAGTGATAAATTTTTCTCAAGTATATGATTTTTTTTTTATTTAAATTTGTGACAGTCTTATGATACTTTGGTCTATAAACTTAATTTAGCAAAATTAAAAAAAAATCGTTAACACATTAGTAAACAATAATAAATATTTAAATTAACACAATAAACATTTCGGTTAATATTTGTTGTTGCGTCCAATACAAATGTTTATTATATATATATATATAATATTTAAGGTGTCGCTAATTAGATTAGCTTATTAGAATGCTGATACTATATCAAACATGTTGAAATATATACTATTTCGAAATCAAAAGAATTATGCAACCTTTGGAGAATCGTCTTTATCAAATTTTATTTTAAATATATTCGCCAATGTTATTTTAATTTACAGTCTTTTAACAATATTTAAATATTAACATAACCTTGCTGTTGTATTGCTATAGTAAGCATAAAAAATACTGTATATCTATCCTTATAGAATTTGAGATGACTTGTTGTTCGTGTTATAAATTAATGTACTTATATTTAATGTGTTGATGGTAAATAAATGTTTAAAAATGTGGTATATCGCTTTATTTATGAACCGTGGAGTCCTCAGCATCATCATCATCAGCCGATAGAAGTCCACTGCTGGACATAAGCCTGCCTCGAAGATCACATTCTGCGCTGGCCTGGTTCCGGCGTAGACTTAGTTTTGGAAGATTTTTGTTTTATTGTACAAAGCGACGTGACCAATGGGACATTTACCCGATGGTGATATGCCCGCCCATAACAACGTGTCGCTAGTTAAGATGGTATACACTACACATTGTGCTCGTCGCTTTGAAGCATATCTTGAGACTCGTTACTCCGGTAATTTCACTAGTTAGAATGCGCTTCAAACAGGAACCCAGTAATGTTTGCACAATATTGTTTGTCGGCTGCAATAGGAATTGCAATGGTACCTAGACGGTTTCCGGCACAGACTTTTTTTTTCATTATCGCACGGGGAAATCTTAAAAGATACCCTGTTTCTGGGGAAAAGCTTTATGTAGGGTTTCTACTCACTAAAACCTCCTCGGCGGCCTCCGTCAGTGCATTGAGAGAGGCTCCGGGATATCCTACGGAACGTATCGGTGCCCCCCTGCACTCTGGCAAGACCACCATGCCGCCAGCACATAAAGTATTTCACTGTTATAAGGGATTCCATAGAACAACTCACGAGATCTAAGCCAGCCTATACCTGCTCGTGGTGCACCCTGCTAATTAACAAACGTGGCTCTGGCTCTAACCAACCCGCATTGGTCCAGGGGCCAAATAGCCATATCCCCATATGAATCCCTAAAAACGTGTAGATCCTTTGGGTAGGCCTATGTCTAACAGCGGACCGTCTATCGGCTGATGATGATGTTAGATTTTTTTTATACTATCACCACTTTCTTCCCAGTAGGAGTAGGCAGAGGCGAATAAACACCCACTTTTCGCCAGATGTGGTTGCCACTTCACTGGGGCCACCACACACAAAGATAATGTCAATGTGCAGGTTTCCTCGCGATGTTTGCCTTCTCCGTTTGTATTTCGCTGTTGTTACTAAAGTTCACAAATGTACATAACTTAAATATTAAAGTCATAGGTACATGCCGAGATCCGATTCCGCGAGCTTTGGAATGAAGGCTGCGCGCTCTAACCATCAGGCCAGCGAGCTACTGGCTGTTATCGATATACAGTATAAATAATATACACAATGTGGTCGCAGTCTTTTATTGTTGAAAAATCTATTAACACATTCCCGCTTCGAGCAACTAATTCACTAAAATAGGTGGGCAGTCTTAATAACATCAGCCGTTTCACGATCAAACGTGAAACGTAGCGTCTGTTCAACAGTATAACTACATGTACAACTATTGTTTTAAAACATTAAACATACAAATTAAATCATTCACTAAAACAATTATGACGGAACCATTTATTGCTATGGCAACACAAAAATAAATTAAAAATGTCGATTTTCATTTGTGTTGGACCTCCGACTTAAATCATCAATCAAATATCCCCTCAACTTTAAGTACTAACATTACTTTGGATGAGGCATATAATTATTATAAATAAAATAATAAATATTTTCATTTATTGATATTGTGATATTAATATTTAAAATTAATTAATTAATCATTATTTTCTCTTTTACACAATTGCCATATTATAGTTTGATGTTGCAAAAACCAGACTAAAGCTAAATTTATAACTTAATCCGGTAGAAATGCAATGAAGCATATAACATAAAACCACATCCATTGAATTTTTTTTTAGTAATTAAAATTTAACTAATTAATTATGTAATTAATTAATTTAATTTTACATAACTGAATTTCTAGATTAATAATAACTTATTGAAATTACTTAAAAAACGATTAAAAAAAAACACTTATAGTTTCCTGTTTGAAAGAAAATTATTTCAATTTGTCAATCAGCTGACTTTCAAAAATATTTATCATTCTTGAAACAAAATCATTATAATAAAAAAAAAGGACGCGAAATCCAAGTCACGTTTAAGAACCTCATCTGGGTCCATTGTTGAAATTATTGAAAAATTAAATCATCATTAAATAAATGATGTTAAGGTGTCTTAGTATTAATAAGGGCCATCTAGGACCGTAATAATAAACGGCCCACACAATATTCCCACAGCTGGGACTTGGAGACTCTTCGCACAAGATAATCGAGGTGCTTTTATATTGAAGCAGCTAGCACATGACTAGCATATAATATTAAGAGAGTGTTTAAAAGTGGTGAAGCCTTGCAGATCAGAATTCTCTGGCTCTCACTGTTGCCATCTGGATCATATTAATTTGGTTAAAGCTCCAGATTAATAACATGAGAGTGGTGCAGCTAGAGAGGCTGGTTTGCCAACCAATTTGATATAGTAATTCTGTCAGTCCATTGATATAACTATGTTAAGCATTGCTTATCGCTGATCAAATCTGTATCCAATCATACAAATGGGGCTCTCAATAGCTTTTAAGGTTATCAGCATCAGTGCGGTGCAAATACAACCATGTAATAGTTTTAATATGATGTTGATCTTTGTGATAATCTCATGCAGATATAATGAGCAGTTTTTGTGTGGGAGACACTGTCACTGGTCAGCAATTATACATTAAGTTTGTATTAGATTTTAAAAGACGGCACATAAATCATTAAATACTCGAATTATTGTCCACAGCTCCTTTATCCGTCTCTGCCTTCCTCAATTTCTTTGCTCTAATATCAGCCATTGTTTGCTCTATAGATCTTGAATCCTTCTTATTCTCGCTAGGTACTTCTCCGTAGCTTTTATTCATGTTAGTTTTGTGAGCAGCATCCAGAGCTGCTTCTTGGCCTATAAGATGAGCATATTTCTGCTTGTAAAATGTTCCACTTAATTCCTCTTTACCATGTTTCCTTTTCCTATTTTTCTCTTCCTCATTTTCTATGGCTGCCTGCCTTTGCATTTCAATGTGTCGCAGGGCCATTTCAGCTGCTTTGTCTTCACTCCACACACCACCAGCTCGTCTTACCATAAGTTCATCTTCAGATGGTCCTCTATCTTTTGTGTAAATAATAGAGTATCTATCAATGCCTTCTTGTCCAAATGAAAATATTTGAACTCCTGCTGTCTCTGCCACATCTCTTATTATAGATCTGCATGTCTGTTCCATTGGCTCAAATTGTAAATAAGGTTTTGTGCCATCTTTAATAAAATTACTTATCTTTTCTTCAACTCTTTTTCGGAATCTATTTAACATATTTTTCTCTTCTTTCTGTTTACGCTCAATTGCTTCTTTCTGTTTCTTAAGAGCATTCTTCTGAGCCTCACTAGCCGTTGGTGGTTTTTGCATAGAGTTTAAAATTGAATCTAAAAGATCCATAGTGTTAAATTTGGTTATCTGAACAGAATGATGTGTATGCTAAAATCTCTTGAGCTTTTTTTTGCCACTTGGAGGATATTTTAAAATGATCTACCAGGGACTCACAATCAGGACCTTTTAAAGCTAAAATATTTAATGATGACTCTATGTGTGCATAAATTTGGCTTCCATATGTTATTGAATCATCAACAAAATCTAGAATTTGCTTTAAAGGAGGCTGAAATGGACTTCCTTTAATTAACAAAGTGCTTAAAGACCAATCAATGTCTTTGCAGCTTTCTTTCAGTATATTAGATTTGTGACACAGCTTTTCAAATAATTCCTCTATGATGGATCTGAAATATAATAATGATATCTGATAAAACCTGTGTTGATATCTTAATCATATAACATTTTACTGGTATAATTAAACATAAACTGTAAAAATAAATCTTTATATTTAGGATAATACACAAGCAGTTACACACTGCATATTTTTTAAGATATCGAGATTTAAAATTGTTGTGAAAAATTAATTGTATGCAGAATTTAGTGTTATTTTCAAACAATCTTTGTACTATGAGATTATCACATCGAGAGGTTATGTTTTCAAGTTTCCTTACTACTTACCCCTGATTTCGGATTACATCAATTTCTTTAGAGATAAGGTTAAACAAAGATGCTGATAGCTTAGATTGCAGATCGTTAAATTCTTCTAATGGTGTACCGGTTAAATTAGCTCTGAAATACGAGACTAATTATTTACGAATACTTCAATACGTTTAATAGAAAGTAATTAAATAAACAAATTATTCTTACTGGTTAATGTTATTATATCGTTTAATACACTTATTAATAGAAATTGCGCAGTTTTGGCAAGCTTTCAAACACGTTCTCGATGTATTATAAAACTCTTCGAAAGTTGAAAAGTAGTCGATAATTTGCTTCTGTATTTTATGTTCCATTATACAGAGAAAAAACCATGTTTCCTATTCTTTCTAGATAAGATTACATTGAATCTAAGAAACAATGATAAGAATTTAACAAATTCAACACTTCGTCAATAAAACTTTATAACTAAGAACAAGCAAGTCACAGATTACATAAATAGGTTTTTAAAAATAAAATAAGGTTTATCCCAATCCCAATTTAAGACATAATACAAATGGTATTCCGGAAAAATAATTAAATTTAATTTGTTAGAAATAAAAAATTATATTATTTTTTATTAAAATATAAATTTTTATGAAACACTATGAAAATTTGTCTTTGAAGTTTTCTTCTTGTATTACATGAGATAACGATGCTTCTTTTAAGTTCTTTTTTTCCCCGATTTTCAGCAATACAACAAAAGCAATAAAATGAGGGCTCATGTAAACCAATACATCATCATCAAACATCTTAAATCAATGCAACGCTCCTAAGGAAAAAAAAAATGCTTGGTAATATATAATAAATAGTTACTTGTATTTACTTTTTTATATTATTACTAAATTGATTTGATAATCATCGATAAGACAAAAGGTCGGAAGATTTATCTTAATAGAAAAATTTTAAAGGATAAGCCGTTTCTAAATTACAGCATCTTACAGACTAGCGTAAGTCTATTTTTTGGTTCTTTATTAAAACTTTTTAAGGATTCTTATCTAAAGCATTTGCTTCATTTTATTTCAAAACATATTATATTGTGGAATAAGGCAACACTTCAAATACATTCTAAAATTCAGTCTTGAAGTATACGTCGGTGTGAGAGCATGTGGCCTCCGGCTTTATTATTTAGATAAAATAGTACGTCATACGTTTTAAATTTGAGATTATTTTTAAAGCAGTATTATTCTTATAAAAGATGAACTTAATAATGTATATTAAGTAAAAATTTTCTATGAAATAAATAATTGTGTTGTGAAAATGAATGGTAAAATGCACAGTGAAACCGGCGCTTTCTCATCTGACGGCATGCGCGCCGAAATATTGAACCCTTTCGTTCACAAATTGGAGCTAGATAATACGTACGACAAAATAAAGGTAAGCTTTAATTACGTGCATTTACTTTGTACTAATTAGACATATACGTTTTATATACTTATTAGATGAGTGGATAACGTCGATATATATATATGTTGGGATGAAAAGGTGCTATTGCGCAGACTCCGTCTGCAAAGCCTTTTTGTATGCGTAATTTAATAAATTTGCGTATTTTAGTTTTGAGTACAATATTTTATTAAATTTTTAATAAAAATGGGTAATTAATAGAAGAATAAACATATTGTTATCTGTTATTTCCTAAAATATTTATCTTGCCTACTAATCAAATTCTGATATAATAATGAGCTAAAATCAATATTGAGAATTGATCCATAGGATTAATAAACCGTATTATTTATTTATATATATGTGAATAGAGTTATATTAATTTTCTAACAAATTCTCTTCGGAATTTTTTAATTATCAATCTGTTATCCATATTTTCTCCTTACAGTCAAATTTTGATATATAATGAAAAAAAAATCTTTAATATGCATATGTTTATGCTTTTGACTATAAATTTCGTAATAATTTTTGCTAAAACTTTTATTAATATTTTCAAGATCAAAGATCTTAAAATCTATTTAAGTATTAGTAGACAAATCATCAATGTGTATTTTTAGATATCTCTGCAGCATCATCATCATCGAACGTCCACGTCTTTATTTACTTCGACGCTCCTACATTGATTAGAAATTGGGTAGCCATTGTTAAATTCAATGGCCGGAAGGCATCGCTTAATTATAGTTATCTATTTGTTTGCAAATTTGTAAGCGTCATGCTAATATTTTGTTCTAGGTCAAGGTTGTTAGAGTGGTATGCATCCTCTAAACCCCTCAACCCTTAGGGGGAGAATTTTGTGAAATCCATTCTTAGCTGACCTCTAAATGGCAAAAGCAATATCTCTACCAAATTTTCAGTGTTTATGTCTAATAGTTTCGGAAACCTCGTGAATATATTTGAATTCATAACCATCATCTCAGCCTGTTGAACAATGATATATTATATAGCAGTGAAATAAATTTTTGCTTGAAAGAATTTAGTATGAAAAATCTTTAAATTTCTACTCTAAAAAACGTGCCACATTTACTGGTGATAAGTCTCTGTTGCCGGAACCGTCTAGGTAGGTACCATCGCAGCTCCTATTGCAGCCGACAGATAGTACTGTGCAATAATTACTGTGTTCCGGTTTGTAGTTAGCTGTAGCTAGTTTTTAGATTATGAACTATATATATACATATTTCATATGTTACTCGATAGTGTAGTTACGACCAATTGAAGTATACTTAAGTTTTCTTGTATTTGATCTTAGTATCTCGAGGTGTATTTTTATATGAGAGAAATTACACTCTTCTATGTAATATGCAGGAGATGTCCAGAGATTCATTGACTCATCACGTGATCTCGGAAACGATTAAAGGTCACCATAAAAACTATTAGAGCACCCAAAATTTGGTAGAGATCTGTTTTCTGCTGTTTAGATAGCTTACAGGGGTGTGTTATGACCAAGAAAGCGGGTGAGGAAATAGATAGTATAATAAGAAGAGTGCATTATGCAAACCACTGTGCCCACTTTTACGTAACTAAGTCTAGAAAGCACAGATCTAGGCGGAAAACCATTTGGTGTTAGTATGTAATCGTTAAGCTCTACTTTCAATCTACGAGAACATGCGCTCGTGGTTATACTCCAGCGTAAGAGTTCTGAATGATTTATTGAAAAAAAGCCTTTTTTTAAAAAAAAAAACATTTTATTCAAACAACGACAGATGCAGCTGCTCATAATTATTTGCATCACATCCACTTCCACTGGAAAGATTTCAGATCCGATTCTGGTAGCATCTAGCCTACTCTAAAGGTAAAAGCAAGCAACTTACTACCTACAACAGCCGTCTACGACATTTGAAGATGCACAGCCTATCCTGTCGGAGTAACATCACTGATGCACTATTTCTCTATAAATTGATCACAAATAAAATCGATTACCCTAACGTAGTAGCTTAAATAAGATTCAATGCTCCTTCTCTCTATCCTCGAAACATCAAACGTTTGTGTCCTCCTCTTAGAAGAACGGTTTTAAAAGCGCATTCCTCTTTACCTTTTTCTTTGGTTTCGAGGGGAAATCTTCGAATACCCTGCTTCTGGGGGAAGTCAGGGTTATGTGAGATTCTTATTCAATAAAACCCCCTCGGTGGACTGCATCAGTGCGTTCGGACAGGCTCTGGGATTTCTTAGAGAACGAACTCGTACACCTCTACACTTACACGTCTCTGAGGGGGAGACTAATCCTCTTAGGCACCATCGCTGAGCCACACGCTGTCTCACGCAGGTCCGCTTGTTCAGCGAAATGGGCCCGCGAAACTCCTAGACCCTTTTAATCGCCTGCTACGACAGGCAGGGCTTCCCTTATTCCTATTTTTACTAGCCCGAGACTGCAGTGTTGCGATTCCTCTTTACCTGACTCTGCAGGGTCTTAAAGAGTTGCAGTGAGTTGGTGGACTTGCAATTTTACCAGTATTGTTAAATTTTATATAAAAACTTTATAAAAATTATCCGAAAAATCATATTTTTTTTGGTTGATTGTAATTCATATATTTTTAATTAAATATTTTAATACGAGGTAGAGTTCATTGGAGAGGGTCGCGGAAAGCAACAGTTTGCGCGCAGCGCAGGACCGATCGATGTGGAGAGGGTGCGGGAGGCCTGTGTCCAGCTGTGGACGTCCGTCGGCTGATGATGATGAATACGAGATAGTTAATTCAATTAACGGTGGTGCCTCTTCAATCATAGTATTAATTAATACTATTATTATGGTATATTATTTTGGTGAAGTTTATTTGTTCTGTTGTGTGCATTTGAAAGAGGTGTAAGGGGTCCTGCACAAAAACTCACAGGACCCAAGCCAACCTCACCTGCTCGTGGTGTAGTCTGCTAATTGACAAACGAGGCTCTGGGCTCCCACCAACCCGCATTGGGCCAGCGTGGTGGGAAATGGCCCAAATCTCCCTCCCCCATATGAATTCTTATCCGATCGATGTGGGAATCTTTGAGGGAGGTCTATATCCAGTAGTGGAAGTCTATCGGCCGATGATGATGTGCATGTGGAAGTAGCATGTGGGTGATTGTTACTCTCACATAATTGTATATCGAAAATTAATAACGTGGTGCTAGTTAGGATGGTATACACTGCGCCGTAGTATACTCGACTTTTTTTTCGATGAAGCAACATAGACTACCGAGACGTGATTACCTGATGTTAAGGTTTCGTCTGTCCATAACAACGGGACACTATTTAGGATGTTATATATTACACCAAAATTAATTCCTCCCCTTAAGAGATGAAAAGCTGTCTTGTTTACCGCTGTGTTCTCTCTAGCTACAACACCTTTCAAGCCGGAATACTGTAACGTTTGCACACTGCTGTTTGTCGGCTGCAACAGGAACTCTCGTAATTCCTGGATGGTCCGCAGCAACAGAGACTTACCACCAAAGTCTAAGGATCCAGATTATAGGAAAAAGTATTAAAAAGATAAAGCTAATTGGGATGATATTATCTCGGTAATAGTTCAAAGTAAATCGATAAAATTAACTAATCACCAAATTTGCCAAAGATATGATGTACGAAAGACAATCAGGTCTATTTTGATTTTTAAGTTATATTTTCAGTTATTTATATTATTTGTGGTTCCTTTAGTTATAGAATTAAAAAAAAACTGATGTTCAAATTACTGAGCTAACACAAAAAAAAATGGTTGTATGAATTATGGATGAACAATAACGTTTTATGTATTAAATAGTTCATGCAACTTGTAGACAATTGCATCGAGGCGAGGATCGATCGATGTTGTCTGCCGGCAAGGACAATCCACATGCGCTGTGAGCTGGCGGCGGTGGCACGCCTACTACGCATGTGTAGTGCAACAAATCGAACATGTCGATGGTAACTCCAATGCGGGGGACCAGCTCATAAGGTACCCGTTCTTGCTTGGGGTAGCCCGTTAGTGCTTTGCTATCAAGGAGACCATAAACAGTAGCGTTAACAGTTAATGATCCTTCTGGGCGTGGTCTAAGGAATAAATACAGACATTATTAATCGCCAAGTGTGGGTCGGCGGATGTGTTAATGTTTATTAAAGACTTGTTTTTTTTTTTTTAAAACGAGTGGGCCGCTTTCCAGATGGGGTAAGTGATCCGATTGTACCAACGCGAAATAATGATATATATTGCACCACATTGTGTTCGTCACTTTATGACATGATGTCACATCTCGTTACCCCAGTAATTATTCTAGCTACAGCGCCTTTTAAGCTGGAACACAGTAATGTTTGTCGGCTGCAATAGGAGCTGCTGTGGTATCCAGACGATCTCCGACAAGTGACCTATCACCAATAAATCTGTTGTACATGGAACGCTTGTATTAGTAGTGTGCAAATGTGACTGGCAGCCGATGGGGCAGTAAGGATCTCGAATGGCGACCGCGTACTGGAAGACGTAGTGTTGCCAGGCGACCGGTGGTCCGACCATCTGGTGAAGGTTGCGGGAAGCAGCTGGATGCAGGCAGCGCAGGATCGATCGATGTGGAGATCTTTGGGGGAGGCCTATGTGCAGCAATGGACGTCTCTCGGCTGATAACGATGATGAAATCTTAATATGTTTAGAAACCTAGTAGAGCTTAGGTGATATTATTTATTTTTTATTATCAGAACGGTGTTTCACGTCATAATCGCTCTTACTACGGTGTAGTAAACAACATAATGATACGGTTGAAACAATATACGTTATGATGCGATTACTTAAAGAAAACTATATTATTATTGTGATCGTAAACAACCGGCTAGAAAGCTGTGAAGGTATACCAGTGCCAGTTGCAGGGTCACTGCTTTTTTTATACCATTTATAAAATCAAGGAATTTGATGAAGGCTACTGGAAATACAGCTCCAAAGATCCCCACATCGATCGGTACTGCGCTGCCTGCATCCAGCGGTTTCCCGCGACCTAAATTTGTAGGGATTTATATGGGGCGGATTTTCCACCATGCTGGTACAATACGGCTTGGTACTGTTTGTCGGCTGCAATAGGAGCTGTGGTGGTACCTATACGGTCTCCAGCAACAGAGACCTATCACCAGTAGAATGCGATTATTCTATATAGACGATGCGAGCGGTATACGTCTTGGCTGATGATTTTGGGCTTGAGAAGAGCTTATTTAGACCTTTGTTGTGAGTAGCAATAAACCTTTTCATCAAGAAATATCCTTTCATACGACCGAATCCAGACCAGCTCGTGACAATATTATAATGTGTATAAATATAAAAGTAAATAGATGGTGAAAGTGAACAGTGGAATTAGACAAGTAGTCGCAGTGTTTAGGGAAAGTTGACTTCCTATACATCATAGTGGTTCACCATAACACGAGAGCGGGTGGTCACTTATCCGATCTAAACTAGGACAGTCCTCGTTCATAATTCTGGTCTTAAAAATACAGTCAAAAGGTCTATTACCCAAAATTTAGAAATAGTTCATTTCTTTCACAGAGTCATCTCAATGGTAAATGGTAGGTAGGTCTCTGCTGTTGGACACCGTCTAGATTGGTACCACTGCAGCTTCTATTTCCGCCACCAGACAACAGTATGCAAATATATTGCTTTGTTCCGGTTTGAAGGGTGCTGTAGCTAGTAAAGTTACTGGGGTAACGAGACTTAACGGCTCATCTTAAATCGACGACACAATGGTGTGCAATGTATATTATCCTCTGTTAGATGTTCTGTGCTGGTGTATCATTACCATCAGGTGAACGTCTCACTCGTTGAATAAAAATAAAATAAAATTTGTATATACTTTTTTTTTCTCTGTAAAATCTTATAAGGAGGTATACAAAAGAGGAGCTTAATGCCTGTGGCGTTCTCTACCAGCCAACCTTTGGTGAGGTGAGATGGAGATAGCTGGTAACTACGGACTCAAACTATATAACAACACACACACACACACACACACACACATATATATATAGATGCTTAAGTATCAAATCCATAAAATTTAATTTTATTAGTCGTTTATTATATATCTGCTTATGTCGACAACTTAAGTTTTATCTAAGTTAATACTTTATATCAATAGTTACGTTAAAGAGAAAGTTGTAAGTTACCTGTTATAAGATAAAATAAGTTATATTAATTGAGTAAAGGTTAAAGAATTTCTTTTATGCAACAAAGCGAAGAGGTGAGCGCGACGTTCACCTGATGGCAAGTGATACGCCTGCCCGTAATCATGTGGTGCTAGTTAAGATGGTATCATCATCAACACCAGCCGATAGACGTCCACTGCTGGACATAGGCCTCTTCCAAAGATCTCCACATCGATTAGTCCTGCGCTGCAGTCAGCATGGTCTCCGGCATGTCCGTTTCGTTGTGGATATGGTCACTAGTTTTCACGTGATTGTATCATCATCAGCTGATAGACATAGGCCCCTAAAATTTCTACATCGATCAGTTCTACGCTGCCCGCATCCAGCGGCTTCCCTCGAACTTAAACAGTTAGCATGGCCTCCGGTACCGCTGGGCACTAAGGGTCGTAACTTGTAGAGGGGCGACCTTCACATGAGGGGATTTTAGCCATTTCCCACCACGTTGACCCAACGTGGGTCGGTGGGAGCCAGGGCCTCGTTCATTGATTAGCAAGGTTCACCACGAGTAGTGAGGTTAGCTTGGATGCCGTAAATTGTTGTGCGGGGGCCCCTTACACCCCTCGACAAGGTGGTATATACAGAACCATATTGTGCTCGTCATCTTGAGACACAAGATGCTAAGTCTCATTACCCCAGTAATTACACTAAATACTTATTTAGATACAAATTAAGAAGAAAAACGATGTTGTAAAGCAATCGTTAAGTTATGAGTAGATGACTTAAACTTGAGGTTGTTAATTCGAATCCTGTTTAGATTGATACTGATATGAAGATCTTTGGGAGTTCTGACTAGCAGAGGATCTACAGCTGATGATGGCGATGAATTCTCGAAAGTTTCAGCTCTTGTTGGTTAATGAATATGGCGAAGTTAAATTCAGATATTGCCTCGAGTAATTTCTCTCCTCTAAACTTTTTAAGTATTCTGATAAATTATTAGTCTAAAGAAATTTTTTAGATTTTTTTATCATGTCCATAATTTTCTCGGTGTTACCATGGTAATCGTCGTATTAGCGCACACACGGGCAGGTAATTGTGTAACTCGATATACGTGCAACGATGAAAGTTGAACCGACAGATAAATGCTGGTTACCATCTCGGTTGTTACGTGTTTGTTGTTCGTCTAAGTGAACAGACGAGCTGGACCTTTACTTGATTTTAAGTGTTTAAGACAATGAGACACTAGTTAGGGTATTTACACAACGCGAGATTGAGCTGGATGCTGTGATATGTTATATATTAGATTTAGGTGAAACAGAAATTGTAAATACAATTCTGTTATAATTGTGACATTTGCACTGGGAGATTGTTACTACGGTAATATTCTAATAATAATTATATAAAAAAAATGTCTTTCTGTTTGTTACGTTTAGACCTTCAGTATGGACAGAGGTATCTTTTGTATCCTATGAAACAAAATTTATCGCTGTCCGAGTCCACGGGCTCCTATCGGTTCTAGTAATATTTGTCTACTTGGTGAAGGTCTGCGCGCGCTCATATCGTATCTCTAAGATGGATGCTCACATTAAGGAGCGTTCGAGCAATTTTTTTTTTAATATTCCCTTTGACAAATACGCCGAGAGATTAAAGAGAAAGTTGTCGACGTGTGCCGAAAATTTCCGACAGCACGTCCACCGCCGCCGTGACATACTGCGTGACGGTAAACTTAGGAGTCAACGAACTCCTCAGAGCTTGTTGATCTTGCCTACGTCTATACGCTCAAAGTACTTATTAAAGCGAGCGATAACATGCTGAGCACTGCTGGTCTGAAAAATGAAGTATTTGAATATCCAAATAACTCTGTAGAAGCTGTCTATCTTTTCGAAGATCCTGTATCTGATGTGATAAAAAAGAAGTTTAATAGAAACTCCGGCAAAGGTTCATAAGCAATTAGAAGTCAAATTACAATCGGTACCACCGCAACTCCTATTTCTGCCGCCCAACAGTAGTGTGTAAGCCTTGTTATGTTCCGGTTTGAAGGGTGCTGTAGCTAATTAAATTATTGGGGTAATGAGATTTAACATCATTATTTCTTTATTCTGGTACATGGTAATGTTTGTAGTTTCGTTTGTTGATAGCAATAAGGGCTGTGGTGTTCCCTATCTAGACGGTACTAGTAGACTTACAAAAGAAACCTTGTTTGTGTAGGGGGTAGTTATTAATAATTTTATATAAAATAATCTATATATATTTACATGTGTACTATATTAAAAAATGTAGAATATTTTTGCCAACTGATATAACATTTAGTGTCCTTCGAATCCTCTGTCTTCCGCTATCTACCAGGATCACGTGACTACATCGTTCAGATAAAGCTTTTTTAGTATGCCCGTGGATATTATATTTTTTTTTATGCTACGAAGCGACGAGACTAGCGGGTCGTTCGCCTGATGGTAAGTGATACCACTGCCCATAACAATGCGGCGCTAATTCGGTTGATATACACTGCACCGCATTGCGCTCGTCGTCTGGGACATAAGATGTTAAATCTCGTTACCACCACTGCTGGACATAGGCCTCCCCCAAAGATCTCTACATACGGTCAGCATGGTCTCCGGTACCGCTGGACACTAGAGGCTGTCGTATATAGAGGTACATGTGGGGGGATTCGGACTTTTTCCCACCACGCCGGCCCAATGAGGGTTAGCGGGAGCTACAGCCACGTTTGTTGATTATCAGGGTGCACCACGAGCAGGTGAGATTTTCCTGAGTCCCGTGAGTTGTTGTACGGGTCCCCTTACACCCTCTTACTCCAAGTTTACAGAGCTGAATGTGATTAAAAGTTAATTTGGAATTGTCTGTAGCCAACTGGTTGGACTACTTTCTAAAAGAATTTAACACAACTTTGATATGTACAACGTTAATATGTACGAACACAAATTACGTTTTGACCGTTCCTATGGCACAACAACCAACCGCTTGACCTGTCTGGGTAGTCCATGGTTCGATACCACACCCAAGTGTACAAATTAGCAGTCCACTCCATAACACATGGATCCAAGATTCTTATCACAGTTCTAACAGTTCTCAACATATAAGAAGGTAGATTATTCTGTAGAGCTCTCGTTACCAACTTCTGTCATCCGTCACGTCAAAGTGAGTGTTACCAATAAATAATATAAATGGCCAAACTATTATTATAGGTAATTATTTCAAAAATTGTAAAGTATAAATAGTAATACACGTATATATATAGGGGTGTAAGCGGTTGGGTCCGCTTATCTCATCTGCCCCTCGTGCAACCTGCTAATCGACAAACGAGGCTCTGGCTACCAACTCGCACGCCAGTGTGATGGGAAATGGCCTAAATCTCCCCATTTGAACCCTTACAAACGACGGCTCCTAGTGCCCGGCCGTACCGGAGACCAAGCTGACTGTGGATCGACGTGATCTTTGCGGGAGGTCTATGTCCAGCAGTCGACGTCTATCGAATAGTGAAAGTATACATGGATGGACCTATTAACATTCCCACTATTGGGATTCCAGTCCTCCTCTCATAACGAGAACATTGGTAGTTCTCGCTGGCCAAGTATGAGATGGCAGATGTCAGCGAAAGTGACTCTTAAAACATATCGGATTATTCTCGATATTTTTTATCACCGGAAGCTCATTGGGGATCTAACCCGCACTTCTTTGAGATGACGTTCGTACCCTGATCTACGACGGCCTGGTTGTAAACAATAATTTGGTTTTATCCGCGAAAGCTGCGAATGGCTCTGCTAATTGTTAAATACAACAAACATTTGACCATCGCGTGTGAAGTCGTAAAAGCGTGTTAAATTTTATTACCCTCTTTTTTCCAATGTGGGTCAAAGAGTATAGTTCATTATTGTTAATGAAAATTTTATAAACAAACTAATAGTTTTTTTTCTCCTGCTCCGAGTTTAAAACATCATCAGCAGACAGACGTCCACAGCTGGACATAGGTCTCACCCAAAGATCTCCACATAGATTGGACCCGCGTTGCTAGCATTATCATGCAAACGAGGCTCTGGCTCCTGCCAACCCTCATTGGTCGGCGTTGTGGGAAATAGCCCAAATCCCTTCAAATGAACCCCTAGAAACGACGGCCCCTAGTTCTGGCGATGCCGGTGGCCATGTTGACTGTGACGCACGCTGGCAAGGCCCTGGAACCAGGGGTGCAAGTTTAAAACAACAAAAATGTAATGCGATAGGTATTTAACATGTAGGTTAGCCAATAGCAATTGGAATAACCGTTAACTGTTTCCATAGGAATGTGGATAACTGTCTTCGAATACGGAGATCCCAGGTTCTACTCCGAGGCGACATGTGGACACCCGTGTGACCTTCACATTGTAACCCATTGCCGTAACAGCATCATTGTATACCACCGGCTGTCATTAAATATGAGATGGACTATTCTCGTTGAAAAAGTATCACCATCTACAGTTTCATTTCACTTAAAACCAAGTGAAAATTAAGACAAATATTAGGCTATAGTACATTAAAGGAAATACCTAGATCACGTGTTAAGTAAATCCTGTATGTTTTTTTTTTAAGACGCGAAGCGATGAGTGAGACTATCCTCTGATGGCTTGTCCATAACAACGAGGCCCTAGGATGAAATATACATCACCGCATTGTGCTCGTTACTCCAGTAATTTGACTAGCTACAGCACCTTCTAAACCGCAACATGATAATATTTACCTAAGTACCGTTCGGAAGAAATATTATAGGTGGTACCTGCTCGACGGTGTCCGGAAAGAGACTCACCAGTAACATCTCTTGTCTCTCTGGTTCCAGACAGCGATATTCACGGTTATACTCCTGCCGTTCCGTGTCATCGTCATCTGCTACCTAATCGTCACCGCCTGGTTCCTCGCCTGCATCGGCCTCTACGGGCTAAGCGAGGAAGACCTGAGGAAGAAGCCTATGACCGGATGGAGAAGGTAAGCTATATGTTTATTGTATATAAATTATTATTTGTTCTCATAACGTATTGGTCTTACTAATATTTACAAAAAAAAAACGGAACCATTCCAAGTTTCTTTATAACATGAGCATAAAGTTTTTTGTATTGAACCCTAATCTTATAAACAGAAAACCTTCAGAAGGTCACCGACATAACCTAAAGATGTAAGTGGCAATCGCCACGGCACAATGGTCGAAGGACTGGCGGCCGATGAGGCAGCAAGGTCTTAGAGTAGCATTGCTTATTGGAAGACATAGTGCTGGAAGACTCCCCAGGTGGATCGACGATCTGACGAAGGTCGCGGAAAACCGATGGATGCGCGCATTGGAAGGCCGATTGGAATGAAATTATATGGAGGAGGCCTATGTTCAGCAGTGGGCGTACAGCTAATGATAATGGTGATGTTTTACCTATAGAAATAACATCAAAATGAAACAAGCGAGAGCTTTTCAATTCGAAGCAAATATTTCTTCCATTTATTTTAATTTTTTTATTCATCGAGGCCACGAGACGAGCTGGACGTTCACCTGATGGTAAGTGACGCACCTGCCCATTGCAACGTGGCGCTAGTTAGGATGATATACAGATCACATTGTTCTCATCGCTTCGTGACATGAAGTTGAGTCTCGTTACTCCAGTAATTTCACTAGCTACAGCTCCCTTCAAACAGGAACGCAGTAATGTATGCATACTACATTCACTGGTGGTAAGATCTCTGTTGCTGGAGACCGTCTAGGTTGGTACCACCGCAGTTCCTAAATCAGCCGCCAAGTAGTTGTGTCCAGACATTACTGTGTTGTATCACGGAGGCAGTTAATCATCAGTGGAATTGTACCCGTCAGCATCAGAGCAATAATGTTGAAGATTAACGGAAGTCTGACCACTCCTTCGGATAAAGGTCGAGTCTTCAAATTAAAGATTATTTTCTTTATACAATAATAACCTTGCAGCGGAGACACTGTGACGAACTGAGAGATCATTTATCATTTTTATTTAATTCTACAAAGCGACGAGATGAGCGGGACCTTCACCTGATATTAAGTGATCCGCTTGCCCATAACAACATGGCGATAATTAGGACAATATACACTGCTCCGTATTGTGATCGTTGCTATAAACACAAGATGTTGAGGCCTGTTACCAATACTACTAACTACAGCGCCTTTCAAACCGGAACACAGTTATGTTTTCACAGTACTGTTTAGCGGCTGCAATAAAATCTTTAAGTGAAGAGTGAATAGGCTACTTCTAGACTAGCGAGCTTCACCACCAAAGATTATATCGCCGCTTACCATCAGATGGGATCATAAGGAAGCGGTAGTGCATACAATAGACAAATAAAAGAATGTAGAGTCATACGTTTGCGGCGTCCATGTTCTTTTTTCTTAGGGATTTAAGTTTTTATACATCTTTTAGGTTTAGCAAAAATGTAAGGGTATGTTCACACTATATTCACAAATTAAGCAGAACACAATTGCGTTTTTGTATTCTGTTTTCATTGTATTGTAATGAGATGAACATACTGTGGAGGTGGTGAACAGAGAGAGAGAAGAGAGAGTGATTTTTCGCTAACTTTATCATTGATCGAAGTAGAAGAAAACTATAGAGAGAGAGAGAAAAATAAAGTATCGCAGCATAGAATTTTGCGTTTCTTTCTCTTTCTATTCTTCTTATATCTACAGAATTTTCAGTGTTGTAGACTACTCTATATATGTAGAGTCTGCATAGGACAAAAGTGTAGTGGACGAGGAGATGAGGAAAAAAGAAATTATATTAGAATCTCTTTTTTACTCCTTACTGTGTTCCGGTTCGAAGTGCGCTGTAGCCAGTAAAATTACTGGGTAACGAGACTCAACATCTTATATCTTACGGCGACGAGAGCGATGTGGTAACGGTATGTACCATTATAACTAGCTCCACGTTGTTACGGGCGGGCGTAACACTTACCATCAGGTGAACGTCCTGCTCGTATCGGCGCTTAATGGAATAAAATATATATATTATATAAATAAGTACTTCTCTCACTTGGAGTCGGTTAAGCGATATTACTGTGTTATATTAAGTGAGTATAAACTTAACATAAATTTGAATGGTGGTACCATCATCAGCGGTTCTCACGCTTTTTAACTAACTTAACTCTATCAATTTAACCCACCGTCTCAACATTAAACTAAACGAATATTAATTAGTGCATGGCCGCGGATTAAGTTATTTAACTTAACTGTCGCGTCAATAAATCATATTCATCACAAAGCGTGCACGCCCACGCCGACGCCCACGCACACGGACACGGACACGGACACGCACACGCAGGCACAAATGCACGTGCGCTCATTAAGTATACTCATACACATTACCCACCACTCTTTAGTTAAGTTATGATGTAATGTTTAGGTGTACGAGAGTTAGAGACCTGATCTGGTGACCCGTGACACGGGTTTGTCACTTATCACGCACCAGCGACCCACAGCCATATTGCCAAATGATATACGTACGACGAACGGCACGTTCACCTGATAGTAAGTGATCCGCTTGCCCATAACAACGTGGCACTAGGTAGGATATTATATACTGCACCACAATGGCTCGGTCCCAGACATAGGATGTTGATTTATGTTACCTCTGTAATTTAATTAGCTACAGCGCCTTTTAAACCGGAACACAGTATTATTTGTGGTGTACTTAAACGGTCTCCGGCAACAAAGACCTATCAACAGTAAAGTGTGCAAATATTGTTGTGTTTCGGTATGAAGGGCTTTCTAACTAATGTTATTACTGAAGTAATGAGTTAACATACTATGTGTTAACGACAAGTACAATGTGATGCTGTGTATATCATCCCGAGTGATGCCAATCAAATGTTTGTCTCGATACGCTCTCACACAAATGGACTGTCCTCCAGTCCGCTTGTTAGTTTGAAAACGCATTTACTTAACGACCTCTCCCGTCACTGTTCACCTTGATGTATCCAAGCGAAGGTTACCCAGAGCAACATCGGCGGGTCAAGTGCCTTAACCGTTGGGAATAAGGTCGCTAATAGCTCGTGTCGTGACCTGGTCATCATCACAAGGGAGTTTAGGTTTCGAAACACTTGTGCATTGCATTTGTAATGCACGTTTCAGTTGAATGTTTGCTTGTGTATTCAACGAAGCGACGAGACGAGCGGGACGTTCAGCTGATATCGCTGATAGTGTATATCATCTTAACTAGCGCCACGTTATAGATAGGCGCATAGCCGGCTATCAGGTGAATGTCATCATCATCATCATCAGACGATAGACGTCCATTGCTGGACATAGGCCTCTCCCAAAGTTTTCCAAATCGGATAGGGGGTTTCATATGGGAGGATTGGGGCCATTTCCCACTCTGCTGGCCTAATGCAGAGCAGTGGGAACCAGAGCCTCGTTTGTTGATCAGCACGCTGTACCACGAGCAAGTGAGATGGCTTGGATCCCGTGTGCTGATATGGAGAGACGTTGCAACATTCTATCACACGAAAACAAACATTATACAAGTTATATTTATACAGTAGACGCACACAACACTTGTCAAAATATATATGTGTGTGTGTGTGTGTGTTTGTGTGCGTGAACCGAAGTATGAATTATGAGGGCTGGTGGAGAGCGGACGATGGTGAAAGTGCTCGATGATTGCTATGCGTCCGATGCGGTGACCACGATGCAACGTTCGTTATTCCAACCGCACACGCACTGTTTGACGCTACTTGCATTTACACCACAGCTACATTCTATGCAAACACTGCAAGTGTATATCTATCTGTATATATAATCGAAATTGTTTTTTTATATATATTAGCGTAAGGCTTTATATTTTGCAATCATAAAGTACACTATTAATATATATATATATATATATATATATATATATGTAAGGAGTCTAGCATAACAGCTCTATTGACCCGAGCCAATCTCACCTGCTCGTGGTGCAGCCTGCTAATCAACAAACGAGGCTTTGGCTGCCACCAACCCGCTTCGGGCCAGCGTGGTGGGAAACGACTCAAATCCCCCCATTATGAAACACTGCAAACGACGGCCACAACGCTTGGCGCTAGATTCCTGATGATGATAACGCTGCGAGCCATTCGACTTTAAACAGCTTATCTGACATTGGGCGCGTGGACCCGGACCCACGGCCTGTTAACGCTTGGCGGCGCCGGAAGTTATGCTTACTGTTGAAGGTCACGGGAAGCGCGCTAGATGCGGGCAGCGCAGAATTGATCGATTTGGAGATCTTTCCGCGGGCCTATGTCCAGCAGTGGACGTCTACCGGCTGATGATGATACAATCACGTGAAAACTAGTGACCGTATCGACGTGGCAACATGAGCATTCAACGCGGAATAATCTTTAGATGGTTATAGGATATTTGTTTATTTATTGCATAGATCCTTCCTAATTTTATTTCTAATTAAAATGTATAAACATTTTCATTTAGTTATTATACGGTCGCTATAGTAACGGTTGCCATAGAAAGTCGGAACAGCTAGGATATATAGTATTATGTAGTTATAAATTTTAATAACATTTAAATTACATTTAATGTAAAATCTGTAAAGATTATAGAGAGAGAGAGAGAGAGAGAGAGAGGAGAGTAGGGAGAGTGGAGAGAGAGTTTGTCAAATCTTTATCAAAGAGAGATTGGTTTCCGGCAAAAAGTAGACAAGACAATAAATTGTCTTATTCGTAAATGAACTGAAATATTTCTTTTTATACAATACATTTGTTTTAAGTATAATATTTAATTGTTATACTATATATACATATACAATTGTTATACTTGTATCTTTTGATTTCCTCACAGTGTTGTTCTCGTCGCCTTGAGATATAAAATGTCTCATTACCCGAGTAATTTCACCTGTTTCAAACTTGAACACAGTAATGTTTCCACGATACTATTATAGCTTGTGAAATTACTGGGTTAACGCAACTTGACATCTTATGTGTCAGGGCGACGAGCGAAATGTGGTGCAGTGTTTTCCATTCTAACTAGCGCCACGTTGTTATTTGCACACGTATCACTTATAATCAGGTGAATGTCGTGAACGTCTCGTCTCTTCGTTAAATTAAAAAAAAACATTCACTAACACAATGTCTGTTCTAGCAAGCTCCGGTTCTATATCCTGTCGCTAATGCGGCTGGTGGTGGTCGCGGCGGGGTTCCACCGCGTGCGCGTGTTGGGCAGGGAGCGCGCCCCGGGGAGTCCCCGGGACGCGCCGGTACTGGTGATGGCGCCGCACTCCTCGTTCTTCGACGCCATCGCGATCGTCTGCCTCGGTGCGCCGAGCGTCGTCGCCAAGGCCGACACCGCCCGGCTGCCATTCATCGGACGTAGGTTCCGCGGCGCAAGCGTATGTTTACCATTCGAAGCCTTGATAATGTTCTCCGACAAACTCATAGTACGATTGATAAATATAACCATCATCATCATCACCATCAGCATAATTTGTCATCATCACAACAGCGAGTATACCGAAGAGAAGATTAAATATTGATTACCATTTAAATTCGGTCGATCTTTTCGGAAGGATACAAGAGAGAGAGAACATCGAGTGAGACTTTCTTACTCGCGGGACGTTCACCTGATGGTGATTAGTTCTCCCGCCCATAATAACGTGACGTTAGGATGCGATACACAGCAGCACCACATTGTGCTCGTCGCCTTGTGAAATAACATGTTAAGTCTCGTTAACCCAGTAACTACACTAGCTACAGCGCCCTTCAAACCTGAATCACAAAAAAAATTGCACACTAGCTGGTGCAAGTACTGCGGTAACGAGACCTTATATCTTATATTTTGAGGCGTTGAGGATATATATAACTGGCGCCACGTTATGGACAGGCGTATGACTTACCACCAAGTGAACGTATCTCTTCTCATCACTTCGTCGAATAAAAAAAAACTGGCTTATTACTATATTTCGTTTAAATCGATATCCCTTACAGAATCGATCTCGTATCGATTATATTCAAGTAACATCTGTATCTACATCACTAGTATTATCGGTATTCGTAGTACTAGTTGCGCACAACACTAGTAGTTACAGTACTTGAGGACGTGCCGTTAGATCTTGATATGTGACGAGGCATAGCTTTTTAGTGCTCAAACTGGAGACCACTCGACGTGCGCCGTGAATAATGTCCTTTTGTGGTGCATTTGAGTTCATCGAACATATTTCAAACAAAATACACAGTATAGACATAATAATGTTTATTTAGAGCGCCATATGTTTATATTTATTTGAGATGTTCCATAAAAAAAAATATAATAAATTCTCTAAAGCTCCCACCAATCCACATTTGGCCAGGGTGGTGGTACTCATCTCACTCTCCTCTTGAACTAATTCATCATTACCATAAAATAAACAATAAATTTCATTTACGTAAACAATAAAAAACTAGATGAACATTATCAAGGCTGCGTGGAAATACCAGAAGTAAATCTTAGTTACCGGTAAACATGTGCTTGTGGTCCGCATACCTGTTTGTTTGTCCGTAGTGTGATGTTCCTTTGTAGTGGTCAGCAGCGCCAACTTGTAGTGCTATTGTATGTTTTTTTTTTTCTGCAAACGTATCTTTTGCACGCGAATGTAGCCGGAATGTTGTGCCGTTATATCCTCTCACAAGTTCATCTAAAACGCTGTTAACCGCTCGATCGATGCTGAGAGTACATCAGCATTAACTGTTGTCTAGTTAATTGATCACTTTCATATTCTACTCGCTTCACAATTATAACTGAGTAACAGTCATGGTGATGATATTCATCAAGATTACATTTAGAATTCGTTGAACTTGGAATCTAAAATTTAATATGGCTGTTGATGAAGCAATAAGATTTTAGAGTGGCTGTCACGTACCGGCAGACTTATTGATGGAAAGCTCTACCAAGGTGGATGGATAGCAGGAAACCGTTAGAAGCAGGTAGCTTAATAGCGGTTGGAGTGATGACGATGAAGATAATGACGAAGACGATAGCTATAATGACGATAACGACAAAGAAGACGATGACGTTAACGAAGACGATAGAGACGATAGAGACGATAGTGACGATGGCGATTACGACGATGATGATAACAACGATTACGAAGGTGACGATATGGATGATGATGATTTTATATGAAATACTAGATCCCCGAGTGATTTTAATAAACTATATAACTTTTCCCAAAATCTTGTTTAGTCAATCAAAATGTACTTCAGCCGCTTGAAAATATTTCTTCGAACGAAATTATGATCTTTTCTGGATTTAAACAGCGCAAGTTCGTGCTTTGTGGAACACATTATAAGAGAGAGACTTATGTCCAGCAGTGGACGTCCATAGGTTGAAATGATGATGATCTTTATCAAAGCGTCTCCATTTTCATACTGTTGAATCCGCTAAAACAATATTTAGAAACATTAAAGTGGGTTCAGTTTTTTTTTTTTAATTTAATAAAAGAGATAGAAATATCCTCAAAGTTATAAATTTCATTGAACAAGTAGAAGTTAAGTTTAATAATTTATACAATATTCAGTTAATTGTTATAGTTATTACAATTGTTAATATTTTCTATGAATCCATAAAAGATATTAGAGACAGCCGTAAAGATGCGAAAGACCAATTTCACGGTGTCAATAAAACCAATCGGATGATTTCCATGTATCCAATTCATCAGCATCGATCGAGTGCAGCATCAGCACCTAGATTCGCCAAGTACCGTTGGCTGGTGCCGGCAAGTGTCCGGCGCGCCGTAGTTCCGCCATATTGTTCCGTTCACGCATCTCTCTTGCCACAATGGGACACAATTCTTTTGTCCGATTTATGTTCGTTTTCTAGCTTACTACGTGCCCGTTTGGTTTTGCTTTGTCTGTTGTTGTGTCTGTGTGTGTGTTGTTGTTGTTGTTCAGTGGTTTGTTTTATTTCGTAGACAACGTTATTATTATTTACAAATCCAGAGATTTCTGGATTTATCACAACATCTTCGAATTTGTTGGATGCGAACAATAAAAAATTTGTAGGAATATTGCTTCTGCCATTTAGAGGTCAGCTAAGAATGGACTTCGCGAAATTCCTATGGCCAGCCAAGCGGGAGAGGAACAGCTGGTTAATGATTATACTATCGACTTACGACCTGAATCCATAACTGAAGATCAAACTTGATATCGTATGATGCTAAGCTCTATTAAGGTTTAGAGGTCAGATACTGACGTGTGGCAGAAATAGCGCACTAAAATATACCACACGTCTGTATTAGGCAAAGGTCGCTACACCTGTTCATATTAATTAATTATTTCATATCTACTAGTTTTTTCTGTTTTGGAGAATACTAGTAATAGAATAAGATGACCTGAGGATACACTACGCCTCTCGATTATAACCTAGTGCTAGTTAGTATGATATACACAGCACTAGATTGTGCTCTTAGTCTTGAAACATAAAATGTTGACTCTCTTTAATTTCATTAGCTACAGCACTTTTCAAACCGGAATACGCTAATGTTTGCACACTACTGTTCTTTCACTGTAATAGCACCGGCTCTGGACAGTCAATCAGTAGGGTGTAAACATTACCGTGTTCGGTTTAAAGGGCGCTGTAGTTAATGTAATTACTGGGGTAACGAGACACAACAATGTATGTCGCAAAGCGACGAGCACAATGTGTTGTGTATACCTTCCTAACTAGCGCCACGTTGTTATGCAGACATTTCACTTACATATAGGTGATCATCCCGCTCGTCTCGACGCTTCGTATAAAAAAAGAAAAGAATTGATAGTGATGCGCTTTTGAATATGATGAATCTTTAATATCTGTATATATTAGAAGCGACGGTTAGGCTGATATACCATGAGTTGTAGTTTCTGGTGCTGAAGCTTTCACAATTTATTTCACTAAGAGTAAACTATTACTCTCCATATATATATATATATATATGTACGTTTCTATTTTTTTTTAATTTGGCTTAATCCAGTACTTTTATCTAAAATGACATAAAGCTCGAAGCACCGACGGCCGATGGGGCTGTAAGGACCTCAAGTGCCGCCCGCGTACCGGTATACGTAGTGTTGGGAGATCTCTCATAAAGTGGACCGACGATCTGGTGAGAGTCGTGGGAACTCACAGGATAAGAGCAACACGGGACCTATCGTTGTGGAGATGTTTGGTGGACGCCCATATCCAGCAGTGGACGTTGGTCGGTTGATGATGATAATGACCACGCGTATAGCTCCCACTAACCCGCATTGAACCAGCGTGGTGGGAAATGAATCAAATCGTCAGCATCTAAAGTGATCTATCATCATTTTTGCTTGACTGTACGAGCTAGATCTTCACACGATGACCAGAACAACGTGACTTTAGTAACGACAACATTATGTTCGTCGCCTTAAGATATAATACGTTAAATTTCTTTACTTCAGTAATTTCACTAGCTACAGCGCCTTTCATGCCGGAGCAGAGTAATGTTTGTACAGTAGCTGTCTAAACGATCTCCTGGAACAGAGACCTACCAGCAGTGAAATCATAACAATGTATTAATGTTTATTCTGGTTAATGCCATAGAACAAGCTACTTCCTTTTCATGGAGTTGTCCCTCTTTTTCGACTGAACTATATCTAAGAGTAGAGAAGCGGATGTTGATATCGAAGCTTGACTTCCTCTCGCTAATATAAACAGAAGTGAAAGCTAAATTAAATCTATTTTAGTATGTATGTTTTCATCATATTAATTTCCCCATCTTTTTAGATCACTGAAGCCGTTGATATGCTTCATCGGGAAGATGTCGTACCTAGCCGGCGGTATGGCTATTACGATAAGGGGGCGTCAGGCGAGCCGCAAGGAGGCCCCCATCCTCGTGGTCGCCCCACATTCGTCTTTCCTTGACAGCTGCATCGTGTACGCGACCCGGATGTCCTCCGTCATCGTTCGCAAAGAGAGCATGGACAATTACGTTGGAAGTAGGTGGAATCATTATTCGGTGATGGGATATTTAACTTAGGTTGGCATATTTGGTGCTGGTATGGGTTGTGTTTTTGTGATTAACCTTTAAGAATCATTTGGTTAGGTTAGGTTAGGTTCGCGGTCCAAACCTCCCACCAAACAGGTTTCCGCCTTGTCGTTGCGGAGGGGCTCAGTAATTGTGGCTGGGTCGCCCACGGTTAAGCGAAGAGGAACCTACCGGGCCGGCTCGAGGCGGCTGCTCCAGGTTAGAGCTCCGGAGCACCACTTTGAGCTCACCTCGTATGCGTGGTGGTGGGCTGCAGGGGCGGCTTTATACTGTCCTTTGCAACCGATGTGTAGTCGCGGAGGGAGAGTACCCTCTGCTACTAAGTGGTGCAGCACCGCTGATGCGGCGGCGGTGGGGCCGCGGGGGAATAGGAGTGTCGGTATTGCGATGCGCCGCTCTTCCTATCCACCGCGGCCGTATAATGGGTGGTGGTGAGCCCAATATCGGATTCGCCGCAGGGAGTCGGGAGAGTTTTCGAGAGAAACAGAGGGTTCTTCCCTCTCTCCCGTGGTGGGGCTGCGTTATGCAGCGAGCGCTGGCAAAGTCGCGGATGTGTGCGAAAGCATTCCCGTGACCTCGCCTTAAAGCGACGATGCGGGACATCGTGGGGGTTTTAGTCGGTGCAAGTCTGTCTTTGCCCCCGCGAGCACGAGTATGCGCAGGCATTTCCCCCACGTTAAAAAAAAAGTTAGGTCGCGGTTGCGTTCCGAACGGAGATCACGCGACCTTTCCAAAAGCTAAAGGTGCGTTTTAGTGGGTAAAAATCTCTACATAATCCCCCAGGAGGCAGAGTATCTCATCGAAGATTTCTTCCCCGAAATAAAAAAAAGGTTAGGTTAGGAATTTTTTTTTTTCACTTTCTCAGCTAATTGTTTATAATTTCTACAAATTTAACAGGTTTTCCATATACGTTATTTGTTATATTGGCATGTAATTTAATGGCATACAATAAATTGTATGTTTGCCTCGTGAAATGATCCTCATCATGTGGATGAGATATCACCTTTGAAAATTATTAAGAGATCACTAGTTCATCTGGATCCTTGGTCAGGAAAATCATTGCATTATTCCTAAGATGTGGTAAAGTTAAAGTTTTGTTACTTGATCATGACTCTTATTGAATTTGTATTGGTAATTTTACATGAACATTTTCAGGTTAAAACCTTTTTAATTTATTATGGTATAAAGCATCAGCATTACTTCTTCCGTCAAAGTTCTCCAGCTCAGGTCCTCTGAAATTTCTTCAAGCTTCTCTCGGCAGTTAATTTTGTAGCTACATTGGAAAGGTTCCAGAACATTTCTTCATGCCATTGAAAATTCGTGTTCTGAGTTTTACATTAGATTTCAATTCTTCACAAGATAAGTTTCTTCTTAGTAACTCAGTTTTTTATTTTCTTAAGAAGTGTCGAGACAAGCGCGACTCACCTGATGGTAAGTTATACGCCTGGCCGAAACAACGTGTCACCATTTAGAATGGTACAGGTACCATCGCAGCGTCTATTTCTGTCACCAAACTGCAGTGTGCAAACATTACTGTGTCCTGGTTTGAAGGGGTAGTATAATTACTGCGGTAACGGGACCTAAAATCTAATGTCTCAAGGCGATGAGGTGGTGCCGTTGTGGTGAGGGTACAATCTCGTGCCGCGTATATTATTCTATTTAGCGCCACGTTGTTCCGGGGAGGCGTATCACTTACAATCAGGTGAACGTTCCACTCGTCTCTGCAGCTGAATAATGTGACAGATTACCAGTTAAATGTCAAGATTAATAGACGTCTCGCCTTGCTTAAATGGGAACGTTTAAACAGTTATTAATCAGCTCGCAAGTCTACACAATACGTCGGATCACGTGTTACTACCCAATTACCGGTGACAGGTTAAAATGACGTCCGCTTAATCACTGACAGGATGGTGAAGAGTTGTACCCGTTCAGGGATCGATCGTACTACAATTTGAATAATTCTGTCGAAATCAAATTGGATGTTGTTGTCTAGCAGAGAAATCTTCATCTATATCTGTAAAAAGAAAAGCAACTAAGCTAAGGGTTCTAAGTGAAATAAGTGGGATTACGTAACTTGAAGTGTTTTGCTGAACTACGAGCTCACAGTGGTGGTACATATCCTAATCATGAAAAAATAAGAATAAATGTTGTGATTAATAATTGTAAAGATATTAAATATAAGAAAATGAAGGATGAGAGATGTACAAAGGAAGGAAGTAGGCATGAACAACTAAGGTATGAAAGGAAATGTGATGCATGAGAGAAGGAAATCAACGAAAGAAATTGAGAAGGAAGAAAGTGAAGAAGCGAAATGTATGATAATAATAAAGCCTCCGCAGATGAACGATAAAAAAAACATTCTTACTAGTAAAGTTGTAGTCAAATGTAAGACCTATCAGGTGGATGTTTGACTTGTCCCGTAATATTTGAAAAAAAAAAAAAAACAAAACTTGTTATTTTCACATATGACATTATAAGAATTGGGAAAATGTTATATTTAGAGTATAAATTTTTATAAAAAAAAAAATACATTTTTACACTGTTGTCTTTGACCTACACGACCTTCTTCACAGCGGGTATATGTTATAACTTATTACATAAATTCATCATCAGCCAATACAAGTCCACTGTTGGACATGAGCTTCCCCACATCGATCGGTCCTGGGCTGCCTGTATATCCGGGCACCAGAGGTTGTCGTTTGTAGGGGTTCATATTCTTGGGCCATTTCCCACCACGCTGGCCCAATGCGGGTTGGTCAGAGTTATACAATTTAATTTAACTTATTTATTTTTACGTTACTATATTAAGTTTTTTTTTAGTTTAAGGTATTGTCCAAGTTTTTCGTACAAAACTTAAAAACTTGATGTTCACTTATCGTTATCGAGAAGATGCTTATACTGATAAGAGGCAAATTTCTCTCCCTTCAAACAATGTGAGATGTATGTCGGTAACTTAGCTCTATCAACGGAAACGGTTATTGATTTCTAAGTTACTTATACTTGGATGGCAAGGTCTCGTTCTTTATAAATTTATAACCATTTCAAGTTCTTATTTGACGAGACCAGGCGAGACTTGCACCTTGCGGTAAGTGTATGCTTATAACGTGACCCTAGTTAGGATGATATATCAGCTCCTTACATATGAAGTTGTCGTTTTGTACGGGAGGAATATAAAGTAAATTTTTTTTTGTAAATTATATTTAATTAATCAAAGTATGCATCGCGTTGTTATCTATGCACTTTTGTCATCTCATAGGTAGTTCATTGATCCCTTTACTAAAACAACTATGGGGGGGCGAGAATCAATACTCTTTGAATGCGGTTTGTACTGCCGCGTCGGAGTTGAATTTTGTTCCTTGTAAGAAGGTGTCCAAATTCCGGCAACAATGGTAATCTGTTGGGGCAAGGTCCGGGGAGTACGGTGGATGCCGCAGACATTCCAATTGTAGCTCATCTAACTTAGTGGTTGTTTGCTGTGCAGTGTGTGGTGGTGGTGTTGCGTGTTTTAGTTTTAGTTAGGATGGATAGAAATCCATCTAGCAGTAAAGGAAGTAAGTAAAAATTATTTTACTTATATTTCTATTGAAGCCGTGTTCAGACAGGGATGTAGTAGGAACACCAACGCAGTGCTCATTAATGTCCTTAAATATTAGTGTTCAACATCTTATGGAGCCTAAGTCGACCTCACCTGCACGCGGTGCACCCTGCTGAATAACAGACGAGGCTCTGACCACCCACCAACCCGCACTGGGCAAACGTGTGGCAGGTCACGGCTAAATTCTCCTCAATGAACTCCAACAACGATGTGAAGATTTTTGGGTGAGGCCCAGCCTCATAGATGATGATAACGATGATGAATGATGTTCAAATACTAATGTATTACGATTGTATTTGACAGTAAATAATAACGATAAACCTTTAAGGGGTAAGGTATATGATTATATAGCTCGTACCAGCTGATTCGTGGAACCCGCCCTTGACTGCGGCTTAAACTTACCCTGGGGTGTACGTATATAGCCTGCGAAGCCGTATGATCGCATGCAGCACGACATGACCCCTCTGAACCTGTGCGTGTGACACATTGAAATGAACATATAGTATTACTTTGTTAGGTATGAGCGTGTATATATATATAAGAAAAACCCTTATATATACTTTTGTCCGTTCTTCTAGAATGCTGAAATCCAGCGTTGAACATAGGTATTCCAAATTATGGCCTTTCTGCCCATGCGTGACATGCTGGTTAGAAGTCACTGTATGCTGGTCACCACAACAGCAGACAGCACCGTTCCCAAATCTATTCTCTACTTACCATCAGTCGTATTTTAAGAAGAAACACTGACATGGTGCTGTAATGGATATAGAGGAAACGGAAGCACTATGCGTGCGTACGTTTATTATTTACACACAAATGGAAGTGTTCGTGTAAATATACAGGGTGTTTACAATGTGATTTGTTTACTTCTAATTATCAGCAGCTGTGTATATCATCACAATTAGCGCCATGTTGTTACGGGCAGGCGTATGACCTACCTTCATGTAAACGCGTATAAGGAGAGATCGATGTGGAGATTTTTGGAGGTCGACCTATGTCCAGCAGTGGACATCTATCGGCTGATGATGATGATGTATAAGACATAAGATGCTTATTTTCTAATAGGTCAATATTCTACCTTTCCAATAACACGAGTAATGTTCGTCTATATGTAAAGTTCCGCTCGATTTTCTTAGATATAAAAAAAATTTGTTAAATTATGTATGTCCGTGTAAACCGAATTTATTCTACAACAATTCGCAGTAATGAGCATCTCAATCTCATTACTGCACAAGCAGTAATCTGGCACGCAACTCCGTCATTACTGCACGAGAGGGCGGTCGTCTCATTCTATTATATAGAAAAGTGTTTGTGTTATTTGTTCATAAAGTTTGATTTCTTTAAGTTTTTCTTTGGTTAAGTTAAAGTTAAATTAAGTGTATTCATTATAATAAACTTGGATCCGTAAATAATATGCTCATCTTCTTCTTTTGAGAGGATGAAGTTTTTATAGCAAATTCTAAAACTTAAAGTGAAAGTTGTAAGAAAAACGGTTTGTAGGGAAATGTAAACAAATTGTTTATATATGTCATCATCATCATCAGCCGATAGACGTCCACTGCTGGACATGGTCCTCCCCCAAAGATTCCCACGTTTGCAGGGTTTGATTATGAGAGGTTTTTGATATTCCCCACCGCCCTGGCCTAAAGCGAGATGGTAGAAGTTATTATTATCATTATTATATATGTATGTCTATCGGCTGATGATGATGATGTCTTCTTCTTTGTCGGTATCACTCTTGAACGAGTGGTCGTGGTCATCACATTCTATTCCTTTATAAGCTGTTCAGGTGAACCATCAGTGTGCATCAGTCTTTATCGTCTCCATCATTAGGCAATTCGGCATTGACATCAATTCATTATAATACTATTAATGTCAAATAACGAAAAACTTTATGTAGATAATGGCTCAGATGTTTTTTTGTGGCTGACGAGGTCGCACGCCATTGTATGCTGCTGCTGCACGAGCTGGACTTTCAGATCTGAACATTGTTTTTTGATGCATTGAATTGTAGAATATAGTACACTATATTTGAAATAATAAGTCTGGTGTAAATGCTCGATGAGTTTATCATATAATCAGCCCTGCAGGCTCGGGCTAGTAAGAATAGGACTAAGGTAAGTCCTGCCTGTCGTAGAAGACTAAAAGGGTCTAGGAGTTTCGCGGGTCTTGAGGGTGGGAGCCCTTATCCCTCAACAAGCGAACCTGCGTGGGACAGCGTATGGCGCAGCGATGGTGCCTAGGAGGGTTAGGCTGCTCCTTAGAGACATGTGACACAAACTGTGGAGGGGCACCGGTGCGTTCCATAAGAGATCCCGGAGCCTCTTCGAATGCACTGATGCAGAGCACCGAGGGGTTTTTAGTGAGTAAGAATCTCATATAACCCAGACTTCTCTCCTGAAGTAGGATATCTCTCGAAGATGTCCCTCCGAAACAAAAAAAGTTTTATAATATAAGAGATTTCCATCCGTGTACAGGCTCATCACTATATCTCTGTAACCATGAGACTATCTAGTTAGGATGATGTACACCGCATAGCGCACTTCAAGCCGGAACCCGGTAATGTCTACACAGTCCGGTTTGACGGCAGAAATAAGCGCTGCGGTGGTATCTACCTAAACGGTTTCCGGCAACGGAGACCTACCACCAGTAATTTGGACGGTCTAAATATGGCGTCGTTTTTTATTTTACGGACGTCACCTGATGGTAAGTAATACACCTGCCCATAACCACGTAGCGCTAATTAGGATGATATACACTGCACTACATTGCGCTCGTTGCCTGAGACATAAGATGTTGACTCTGGTTATGCCTGTAATTTTACTAACTATAGCGCCCTTCAAACCGGATCAATAATGATTGCACTATGCTATTTGGTGACACAAAGAGCTGTGGTGGCACCTAGATGGTCTCCGACAACAGAGATCTACCACCAGCTCCATAGATTATAGGCTAAGTTTGGAGATCGAACTTAAATATCCTCGTTGCCTGGTTAACAGAAACGTTTAGTATCATAAGTAGGAGGTTAAGTAGTACATTAGTAGTATTTAAATAGGTGACCAGAACCGGAACTGGTTGAAGGTCTCTATTGTTAAAGACAATCTAAATATTTTATTTTTCCTTTTAAACAGTAGTTACTGTGTTCCGGTTTGACGTTAGTTATAACTAATGAAAATTGAGAGTCTTCTGCGTCGGCATCACTCTTGACAGAGTGGACGTGGTCATCACTTCAGGTGTTGATGGCAAATTTCACAACACGTGGCGACTCTTCTCTGATGGCCGCCTTCCTCGTGCTTAAATATAGTGGTAACGATGATGAGCCATTTTGAGACTTAGTTCCTTATGTTATAGATCCAATGTGCTATTGTGTAAATATCCTAATTATCAGTTTCAAGTCCTCGTTGCTTTTATTTCAGAAGGATGTGTATTTCATTTTCTGTTATGTACCATCATCGGTCGGTAGACGTCCACTGCTGGACATAGGCCTCCCCCAAAGATACCTATATTGATCGGTTAGGGATTCATAAGGGAGGATTTGGGTGATTCCTACTATGCTGGTCCGATGTGGGTTGGTGGGAGCCAGAGAATTGTTTGTTGATCAGCAGGCTGCACCACGAGCAGGTGAGGTTGGCCTGGGTCCCGTGAGTTGTTGTGTGGGACTTTTAATTAATTTTGGAAATAGAATCTCTTTCCTAACATAGTTTAGGAACACTATTATAATATATAGGATATATATTTACATATAAGGTAATCTATATATATATATATGAGGGGTGGAGGAATGGAGAGGAAGCCCATGTCCGAAGGAGAATACAATGAAGCTATTGGAATATATATATATATATATATGTCGTGAGTTAGTATTTTAGTTTGATTTCCGCATGCGCTTATTAACAGCTTATTAAGCGCTAATAGTAAAGCTAATTAATTAAAAATATATACAGCAGTAGAACAGCAAAGCTTTATTTTGTTAAAATTATTGTTAATCATTATATATGTTAATTATTATATTAGATTAATCCTTTTATTGATAGAGAGATCATATAAATATTTTCGTATGTCAGTATGTTAGTATATTCAAGTTTTAGCTCTCAATTTGGCATCACGAGAACTTGGATCTATATTAATGCAAGCGCTGTACGGTTGCAGAGCTGATCAACTATACTCAGCCGGTGTACGTCTGGCGTGATGATCCCAACTCCCGTCAGAACACCATCAAGGAAATCATCGAAAGGGCGACTTCGAAGGAGGACTGGCCACAGGTATGGTATATTAGCACTCGTAGTATACGTTACAAACTATATACGTGGGAGATATCATCAGAGATTCATTGACTCATCACCAAACCTGGAAGGATCTCCTTTCCATTATCGATGTCTTGATACAAGGCTGATCATTCCATTTGTTGTGAACATTCATTCTATTTAGATAAAATGTTCTATAACGCATGCAACAATAGTATTGGAACAGCTTTCTTGGTGTCAATGTCCAACTCATACATTGAGAATGTCCTCAAGGGTAAGCGGTGGTTTCTATTGCTGGTGACAGTCTAAGTGGGTACCACCGAAACGCTTATTTCTGTCGATAAACAGTAGCGTGCTAACATTACCGTGTTCCGGTTTGAAGGGCGGTGTAGCTAGTGAGATTACTGGGGTAACGAGACTTAACATGTTATGTTTCAGGCGACGAGCGTAATGTGGTGCAGTGCATAACATCTTAACTAGCGCCACGTTATTACAGGCAGGCGTATCACTTACCATCAGGTCCCGTTCATCTCGTCGCTTCGTAGAATAAAAATAAAAACTTATGTATTAGTACACAATGATCTATGAATCTATGATCTATCTTTTTGGAGGAGGCCTATGTCCTGCATTGGACGTCTATCGGATGATGATGATGTTGATTTATGAACTTATTAAAATCAATCATTAACAATATTACCAAATTATGCTGTTCATCTTATTTGAATAGATGGGACAGTATTAGTGTGGTCGTCACCCGGAAGATGTTCTAGCACAGAACAGTGCAGTCAGTCGCTACGTCACTACGTCACTACGAGTTAATATTAAGTGACCTCGATGTAAGGTCATACTATGTAATCGATTTCACTTACGCAAAACCGGTTTGATATTTATCGGACTGGTCTTAGGTGGATCCTTCTGCTCAGTCAGTTATATTACACACACACACACATATATATATATATATATGTAATGGTAATATAACTGACCTGGTGAGAATGGCGGGAACCCACTGCACGCGAGCAACGCGTGACCGATCGATGTGGAGATATTCGGAAGAGGCCTATATCTAACATTGGATGTCTATCAGCTGATGATGATGATGATGATATGTAAGATCAATATATGAATAATTTTTTTCTTACTTTTTTATGGATCGATAGAGTCCATTTAATCCATGTTAAAGGTTTTTTTTATATGTAACTAAACAACGGGACGAGCGGGACGTTCACCTGATCACCACATTGCGCCCGTCGCCTGAGACATATAATGTTGAGTCTCGTTACCCCATTAATTATACTAGCTACAACTCCCTTCAAACCGGAAGACAGTAATGTCTGCACAGAACTGTCTGTCGACTGTAATAGGCGCTGCGGTGGTACCTACCTAGAGGGTCTCCGGCAACAGAGACCCTTCACTGGTAAAAGTGCTTCATTCTTCTTCTTCATCAGCCGATACAGGTGCACTGCTGGACATAAGCCTCCCTCAAAGATCTCCACGTTTGTAGGAGTGGGGAACCAGAGGCTCGTCTTGCTTCATTATTATTACTTGATTATCCTCTAATGCCTTTCGACGGTGTATATGTTGGACCCCCGGGTTTATAGAAGACATATAAATTACCTTCCACATATGTATATATCCTCTGATATTTATGTAGATTGTGTATGAAGAAAAATCAGCGTTTAAAAATATTTAAAGTCTTCGTTATTCCATTGCTCACATTAATGACGCTTTCTCCAGTTCGAAGAATTACTTTTCTTGCAATTTATATAACTAAGAAGCAGTAGAAAGTATTTGCAACTATGTGCTCTTCAACATCTCTACGTCATACAGCTTACTGTTCGGAAACCTTGTAAATGTTTCATGATGATGATTTGAAAGTTAAAGGGTGATGCATTCTACCAACCCGCGTTGAGCCAACGTGGTGGCAAATGGCCCAAATCTCCCCATATGAACCCCTACAAACAACCCTGGTGCTCGGCTATGCGAGCAGCGCAGGACCGATCGAGGTGGAAATCTTTGGGGGAGGCCTGTGTTTAGCAGTGGACGTATATAGGGTGATGATGATGAAGGAGGATGTACTATGCTGATGTTTCGTCGCTGAGAAAGAAAAAAAAATGTATAGTTATTTAAAAAAACATTACACATATTTGCAAAATATATGGTATCAGGAAATAAACGGTATGAATGATTCCATTCATATATTCGAAAGCAGGCTATGGATATCCCTTATGTTCCCTGTTAGATACGGGGTGGGATTTCCTCACTACTACAGGTATCTTGCCGGAGACCGTCAAGGTACATACCACCGCAGCTCCCATTTCTGCCGACAGATATGAGCATGTTGCGGTTTGAAAGGCGCTGCAGTTAGTACAATTATTGGAGTATCATCATCTTATGTCTTACGGCGACGAGCGTAATGTGGTGGGTGATGTGTATACCATTCTAACTAACATCACTTGATTATGGGGCAGGCGTATACTATCACGTCATCGATCCGTTCGTCTCGTCGCTTCTAGAATAAAAAAAAGTCCAAGCAAAAATACAGAGGCTATGGAGAGACTCATGTTCATCAATAGAATGGAATTGTAATGATAATGTCAATACTTAAATTTCCAGGTGCTGATATTCCCGGAAGGCACCTGCACGAACCGGTCTTGCCTGATCACGTTCAAGCCGGGCGGCTTCTACCCGGGAGTTCCGGTCCAGCCTGTGACCATCCGATACCCTAACGCGAGGGACACCGTCACTTGGACCTGGGAAGGTCCCGGGGCGTGAGTGACGTACCTGCTTATAACCTTTTTTAACCACTACTAACCGAAGACAAGAAGAAGTTTCTGGAATGTGACTTGTTTTTGAAGGAACAACGAATCCTTTTTTTTTCGTTGTAAAGACTATATATCAAAAATAACTGGTGCAGTTTAAAACTCACATACGCATCAGTTGACTGTTTACCTACAGTAGTAGAAGTATCTGATTGGAGTCTGGGACTGGCCTGAGCTATCATCTTCTTGTTGTAAATCTACCACGGTAACAGCATTGTACTCCACCCACCGTAGCAGCGCTGTCAATAATTGTGGCTATCAATCAGTACATAAGTGGGGGTGTAAAGGTTCCCGCACAACGACTCACGGGACCCAATCCAACCTCACCTGCTCGTGGTGCACCCTGCTTAATCAACAAACAAGGCTCTGACTCCCACCAAGATGTATTGAGCCAGCGTGGTGGGAAATGGCCCGAATACTACCATATGAATCCCTACGTGATCGATGTGGGGAACTTTGGTGAAGGCCTATGTCTAGCAGTAGACGTCTATTGCCTGATGATGATAAATCAGTAAATAAAAAAAAATAGTATGGCTAGTTGAACATTTATAAACATGTAAATTAGACATTGAATTAAATATAACAGTTATCTCCAACTCATTCCAGGTTGAAGCTGCTGTGGCTAACGCTGACACAAGTGCACAGCTCCTGCGAGATAGAGTTCCTGCCGGTCTACTATCCCAGCGACGAGGAGAAGAGAGATCCCAAGCTTTACGCGAGGAACGTGCGAGATGTTATGGCCAGGTGTGGACCTCTCACTGTTCGGCTCCATTACCTAATTAAATGAAATATCTACTATAATTATTAATTTAATGATATGGAATTAATTTGTTTTTCACGTTCATAGGGCTCTGGGCATTCCAGTGCTGGACTACACGTACGACGATTGCAGACTGATCGCTCGCGCTAAACAGCTGCACATCCCCGGCGCCGCGTACGCGCGCGAGATCAGCGAAGCCAGGCAGCAGTTAGGGTGAGTTCAGTCTTCAATACTTCCAATTTTGTATCGTAAGCTTACGACCTGGTTCCCATACATTCTATAGTGTCCCCTTGCTCTCATACATCGACTCCTACAGAGGCATGCACAGTCTTCGTGTCTTCGAGTAGGACATGCACACTGTCAACCCTGCAATCTCAGGATATTAAGAATAGGACTAATGTATTCCCTGACTGTCGTACAAGGCGACTAAAAGGATCCTCGGGCTCGTAGGCTTTGAGGGTGGGGCCCTCGGAGCTCAATAAGCGAGCCTTAGGAGGGCGGCAAATGTATGGTGGTCCGGTATTTGCCGTAGCACAGCGTGGGTGCTGAAGGCTTTGCCCTTCCGTGGGATGTTTTAACCAGAGTGCAGGGGAGCAGTGGTGCGTTCCGTAAGAGATCCTGGAACCCCTCCTAATGCACTGAGGTAGACCACCGAGGTGTTTTAGTGGGTAGAAGCCCTACATAACCTTGTTTTCCCCCCAAAAACAAGGTATATTTTGAGAAAATTTCCTCTGCGATAAAAAAAAGGATATGTATGCTGTATCCGAAATACTTGTGCTTATATTTAAAATATATATTTACCAATTTCAAACCAGTTGCGTACCTTTTGGGTAACTTGGAGATTATTATTAGAACAGGTATAGGGAGCTAGGGTATGTACTGCTCATTCGCGTACACGAGTACACGAATCACATGCCTCCGTATTTCCACACACATTTTTTTTACACATGCTTACCATAAGACTCCACATCCATATATTGTCATGCACCGCTCAAGTGCACGCACCGACATGTCTTCACTCTCATACATTAGCTAAATGTCATTATCGTTGAATTGTTTTTATTTTTTTAATTATTAAGTAATAAATATAATATACAGACTATCCCGTTCGATGCTGGAGCTGCACCTTGCCGCGCAGGGCCTCCACGGGCGCGCGCAGTGGCTAACGCGCGACGAGTTCGCACAGCGGCTGGGGGTGATGAGCGACGCGCAGCTGCACAGGCTCTACGAGATATTCGCACAGGTACAGGAAACCGAACGGTTACTCCTCTAACCAGGTATATCATGCACCAAGCCTGTGCTAACATTTTTGTATCACAAGAGAGGTATAACTTAATTGTATCTTATGATCCTGTCCGTTGCATTTAATTAGTTCAACAACATAATCATCAACCGATAGACATTTACTGCTGGACATAATCCTCCCCAAAGATCCCCATATGAATCCAACCTGCGCTGTCCGCATAGCCGGGCCGTCGTTTGTATAGGTTCATATGGAGGGAATTTGAGACATTTCCCACCACGCTAACCCAATACGAGTTGTTGGGAACCCGAGCCTCGTTTGTTGGTTAGCAGGGTGTACCACGAGCAGGTGAGATTGGTTTGGGTCCCGTGAGTTTTTGTGCGGGACCTATTACATACACACCTTCAATTAACAAATCCTAAATAACTATCAGACATCTTGGCAGTTTAATATTATAAAATTAGTGAAGAGAACCATTGTAACTAATACCTTCCTGTTATGAGCCACCTTACTGATGCGGACCTGGAGACTGATCAATGATCAAAAACTTATAATAACTAAGTGGAACAGTCTTGAACCCCAGACGCCAGGTGTTCAGTATAGCGGTGTTTTAAACGATACATTTTTCCTCCACTCTTTTCACCACCTGCTGACCAAATGCACAGCAAATCACCATCCTAATGTTGTAAACGTCCTAAGTTTAACTTCACCTTCTTGATAAGAATAGCACGGATGTGGATCCACTTGCGGGGTCAGGTGGATTTTGAAGTGCGTTTAAAATGTTTACCTTTCGCAGAAGTCGAGCGGGCTGGTGTATTTCGCGGACTACCTGCTGTGCGCGTGCTTCCTCTCCACTCAGCATGCGCCGCTGGCTCAGCTTGTCTCTTTCGCGTTTAAGGTACGCACACGCAAATTCATACATCATTATCAGCCGACAGACGTCCACCGCTTCACATAGATCTCCTCCAAAGGTCTCCACATAGATTGATCCGATCTGCGCTGCTTGCATCAAGCTGCTTCCCGTAACCTTCACCAGATCGTCGGACGACCTGGTAGGGGGCCTGCCAACACTACGTCTTCCGGTACACGGTCGTTATTCGAGGACTATAGTGCCCCAGCGGCTATCAGTCCTTCGAGCGATGTGTCCTGTCCATTGCCACTTAAGGCTAGCAATCTTTTGGACAGTGCGGTGACCTCAGTTCTCCTGCGGATCTCCTAATTTGCGATTCGATCACGCGCGGAAACTCCTCGCATAGCTCTTTCCAGTGGTGTGAATAAATTCATAGATTTACATATAATATATTTTTTCAGTTATATGATAGCACTGGTACGGGTCGCTTGAAGCTGGCAAACTTTGAGGAGTTGGCGAGTAAATGCCTCGGCCTGTGCCGGCAGGAGGCCGAGAATACTTTTCATCAGGCGGACATAGACGAGAAAGGCTACTTGACTTATGGTTAGTCCCAAAAAATATTTTTTACTTATCTTGCTATTCTTTAAGTGTTTCTAATTTATAGGTTGCAGAACTCGGTTGCTGGAATATCATATAGGTATATGGTAAATGTAATAATTATTTGAATTAATGAGTAAAATGAGGCAAAGGTTTATTACTTACCAGTCTAGTTTCTGTTTCCTTGTTGCTTAATGAAAATGATACGATGGGAGAAAAATTTTGGAGTGGAGGCCGCGTACAGGTCGCAGAAGTGCATTACGCCCTCCCTTCAGATGGACCGACGACATCATCAGGGCGGTCGGATGTGGATGTGCGAAGGCCTATATCCAGCAGTGGATAAACAAAGGCTGATAATGGTGATGATGAATAAAAATGGTAAGAGTGTAACAGATTATTGTATAGTGTACTTGATTTTAAGTGAAGGGAAATACTGAAAGCTTCAAGTGTTTTCCTCATTAATAATGATCAGTGCCCTGACTTTAATTTCACATGATGATAAATGACATCGCCTATTAGTTCTCAGATAACGTATGGGAGCTAGAGATTCTGCGCAGGCGCTATTTAGTAAACACAGCAATACAGTTACTGCCTTAGATTTACAATACAAGGGTGGTAGCTAACCAAGCGTTCCAAACCCTTCATTATTATCGGCCTATAAGTCCACTACTGGACGTAGAACCCGAAACCCTTACCGACATCCTAACTGCTGCATGGTATATTCTCCAGATGAATTCCTGTCGTACGCGCAAAAGCGCGCCGAGTTCGCGTTCGTTTTCGCCAGCGACGCGTCTAACAAGCCGAAGGCGCAGTGAGACGCAGCCAGCATACCGACCGTCTGCAGCGGCGTGCCGTAAGTCGGCCGTAACCGTGCCGCAAACGTACCGGAAACGCACTGCACCTGTGCCGTGAGCGCACCGGAACCTTGCCGTAGACGCACCGTACACACTTAAATTGTATTGTAACTGTACTATAAATGTATTATTAATATGCTACACTGCATCAACTCCATGATATATAATCACCATCATCATTTCTATCCGTTGCTGAACCACAGGCTTTCCCAATTTTGGACGTGTGGGACATTGCCGAGCGCAGTTCATTAGTGAAGTTGACAGAGAAACTGAAATTTATCAAAATACTTTTAGTATTGATATTTGTGGTTTAGATCTTACCAAAGAATCTCAAAAGGCAGACAAGGCTCAGAGGAATTGTACAATTGAACCGGAAATGACGGGATCCATGTAACTTAGGCGTAGTATATAGGAAAACTGCTGCGTCCCCTACGAGGTCCGGGAGGGTTTTTGTGGGAAGAAATTACATAACTGTCTTCTCTTAGAAGCAGGGTTTCTTGTAAGTACTCTGTACTGGTGGTAGATCTCTATTGCCGGAGACCGTGTAGGTAGGTACCACCGCAGCGCTTATTTCTGCCGCTAAACAGTAGTGCGCAAACATTACCGTGTTCCGGGTTGAAGGGCGCTGTAACTAGTGTAATTACAGGGGTAACGAGACTCAACATTTTATCTCTCAAGGCGACGAGCGTAGTGTGATGCAGTGTATACCATTCTAACTAGCGCCACGTTGTTATGAGCACGCGTATTACTTACCATTAGGTGAACTCTTACTCGTCTCGTCACTTAACGGAATAAAAACAAAAAAATGGTGGCCGCGTATTGTTTGGCGACGTTAGTAGTCTTGATTCTATGTCCGACGATCTAATGTCTGTCGCAGAAAGCTCCGGAAGCCGCCTAGTTCCTGTGATCACTGGTAATGATGCTGTTGACGATATTGATGAAGTGAATATGTCAAGGTGTTAATCTACTGTAACAGTTGTAAACATGATGCGTACTCACCCCAACGTGCTGCGCGTGCCAACCCTTTTGTACAAAGTTTGTGTGCTACGTCTTTCTCTAACGCAAGACGTTATAAATTGACGGCGATATCCTTACATTATATATAGGCTCTAAGAGGCTATTATGGTAATATGTTAGTAATATATGTTTTAGGGCAATTAATAATTTTTTTTTTGTTAACTTAACTATAGATGTACAATTACGAATAAAAGAAACCACTTCTGTTAGACAGTTGGTGGATTTCTTTATACTTTTTAAAAATATCTAGACATTATATCGCGTAATTCAAAAATTAGTTTACACGTTAATTAATATATAAGAATATTTAATTAAGCTTTGGTTAAATGTATGTAAAGTATTTACAAACATTGGCCAAACGAATGAACTGTATAGTATGTAATGTATTTTCAAACTTTAATCAATAAACATTGGCCAAACCAATGAACTGTATAGTATGTAATGTATTTTCAAACTTCAATAAAACATTGGCTAAACCAATACTCTGTTTAGCATGTAGTGTATTTTCAAACTTTAATCAACAAACATTGGCCAAACCAATGAACTGTATAGTATGTAAAGTATCTTCAAACTTCGATCAAACATTGGCCAAACCAATGAACTGTATAGTATATAAAGTATTTCCGAACTTTGAACAGTTATTGGCCAAACCAACGGAAAGTATAGTATATAAAGTATTTCCAAACTTCGAACAATCATTGGCCAAACCAACGGAAAGTATAGTATATAAAGTATTTCCAAACTTCGAACAATCATTGGCCAAACCAATGGACAGTATAGTATATAAAGTATTTCCGAACTTCGAACAATCATTGGCCAAACCAACGAACAGTATAGTATATAAAGTATTTCCAAAATTCGAACAATCATTGGCCAAACCAATGGACTGTATAGTATGTAAAATATCTTCAAACTACGATCAAACATTGGCCAAACCTATGAACTGTATAGTATGTAATGTATTTTCAAACTTCAATCAAACATTGGCTATACCAATACTCTGTTTACCATGTAATGTATTTTCAAACTTTGATCAATCATTAGACACACAAAGGAACTGTATAGTATATAAAGTATTTCCGAACTTCGAACAATCATTGGCCAAACCAATGGACTGTATTGTATATAAAGTATTTCCGAACTTCGAACAATCATTGGCCAAACCAATGGACTGTATTGTATATAAAGTATTTCCGAACTTCGAAGAATCATTGGCCAAACCAATGGACTGTATAGTATATAAAGTATTTCCGAACTTCGAAGAATCATTGGCCAAACCAATGGACTGTATAGTATATAAAGTATTTCCGAACTTCGAACAATCATTGGCCAAACCAATGGACAGTATAGTATATAAAGTATCTTCAAACATTGGCCAAACCAATGAACTGTATAGTATGTAAAGTATCTTCAAACTTCGATCAAACATTGGCCAAACCAATGAACTGTATAGTATATAAAGTATTTCCGAACTTTGAACAGTTATTGGCCAAACCAACGGAAAGTATAGTATATAAAGTATTTCCAAACTTCGAACAATCATTGGCCAAACCAACGGAAAGTATAGTATATAAAGTATTTCCAAACTTCGAACAATCATTGGCCAAACCAATGGACAGTATAGTATATAAAGTATTTCCGAACTTCGAACAATCATTGGCCAAACCAACGAACAGTATAGTAAATAAAGTATTTCCAAAATTCGAACAATCATTGGCCAAACCAATGGACTGTATAGTATGTAAAGTATCTTCAAACTTCGATCAAACATTGGCCAAACCAATGAACTGTATAGTATGTAAAGTATCTTCAAACTTCGATCAAACATTGGGTATACTCTCTCTAGTACCTTTTCTTCATATCTAATTAAATCTTATTTGATATAGAATTAGAGTTAAAAAAATCGTAATTAAGTTAAGTGTACTTGTATCATAAAATAGAAGTGAATCTGTAGTTGCGATTAGTTTTCTTTTTGGCCTCTTGATTTTTGTACGACAGTAGATATTAGCTTTATTTTAACAAATTAGCCATTCTGCTGAATACCAAAATTTGGTATATACCAACTATCCACTTAGTCATACAAATAGAACTCCGTCTCCGTAGTGTCCGCCAATAATGCCTTTATTACTTTTAAATGTATAATAAATAAAAAAAAACTAACCTTTCAGTATTATCACTTAGTGATTTACTTAGATGATTTATTACATTAGAAATATATATTATATATGTTAAATAGATTTAAGAATGTACATTTTGAAAGAATGACTTTATGGGATCACAATTAGGTTTAGAATGTCTAATATTAGGGTTAAGTATAATTAAGTTCTAGTTGTATGAAATTTGAATTAACTCTATAAAATTATCAATGCTAATTAAGCTTAGATTATTGATTATTTAATTTTTGTAGTTAAACTAATTATTTTATAGCAATAGCAATTTATTTATTTTTATATCATTTGTTAACAAATAAGTTAAGTACATCTTAGATTACGTTCAGATAACTTATATAATTACTTAAGCATCGCAATTTGAGATTATTATGGAATCAAACGATATTATATGCGCATGTAGTTTTATATTTCTATATTTGTTTAAATATATCTACATAAGTATAGTTTTATAACTATGACTTATATATAACTTGTACATAGATTATGTTAGCTGAGGTACATAATTTAGTAACCCAATTAAAATGTTTAATTTCTATAGTGATAGTTTAGTGATTAGGATGTCTGACTCTTACCTCGTAGTCATAACAAACCCTTAACACTATAATGCAACCTTTGTAGTAGTTTTTTATTCCTCTATAAAACTTAAGCAAAAGCTTAATTTAAGTTAAAGAAAAATGTAAAAACTAGAGTAATTTAGTTTAAAAAAAATTTAGGCGCTTTGCAGATGCCCTATCTGCGGCTTTAGTCGAAGCAACTGTTTAAAAGTTGCCACTTATTTGATGGAAATGTATGAGCAGCACTGGTTCTGTGGGGTATAAGGAAACGAGGAAAGGAGGAAAGGAAGACGTGGAACCGCTCTATGCTTTGCGATTGCCGAGTGAGGAAAACCAGCAACTTTAGAACAAATAAAAATAACGGCAGGTTTCTGGTCGTGATAATTAATAGCTAACTTAGTCATAGATTGCAGCGTTTACTAGGTACCACCGCAGTTCCGGTTTTAAAGGTGATGTAGCTAGTGAAATTGCTTAGGTCATGAGACTTAACATGTTGCTTCAAGACGACGAGCGCTTTGTGGTGCAATGTATATCAACTAGCGCCACATTTGTATAGGCAAGCGCATCACCACCAGGTTAACATACCGCTTGTCTCGTTAAACTTAAAACTGTTGTCGATCACCGGAACCACTACTTCAATTGGTTCCCATGCACAATTCTATTGAGATATATGTAAACAGCTGGCTGCCAGTTGTTGCAATAGTTGCTCCATTTGCGAAGCGTCTTTATAAAAAATATCTATAACATATAACTATCGCATAATATCACCTTAAGTACTGTAAGAGATATAGATCATATCAATTAATATCTTAATAAATCAAAAATACAATATACAAGTAATCTTTGTATGTTAGTACGTAGCGGCGGCAGATCCGGTGCGTTAATGATGGCGTCCTGTAGACAGCGGGTATGTGAATAGTATTACATGTAGATTATAATAGTATCGTTAAGTAACGAGCACACGTAGACATGAGAAGCACGGAGGCAACATGACTTATCAGTAGGTATAAACTAAATTGCTTGTTTCCGATTTAAAAAAAAAAAATAAGTCCATTGTTTATAGAGTCCCGGAAGTATTGGATCTATGGTTAAAAAAATATTTTTGAATTCATTAAAACTTACAATATAATAAATTTGTGAAATCTATGCATATATATATATTGTATATATGTTAGAAGAATAAGGTTATTAAAAATATACTTAATACTGCTTAGAAATATATAGCTAAGTTAACTGTACCTTAAACATTTCTATTAGTTAAAATCAAATTTATCTTCTACGACGGAATTAATAATACAAATTGCAATTAGAATGTATATATTTTAAGAGATCGTGTCAACGTCTGCTTACTTATTGAAACTTAAGTATTTATCAAGTTAATAAAAGTATACTTTAAAGGTACATAAAATGTAATAGAGACAAATGTATATGTTATATAGAGAAATAAAAGAACGTTCTTTGATTAAATTTGATCGTCTTCAATATTATAGTACATAATCTAACGATTTAAAAGTAAATTAAATTATATTGAACGGTGTTGCTATAAAAATCTTAATATAATGATAACCAATTTTTCCCGTTTACCAACCAGCATTTGGTCAATGGCAAAATGCTTTTAAATCTTTCGTTAGAGTAGGATCAGTGGAATTAATTAATGTAGGCTGCTTGATACTATATCTAGATCATTATTGACGTAATAAAAATATTAACTGCGACAGGGCTTAAATATTCGTAAAATTACATAGGAAAACATTTTTGGCTGTATAGACTTTAAGCAATTGCCTTTTTCTTTGAAGTAATAAGTAAAAAATTTGACAGTTCATGATTACCGGGAAAATGATTGTTAATTATAAAATGTACATTGTTTTTATAATTATGTTGTAAATATATTAATTATATGTAGTTGTCTTCAAAATGTATTCTTTAGAAATAAATTGTTTTTTAAGTTTAGTATTTGCCAGTTTACTGATTTAGTGTAGAAAATTGTCGTGATCTTTACAGATATTAGCTCGTATGTATATTTAATTTGTCCGATGCATTAGTAAGTTATATATAAATTGACACATTTCAAACAAATTTTACTTCCGTTTTTTTTAAACTTCAGTCGAATCGTAAAAATACATTGAAATTGTTGTCACAGCAAATAATTTCACCAAATGCCGTTTAGAAATCGTGTTTTTGATTTAACCTTTTTTAGTGGTATGACTGGAGTCTCCCCTAAAAGATTTCATGAAAATATATACATTAGAAATTAGTTTATGGTATAATTAATATATACTTATTTGATTACTGAATAAAACAAAAGCCCTTAGTTTAAATATCAATGATTTCGTGCTAAAGTTTTCACATCCGGCATTCGATGTTTTGTTGAACGATTAGCAAGTAGTAACTAGAGAATATAACATATTTATTTCCGGTAAAAGATAACTTGTGTACAAGATTTATGTATGCTGCGAAATGTATAATTGTAGATTAAATTTGATAATTATTGCGTCCGCTTGTATTATTACGTGATATAAAATCGAATAGTTACAATGGAAATTTTTAGTGTTGCCAATTTGTGAAAAACAATCAACTGTTTTTAGATTTTCAGAATATTAAACCTACTCGATCTAAACTATTTCAATATTAATAATTTGCTTTTTAATTTAGGTGTTGTCATATTTCAAAAAAAATATTGAGACTATAGTCAATCAATCTGTTATAGTTGTTTATTACAGCGTTAAGTGTTCCTTTGCCTAATGCAGGGGTCGGCAACCTGCGGCTAGCGAGCCATATGGGGTTATTTGGATGTCTACTGACGGTTCTGTAGCATATTTATGTGTATATTATTTGTTTTATAAACTCCTCGCAGTCTCTGCACCATTAATATATATATATATTACCTGGACACATACATATATACCGATATATCCTATGTGCAGTAGTATTACCTAATGTGTTTTGAAAAATAATTACTTCTATACTTATCTAAGTACTAATTATTGTTAGAAAGAAACATTTTTGTGATTCTTTAAATGTTTCGAAATTATGTAAATTGTAATTTTTGACTTTTCCGCCTCTAAACTTTGTCGACCCCTGGCCTAATGTAATGTAGTTGTACGTATTTATTATTAATATAATCTTTAAAAATATCATCCCTTGTTTTAATTATCACTGCAGAGCGTCAGCTTCTGTTTCGGTAAGTACTACAGAGGCTATTTATAAAATTTGAAAAGCTGGTGGGTAGGTCTTCGTTGCCGGAGACCGTCTAAGCAGGTATCAAAGCAGCGCCGATTGCAGGCGACAAACAGTACTGTGCAGACATTACTGTGATCCGGTTTGATGGGCGCTGTAACTAGTGGAATTACAGGGATGTGGAGAATCAACATCCTAAGTCTCAAAGCGACGAGTACAATGTGATGTAGTGTCTATCAACCTTACTAGCGTTACGTTGTTACCGCGGGCGTATTAATTACCATCAGGTGAACGTCCCGTCGCTTAATTGGATAATAAAAAAAATGTAAGTGGGAATCGAAAAGGAAAATGTATATTATGGATATCTACACTGTGCGTTAGGAGACCGCTTTCGAAAACGAAGACAGACGATTAGTACTATATTAATGACCTTTGATGATTGGACAGAAGAAAAATCGATAGAGATTAAAAAAATCATATTCTTAAAATGTTTTATTAGCATTGTATACGCTCCATTATGTTAGTACAGCTACATGAAACGATAGTTTTATAAGAAATACATTACTAAAATAAAAACCAGCAATGAAACACAAAATCAAAAACAGCTGATACTCGGATCAACGAACGCCCGGGCGCGCGATCTAAGTGCTCCGTGGCCCTATGGTTTAAATTGAAACCAAACAGATCTGCAGTTCCCGCCGCGAGGTGAGCTCCGGAGCTCCACCGTGATCCCACCTCGGCTGCAGAGGGCAGTACGAAGCCGCATCTGTAGCCCTTAGCCGCTCCGGTGAGGTCCAGTTATCCAACCGGTGCTCGAACCTGGAATGGCCGGGTGGATTCCACTTCGCTTCACCGTGTGTTGGTCCACGGTTACGCCCCTCCGCCACGACAAGGCGGGAACCCGATGGGCGGAGGAAGGGACTCTGGGCTGCAGGCAGATACCTGGAGACCGTCTAGTTGGGTTGTAACATTGTTGTAAACATTGTGGTCCGGATTGAATGGCGCTGTAGCTAGTGAAATTACTGAGGTGTCGCGTGACGCAACATTTTATGTCTCAGGCGACGAACGCGATGTACCGAACTATATATCATCTTAACTGGCGAAAGCGTATCACTCTCTATCTGGTGAACGTCCCGCTTGTCTTATCACTTCGTTGAATATATATATATATATATATATATATATATATATATATATTAATTAGCAAAAACTAAGAAAATAGCTTACATATTTAAAAATCTAAAAGGAATAACGGATTGGACAGCACTTAAAAATTATTATATATCATTGTGTCAATCGATTCTTACGTTCTGCATCTCGGCTTGGGGAGGCTTCGACGAAAGTGTTAAGCTGGAACTTGAAAAATCCCAAAGAATAATTTTGAAAATAGCTTTCAGTAAATCTTAACAATTTTTTTTTACAACTTTTTATAAAGAAGCAAATATATAAATATTGTAACAATAAACAGGCTACGTCAGGAAGTAATCAAAATTCACCCTAGGATAGCCGTCTTTGCACAAAAATTTTATGAATACAGAAGCAGCAAACTTTATAAGGAATAAAATAAGAAACTTAAACTCGTGAAACTTACAAAGAAGGGTTGCAAAATAAAAACTACAAAATAGCTAAGAATACTAAGAAACTAGACTACATAGATACAGGAACACTTGTACATCGAGCTGAGATGTAGGAAGAGTACTTATCTCAAACTACAAATCAGAAATAACCTACATTATTCACATACACACAAACAGACACTTAAAAACATCAATACTTGACCCAAGAGGGGGAGCCAGGAGTCGCACAGCACAGGACATCCTAGTTTCCGCTTCTGTCTCTACCAATATGTTTTATTGTTATATACATTTAAAAAAAATTGCGGTCTAATAATACAATAATTGTAACAAATAATAATAACTTTATTAATATACAATAACAAAAAAAAACAATTAAGTTACATTGTAACTTAAAACTTAACCTGATGAGTAATTACACATCTTTCTGTTAACCAGAGAAATTTTCACATGGTCCATAGAGTTTAAAAGATTAGACAAGAATAAGTTTTTTATATTATATAGTATAGATATTATTTTTTTCGGACGCTCACCTGATGTTAAGTGATACGCCTGCCCATAACAACGTGGCGCTAGTTAGGAAGGTATACACAGCACTATATTGAGCTCGTCGCCTTGCGACATGGAATGTCGAGTCTCGTTACCCCAGTAGTTACACTAGCTACATCTTTATCATCATCATCATCAGCTGATATGTGTCCACTGCTGGACATAGGCCTCCCTCAAAGGGCACTAGAGACCGTGGTTTATAGGGATACATAAGCGATTTAGGTCGTTTCCCACCACGCTGGCCCAATGCGAGTTGGTGGGAGCCAGAGCCTCGATGTTTGATTAGCAGGCTGCACCACGAGCAATGATCCCCTGAGTTGTTATGCGGAACCCTTTACACTAGCTATGCATGCTGCAATAGGCGCTATGGTGGTATGCAGTGCAGATGGTTTCCGGCAGTGGAGATGTACCAGCAGCATTTTTCTCGAATTTCCTTCCGTCGGATTGGAACCGGCGCCGAGCCATTGTGGTGGCCGAAGGCTGGTAATCGCTGAATAGTTGGTCGGCGCCCAGACCGCGTGAGCCTTAAGGGATCTCATATTTTATTTGAACGGAATGAAAAGTTGGTCGGACGCGGGGTGCGCTCTGTCAATACAACCCGTCCCGCTCCCTCGTGCCACGGCGACGCTCTGCCTCTCCCTCCAACACCTCACGAAAGGTGACAAAGAGTATTGCTGATGAACATGCCGTTACATACTTTTTACCTATAAACAGCTTTGTTTTTAATTATCCAATTCAATTTAAAATAAATTCTGTATTTGGTTTTCTCATTTGGGCGCCTAAGGGGTACCGCACCACAATTCACGGAACCCAAACGAACCACACCTATTCTTAGTACTAATCAACAGACGAGGCTCTAGCTCCCACCAACCCGCATTGCGCCAGTGCAGTGGGTCAAGTCCCTCCATATCGGTAGTATCAGAGGCTATCTTGACTGTGACCGACGATCTGGTGAAGATCGCGGGAAGCCGCTAGATGCTGCTCAGGACCAATCGATGTGGAAATTTTGGGAGGAGGCCTATGTCTCGCAGTGGAGGTCTATCGCCTGTTGATGATTGGAGACAGATGTGCAATTTAGGATGCCCTGTGCTATGCGACTCTTGGCTCCTCCTCTTGGGTAATGTATTCAGGTATTTAGATATCTGTTTGTGCGCTTCCTACATGTCTGCCGGATAAACAAATATTTATGTAGTCTGGTCTGGTCTGGTCTGGTCTAGCTCTTGAAGCAATTGGTAATTTAAATCTTGCAACCCTACTTTGTAAGTTCCACGAGCTCTGCTGATCGTAACACCCCCGCAACTCTCTTTGGGGAAGGAGTTTTAAAAAATCCATTCTTAGCTGACCTCTAAACGGCAGAAGCAATATCTCTACCAAATTTGGATTATTCACGTCTCGGAGATGTGATGAGTCAATCCATCTCTGGATATCTTTATATACATCCAATGTTCCAGCTGTCAATGGATGTTGAGACCTAGAATATTCTAGATGAGTGCGCTTTACTGTTTCAAGTTTAATTGTAACTTAGAGTAATATAAAATTGAGGTCAAGTTTAGGTCAAATAAAGTTGAGGAGTTGAGATGAACAACCAGTAAGAAATAAGGGTATAATAGCAATTAAAATTCAGTTCCAGTTCATGAAATCTATTGGAGACGAGATGGGAGGTTTACCTGATCGTACCTCAGTAATTTCATTAGCTACAGCGCCCTTCAAACCGGGACACACTACTGTTTGGCCGCAGAAATTTGCGCTGCGACAGAGACCTACCACCAGTATCAGTATACCAGCGTGTTCCATTTGAGACATGATGTCATGTCGCGTGAGCTTAGTAATGTCAATAGACACAACGGCCTTCAAACCGGAGCATGATAACGTACCCACAGTGGTGTCGTCTGTGTGTAAGTATACTAGAGGGTAAAAACGTAAGGCTTATTAAGTGGTATCGCCGCTCTGCGGTTGCTTACTCTTTGTCGTGTAGTGCCGGAGTGTAGGGGTTGCGTACCCCTCTACGTCAGTGCAATAAGGTGCGCCGGGCCGTCGCGTCGCGTTGTCGTCGCGTTGCCGTCGCGTTGTCGTCGCGTCGCCGTCGCGATGAAAAATGTTGTCAAAATCTAATACAAGCCGATCGCGCAACGAAACAGCATAACGCAGAGACCTCGCATCCGGATGTAGCTGGGACTGCACTTGTAAGCCTGACTTCCGTCGCCGGCGGCACGGTGGTGCTGTGAACTGTGTCATGTCGCGCCGTGGTGGTTCAGGGCGTGTTTCCACCTGAAGGCTTCAATAAAAGGTGAGTCCATTCGAATCCTGAGTTTCTTTATCTTTTCAACCAACGATAAGAGAACATTCCACCTGATGGTAAGTGATACACCTGCTGATGATATATACTGCACCATTACCCTCGTCGCATTCATAATAGAGATGTCAAGCGTTTTTAACCCAAATTTAATTAGTGCTAGGTCTCTTGCCGGAGGCTGTCCAGGTCTATTCCTGCCGCCAAACAATCCCGTGTTCCGGTTTGAATGGCGCTGTAGCTATTGAAATTAATAAGGTAACGAGACAACATCCTACCCCGTAAAGCGACGGTCACAATGCGGTGCCGTGTATACCACCATAACTAGCGTGGTGTATCACTTACCATCAGGTGAACGTCCCGCCCGTTCCATTGCTTATACGTATACAACAATGACTATGTACGAATGAAAGATATAATTAATTCTTTGTAAATAATTAATAAATAATTAATTAAACGTTAATTAATATATATATAGTTTTTATTTGTTTATTATAATAATTAATAATATATTAGTAAATAAAGTAAATAATATACATATTTATATAAACAATAAAGCCTTATTTTATTCAAATGTATGTTGCTGTTTGTTGTTATATAGTCTTGTTACAGAGACTTTACAGCTTAGTTTCATTAGCATGTAGCTTAATTGGGAGCTATGTTAATACTGCAGCTTGCCGGTTAACAGTCACTATAAACAAGCTGTTAACTGACTGTGGTTTAGTCAATAAAGTTTACTAGTTGTACGTTAAAAGCTCATCTTATTTTGAAGATTGATATTTTATTGAATTGTTTCAGTTCAAAGGGAGAATGTATGCGATACTTTAACGTTTGGGAAACTTCATTATTACCCGATAGGCGTCCACCGCTGAACGTAGACCACCCTCAAAGATCTCCCACGTTTGTGTAGGGGTTGATATGGGGGGATTTGGGCCATTTCTCACCACTCACGCCCGGTGGGAGTCAGAGCCTCGTTTGTTGATTAGCAAGGTGCACCGCGTGCAGGTGAAGTTGAGTTAGTTCCCGTGAGTTGTTATTTGTGACCCCATACACCTTTTGTGAAACTTATTTTAACTTAATTCTATAGTTTAACTTAACTGGTGATAAGTTGCCTTTGTTGTAGGTATCATCATAGTATAAATTTCTGCTGTTTAAGAAGTTTATTCTTCAATACTTCAAGCAGTAGTTCTTTATAAACATTGTAACTAGCATCATGTTTGTTGATACTCTGTCTCGTTGGTTTCCGGTAAAAGGCATGCTGTTGATGATGAATTTCCGTTCTTCAGGTGTTGTAGAAACACATGCCAAGTATGTGAGGAGTCGGTGATTGAATGTAATACATAAAAACTGAAGGAATGTAGCAATGAAAGTAATGGAAGGTAGTAGAGGTTGCAAGTTCAAATACAGAGAGTGAGAAATTAAAAGGAATTGTACTTTATGTAATATTATAAATAGGTGATGAAAGAAGTCTGGAAGGCGATAAACGAAAGAAAGAAGGGATTAGAAGTAAAAATAAGGAAAATAAGAAGAATGGAAGAAGAAAAACGGATGGAAGAGAACAGAAAACATAACGTCTAGCGTAATCAAAAACCGGGGCGATGATAAGTATATACATTTCTTTTTACGAAGTGATGAGACGAGTGGGACGTTCACCTGATGGTAAGTGATACGCCTGTCTATAACAACCTGGCGCTAGATAGGATGTTATAAAGTACACCACATTCCATCCGTCACCTTGAGACATAAGATGTTAGGTCTCGTTATCCCAGTAGTTTCACTAGCTATAGCGCCCTTTAAACTGGACCACAGTAATGTTTGCACAACTGCTGTTTGTCGCTATGGTGGTTTCTAGACGGTGTCCTGCAACAGGATATACCACCAGTACATATATAGTTATATTATACCGTAATGGTATGCTAAGGTCCCGTGCTTACTGCGGCGCTGTAATGTAGCTGTTAAAGATTAAACTGGTAGTTAGTAATTGGGTCGGTTCAACTAAATAACAGTTAATAACGCGATCACGTTTAATATTTCGTGCCCCGTTAAAAGTTACCTTATCGGTTAAATTAACTACTGCATGAACCGTGCAACCGGCGCGGGCTGCTCCTCTAAGTTATTCCATTAAGTTCAGAGGAACGCCCGCCGGACTTCAGCCTGAGTTTCGTTTACCATTTTAATTTGCTGTTCCAAGCTTTCACTTCACCGGCGCACCACTCATCATCGTGATGAGGAACAGCAAGCAGCTTCATCATGGATTGTTTATAAATAATTCTAAATTGTAAATAATATACAAAACATCATTATTATTATTAAATAACATAGTTATAGCTTAAAAAGAGCCCTTTATGCAAACAACTGCAGATAGTTTAGTTAACCAGCAATAAGAAAAGGAGTCAGCAATTCGAGTTATTTTAACTGTCGTCATTATTATGATCATCAGACAGTACACTGCTGGAGATAGACTATTGGTCACCCGCATTGGGCCAGTGTGATGGGAATTGGCCCAAATCCTCTCATATGAACTGAAACGACTGAAGGTCGCGGGAAGCCGCCGATTGCGAGCAGCGCAAGGCCGGTCGATTTGGGGATCTTAGAGGGAGGCTTGTGTCCAGCAGTGGACGTCTAACGGCTGTGTGTAGTACACATCGTATCATCATCATCATCATCATCAGACTAACTTGGCGCATATTATTCGTGTGGTATAACTGGTGAACAGTCGACGCCTAAATGTTCTTTTCTGGTAGAACCTTTGAACGTGTGTTGATTAATGACCTGAGTTTTTTTTTTAAAAATCGCAGTACTCTGCGTTTTTACGCTGGCATGTCACTTCCGCCGCCGCATCCCCTATTCAGTGCTGTGACGCAACCGCCCACGCGGCCACGCGGCCACGAACCATTGTACCATCCCCCTATGATTAACCTCAAATGGTGACGCGCCCTGCAGCGGTGCGGTTAGTGCTGTGTTATGCAGCTCCAGAGCGATCCGTGTTCAATAATATTTTATTAGTAAAAACTGCATAAAGCGCACGTTCACTTAGTTTCAAGTGATGTTCAGAAAACATCTATAGAGATTGTGCTAGAGATTATATACCAGAGAGTATTTACTACATGGTATTTATGGAAGTATTTATTTAAGAGGACTTACTGAAAACGATATAAAGTGAACGTTCTCTTAATGGTAATGTTCGGAGAACACTCCAGCGAGATCTTACTAGAGAGTATTTACTACATGGTATTTACTAGGGAGTATTTACTACATGGTATTTACTAGGGAGTATTTACTACATGGTATTTACTAGGGAGTATTTACTTGAGAGTATTTTTTAGAAAGGATTTACTAAAGACGATATAAAGTGGTGGTAGTGTCTCTGTTGCTATATACCGTCTAGATAGGTACCACCGCAGCGCCTGTTGCAGTACTGTGCGGATACATTACACTGATCCGGTTTGAAGGACGGTGTATCTAGCTTAATTACTAGAGTAATGCGACTCAATTTCTTATGATTGAGGATACGAGATCAACGTGCAATGTGGTTGAACTGGCTACCATTATAGGCGGGCGCATCACTTACTATCGAGTGATCTCCCCGCTTGTCCCGTCGCACAATTGAGTTAAAAAAAACCGCAGCTCCTATTTCCGCCGCTGGCGTAATGTGACAACACCTTTTATATCGATAAATATATGCTGCAGTGTTTACCATCCTAACTACTGCTCCATTATAGAGAGTATCACTTACCGAATCATCATCATCAGGTGACATAACCAATTCGATCCTCGGCAATTAATTTTAACAGATTTTTTTTTTCACTTACCGAATACTTACGTTTAAAGCTCTGCGGAAATAATCCTCATCATCATCAGTCGATAGGCTTCCACTGCTGGAAGGAAATAACAAGCAATCTTTTTTTTTCACCAGCTGTACGTTCTTATTAAAGTGCCTCTCCAACTAATGCAGGTTGGAGATGAGGGTGCTACAGTCCTTCCTGTCTTCGGACGCCGCAGATATGCCAGTCCTTTCCCTGACATTCCTCAAGCATGACTTTCTCCTTCTTTCCACCTGTCGTTTTCCAGAGACTGTACTCATTATAATTAGCTGCAGAAGATCATATCGCTGATGATATACTACGCGACCGAACTGTACCTTAGAGAGATTTAATTTTAATTTCCGGTTCCAGTGTGACGCGGCTCGTGCTTTCAGACCAGGTCTAAAAGACCTTTCAGACCAGGTCTAAAAGACCTTGTAGTGTCATACACTACAACATTAATTACGTCGTTAAACAGACAACGTTGGCGAAGATATATATACTCTTTTGAAGATGCGACGGACCTTCTCTTCCAGCTGGTCAGCGATGCAATAATAATATTCTTCGTCATCAGCTGATAGATGTCCACTGCTGATCATAGGCCTGTCCCAAATATCTTCACATTCAGTCAGCATGGCCTCCGGTACCGCTGGGCACTAGAGTGGCCGGGAGCTGGAGCCTCGTTTGTTGATACTTCCTTCCATCCTTCGTATTTTATGGTAGATGGGATGATGTGCACTGCACCATCTTCTCCTCGTCCTTACCGCAGTAATTTCATTAGCTACAGCGTCCTTCACACTGGAAGACAGTAATGTTTCCACATTACTGTTTTGCCGAAATAGCAGATGCTGGTACCCAGACAGTCACCAGCTGCAGAGAACTGCTGACAATATTACGTTTTGATCATCAAAGATATCCACATATTGGTCTCAACTATTGGTGTCCATTGGGAGTGGTCTACGTCCAGCTATGGGCGATCTAATGATGATGGTGTGAGTTTAAAATAAATAAAGGTGTACCTGTCCCTTATATAAAACAGTTGCTGGACATAATCCACTTTCCCCCCATCTCCCCTCCTGTAACACTTGTTCGTGCCCAAAACTCTGCTGCTGCTAATTAAAAGTATACAAATCACATTGTAAACACCCTGTATATTTACACGAACACTTCCGTTTGTGTGTAAATAATAAACGTACGCACGCGTAGTGCTTCCGTTTCCTCTATATCCATTACAGCACCATGTCAGTGTTTCTTCTTAAAATGTGACTGATGGTAAGTAGAGAATAGATTTGGGAACGGTGCTGTCTGCTGTTGTGGTGACCAGCATACAGTGACTTCTAACCATTTTACTGATGGTAGGAGACCGTCTAGGTAGATACCACCGCAGCGCATGACGCAGCCGACGAACAGTACCGTGCAAACATTACAGTGTTCTGGTTCGAAGGGCGCTGGAGCTAGTAGGAATTGCTGGAGTAAAGGAACTTAACATCTTATGTTGTAAGGTGATGAGCACATTGCGGTGCTGTGTATACCATCCTAACTGGCGCCACGTTGTTATGAGCGAGCGTGTCACTTACCATCAGGTGATGTCCCGCTTATCTCGTAGTTTAGTAGATAAAAAAAACATCTACGGTCAGCGCTGGGCAATAATACTCTAACCGGCACAAAAATGTATAATAAGATGTTTCTTATATTTATATCAGTATCAGCTGAAGCTGAAAAGCAACTTAATAACTTTACCAGTTAAACTTTATAACCATCAGTTGAATTCACGAGGAGTACGTGGAGAACTTAAAGTATTCACGAGGGCGGCGGCGATGGACGTATTCTGTCCACGAGCTCGTCTCCGCTGGTGACGGCGCACCGGACCTCGCTCCGGCCCTCGCATACCGATGAGCATACAAACATAAAGCTGATAACACACTGCATCGATGCTTCACCTTTAAATCATATATATATATATATATATATATATATATATATATATATATATTTTATCAGCTTTATGGCACTGGCTGTCAGGTACCACTGCAGCTTCTTTTCTCACCGACAAATAGTAGTGTGCAAACATTATTGTGTTCCGGTTTGAAGGGCGTTGTAGTTAGCGAAAATGTGTCAAGGCGTATAGCACAATGCGGTTATACAACATTTCGCTCGTTGCAACGTTTAAATATATATATATATATATATATTAATATCAGATCTTTAGGGGAGGTCTATGTCCATTTCCAGCAGTAAACGTCTATGGGCATGATGATGATCAGACCTTTAGAGTTCCTGTGCTCATAGAGGTGGTGTATGAAGACCTTACACTCTGAATACAGTGTAGAGGTAGTAACAAAGTTGACCGGCTTCGTTCGGTATCAGGTTCCGCATACGCTTTGCATCTCAAACTCCTGCCCGAGGCCCGGAGCTGCGCACTGGAGCGGCATCACACTGTATATACACATAATCAAACGATTATTTACATAATTATTTACAGATACAAATAGTATTTATATGTCAAACGATACCGAAGCATGGATCTATAAGATGCACAGGTTTGATCTCCATTGAAATTTAATTTCCGGTGAAGGAAAACTTCGTAAAAAATCCGACATTTTGTGGATTCGCGGATTTTACTCCCTCTATGAGAGAAAGCTGCAAGTCCGCGAAGGGTGAATATAAAGAGGGCTGTCTAATTATAATATATACATATCGTTTATTTATTTATAAGGTATATTTACAGGGTACAATTTGTAGTGATGAGCACAGTAAGAACAAGACCAAGACTTCGCCATCTTGGTTTTGATCTTGTTTGTTTAGTCTTATATATAAATATTTTGTTTCCGGAAAAAAAATAATAAGTCCAAGTTATGATAATTATTTTAATCCATAATCTCCATGGATTATTCAATTTTTTCGTTTAGTCTTGCGCATTTAGTATTGGTTTTAGGTTTCTTCACTCGGTCTTAGTCTTGATTTCGCTTGTGTGAAATTTATCGCGACAAAAATGTTCCTATAGCTAAGTAATTCTAATATGTATTCGTACACAAATAAACATATATATACATAAAAATCCTTTTTTTTAGGAATAATAGATAATAAATATTATTTGTAAAAAAAATTCTTATATTATATTTGAGAAGATATTTGTTTCCTTTAAAAATTTTATGTTATCGGCCATTGGCGGAAATATTGCAAAAACTCATATAAAATATATACAAAAAACTAATATAGGTCTATGTTATAATAAACTTATAGTTTTTTTAATATATAGTTTTTTTTCTATTCTAAATGTAATATATAATTCTAAGGCTTTAGGCTAACGTCAACAAGGATAGCAGACCTCAATCTTTTGGGCTTTATGAAGCATCTGTGATCCTGAATATACGTGTTTTATTTTCGCTATATAAAAAAGAATGAGTAATTACAATATGGAGTACGGAGAGCTGAAGTTTACGGAAGGTAGGTCTCTGTTGCCTCCAGGTGGGGACCACGCAGCAGAATAACAGTAGTGGCGCTGATCCCTTTACATAAACAACCGAAAGTTGTGGAACGCCGATGAATGGGTGGCTTCGGGAGAGACTTTGTCCAGCAGTCTACGTCTATCTGCTGATGATGATGATGATATTCCTAATGAAATAACTGGGGTAACGAGACTTAACATCTTATGTCTCAAGGTGACGAGCGCAATGTGGTGCTGTGTATAACATCCTAACTATCGCCACGTTGATATCTGAAATCGTATCACTTACCATGTTGTGAACGTGTTGCCCGTCTCTTTCCTTCGTCGATTAATAAAAAGTATTTTACTATTATCAAACCTATTATTAACAGCACACATTAACCCAATTAACATTCACTCATCTCTTTTAAATTAAAAAACCACAAAAAGTAATGCGCTGTAACGTCCGCCATTTTGTATCCGACCTCGCAGTTCAACATGGCGGCTTGCAATATTAACAACTATACACATATACTGATCCAAACAAAATAAATAAATAACTTTAGTGATTTAATAATTCAGAATAACATATTTCAATTATAAATATTTAAATAAATTAAGGATTAATTAAATAAATCACTAATATGAGTATGTTATTAAGTATAATATAATGAAATTATGATTCGTTTTTATTCAAGGAAGCTAGAGATGAAAGAGGCGTTTACCGGATAATATACGCCTGCTCATAATAACTTGCTGCTAGTTAGTATGATATACACTACACCACATTAACACGTCGCCTTGAGACATAAGATGTTATGTCATATTACCTCAGTAATTACCCTAGGTACAACACCCTTAAAAACAAAACAGTTATGTTTGAACACTGCCGTTTTTCGGCTGCAGTAGGCGTTGCGGTGGTACTTAGACGGTTTCCGGCAACAGGGATCTACCATTAGTGAAAAGCCTATGATGAGTCTGCATTTTGGTTGCAATTATTAACTACCCCACGACCCTCGTCTGTGAACACTCGATTTCAGTTGTGTAATTGGATCAGAGTGCTGCGGACGCCCGCGTCTAAAACCACGAAGCTTTTTACTACAACCCCTTCCGCAACTTGTAATAGCATTTCGCAGTTTGACACTTGTTACTATTAATTAAACGGTTTTTGTTTGTGACGGTCTACGGACGGCGGCCATTTTGCAACTTGACAAATAATGCGATATTTTAATTTTTTCCTGGTGGTAGGTCACCGTTACTAGAGACCCTCTAAGTAGGTCCCACCTAGTTTAGCCGGCAAATAGTACTATGCGAACATTATTACTGTGTTCTGGTTTGAACGGCGCTGTAGCTAGTGTATTTACTGGTGTAACAATACTCAAGATTTGACCTCTCAAGCGAATGTCTTACTAGTCTCTTCTCTTTGTCGAATAAAAAAAACTTTGTACGAGTAATATTGTACTTAACAACCTAACCCTTTGATAAAAGGTACCAGAATATTCCGCCGTACTGGGCAAAGGCACAGAGCTCGCTGATGCCTCGTCACAATTCTACGGACCTAGATGGCCAACGAGGAGGAACAGGTTTAAGATATTAGATTTGGATATATTACTTTTTACCTTTTATTAATATTTACACTGAATGTTTTTTTTAAAAAACAAATATTAATTACAATAAAATCCAATACTATAAATAATAAAAAAAAATATACCCGATGGCGGGAAAGTTCGTTTTGTTTTTCTAAGACTTCAGTGAAACGTTCTCTTGATAGTAATAATATATGTCAGAATGATATAAACAGCAGACTATGCTCGTCGTCTTGAGACATCAAGTCTCGTTACTTCATTAATTTCACCCGCTACAGCCCCCTCGAAACCGGAACAATGTTTGCACACTATTGTTTGTCAGCGGAAATAGGTGCTGCGGTGGTACTCATACGGTATTCGGCGACAGAGACGTACCACATGTAAATTTTTTGTCAGATGTGAAAATTAATAGGTATTACTTTATGTAGGTTAGTGGTAGTGGTTATTTAAATTAACGGCAAGGGTAAGGTAGTAACTGCTACCTTTATTAATTAAACTCTACCCACTACCAATAAAAATATATTTATGATAATGTTTTTTAATTTATGTACCTACAGAATAGCTGCCCCTGCTCACTTTGCTGGCTGTAATATAAAATTATACTTGAAATATTCCTTCAGAACAATCGCAACTGCAAATCATTTTCTATAGCAACCGTTACTATAGCAACCGCATAAATAATACTAAATGAAAATCTACAGATCATTCCGCGTCGAATGTTCATGTTCCCGTGTCGATACGGTCACTAGTTTTCACGTGATGGGCATAGGCTTCCCCAAAGATCTCCACATCGATCGGTCCTTGCGTTGCTCGCATCCAGCGGCTTTCCGCGACCTTCAACAGTCAGCACGGCCTTCGGTACCGCCGGGCATTAGAAGCCGTTTGTAAGGGTTCATATGGATGGATTTGGGCCATTTTCCACCACGCTGACCCAATGCCGGTTGGTGGGAGCCAGTACCTCGGGACCGTTACATATATAATATTAATAGCGTACGTTATAATTGTGAAATATAAATCCGCGGGCGCACGGCGCTCAATGATACGATCCCGCTTTGTTTCGTTATTAATTAAAATTTCAATTCGAGCTCAAAATCGCTTGCTCGTGTGTTTGCGTGCGCCATTGTTGTTGTTGTTGTTTTTTAATTTAAATAAAAATAGTCAAATTGAGTAAAAAACGAACGGCTTTTGTGAACCGGAGCTGCAGCCATCCGATGCGTTTCAAATGTTTCTTGTTGAATCAAATACTTTTTACTCAATATACGCCATTTTTTTATAAGTTTATTGATATAAAAGTTTCGTTTGTTTATATTTGAGCTTCGATTGTTATTTACTTCCGCTTGCTCCTTTCCCAGCCGTGTGGGATCGGCTCAGTGTGTACTTCTCTTCCACATCCATATTCATTCTCATTACTTTCTTCGTTATATATCCTTCATCCCTCCGCATAACATGCCCGTACCACGCTAAACTCTTACTCCTCAATTTGTCTGTCTCTAGAGCAACTTTCAGACTTCCTCTAATATGCTCATCTTGACATCCTCGACTCATACTATTTAACTACAACAATCGCACTGGTGGTAGGTTTCTGTTGCCAGAGACCGTTCAGGTAGATACCATCGTTTAATTCTGCCTGCCCATAACGCGGCGCTAGTTAGGATGATATATACAACACCACACGTTCTTTGTCTTGTGACATGAGATTTTAGGTCTTGTTACCTCAGTAATTCACTAGCTACAGCGCCCTTCAATACGGAACACAGTAATGTCTGCACAGTACTGTCTATCGGCTGCAATAAGGGCAGCGATGGTACCTACCTAGACGGTCTCCGGCAACGGAGAACTGGCAACCAGTGAGCTTTAAACAAGATTAATATTTCTAAATTCCTTTCCTGATTAAGTGTTAAGTTATCCTTAAGTTATTTATACATTAATACCTTAAGTGTTATGAACATGGTCATGGATCACACTGGAAAGAATCTTTCATAACAGTAGTATATATTTATGTAAAAGTATATCGGCGTAAATATGCAATGGCGTTTCAATTATCGTATGTAAGTGCTACGGCGTGTAGCCTCCACGAACCCTGCTACGGCGTAGAACAGCTACGCGCCGTGCTACGTGACGGCGATCAATAATGGCGGCTCGACATTAACATGTTATACGTAATGACTTTTTAATCACTTTCCAACTGATGGTGTTCATTGAAAACGTCTCGATTATTCCGCTAGTTTAGTTGATAGTATATCGATTTCGGGTATAACACTGGTGGTAGCCAGTACACCTTCGACTACTTGGTTGAGGATGATCAATCTTCTTAAAGTGCCTCTCCAACTAGTGAAGGTTGACGATCAGCGTGGTACAGTCTTCTCTGTCTCTGGTTTGGCGGAACAAATGCGGACGCCGCAGATATGCCAGTTTCTGATATTCCTCAACCACGACTTTCTCTACCCATTATAATCAGCTGCAGAAGATTATAACGTTTATGACGGAGTACATGACCGAGATTGGAGATTTTATGTTCCTGAACCGTAAGCCTGAGGTTACGCTTCTGGCCTATTCGTTGAAGAACACTGACATTGGTCACTCTCTGAAGTCCAGCTAATGGACGACAAAGATCTGAAAAACAACAAATTGACAGAAGCTATGACATAAAATAGAGATAGATTTAGATGAATGTCCAGAAGGGTCGACCCCAAGTAAAGATGGTACAAGATCTAGCAAGAAGAAGAAAGATTGGTGGTAGCTCTTAGTCGCCTCAGGGTCTAAGTTGCTGATGTTGTGGTGTTAGGCTTTAAAAGTATACCACTTGTGTTCAGAACACTATCAACCTTATTTTTCTAAAAGTACAGTAACTTGTACTCCTGTTAAAAATCTACTAGACCTAGGCTTATTGTAGATTGCCGATAGACGCCCACTGCTGGACGTAAGCTTCTTATAAAGATCTTCACTGTCAGATTGTCCACAGTCAGCATGGCTTCTGCTACCTCCGAGCACTAAGAGCCGTCGTTTGTAGGGGTTCTTATGGGAGGATTTGGCCTAATGCGGGTTGGTAGGAGCCAGAGCCTCGTTTGTTGATCAGCAGGTTGTACCACGAGCTGGTGAGGTTGGCTTGAGCCCCGTAAGTTGTTGTGCAGGACCCTCTGATATCAAGGGGTCTTCTTCACTGATACATAAATATTTAATTATTTTATCATTTGGCTTAAAGGTCTAATTAACAGATAAAAAATTAAAAAAAAAATTAAGTCATTGATTCGTCAAAATTTAAATATCGATTTTTTTTACTATCACAAAAAATTATTTACTAACACATCGAGTTGAACTAGTTATAATAGGTATTGGTATGACTTAGTATTTACGAATCAAGTATGTAACAGATATTTATAACAGGTATATGTTTCACAGACTATATAATTGTAGGTTTCTGTTGCTGGAGGCGGCTTACGTATGACTTCCGTTTATGTACCTGATTCTGTTCGCAAGCCTTACATTGTTCCGGTTTGAAGGGCGCTGTAACTAGTGAAATATGCGGTGCAGTATATATAACGGTATGTTATGTATTATTACAAGTCCGTTTCATTCACAGAGCGAAACTGAGATTTGTACTGTTCGCCCGCCCATCCTAAGTAAATGTTACTTAAGTTTATTCAAGTTAACGCAACTATTAACTTATTCAACTTACTCAAGCGTTTACATTAACGCGTTACTCGTGTATTGTTAATTATTTTAGACATATAAGAAAGACATTAACTTTAGTGTTAAAGTTGGATGTATATCGGGTTACCATTATACTTAAACAAGCAAATGATGTAAGGGTTCCCGCGCAAAGACTGACAGGACCCAAGCAACCTCACCAGCTTACGGAGCACCATGCTAATCAAGGAAGGCTTTGGCTCCCACCAACCAGCATTAGGTCAGCGTGGTGGAAAATGTCCCAAATCCCTCCACATGAATTCCTACCCGTCGATGTGGGAATCTTTGAGGGGAGCCCTATGTCCAACAGTGGACGTCTATCGGTTGACGGTAATGATGATGATGAAACTAACCAAAATACGTGTTAGTTACAGTAAATATTACAACCTTTAATCTTTGATGAAAAGTTGGGATGTTTACACAACAACAAGTTTTTTTTTTAATTCAACGAATCAACGAGACGAGTGAGACGTTCACCTGTTGTTAAATTATACACCTGATCATATTGAGATGCTGGTTAGGATGATGTACACTGCACCATTTTGTACCTGACGCTTAAATAAGATGTTGAATCTCGTTATCACAGCGTCCATCAAACCGGAAAATACAAATTCTTGGCGACAGCAATAGGCGCCTAGACGGTCTGGTCATCATCATCAGCCGATAGACGTCCACCGCTGGACATAGGCCTCCCCCAAATATTCTCACATCGATCGGGTAAGAGGATTTGGGCCATTTCCAACCTCGCTGGTTTATTGCAGGTTGGTGGGAGCCAGAGCCTCGTTTGTTGATCAGCAGGCTGCACCACGAGCTGGTGAGGCTGGCTCGGGTCCCGTAGTAGTTGTGCGGAAACCCTCACACCACATATACTCCATATGTATATATATGTACATGGTCCATAGGAATATATATTAGTCGACTTATTCGCTATAAGCTATAAATAATTTTATAATGTGATAACCGAAATAACGCCCTCGTTATATGTGTTTTTATTAAACCATCACCCCCAACGAGGGGTTGGTTTCCTTATCAGTTAAATACGTACAGTTAACTGCGCTCGCGTATGGTTTACGGCCCCATTTGAGGATATGGAAGCAATACAGTCGGGGAATATTTTATCGGCGATTTCGCTTGTGGACCTGTTTATATCCGCTGATGGAGACTATTCGTATGTAAGGTTCTATTTTACCCTTAGGGAGTTGTATGGGTGCCTGCAGCATCCTTTACTGATTCACTCATTTTACTGTGCCAAGTGTTTTCTTTAGTTTGTCCACTGCCGGATACAGACCTTCCCCAATGTCTTCCACCAATTGCGATCCTAAGCTTCTAGCATTCACCCACTTCCGACCGCTCTGATGACTTCGTCGGTCCATCTGGACGAAAGGCGTCCTACAATTCTGCGCCCTGTACGCGAGCTCTACTGCAAGACTTTCCTCCACCATAGGCCGTCACTGACACGACAGACATGTCCGGACCCAGTGGTCCACTTCAGCTTGCAAATTTTGAGAGCTACATCGGCGACATCAGTTCTCCACCGAATTCCTTCATGCCTTAGAGAAATGCTAAGCACAGCTCTCTCCATCGCTGGCTGCTGCTTTCAATCGGTGGACCAGTCCGATGGTCAGGTACCATGTCTCTGCGCTGTAAGTAAGGATGGAGGACGCACTGGTTAAAGTCTTCCATCTTGACACATTGGTGTATTCGCGTGGTGAGGTTGTGGTGGAGTTTCCCAAACGCTGCCTAGCCGAGCCGAATGCGTCTATAGTTAAGCATGGTTGTACTAAATAATATATGAAATTATATACCTATATTATGAAACATATATATATCTTATCATTAAAAAACTAATATATAATATTCTCTACATAATGAAAAGTTTAATAACTTGTGGACTAAGTTATGAGGCAAGTAGGGATCAAGTTAATTTGGTGGATAAAGAAAATTATATGAACATAATAAAAAGTGGTTCACTGGCGGAAGGTCTCTTTTGCCGTAGACAGTCTAGGTACCAACGCAGCGCTTGTAGCAGCCGACAAACAGTACTGTGTTCCGGTTTGAAGGGCGTTGTAGCTAGTGTAATTAAATTTATTTACTGAGGTGATGACATAACACCCTATGTCACAGGCTATGAGTGCAATCTGTTCAAGTGTATACCATCTTGACGTTGCTACATTGTTATAGGCAGGTGTCACTTAACATCAGGTGATCGTGCAGCTCGTCTCGTCTCTTCTTAAAAGATAAAAACTTCACTTGGTATACAACTAATAAATATATCCTTCATTTTTAACATTGGGAGTAAGAAATAAAAATATACTTATAAAGTTTGATAAATATAATATCACTAGCCGATAGACGCCCACTGCTGGACATAGGACTGCCCAAACGATCTCCACTTCGCATGGGCTTCCGCGACTCTCACCAGATCGTCGGTCCACCTTGAGGGAGGCTTCCCAACGTTACGTGTATCGGTACGCGGCACCACTAGAGAACCTTACTGCCCCATCGGCCGTCACTCCTTCTAGTAATGTGCCCTGCCCACTGCCACTTGTCTAATTATATGGACCTTGGAGTCTATAGTAAAGGTCCTTTAATATATATATATATATATATATATATTTGTCTGAACCGAAAGCCATATAATTGTAGATACAGATTTCGTTTCAACATCGAAATATCCTATTCCCATATAAATATTTATTACGAAGTACACAGCCTAGATAATACAGTATGAAAATGTTTAGTATACTGCTTTTATTGTTCCCTTACTGGCCCGAGTCCAACTGCTCTGCGATAACATTCATACTGTGGCTTATTCATAGTGCACTATTACGGGTTATTCGATCGAACGGGCAAACAAACCCTTATAGGTATGTAGAATGAGAAATAAGAAGTTCGTGGGAGGAGCAGAGCGTGCAAGGTATGAGAGAGTAGAGATGAGAATGAGTAGGAAATAGAAAGTAAGAAACTGATGGTAAATGTAAAGCGCCCTAAAGGTCCTGACACACAAGACGCAGAGGAATGAAAAAAAAATTATTAACTTTTTTTTTAATAATAATCATCATCATCATCAGCTTACGGACGTCCATATGCCTCTCCCCTAAAGATCTTCAAGTACAGTCCGTATTGCTTCCGGTACCGCCGGGCATTAGAGGCCATCGTACATAAGTGTTCAAGGGGTTTGGGTTAAGCCCTCACCAGATCGTCGGAACACTTAGTAGGTGACCTGCCAACACCGTGTCTGTGTGTGTGTGTAGTGATAAACACCACACTGCACTCGTCGATTTGAGATAGGATGTTGAGTCTCGTTACTCCAGTAATCACACTAGCTACAGCGCCCTTCAAACTGGAACACAGTAATGTTTGCACAGTACTGTTCGTCGGCTGCGATAGGAACTGCGGTGGTATCTAGACGGTCTCCGGCACCAGACCTACCACCAGTAAAGTGTACTCTCATTGCTTCTAATGATTGTAGCTGTCTACATAATGTTCGTACACAACTACAGTAGCAGTATATCTATGAGGCAGTTAATCAACCAGGAATCGAGCTTCACAAAGGCAGTCATTAGTCTCAATTAATATTTAATGCGTTTAATGACAGTAACGCCGCTGATGGATTTACAGCCTCCGGGGGTGGTTTATTACCAAGATCTAAAGCAGTCGGAGATAATGTTGTGTATTGTTAGAGTACTGACACAACCGACGCGCGACGTTATCCCTTAAGTGACGTCGTGGGTGTATATAATGAAAATGGGTTCCGTTTGTTCGCCGATCACTCGAAAACCGGTGAACGTATCGACGCGGGAACACGAGCACTCGACGCGGTATGATCTCTACAAGGTTAAAGCCGTTTCATTTTCGAATTTCACAAATCCTATATCAATTTATTACCAATTAACTTTTATATACGTTTTCATTACGTGTTAAGCGGTTGCTATAGTAACGGTGCTATAGATAGTCGTCTAACATTATATTACGGCTAAAGCGGGAATAGTAAGTATATATACTAGTTGATATAAAACACGTTAGCATAATATATACAAGATATATATATATACTAGATATATATATATATTATCAGCCGCCCGAGGTGGACCGACGATCTGTTGACAGATGTGAGAAGCCGCTCCTATACAACCCCTTACGGCGCAGAGACGTGGCACCTGACCATCGCGCTGGTGCACCGATTCAAAGCAGCACAGCGGGCGATGGAGAGAGCTATGCTTGGCATTTCTCCAAGGGACAAAATCCGGAACGAAGGAATTCCACGGAGAACTGAAGCTGTCGACGTAGCTCTCAAAATCTGCAAGCTGAAGTGGACCACTAGGTGTCAGTGACGGCCGATGGAGGAGAAGAGTCTTGGAGTGAAGGCCGGATACAGGTCGCAAAACTGTAGGACGACTTCCCTCCAGATGGACCGACGACATCATCAGGGCGGTCGGAAATGGGTGGTTGCGAGAAACTGAGGATCGCGTTAGGTGGATTACGTTGTGGAAGGCCTGTATCCAGCAGTGGATAAACAAAGGCTGATGATGATGATATGATTGTATCGGTGTAGTAATATATAGGGAGGAACCGAGGTGTAGTAAGGATAAGAGGGTTGCGCGGCCATATTTATTTATCTACTGTTCTATACATGGTACAGAGGGCGGACTTAATGCTTTCTCTACCAGGCCAGCCCTGGCAGTCGTGGAAATGATGAAGGCGGATGTAATAAGTAAAGTCGCATATATATATAATATAAACAATACATAAATAAACAAACAGTAAATAATACATATACTGGTGGATAGGTCTCTGTTGCCGGAGACCGTCTAGGTTGGTACCGCAGCAGTCCCTATTGCTGCAGAATAACAGTACTGTGTTCCGGTTTGAAAGGTGTTGTAGCTAGTGTACTGGGGTGACGAGATTGAACATCTTAGGTCTATAGCTTACGAGCACATTGTGGTGTAGTGTATACCGTCCTAACTAGCGTCTTGTTGGCGTATCACTAACCATTAGGTGAACGTTCCGCTCGTCTCGTTATTTCGTTAAATAAAAAAAGGGCGGCAGATTTATAGGGGATGCTATGTAGTAGGGTTTGGCAAAATCCTATCACCAAATAAAATCGACAATTGATAGTCCTCAAACCTGGCAGTATGCTACAATGCAAACGCTTACTCACTGTGCCACGGAGGTTATTTTTTAATTGTATAAAAACGGTTCCGTGAGTGGTCCGCCATTTTGTGAGTTAAATGTCAAAAGTCATCGCGTCGTGGCATTGTGAAAAGAAACGGCGCCACCTCGAACGGGTACTATTACGCGATGAGCTGGTTATAATAAATAATTAACAGCCCAACATATGTTCCCACTGCTGGGATTAACAGCCAAATAATATGACATTCTATAATTAATCGAAAAGACTGCTTCAATCTTCACTGACTGGGTTTTAGCTGCGGATGTAGAAACATCGTAAGGATTATTTTGCATTTGGCGCCGTGTTGGATAAATGACCATGATTCTCTTTAAGCATAGTGTCCCAGCAATGGAAACATTAAAAGAGCTTATATTATTGTTACTATTTCAATATTTTTATCGAGAAATATATATATATTCTTGAGAAAAAGATCTGTACGCGATTATAGAGTAATGAAATTTTAATATCACATTGTATTCAATTATATATTTAATTATCACCCTCATCAGCCGATAAACGTACACTGCTAGACATGGGCCCTACCTCAAAACAACCCCACCATTTTGATGGGGTATATCTGGTAGCAGATTTAAATAAAATAAATACTTATACATATTCATTATTAGCTCACCATAAGATTAATTCTTTCTTTTTATGAGTTCAGTACTGTACGTAGATTCCTATTATTAGTTGTATATCTTGCTTTCTTCAAAGCTATATATTTAATATGATGGTGGAGTTTTATATATTATCGTAATATTATTTAACAGTACACCACGACAATACCATGGCAATTTTATAATATTATTGTTATAAACATATTGATACATCTCAAAATATATAATGCCGTGCCTTCCTTGTTTCTTACAGACGGCTGATGGGAGAGCGTTCGCGTAATAAATATTCTTTTACTGCAGGAAATGAGAAAGGACTTCCGGCATGAGACAAAGAAGTATGCCTTTGTTTATTAGTGAAGAAAAACAATGCTATATTTTTATTAAAAAAATAGTATCGTTGATTGTAGGAGATTTACGAAAGAGAATCATTTAAATAACCTCAAATATATATTCGAGGGTCTGTCGGTAGGTTTGGTTCGAATCAACGAAAGCAGTCCACGATCCCGCCGATAGATTTACTACGGAACCCGTCGCTTAGAGTGAGGATATTAAGCAAGCACTCAGGCATTGTTTACGGCTTCTCGCGGCCATGCAAACGGAACCTGAATAATTCCGGACTAATCTAACTGCTGTATCTAAATCGTAAATATCTTCGGTGATATCATTAGCCACATTCACAGCACAACATGGTAAAGTTTGTACACTGCTGATACAGTATAGCTGGACTCGGAGAGTGACCAATGTCAGTGTTCTTCAACGAATTGGCCAGAAGCGTAACCTCATGCTTACGGTTAAGGAGCGTAAAATCTCCAACCTCGGTCATGTACTCCGTCATCAGCAATATGATCTTCTGCAGCTGATTATAATGGGTAGAGTTTCTAGAAAACGAAAGGTGGGGAGAAGGAAAAACTCGTAGTTGAGGAATATCAGGGAATGGACTGGCATATCCGGGGCTTCCGAATTGTTCCGTCGAACCAGAGACGGATAAGTCTGTATCACGCTGATCGCCAACCTTCACTAAATGGAGAGGCACTTTAAGAAGAAGAAGATACAGTGTACACCACCAGTGATGGACTTCTATATTCCACTATTTCATTCTAAGTAAACGATAGCAACTGTTATATGCAATAATATTCAACTATTGTATACTAAAGATATATTTAACAAGTAAATACTAATAGTATTTGTTTAAATTGGTTGAACCGCGTCGGTAGAGCCATCTTGCAAATTATAATAGTAAATATATTAGGCTTTCATTATTATTAACCAGTCCACTGCTGGATGTGGGCATGGTATTTTATTAGTAAATTGGAAGGTATGATACAATAATCTCCTTAGGAGGTTTTGGAAGGGCAATCTTCGAAAGATACCGCGCTTCTGGGGGCAAATCAAGATTCTTACTCACTAAAACTTCATCGGAGACTCTTTTAGTCATCTTCTTACTAGTAAGTGACTACAGGGCTTTAGTAACCAGTCTATGGGTTTGAGTGTAGACGTACTCAAACAAGTTATTTCCATCCGTTCTCCATATAAACATTAAAAATGGTACTGCGCTTTCGAATCCATTATACGAGATACTTCACGGCTCGGAGCTGGAGCTTATTAAAATGATAAGCGGAAATGTTGCCAGCGCTAATATGAAAAAAGCTATTTTCAGATATTTACTGGAGAAACAGGTCAGTGTATACCGATGCATTTGAACCGCTCACGGAAATCCACTTGGTGTAATGATATAGCATAGGGTCGAACCGAAACCGCTCCAGCGGGGCCACGCCTTCCCAAAGTTTATATGCTGTTTGTACTGGAATTGGGCTTTGGAAATTACCAGTTGGCAACGCGAGTGGTCGTTAATCAAGTATTAAAATAACCACGTATCGTAAAAAAGTACTTTTTTTTAAAAAAAACGTTATAAATCTAGTTTTAAACATTGCTTGAAATAAACACAACAAACACCAAACGAATGACGTAAACTAAATGTTTACTGCTGTACATATGCCTCCTCCAAAGATCTCTACATGAATCGGTCTTGCGCTGCTCGCGTCCAGCGCCTTCCCGGGAACCATAGAGAGGTTCATAGGGGGGGGATTTGGATCATTTCCTATTACGCTGATCCAATGAGGACTGGTGGGAGCCAGAGCCGCGTTGGTTGATTAGCAAAGGTGTTCACTAACAGGTGAGGTTGAATTGGGTCCCGTGAGTTACACACCAGATGGATGACTCTTCATTCAGTCAGAAACATAAAAACTTCAGTACAAAATAAACAACTTTATGTAATAATAAACATAAATTAGGAGATCTACTCATTAATGAAGCAATGACTGTCATCATTAAAATATTAGGTTTACGGTTTTTTATTCATAGAAGTTACAAGAGGAGGGGGATGTTCACTTGATGGTAAATAATACTCCCGCTTATAACATGGCATTAGTTAGGATGATATACTCTACACAGCGTTGTGCTCGTCGCCTTAAGACGTAATATATTAAGTCTCGAAACCTTAGTAAATTCACTAGCTACAGTTCCCTTCAAATCGAAACACAGTATTCTTTGCCTTGGCAGTCTCCAACAACAGAGACATACTACCAGTGACAGTATATGATGATGAAATAATGGATCATGAAGGCAGCGATTAAACCTACTAGTGGCGCCATCTATTATATATTATTTTAACTATTTTAAACCTTTTGATTTATACATAACGTATTAAAATTTTTGAATAATATACGTTATATCCTCGGGTACATGAACCATGGTACACTGGAAGATATCGTCTAAGGAATCGAGTCCAGCTTTATATTTTTTTATAGGTAAGGTGGGCAAACGAGCGAACAGTTCACCTGGTGGAAAGTGATTACGCACGCCCATGAACAGTCGCAACATTTGAAGTATTTCTAGTGTGTTGCCGACTTTTAACATTATTTATCTATTTGTATGTATAATGATAATTAAACAAAAATTAATATTATTATCTACGTATTATGTATGCGTGTTTAATTTAGTTATTCGCTATTACGCGAAACGGAATACATTAAATTAAACAAATTACTCTGTTTAAGCGGACAAATGAGAATTACGTGAACATTCCGCGGTCGATTCTCTGCTTAATATCTGTCGGGCTGAAAAACACGTTTCAGATATTGCGAAGGCCGTGCATAAATTGTGGCAACACTCCGGCGTTAGTGACGAGTAATATTAGTATTGGTCTTGGGAAAAAGTAAGACCAGAGCCAAGACTAAAAGAAAAAATGAAAATTTCGTTGAAATATATATCATAACCTGAAAATATGCTTCTATTCTTTGAATAAAATTTTTAATATATCGTAAGACTTTAAATGTAAGACTAAGACCAAGATTGTCCAGGTCTTGGTTTTGTTCTTTCTTTGCTCATCACTATTTGGCATTTATCATCAGTCGATAGACGTCCACTGCTGAACATAGGCCTTTCCCAAAGATTTCCACGTTTGTTAGAGGTTCATTTGGGCCATTTCTCACCGCGCTGGCTTAATGCGGGCTGGTGGGAGCCAGCATCTACTTTGTTGGACTGATAGTTATACAGATCTTTGGGGGACGTTCATATCCAGCTGTGGACGTCTATCGGCTGATGATGAGCGTATGAGTGCTTCTGCAGTTTAGCAAGGGCAAAGGCAGAGAGAGAAGGCAACGCAGCCGCGACCTCTCTGATGTTGCAACTGTCCACGGGCCTCGGTGATTACTTTCCACCAGGTGAACTGTCCGCTCGTTTGCACACCGTTCAAAAAAAAAAATATTTGCAAAATTGTTTCCAAAAGGAGTTGCGAAGGTGTTACGACCAGCAAAGCGGATGGGGAACAGATAGTAATACATAAATATAAATCATTGGTAGTGTACAATGCTTTTTCTTTAATCGAGTACTTGTCAAAAAATACCTGTTCCCGTAAATACGCCTCGTGTATACTAGCCGCGTGTTTCCGCGGCGGCGGAACTTTCCCTCGTACATTTCATAAAGCTAAAATGTCCTTTGAATGTTTTTTGTGGCGGCGAATCGCTTTGAGTTCTCTGCGCCGTATATTTCCGTTTGTGCGCTTCAAAAGGTTTATTTATTTATTTTTTAACAAAAAACGAAACGTAAAAGCAAAGCGTCAACTCGTGTGGCGCTAAACGGGAAAAGTCTAAACAACACTAAACTGCGCTGTTTAATGCTGAAAGCCTATTAGCTTATTATATAAACTTTCTACTGTTCGGCGACGAGGTTCGCAACCCGTCACGTCGCAGTTCCTGTGGGAGCGCAGAGTGGGCTCCGGATACCCACTTTGCTACTTTGAATGTCAGAGGAGGTTGAAAGATAAAATTGATGAAGTATATGAGATGATCAAGGAAAGAAGAACTCATGTTCTGTGTGTGAATGAGACCAAGCGGAAACGATACGACACCAATACACATGGACCTTACACAGCCTACTGGTCAGGAGTCCCTGAAACCAGCAGAGGCTTTCAGGGAGTTGGTGTGCTGCTTGCTGTTAGAATGAACAAATGAGTGACTGACTTTGGTTGTGTGAGTCCTCGACTCGTCTGGGTGAGGTTGAGGGTTGGCGTTACCCGCATCTTCATTCTAGGGGTGTACGCACCACAAGATGCGTCATGGAACCGGTCCTCGAGAGCCCAGACCGAAAGGGGTGAGTTTTGGCATAGTTTGAAAGATGTTCTGAATGAAAGGAAGCATAATGAAAGAATTGTAATGCTTGGAGATTTTAATGGATGGGTTGGAGTGCAGCGTCATGGATATGGAACTGTGTTAGGGAAATTCGGCGATGAAAGAGAGAAAATGAAAAGAATGTGGAATGTTGTGGTAACAAACACAATGTCTGACCACAAAAAGATCCACATGTACACAAGAAAAGAAGGAAATCAGGAAAGTATTATTGATTTTTTATCGGTCCATAAGAGATTGAGTAAGAAAGTATTATAAACTAGGGTATACCGCGGCACTGTCATCGACACTGATCACTTTCTGGTGTTGCGCCGAATAAGGGGGATCTTTAGGCAATAACGGCATCGTGTTCGGGAACCCATTAGTGTACGAGGTTTTGCAAGATAGAAGTGAGAGAGTGAAGAACAAGATAGAAGCGAGAGAGAAGTATAAGAGTAAATTGATTGATAAATTTGACAGATTAAATTTTCCTTTCATAACATAGCCGAAAATTGTTTAGCACATAACCACAAGGTTGATTGAGTTTTCGTAGATTTGGAAAAGATCTGTGACAGAGTGGTGAGGAATGAATTGTGGTCCATATTGTCTGTTTATGGGGTAAACGGCATTCAAATCACTTTATGAGGGTTCCAGTGCTTGTGTCAGGATAAACAGGGACTTACTCAGACTGGTTTAGCATCCAGAAGGGTGTTAGACATGAATATGCGGCTTGGCCGTGGCTGTTTAACCTAGTTATAGACAATCGCTTGACAGATAGTGAGTATGGACTAAGAATGAATGAGTTGACCGACAAATGTCTCCCATACGCCGATGATCAAGTTTTATTATCATCATCGGAGTAGGAGTTGCAAGCGATGGTGGACATGGTGCATGGTGCATGGTGCTTTAACAAGCAAAGGAATGAAAGTGAAGGTAAGCAAGACGAAAGTAATGGTTTTTGAAAGAGAAGAATATATGACTAACTGTTACATTGTGATTGAGGGACTAAGAGCGAAACAACGAATGAATTTGTATGTCTGGGTTCACGGTTTACGAGAGAGGGCAAGTGTGATGGTGATATTGAACGAAGAGCTTTTAAAGGGAATCAAGTGAATGGGGCACTTCATGACTTTATGAATATCCGGAACGAATCACAGAGAGCACGACTGGCTGTGCATAGAGGTGTGTTAAAGGTAACATATGTTGAGTATGGCAGAAGAAACATGAAAGTAGGATTATTGCTGTGGAGATGAGAAGCCTGAGAAGTATAACTGGAGTGAAAGCGATGGACAAAGTGAGGAACAGTGTGATAAGGAAGCGGTGCAGCATGGTTGAAGATGTAGTGACAAAGATAGAGAAAGAGATGCTTAGATGGTTCGGCCATGTAGAAAGAATGGATGAAAGAAGATTAACGAAAGAGGTAAGAATGATTGGACAAATCGGTGTAGGTCAACCTAAGCGGACATATTCCGATCAAATCGATGATATCCTAAAGAAAGGCCGGGCCAGGAACACTCGCAACCGACGAGCATGCATGAAGACGCTCATGACAGTGGAGGAAGCGAGAGAGGTGTGCCAAGATCGTAGCAACTGGAGAGAGGTGGTCTCTGCATACCCCATTGGGAACGAAGCGTGATATATATGTATGTATATATGTGTATGTGTGTCGCCCACGTACCGGTAGAGGTACTGTTGGGAGGCCTTCCACAAGGTGGATTGAAGATCTGGTGAGATTCGTGGGAACCTTATCGATGTGGAGATCTTTGCGGGAGGCCTATGACCAGCAGTGGACGTCTATCGGCTGATGATGATGATGATGTGTGTGTACATAGGATTTTTGTGTGTATGTACGCGTGTGTGTATATGAACGGATTGAAAAGAGGAGTATGGAAGGAAAAGGGAATAAGATAAAAAAACCTTAATTAAATTATACAAGGGGTCAGAAAAGATGATGATTAATATATGAGATCTCCTCTCAGTTTAGTTAGGAATGGATGAAGAATCCCAAGTAAAAGAACAAGTTTCTGAGGCTTTCGCTGTTAGAAAAAGTTTTAGGTGAAATAAAATCAGCTGCAATTTTCACAACGCGAAGGTCGGGGTGGTAATCAGAGCGAGCTGGCTCTCGGGCTGAAATCTTGTCGTTAAACAACCGGTCGGCCTTGAATCGTTAAATTGAAATAGAGTTCGTTTTTAAAAATAACTTTCTAAAAGATTCCTCTCGGCAACAGGGGCGGAAGTGGGAAAAAAAAATATTTTTCGTGGTCACAGCATTTTTACTTTAGCTTTAAAAGCACGGCCACGATGATGAACTGGAATCTTGTATATATTTCATTTGGATTGCGGGGGCGGCTCGGTTATTGCGAGGGATGATTTTAGTTAATGTTTTATACAACAATAACTGTAATAGATCATCATATTATTTTCTCTCTTTTTCGACGTCCCTTTAAATATTTCGAAGGGGTGTAAGGGGTTCCGCATTTACGAGACCCAAGCTAGGCTCACCTTCTCGTGATGCACCCTGTTAATCAACCCGCATTGGGGCAGCGTTGTGGGATATAGCCCAAATCCCCCTTTAGAAACGACGCCCCCTAATGCTCGGCGGTACCGGAGACCATACTGATTGTATTTGATCTTTGTGGAAGTCCTATGTCCAATAGTGGATGTCTATCGGCTGATGATGGTGAATACTTTGAAGGTGAGATAGAAGGACTATTTCTAAACTCTTTTTGTATAATTTAGTGGTAGGGCTATGATGCTGCAGACCACCAGACAAGGCACTGATTAGGATAGTACCCACTACAACACTTTATGCTCATCTTGGGACAAGAGGCTGTGTCAAGTTACCGCAGTAATTTTACTATCTACAGCGCCTTTCAAACCGGAACACAGTATTGTTTGTCGGCTGTAATAGGAGCTGCGGTAGTACCTACCTGAACGGTCTTCGGCAACAGAGATCATGTAATATACCATTAAAGAGACCTACCACCAGTTCTATATGATCCGATTTTAATGTCTTTCCTTCACGTCGGACCCCTCGCTCCCCTCCCCACCACAACTTGGCGTACAATGCGGCCCCCTAATGGTGCTGGTGTACATCGCGCTCTCTTATCGTTCCTCCGCGGTCCGTTAGCGGCGGACACCCCTCGTCAATCACCCCCGACGAATGCCACGCCAAAATGTGAAGACTGCGGTGTAAACGATGATCCAGTCCGGAGATCTATAGCCCTTTTATCTCATAGGAGTATTTTCAGAATTTTGTTGGTTCCAGTGGAGCTGCTGCTGCAGTCCAACCATATTCTCAAAACTCGGAAAATGTGAAGATTAGAGCCACCGTAGACCTCCATGGCGTCTTCCGTGAGTCCACCTGGACCAGTTTGGGAAACGGATAAGTTGTGAGTCGCGTGTATTTGGAGACAGCAGCTAGATTGTATCTAGTATTCTTAGCGATAATTATCACTAAAATAATATATATATATATATATATATATATGTGTGTGTGTGTGTGTGTGTATATATATAGTGAAAATTGTTTGATCGCCAATCACGTGAAAACTAGTGAAGATATCGATATAGAAACAGAAGCATTAGTAGCCGAGTGATAGCTAGTTTATGTATAAACCTATTACACGAAGAGAAAAAATACTAGTAAGAGGTATCTGTTGTTGGAGACCTGTTATTTGATGGAAGATTCAAACCTGGATCTGGTTTCCTTAAGGCTTATTCCTCGTTTATTACATAATTTCTAAGATAAATGCGAAAACGGGTTTCCCTTCAATATATTTCTAGGAGGAAAACATTTGTTCGGAAGAGCCTCTTTCGAAAACATGTTTGTGAGGATCAGCGCCGACCTTACCAAGGTTGTGATGGATCAGAGCTTAAAGCATTTCAAACCAGATATTTTTATAGTAGATAGCCATAATTCAATTAGTGTTTCTAATGCTGCAGATATTAATTTTCTTTTAAGTCTCCGTGAGTGAAACGCCTTCGGATACCTTCACTCTTGGGTCTTCGGACTAGAACCTGCTGTTCCTTCCACATCGCACACACCCGTGATTCCGAAAGCACTAAAAATTTCCAGTAAAATCTTGTACTAGGATATTTTTATAAACCCTCTAAACTTGGTGATCACCTGATGATTAGTGATATCCATGCAGAAGGTTGAAGGCACTACAACCATAGGCTCAAGCGTCTCGTATATAATGATTCCATTCAGTTAATATGTTCAGTCTCATCACTGGCTATAGCTTCTTGGAGGTAGACTTTACTGGTGGTGTGTCTCTGTTCCCGTATACCATATATACCATCACAGCACCTACTACAGCCGACAAACAGGTAAACATTACTGTGTTTCTATTGGAAGGGTGTTGCAGCTGGTGTAATTACTGGGGTAACGAGTGTAATTTACTGCGACGATCCTAATGTGGTGAAATGAATTACCATCAGGTGAACATCATGTCAGATCACTTCATAGAACAAAAAATGATGGCTGTGTCGATGGTCTCCGACATTAGACACTTGTCTTTGATGAATGTTGTATATAAACTCATACGAGGATCGTTTACCATGAGAAGGAAGCGACCTTCCACGTCCGTATTGGTGGCATTTGAAAGCTGTTCTCCTTGAAAATTGGATAGGGAAAAGTGAGACGAGGCCGCGCCCTTGATCCGCGGCGCCGTCCATTACCATCAACCATTAATCATTTCTGTTCAAATGGCGACGCTGCTTAAGTGTGGAAGTCAGCTTAACGGGCCATTTATTCCGGACTTACCGAATCGCTCCACCTTGAGGCCACGTGACTGATCGCCAGCTCGTAAATCATGGCGCGTCAGCCCCTGCTCCTGCGAAATAACGCGGCGCTGGTCGACGAGGAGCCATTGCTTAAGATTCTATTAATTGAATCTTAACGTGGTGATGATGGCCAGCCATCGGTGGCAATGTGAATATACTCTTCAAGGAGATGATAATGTGGAGTAACTTAAAGAGATGCGATTGAACAGGAAAGAAAGAAGACAGAGTGATACATCACCACCAGCTATATTTCTTGTGTCTGTCGTTCTGATGGTAAGTGATACGCTTATGGCGTTAGCTAAGATGGTATACACATCACCGCATTGTGCTCGTCGCTTTTACAGATAAGAAGTTAAATATCTTTACTACAGCAGTGTAACTGGCTACAGCGCCCTTAAAGCCGGAACACAGTAATGCTTGCTCTTTACTGTTTGACGGTGGAAACAAGAGGTGTAGCTGAAGCCGTAGATATTGAAGTCTAATGGTTATCATCTTCATTAGTAGATAGACTTCCACTGCTGGACATAGGCCCAAAGATTTCCACCTCGAGCTGGTAGGAATTTAAATGAGAGAATTTGGGCGATTTCCTAACACACTGGCTCAATGCGGGTTGGCGGGAGAAGGAGCCTCGTTAGTTGATCAGCAGGCTGCACCACGTGCAGGTGAGGGTGGTTTGGACCCCGTGAGTTGTTGTGCGGGAACCCTTACACCCCCACAGTAATGTATATTACTGCAGACTTACATATCTAAGCTCTGGAATAGATAGTGTTGGTACCTAGATGACCTTGGTCAGATAGACCTGCAACTAGTAACCATGTTTGGATACTTCTCTAGTTATTAAACTATGGTCTAATAAATTGCATAGTATAATAGCAACACACTTCCGCTGGTACTGGCCACTCATCATCATCATCCGATGAATGTCCACCGCTGGACATGGGCCTCCCCCAAATATCACCATATTGATCGGTCCGGCTCTCTCTACTCGTATCCGTTCACCACAGTCAGCATGGCTTCGGGACCACCGGGAACCAGGAGCTGTTTATGAGGGTTGATATGGAGGGATACTAGCCAATAACACAAGCAGTATCTTCACCGAATTTTGAGTGCTTCGGTGATCACGTGATCAGTGAATCTATGGACATCTTCTGTTAATATATAAATAGCAGGTGTGTCGTCATGTACCTCTAGCAGAACCATTGTGTATCATTAGAACCGTCCCACCCATGTCCAATGACCAGTAATGGGCACTTAGTTTCCAGCCCTCATGGATTTCTGCGGTGCTGATCCTGTCCAGCGACAAAACTCTTCAATAACCCACATTGAACCCATCAACTAAATTTCCAATAAGACATTGGAAACTTGAATTTATATAGGAATAGTTATTTTGTTTTTTTTTTTTTTTTAACAAAGCGATGAGAAGAGCTGGACGTTCACCTGCTGGTAAGTGACACGCCTTCCTATAACAATGTAATGTTAGTTATGACACAGCACCACATTGTACTCTTCGTCATGAGACTTAGGTCGTTAAGTCTCGTCACCCCCAGTAATTTCACTAGCTACAGCGCCCTTCAAACCTGATCACAGTAATGTTTGCACAGTGATGTCTGCAGAAATAGGAGCTGCGATGGTACCTACCTAGAAAGTCTACGGCAACACAGACCACCACCATCAGCCGATAGACGTCCACTGCTGGACGTAGGTCTACCATCCATCAACAGACACCTACCATCAGTCATTTTTCTTTTTATCAAACAAAACGGCGTACACGCACTGGAAGATCACCTGATGGTAAGTTACACACCTGCTCATAATGTAGTTAGTTGTCATGATCTACGCAGCACCACATTGCACTCATCGCCATGAGACTTTACTCCAGTAATATCACTAGCAACAACTCTTTCAAACAGTGCTGTGATCCGGTTTGAAGGACGCTGTAGCTAGTGTTATTATTGAGGTAACGAGACTTAAGATTTTGCGGCGCTAAGCTACGAGCTCGTTGTGGTGCTGTGTATATCATCCTAACCAGTGCCGAGTTATGAGCTGGCGTATAAATTATCATCAGATGGACGTCTAGGGTGTAAGGGTGCACAACAACTCGCTAAACCCAGGCCAGGCTCACCAGCTCGTGGTGCAGCCTGCTAATCAACAGATGAGGCTCTGACTGCCACCAACTCGCTTGGGCAGTTGAGTACCGATCGATGAGGGGATCTTTGGGGGAAGCCTATATCCAGCAGTGGACTTTTACAGGCTGATGATGATGAATAGCTCGTCTCTTCTGTTCAAATTAAAAAAAAAACTTGATGCTGTGTAAATATTGTAACTATTCATTGTTACTGACGGAGGGGTCCCCTGACCTGAAAGTGGACCACAGCAGCGGCTCAAATATTCAACGACGAAGCAATGGAGCGTTGACTTGATATTAAGTGATACGCATGCGCATAATAACGTGGCGCTTGTTAGGATAATATACACTGCAATACCTTGTGCTCGTCGCCTTCAGACAGATGTTTAATGTTGTTACTCTAGTAATCATACCAGCTACAGCGCCCTTCAAACCGGATCACAGCAATGTCTGCACAGTACTGTTTGTCGGCTGGTATAGTCGCTGTGGTGGTACCCAGTGTAATGTATGGTTATAATCAAGTAAATTTTTTTTTATATAAAAGAAACACTTTTTTTAAAGTGTAATTTACTTTGTGTACACGCAATGAAAATTGGTTCGCGGAAAGAAATATACACGTGCATGCGATGGAGCAATTTAAGCGCCTCGGGTTCGGATAACGGAAATAGTTTACTGTGTTACTGTTCATATATCGCCATCTTCTACGAACTGCCGCTTCATCACTGGAAATGTATATTGCTTTAGATGACCTGATGCTGGAGACCGTTTGAGTTGGTTGATAGGTGACGGTAAGAGACCGAGAAGTGTCGTTCTGTATGTTCTGGCGTGCCTTTACACAGGTGGAAAGGAGAGAGCTGGTTCTCCCTTCGAGATGGGTCTGACATAACCTGACTCCCCGAGGGCAGCTATGCGAAGGCATTTCCCCCCATGTAAAACAAAAAAAAAAGGTAGGTACCACCGCAGCGCCTATAGCACCCGACAAACAATACTGTGTATACATTACTGTGTTTGGTTTGAAGTGTGCTATCATCATCAGCCGATAGATGTCCACTGTTGGACCTAAGCCTCACCCAAAGATCCTACATCCATTGGTCCCGCGCTGTCCGAATCGACGGGCACTAATAATCGTCTTTCGTAGGGATTCGTAAAGAGGGATTTGGGCCATATCTCACCACGCTGGCCCAGAGCAGGTTGATGGGAGCCAAAGCCTCGTTTGTAGATCAGCAGGCTGCACCACGAGCAGGTGAGGTTGGCTAGTGTAGCGTAATTACTGACGCAAGAGGACTCGACTTCTTTTGTCTCGGACGACGGGCGCAATTTGGTGATATTCACACTATCCTCACTAGCGTCACTTTGTTATGGGCGGGCGTATCACTTACCATCAGGTGAACGTTTCAAAAAATCTCGTTTCATTTAAATCCAAACTGAACCTGTCATTTTCCTGCTATCCTAACTTATCTCTTCTATGTTGGAGATTGGAAACCAAAACTAAAAATAATTAACAAGTTCTGGAGGATTTCGATCAGATGAGATGTTCCTGCTTCTTCAGGCAGATACATACACAAATCCTTTATCGTAGGCAAAATGGAACGCACACACACTATACACATATATTACCGAACATAAGAGCTTCCCATACATAAGCACATGGACTTGACATACTGTATAGTTTAGATGTGTGTGTGTGTGCGTGCTGCAATGATACAAAAGGCCGTAACTCAGTGGGTTATTCACCTGCTGGAGGTGTAACACTGATTTTCAGTTACCGGCCGCAGTGCGATCGCGATGCAAAGATGTTGCTCCTAATTTTGATCACATTGAGATGTTCAGCTTTTAATTTTTTTGTTTTATTTTATGATGCGACGAGCATGACGTTCGCCTGATGATATGTGATATGCCTGCCTATAACAACGTGGCGATAGGTACGACGCAGCACTACATTGTGCCCGTTGCCTTAACACACGAAATGTTGAGTCACGTTTCCCCAATAATTAAACTGGCTACGGTGCCCTTCAAACCGGTACACAGTAATGTTTGTCGGCTGCGGTGGTACCTACCCAGACGGTCTCCAGCAATAGAGACCTACCAGGAAATATTTTTTTTATATATATTTAGTTCCCGCTGGTACTTATAAATATTCTCCGTTTGATTTCATCGATTTCAGAGAACTTATTTGTTATTAAGATATTACTGAACAGAAGTATTATTTCTAGCTTGAAAAATATTTAACAAAACCTTTGCTTACTATATTTTCGAGATATACTAAACAATAAATAAATACGGACTGGCATAAAATATTAACTAAGTACCAGTAAATAAAGAATATATATTATTGTAGTGTGTTGCATGTGCAATGGCTCCTTGCCGCGAAATGGCGATGACATTCAATAATTATTTGAGAATATTTCGTCCTGAATTCACGCGAAATTACACAACCGTCTGTCGTCTGCGACTTTCAAATGTCCTTCATCAAGGAATACAGGTTTAAGCTTTGTGTAAATAGTACAATCTAGATTAGAAATTAATCGACTCGATAAAGGAGGTACTTAACTGCGCACATTGTTTAAATTTCATGATGACCAGAGCCATGATCACCAGTAGCAAGGTTCTTTAAATAAACCAATGCTATTCTTAGCGGAGCCTCTCTTCATATCGGATATAAATATATACTTAAATAGTATAGAAAAGATACTTTCATAGTATTTTTTTAAAGACTAAGAAAGTACATACAGTTGCGATTTATATTTAAATCTTCCAGTTTTACCAAATGGATAATTTCAAGAGCTGTTCATATTTTTTCCAGAATTATTAAAGTTGAATATACGGTAATAGGGAATAAAAAAAAATTAATTTCCAAGAATTTAGTGTGGTAAGTAATATATATTAATACTAACGAATATCTTAAAGACGAAAAACTGGAAGAAATGTCAGAAGAAGTAAAGGCAATATATATTTTTACTTTTCTTATGAGTCTGAATTTTAAAAACCATTAAGTACTTTTAAATATATCTATGTATTATAATTTGCCCCATGCAATCATATCATCCACAAATTCTTCTAGTCTCTTTTGGTATCTGTGGTCGAGGTTTATCTGCACATCCAATATGTCGTTTTTACCAAAGTCGGGCACTTCATCCTTATGTATAAAAAAGAATGGTAATATAAATAATGTGACATATAATGAGAAATCTAGACATTCGTCGAATTCTCTGTCGAAGGTTTTCCTCGGGTATATTTCATCTGTGTCCATTTTAAAATATCCAAGGTAATTTTTCATTGTCTCAAAGTAAATATCCTTTAGATGATTTAAATGGTTTCTACGAAATTCCCGATCGGAAGCGCAGAAAACGAAATAAATGAAATCTGTTATCGGTGAACCGAAATAGATGAGTTGATAGTCCACCGGTATTATTTCAGTTATTTCACCATCCTGAAAAAAGACATTAGAAATGAAATGATGTTCAGATTAAAGACGTATCGTTTTACAGTTTACGACATCCTTTTAATATCCGCAATATTATATGAACGAAAACTACACAGTAAAAGAAGAAGATATGATTTGAACCGTTAAAGGATGTGTTATTTTTGTCCTGCCTTTTGTAGCAACCGAATGTTACATTTAAAAATTTATTGACTTTTCTTTATTAAAATAAAATTAGGTCCTTTGTAAATGTGATGTTTTAATCCTCATAAGTATTCTAAACCGTTATCCTTATTGTAACAGGTTAAACTTTATCAGTTAAGAAAATAAATAGTTATGATTTTAATTCCAAAATGTTTTGAAAAATTATTGTCTACTAATAAAAAAGATTAATATACATTTACCTTAACTTTCATTAGGATATTATTAATCTTGTAATCGCCATGACAGAGACACTTAACTGTCTTTTTGTAACCCGAAAGATACTCCGGATAATTCATCGATAGTTCCACAAATTTGTCATCTAATTTCTTTCGTCTTTCGCCCTTTAAGTCCTTCACTGCGAACCTGTAAACGTTCTCGAAGAATTTCTTAAAATCGTCATCAAATTTCGTAGATTGTGCTAGTGTTTTTATTTTACGTTCGAAATACTCTGGTCTCTTTTTTTCAATGATAAAACTTAAAGAATGAAACTTCGCTAGCTCTTGCACTGACAGTTCAGCAAACTTCAAAGGCATCACATCCATTCTGTAGACGGTTCTAAAACCTTCCTTCGCAATATTTTGAAGTACTATAGCTGTCGTGTCACTATGATTAAATGATTTCACCGATTTAAACCTTTGTTCCACAGGCACTGCTGCTTCGATTTCTAATTCTACAAAAAGTTTGCTAAGCTCTGTATAAAAGAACATCTCTTTAGCATAAAGTTCAGATATATCGACTATAGTCATGTGTTCCATCTGAATAGCACATTTCACGAACATGTTTGTTTCTTTCTCTACACCGTGAGCTGTTCCCTTTATGTCTATCTCGTGGAGTACACCTAAATAGTTTCCGCCTTCTGTGGAAATGGTCCTGCTGAACATTTTGTAAGAATCGTAACCTTCTTTCCTGGCTATTATATCCAAAGAATTTCGTAGATCCGCCGGCAAATTATCGCCGTTTGAACATTTAGAATTTGACGTTATAACACTGTCATATTTTTCGTCGAATTGCATTTTTGGAAACAATACAATATCTTAATGAAAAACTGATCAAAAATAAAATTTTCCTCGTGTTACGGACGAATTTTATCACGGTTAAAAAGTAAAGGCTTCGTTACATTTTAAATTTTATTCATTAAGCGATTTTTTTTTTAAATAATATTTCATTGAAAGGTTACAAAGATCTAGGTGTTTTCATTATTTGTAAAAAACATGATCTATTCATTTTGATATTTTAATGTGGGTAACAACAAAAGGTCTAAATAAAAACAAGTATTTTTTTTGAGAACCCTAATCTCCGATTTCATATACTGCAGAAATAGGTATGTAAATGATTATATTTTATAAAGGTTATAGATATCAATTCACTGTATTAATAAATCGTCACCAGATGTATATCAACTTCAGTCCCGATCAATTAATTGCTGTCAAAATTTGTCTGCGGATAAAGATTGGTATATTTGAAGAATAATATATTTGCATTATCTACTTCTTCTTCGTGTCTAAAAGTTGGCTGTTAATTGCGAAAATAGTCGGCTGTCTTGCAAAAGGTGGACGACTATCTCGACGTCGTAACATCCGCTGAGAAACATACTACTTAGTAATTTTACTACTCTTTGGCATTTGGATTTTTTCAATCATCAGTATAGAGAAATATAACAAAGCTTTTCTTAATTATAATTGATGAACCTCGGTCCATTCAGAATTTTTGTTTTCTCGAAGTCTATGCAGATTTAAATTATTAGTCATACAAAATGAAGGAAAGAAATATATTCATTTGTCATCGTGATTATTCACAAGTAAATAGAAAAGCCCATTTGCTATGAATACAACTTTATGATTATGAAATTTTTATATACATCACTCAATATTAGTTTCGTGTGCGTATGAATTAAACGAGGCGAGATAATTGTATTATAAATTATCATTTAAATATAATGGAGTTATTTGCTCATAACAAACAATTTCAATATTTTGATGCTGATATAATTACCTTCTTTTATCTTTACATTATCTACAATGGGCTAATAATTTGTTCTCATTTTGACATGGTGTTAGATATGCTATAGCTATGGAAGGTACGTTTTCGCTCAGAATACTTTGGATCTAAATTCTTGACCGTCGAAACAACAATATCTATAGAGTGGTATCTAGTTAGGAAGGATCAGAAAAACCATGTTACCGTCCAAAACTACTATCTCCACTTTAGTTGCAGCATTTCTCCATGATGTATGTGGTTCGGATTCTTTTTTACTCTTCAACCACTATTGTTCTCTCTTGTATTGTGTGTTTTCCAATTCTTTTATCAATCATTTTTATGTCCAAGAGTAGCTTTCGACACAAACAAATAGGAGAGCTAGAATATTCAGAGCGACCTTCACCATCTCCGAGTCTCGTTATCACTTCAACACATTCGAAATTAAGGCGGAAAAAGGAAAATCATCACATAATATATATTCGCAACCTATTACGAATCGTCGACGTTTATTTACGAATGTAATTATCTTTTAGCTGTTGTGTAATATTTATTTAAGTACTTGAACAAGCCGAGCAAATATTTCTAGCAAACAGTTCCATAGACAATCAGAAATTTCATACAACGTTATCGGTTATATCAATAAATTGTTTATTGCAATTTAATTGCACATAAAAAAGTTTAATAACGATTACTAAACACATGTAGTTATATGTATAAAGAGATATTTATAAATATTATGTTGTCAACAAACAATAGTAAGAGATGAGTGATCACTTGACAGAAGACAGTAAAAATAAATCAAATAAAGTAACTTTAGATTTATTATAGTAAAGGAAACATTGTGCTTACATCGAGGGATATAAGGAAATAGATATTCTTTAATGATTTGTCCTAGATCTATTTCCACGAGGTTTCTCTCCTCCCACTCTTTCTTGTATTCTACCGGTAAATAGGTTGTAAAGTGTGAAGATGCTGTAGGTATTTCTCCGGAACGAGATTGTAGTTTGGTAAGGAAATCAATTTTTAAAGATAAGAAAAAGAGTGGCGATGGATCAGCAATAATTGCAACAATGATACATGAAAGAGAATTTAATCAAAACTGGTAAAACACGTGATTCTGGATAGAGAATTAAACGAATAATTTGAATTTTTTCAAATTAAATGTAACTAAAAAATATAAATTTTGTTTTTTGCAACCGGTTCTAAAATAAGTTTCGTATATGGTGAAAATGGTAGTAGTTTTGTTAATTACAATCTTTTCCATTCTATAAATTCGTCTAGAGTTCCTTGTAGTCTGTTTTGGAACCTGTGATCCAAGTTTATTTGAATATCTTCGATGTTAGTTTTATCAAAATCGGGTACTTCATCTTCAAGTGTGAAAAACAAAGGACACAAAAATAACGTAACGTAAATTCCATAATCCAGACAATCGTCATAATCTTTCTCGAAACATTTCTTTGGGTACACTGTGTTTATGTCCACATCGAAATATTTGAGATAGTTCGCCATTGTATCGAAATAAAGTTCCTTTAGATGCTCCATATGTTGCCGTCTAAATTCCCTGTCCGTTGCCCCAAATATTAAATATAAAAAGTCAGTGATTGGAGAGCCGTAAAACATAATTTGGTAGTCTATTGGTATAACTTCAGATATTCCCTCCTCCTGGAAAATAATACATCATTAGTTATAAACCTACTGTTCTGGAATGTACTTCGGTTTAAAGAGCTTTACATGTCATTAAGACATTCGTCGCTGACATCAGAATAAGTAGGGTAAATTTTAAATAAGAAATTTACCCTACTTTTAATTTTTTAACTAATTTTATTTAAATTTGTTTACAAAACTAATATAACTCCAGAGATTTTTTATTCATAGACTAAAAATAATGTCCAATTTTAATATCTAAATTTCTTTCCATTTATGTCTATTAGTCTTTATATTGTACACAATGAAGTGTCGTTTTATTATGCTTTAGTATGATTGAATTGAATTGAGTGATAAAATCACTTACCGTCATTTTCATTAAAATATTATTCATTCTGTAATCACCATGACAAAGACACTTAACCTTGGTCATTTCGCCGCTTAAGATCTTGTAATATTTATCTATGTACGCTGGAAGTTTTTCATCTAGTTTCCTTTTCATATCACTGTCTAATACCGATACGGCGTAATTATAAAACTTCTTTACAATTTTAATGTATTTTTCGTCAAAGTGTACCGGATGTTTCATATCTTTTATATATCTTTCGAAGAATTCTGGCCGCTTTTGTTCAATTACCATATTTAATCCGTGAAACTTTGCTAGCTGTTGCACCGACAGCTCCGCAAATTTAAGTGGCATTACATTCGTCCTATACACTGTGGTATATGCTTCTTTGGCGAGATTTTGAAGTATTATTGCTTCTTCGTTACTTTCATCGTAAGCTTTAATTCGCTTATATCTTTCATCAGTAGGTATTGCAGCCTCGTTTTCTAGTTCCTCGTAAAGTTTACAAACGTCTGTATAGAAAAACAATTCCTTAGAATAAAGCTCTGTCACGTCTGCTATACTAATATTTTCCCCTTTTATAATATATTTTATAAATAAGTTCGTTTCTTTCAACCCTGTTTTAGTTTTTCCTTTAATATCGACTTCATACAGCAGAGCCATGTAATTACCACCGTCTGTAGAGATTGACCTGTTGACTATCTTGTGAGACAAGTATCCTTCCTTATCAACTATTTTTTCTAATGATCTTTGCAGTTTGTATGGAATTTCATCATTGTTTGTATATGTTACTTTGGTTGTATCAAAATCACAATATTTTTGTTCTATTGACATATTGAAATTATTTTTATAAGCAGATAACTTTTTCCTTTACCAAATAAGTGTTGTGGAATGAAATTGTCTCTTGTTGAACGAGACTTTATATAAATTTGCAACGTAAGGCCTCTTTCACGCTTGTGATTATTTCGATCTTGAATATTATAACAACCATTTAATTATAATAAAATAGGTAATAATTATTTAAAAGCATTTTATTGGCAAAGTTAATTTAATAGTACTTCTAGCATTCCTAAAATTTAGAGATCATGATTTTACGAAAGATATTTTACCATGAAAATTATGATGAATTAATTTAGTTAAGAGTAATGAAAGATCCAATACTGTTATCACCGTCAACCATGAGCTGCGTCAACTGTTTTGGAATATGATTACGACGAATAATGAATATAAAATATGTTTGCCTGTTCGTTTATGCTAATTACGTTGCCATTATATTGAAACATGGTTCCAGTGGAGATTTTGCTTATCGGTACACTATTTAACAGTTTCTCAATCTCTAATTTCTAGGAGCGACAAATTTATTATGTTAGATATCGCTATTACCTGTTTCATTGTGAATAAATCCTTAATTTCACTAATAAAACAAAACTGAGGATCGTAGCAAATTGTTTGTTTACTCTATTGCTGTGCAGTTAAGATAAGAGTTCCTAGAATTATTTTATGTAATACATTTTCGCAGTTCTGTGGAATGTCAACAGGCTTCTAGGTCAGGATATGGTGTCCAAAAATAGACTCATAGGTACATTGAAAATTTTTTAAATTACCCCTCACGACGCCATTGAGCCACCGCGACTTGTCAATGGCTATGAACTCGGACAGCGCAATCAGATGACGAGGGTTTTAATCCCGACCGGACCTGCATCTCTTGGGCAGTTTTTCAATGTCTAATGTGCATATTGTTACAATTACCACGTACTTAACGGTGAAGGAAAACATTGTGAGGAAATCCGCATACTAAAATTATCTTTGGGTGTGTGGTGTGGTGGCCCCAGTAAAGGGATAACAGGCTCGCCCCCTGTTACATGGGACCTAATCTGACCACATATGGCGAAAAGTAGGTGTTTGTTCGCCTCTGCCTACTCCTACTGGGAAAAAAGGCGTGATGGTATAAAAAAAAATAATTACCCTTCGGCATAATTTTAAATCTCTTATATATATATGCTTTTTATTCTTTGTGTTTACACTCTTGGAAGATCAGTCAAAGTCGTCACTTTAAAAATATACATGTAGGAGTAATTTACAAAACTTTATTTGTAAATATCATGTAACTTTATTGAGGCTTACATTTAGATTTTGATCGATAAAACAGCACGTCTAATCTAGATTCCATGTCCCACATAATCTATTGTTTAAGGACTTAAAAATAGGTTTAACTTTTTTTAGCAAAATAACTGTTTAAGGAAATTTGACAGCTTGGTATGGAAACTGCAAAATATTTATTAACTACAGCTTGCGAAGGATTTTGGTGCCTCAGAAGACTGGATAGTTGAATCCTAAATAAAACTTTAGCCGGTTTAGCTGCAGTGCGAATTTTTAGTCTTTTGAGGTGGAGTCTATGACTATACAGTATTATTTATTGTTTTATGCACACAGAAATTACAGCGAAAACATAATATACATAGAAATAAGTGCAAAGGCACTATCTATTCCAATATGAAAATTCTTCCAGTTGGCATGCCGTTGAGAGATTTGGTTAAATAGAAAGTGAATCTGGTGCACTCTGCTAACACTATAGAACAAAACTGATAAACTAAAAATAATCTAGACTAGCTTATAAGTAAAAAGAGATGAGAAAAAAAACGAAAGGAATTCAAATTTGTAGGTATTAGGATAGCGCAAAGTAATGTACACACTTTTCTACCATTTCTCCAAATAGCAGAATTTTGTAAATGTTCGTATCTTTTACTTTTGCTTTCAAATAAATTATTAAAACAGGCAAGGACCATTGACACACGTATTTGACCTCATACAAGCACCATATGGTCTTCTTAAAGTACCTCTTCAACTAGTGAAGGTTCGACGATCAGCGTGGCACAGTCCTGCCTCTGGTTCGGCGGAACAATTCGGACGCCGCAGACATGCCAGTCTATTCCCTGATATTCCTCAAGCATGACTTTCTCCTTTCACCCACCATATGGTGTCCAGCGCCGTAAACACATGTTGATGTCTAGTTACCCCCGTAATACTTGCATACTTCTGTTTGACAGTGGATATTGGCGCTACGATTATTTCTATATAGATGGTCTGATTCATTATTAATTCTACTTTCACCATAAAACTTTTAACATTTCTCTTTCCAGTTTTTTAGGTGGGGTTGTTAGGTGGGCGGACGGTCGACCACATCAAGGTTACTTACGTACCGTACCGTGGATGTGGTGTAGTCAATTACGAAGTGAAATATTGATCCGCAGAAACATTGATTATTTGTTTGAAAGCGATTGTTGGCTGTGCGATTAAATGTAATACATATATAGAGTAATTTGTATGTATTATTTAAACAACAGCAGCATCTATAGGATGTTAATAAATGATGTGGAGAGTACGGAGAAGTACATTGTATTAACCATCTTAAATTTAAACATCACTTACTATAGGTACTTGTCTTATATTATCAGAAGAAAAATTGGCTCTTGGTTTGATTGGTCTATAAAAGTACATTTTCGTTTCATTATACAAGATCGGAACAGGTTAATGGTGTAATATGATGATGATGATGTGGGACGACCGCTTGCTTCGTAGACGTACGACCTGGTGAAGGTCGGTGAGACTCCTCGGTATGCAATTGGCATTGAGAGTAGCCGTGTTGTTCATTACGACTCAAACTAGGCTGCGACGACAATGATGGTATTTCCATTATACGTAATAAATAAAGCCCGTCATAAAAACTTCACCCTTGAAATATTTACGAAGCATAGTTAATACAAACTAACGCACGTAATTCATTGTTAAATTTAAACTTCCGTTATCATCGTTCAAATATTTTAAATTATGCTTTTCAGCTAACAAAGTAGATGTCGCGAAAACAAATAATTAACTCTGATAAAATTTTTAAGTTATACTACTATTAAGGAAAATTTACAAATTTATTAAGATGTTTACCATTGTACAGTAGTTGTCAAAGTGTTTAATGTTTTTGACCTTATTTAAACTAACATCATCCTTATCATCGTCATCATAATCACCTTTAATAACATTATATATCAACCTTCAATGTTTTCCAATTAATGCGGTCGACTTATTTTCGCATTCACTTCCAACCTCTCTTAAGATATCATCTGGAGAGAGGAGGTACTACACCTCTGCGTCTTGTATACCAGCTTTCCATGACTGTCTTCTCATCGGCCGCGACTTCCATAATGATTGGGTCGTCCCCCTGCCCCTTTAGCTTGATCATTCCAAGAGCTATGCAGTTAACTTTAGTTTTTAGTCAAATGCCTTAGTTCTGTACCTTGTCTTTTAGAGGAACGCCTAACATAGGACTCTTTTTTTAATTAAGCGACAAGATGAACGGGATGATCATCTTGATGGTAAATGATACATAGGATATTGAGGCAACCGAAAAATAAGATATTTAGTCTGGAATACAGTAATGTTTACATACTACTATTTGTCAGCTGCGATAGGCGTTGCAGTGGCACCTAAACAGTAGACCTAACTCCAGTAGACAAATATGGTCAAAGGCGACAAGAGTTATTTGGTGCTATGTTAAGACCTTGACTACCTTTTAGGGTTTATTGCCATTTTTATCTACAACATGCTAATATAATCTCAATTCCATATGATATTGACAACGAGGCCATAAATGATGTAGCGGGCTCGCACAGAATACTGCAGTAGTTAGAGTGTTCTGAGTGAGGTACAGTTGGAACTGGGATGCTGTTATGGCGGCAGATTTACAGGTACACAACATATTGGAAAAACTTTATTACAATCTCGTTACCACTAACCTAACCTAACCTAACCTAACCTTCTGTTTCGAATTAAACTATTGCAGCAGCAGTTGTGTTATGGAAACAGTTAAATTTACTACACCTAAATGTTATAGCTTCTCTCTTTTTTTATTAATTAGTAAAACGAAACCTTTACTGTTTTTTAAATATACTTTTTTCAAAACAAAACTCTTTGTGCAACCGTTACGGTTTCCAAATAAAACTTTACAACGGTGTAATTAAAAGTAATGACCCATCCTCTAGCGGAAGGTGACTCCATCGGCGGAAACGATGACCGTAAAGCCGATTCAACTGTACTGGAGTTGTTCGACCTGATCTACGTTTAACGACCCTAGATTACTTCCCATATCTCTTATTATGTATATTAATAAAGTAATTAATCAGAAAGATATGAGGTTTGCGAAATATTTGAGTACAGTTCATAAAATTTCAGTCATCGTTGTGAGAGGAAAATCTTGCTAATAACATTTAAAGTAGAATATCATCTGATGTTAACACTTATATCTTATCTGTATTAGTTTGACAACCTGTAAAATAAATATATGACATAGTATGTTTATGAAAATATCATGAGAAAAGAGGTGTCATAGATCTGTAGCATTGAAACTGCTACATTGTTAAATTTATGTATAGGAATATGTTTTGTTTCAGAATATACTTTACTGTTTGTCGAACTGTTTACAGAATATAATTACTTTTTCAAGTTTACATTCATTGTATATCCAAGCGTATTCCTCTTGACTACCTTTCACCATCACATCACTGGTGCTAATTCTCTATTGCCGGAGAACGTCTAGTTACGACCGCAGCTCCTATCGCAGCCGACAAACAGTATTGTGCACACATTACTGTGTTGTGCTTTGAAGGAAGCTGTAGCTAGTGTTACTGAGGCTAGGAGACTCAACATCTTCCGTCACGTGCTGTGTATATCATGCTAGCTAGCGCCACGTGTTTATGGATAGGCGTATCAATTAACATCAGTTATGGGCAAGTGTATAAGTTATCATCAATTATATATCTGTCGTCACGTCGTTTACTTGAATAAAAAACATTATCAATTAGGATAACAACATTAGATCAGACATACATAAATATCAGAACCTGGTGAAACAAGCTACATTATCCCTGTTGTTACTTATCATGTTATACTTGTACCTAGATGGGCCTTTTTCGATGAAAAAATACTTTATATGATCATCAGCCGATAGACGTCCACTGCTTGTCCAAAATTCCCTACATCGATCGGCCCTGGGCTGCAGTCAGCATGGTGTCCAGCACCGCCGGGCAATAGAGACCGTCGTTTGTAAGAGTCCATATGGAGGAATTTGGCCATTTCCCACCACGCTGTCCCAATGCGGGTAGGTGGGAGCTAGAGCCTCGTTTGTTGATCAACAAGCTGCATCACGAGCAGATGAGATTGACTTGAATCCTGCGAGTTGTTGTGCGAGGCCCTTTACCCCCCACTTTATATAAAATCTAATCAAATAATTTTCTTTTGTCAGGTTCGGTGATCACAATGGACGGGGCTAGTAAACGAAACTGCTCGTACTGAACAAGCCATGACATCGAACGTGTTCGCGTCGTGGCTGCGTCACCAACAGGAACAGAGATGCGCACGCAAAGTGACAAAACGCCGGAAGAGCAAGATGAATCAGCGCTCGTTGAATTTTACAAAGGCTCTCATAATACTAGCGTCGCTGCCTTACAGCTCCGCGCTCAGCCTGCCCAGCGGGGACCCGGCACCGGGACGATCTCCCGGCCCGCCCATAGCTCACAGTGACGACCACAGAGACATGATTAAAACTTTTAAATACGTTAACGAAGAGTTAGATACTGGTCGAGGAGCGCCGATCGAAGAAACGGCGACTTACGACGAAGCGACGACCGATGTTATCGAAACAACGACTGCGAATGAAGCAGTCAGCAACGAGAAGGCGATCGGTGATGCTTGCACCTTCGCCAGGATCCCAAGTGACAGTGCTGATATTGTTACGTTGAGTGAAAGAGATAGTGATATTAATTTGACCGTTAACCATCCGGTGTTCGACGCGGAGGTGCTGGTGAGAGGAGTTGTTTATGATGGTGAGTTCTTTGACAGTATCATAACTTTTAATCTTTAACGGTTTATTACTTTAAGTCATCAAACGTACAAGTGGTCGTAAATGTAATTAAACAGAGATTCATTTACAGAGTAGTTAGGAGGTTTTGTTTACATCTATAAAGATACTGTTTTACTGTGTAGCTTTTTTTTAATGTATTTTTATTCCTTTCAAAATTTCGAAACGATTTCAAACACAGTTAATCACAACGAACTCGATTTTAATACGTAAGATTATAATTATCTATAAATTACCATTAGGCTTGTTATAAGGAGGTTCTTCAGTTAGAGAGTTTGGATAGTGGTACGGCATTTCCGGTACCGCCTGATTAGCTTGGCAGCCTCACATTGCAAATCTGTCGCCATAAAAACATTAGTACGTTCTGATTGTGAACGTGTAAAAGCAATAGTATTCTGGGCGAGCGCGCTTCTATGTACAGTGTTAATGTTAATTAAAACCACGTGAAATTAAAATTAAATGTAAGCTCATTGTAAATAGCTTATAGTTTAGCTTAATTACTAAGTCCTGGTCGAGATTATTGCAAGCTATTTGAAAATTAATCACGCCGCAAATATCTTGAGTGGTTCGCAGGCGTCAATCATGCAATTCATAACGCCTCACCGCCACGAGTGTTCGTGTAATGATTATTTGAATGCAAATACACCGCACTCCCGCTCAATGCTGCCGTTGATTGCTCATTAGCAATTCCCTCAGCCCTCGACGGTGTGACAGAGGACCGGTGCGGTCGTCGCCGCTCTATACATACCGCTAAGCTCAATACAGCTTAGGACTGATTGAGGTCGCAACGTCTGTATGCGGTTAATGTTGTAACATACACTTACTTGTAATGTTATAACATACACCTACTTGTGATATACAAAGCTGACAACATACATTGTCAGCTTTGTACATCACAATTCATCATCATCATAAGCTTCAGAGATCTCTACATCGATCGGTCTCGCATTGCTCGCATCCAGCTGCTTCCCGCGACTCGTACCAGATCATCTGTCCACCTTGTGGGAGGGCTCCCAACACTACGTCTACCAGTACGCAGGCGCCACTCGAGGACCATACTGTCCCATCGGCCTTCGGTCCTTTGAGCAATGGTCCCCTACCAGACTTTGGACACGAACAACACGCTTCGAATTTCTACACTACGCCGCCCTCGCTTTAGATCGCGGCGCCACAGCTACACACCACCAGGGGTGGTCCTCACCGTCCAGAGTTTCCGACATGAGCGAAGGTGGTCGGAGAACGGACCCGTGCCCGTCCTCGACGACCGAGTAGATTCGCCAGAAATCAAAAATCCAGACACACAACATCAAACTCCACCGTCGGATAACTACACTCCACGTAGGAAACTTCAAAAAAAAAAACAGGTCCTGGATTCACGAGCCCAGTATCAGAAAAGCTGTAAGAGTCGCTATGGCTGTCGAGTATTTACATCACCAGAATCAAGAGTGTTTTCTAAGCCAATTTAAAAAGCGGTCGTTTGAACAGAAGAACTGACTGTCGGGCTGAAATGACTGACTGATGTATCACCAGCAACATCACAATTATCCAGTTGAAGCTGTCACATTTAAATTTTATCATCATTGGACCAAATTTGTTGAAGTATTATTAATCCAGTAAGTGGCGGGATGGCCGTAAGGTTCAGCTGCATTTTAGGTATTGGGAGTGGGGAGGGAAATATTTGAATGATACTCTTTTATAATTGAGATATTGGTAGGTTGGTAATCCTTTGAGAATGTCAGGGTTATCTATGGCATCCACTCTTACAATATTTTCTATAAAACCAATTGGCGCTACTTTGCACTACTTCCAACTAGAAAACTCTACATTTGCTATTCTCTATAGACTTGATTAGGAGACTACAGAGTTAGGATCACGAATCCCTTACAAACAATCTAGGTCGTATTTAGATCAGGTTGTGTCTGAATGAATACGAGTACATACTATGCTAAGGGTCTACTGATTGCATTAATTATACGTTTGTGGACCAACGACCTGTCAATTGTTAATAGACCTGTTAATGAAATCCAATGGATCATCATCTGAATATATTTACCATAAATTATTGAGGTTATTACTCATATATTTTATGGTGATGACGTTGTGAAGTGACATCAAGGATGCTGATATATTGACAGGCAGAACATAGTAATGATGTGGAGGATGAATTCTAATTTAAAAATGGTAGCTGGTAAGGTTGGAAATACTGTGTTTTGTGACCACGGTGGTCGCATCCAGTAGGTTCCCATGATTCTCACCAGATCGCCGGTACACCTTGTGGGACGCTTACCAACACGACGTGTACCGGTACGCGGGCGTCACTTGAGGACCTTACTGCCCCATAGTCTGTCGGTCCTTCGCGCAATGTGACCTGCCCACTGTCACTTAAGTCTAGCAATGTTTTGGGCTATGTGAATAACCTCAGTTCTTCTGCGGATCTCCACATTTCTGATTCGACCGAGCAAAGAAATTCCGAGCATGGTCCTCTCCATTTCCTACCAATTCCTAATATATGCAAATATTTTAATAACGGTGGTATTCATAACCACGCAGGCTTATGGTAATTGGTGACATGTCAAAGTTACGGCACCCAAAGGAGTTAAAGTGATGCACCCGGAAACTATTTGTGCAAAGAACAAGTTTCACCAGATCGCAAAGCGTACTTTGCATAACGCAATTTGCATGCACTCACGGATTTCTGAAAGCCAGTCATTTTAATCACTTCCATATTTACTTTGACTTATACTGTCTCTATATAAACTGAGAGTAAAGCGGGAACAGGTTTTTTATCCATATATATATGAGGTCCCCACCAGTGAAGATAGAACTTGTTAAGAATATACCTTGTGGCGGTGTTACGACCAGCAAAGTGGGTGGAGAACAGCTAGTCTACAATAAGCTACTACTCTTCCTCATCGTTCCTTCGTTCGTGACCGTTAAACAGTCTCATTCAGGCTTCTTCCTTCTTGATAACTTTCGATCGTATTGTAGGTCCTGATCTTTAAGTACGTCTTTTGTACTGTCTTTGCTTCTCCATATACTCCTCTGGGCATTTAATTTTTTTTTATAGTATAGATAAGGCAAACGAGCAAGACGGGTCACCTGATGGTAAGTGATTCACCGCCGCCCACGTCACTAGCGACGCCAGTGCGTTGCCTATCCTTCAGGTAAGAATATGCTCTTTTCTTGAATAACCCAATGTCGCAGTTGTCGGGGAAGACCGCTGATGGCAACGAGTTCCAGATATTTACTGTGCGTGGCAGAAAACTGTTTTTAAAACGCATTGTGGTGGAACGCCAACCATCCAGATGGTGCGGATGGTAGTGCCGGCGAGACGGTCGGTTGCGAAAATCGGCGGCTTCTATTAAATTGAACAACTCCTCGGAACACTCCCCATTATAGATTCTGTATAGTATGCATAGGGAAGATAGATCCCTACGCAGTGCTAAAGGATCTAGCCGATCGGCAAGTTCAGGATCGTCGACAATTCGACATGCCCTACGTTGGATTCGGTCAAATGGAGATAGCTGATAACCTGGAGCCCCGGCCCAAAGGTGGCAACAATACTCCATGTGAGGCCGCACCTGTGCCTTATACAGACTAAGGCGGTGAGCCGGCTTGAAGTACTGTTTGGCCCTGTTGAGTACTCCGAGTTTTTTGGAGGCCATTTTAGCCTTGCTCTCCAAATGACCGCCAAACTGGACAACACTCGAAATATCGACGCCCAGAATGCCAATGTTCGGCTTGGCACAAAGGTGAGTGTTTCCGAAGAGTGGCGATGCGACAAAGGGGGCTTTTTTAGCGGTGAACGCGCAAACTTGAGTCTTAGAAGGGTTAAACTGGACTAGATTTAGTCCCCCCCAATCGGAAATCTTCACAAGGGATGATTCGATTTCAGACACAAGTTTGTTCCGACACTCGTCGACGTGATCCCGAGAGATATTGCTGCGGCCGAAATACAGTGCATCCACGGTACTGTCATCCGCATAGCAATGGATGCCACTGGTATGCAACAAATCATTGATATGCAGAATGAACAATGTCGGGGATAACACGCAGCCTTGGGGAACACCAGCATTTACGGTCCGGGGGTTCGAGCATGAGCCGTCAACGACGACTTTAACTCTCCGTTCCGCAAGGAAACTGTCGATCCACCTACAAAGTCTCTCAGGAAGCCCATCTCTTCTTCGTGGTAAATAGATACCGAGCAAGCTCACTTCATCATCTAAGACCACGATATAACGAACCCATGATATACCTGCTGAACTCATAATCAGACGGCAAGAAGTCTCCAAATCGGCTGAACCAATTTTTGGCTGGTTACTACTTATTGTAATTTTATATAAACGTAATTTGTTATATTTTAGTTATAAAAATAATCTTTTCTTGTCTGTAATGGGTAATCTAGGAAACTTTTACACCAGAGACCATAAAAATTTCCTCTTGTGTATATTCATCATCATCATCAGCCGATAGACGTCCACTGCTGGACATAGATCTCCCCAAATATCTCTACATCGATCGGGCGGGTCGGTTTGTGTGCATTATTCAATGGGAATTGTTTTCATATGAATGCTACGTCGTACTTAATACGAGACCGGTGAAGGTAAATATTATGAGGAAACCAACATGCTCCAAGAACAGCTACCGATATACGCCATCCACCAATCCTAACTTAGTTCGTGCATAAATGATCTTGATTTTCTTCTTGTCATAGATGCCTTTTTTTTCGAGGGGGAAGTGGGGGTAATCTTCGAAAGATACCCTACCTTGGCTTCAAGTTAGGTTTATTTCAGATTCTTACTCGCTAAAACTCCCTCGGTGCTTTTCATCAGTGCATTCGGAGAGGCTCCAGAATCTCGTATAGAACCCCTTCTACACTTTGTGTTACACGTCTCTGAGGAGCAGCCTAACCCTCCTAGGGCACCATCGCTGAGCCATACACTGACTCACCCTCAAGGTCCGCGAAACTCCTAGACCCTTTTAGTCGCCTTCTACGACAGGCAGAGCTTAATTTAGTCCTATTCTTACTAGTCAGAGACTACGGAGCTGTGTCATAGAGGTGTAGGGGATATTATAGGATAAAAAAAATTAATAGAACTGTATACAAAGTGTCAGTTAATATTGAATATAATTTGGTACGTTACGAAGTTGTATTACTAGTAACTGAAGTAGCAATTATAGTTAAAGTTGAAAGAGCGGTAGAGGCTACGCACTCCTTTAATGGGTCAGCAGACTTAACGGTTATAATCACTCACAAAGGGTCCATTGCGGATTTTAAGGGTCCTTGAAATGCTTTTCTCGTGTATAGATTATCCTAGTAGAGGCGACTCTCCTGGGAACACGACTGAAGGTCACGAACCGAGTCTAAATCCCTTTAACTAATTATTTTTATACGACTTTAAAAATCTCCTCGTCGATCGAATCAGAAATGTGGAGAACCGCAGAAGAACTAAGGTCATCGACATAGCTCAAAAGATTGCTTAAGTGGCAGTGGGTAGGGCCATCAGGGCACATTGCTCGAAAGACCGACGGCCGATGAGGCCGTAAGGTCCTTTAGTGGCACCCGCCTACCCGTAGACATAGTGTTGGGTGGCCTCCCACAAGGTGGACCGACGATCTGGTGACGAATCTCGGAAACCCACAGGATGCGCGCATCTCGTGACGGATTAATGTGGAGATCTTTAGGAGTAGGCCTATGTCCATCAGTGAACATCTATCGGCTGATGAGGATGACTTTAAAAATATACTACTACTATTATTTTATTGGTGGCTTGTCTCCTATTAGTGTGTTCCGTATAATTCGGGGACTCTCCTAAAGAACTATGGGGGTCGCCCGCAAGCTCAAAAAGTATGGTATCTTCTGAATATTCTCTCCGTCTCATAAAGCATATCCGCTAAGAAACAGAGATCAACATCAAAACTGTGATCGTGGCTGATGACAGTCTAGTTATAAATGCAGCATTTCTTCTGTGAAACCGTAGTACACTAATACTGGGTAAGTAGTTAGTCAAATAACTTCTGCTGATGGTTAGAAAAAATTTGCTATATCTCCAGGTCTGTTCTTAACCGGTAGTGGTATTACTAAAGCAATGGCAAAACAGTAGACGAGGTGTACTATAGGGAACATATTCAAATAAACATTCTACTTTTGTTCCTTTCATCATAATCATCAGCCGATAGAGGTCCGCTGCTGGACAAAGGCCTCCTTCAAAAATCTCCACATCGACCAGTCCTGCGTTGCTTGCATCCAGTGGGGTTCTCGCGATTCTCACCAGATCTATGGTCTTAATGCTTTATCTTATAATAAACGTTTCTTCTTCTTAAAATGCCATCTTTCGGTCATCGATCATTAATTTAACGTGCACTTTCTTTTTAGTTTTTCTCTTGTTAATTCCTTTGACTATACTTTTATTTGAAGGTCGCGATAAGCTCTGCCCACGCTCTGAAGTAGTTGCTCTCGTGAGCAACGTTACATTACAATATTAAGCAGGACAGCCGACGCCGATCCATCACTGTAAGTGGATTATGGCCGTCCTATCGTTGCCTTAACAAAAGCCTCGGAATATCGAACCCGAGACCTTTGTGCGCCGTCCCGTAACAAATATAAAGCCTATCGGTTCACATACGTAAACAACACTATTACTCTAAGTGTGTTTTTGTTCGTGAATATTATATTTCTTCCATTTTATTTACACAAAAGCTCGGTTTTATTTGATACCAACTGTTCCTCGCCCACTTTGATTGCCGTAATATAGAAATAAACTTGAAATTTGTCTGAAATATTCCTTGCCAGCAACCGCAGGCGCAAATGACACTACACCAACTGTTACTATAGCAACCGCATAACAATTAATTAGAAATAAAACGATGAAGGATCTATGAAATTCAAAGAATAGAAGCTACAAATCATTCCGCGTCGAATGTCCATGTTCCCGTGTCGACACAGTCACTAGTTTTCGCGTGTTTGGTATACATATATATATATATATATATATATATTTATATTTTAGCTGTCTTTATTATGACAAGGTACTAGCCTGTGTTGAGTAGTGATGTGGTCTTTGGTGGTAAAATACATTAATGGCTAACCAGCCAACGGAACACTGATGCCGGCAAGTTGTTCTACTACTTTGCCTTTCTGATCAAGAACGAGGAGCTAAATCTCTTTAGTTGCAAACTGTAGTTCTTTACAGCATAATGATGGTAACTATATGTCTGGTAGTCTGATGAAGATATGGGACAATTGTATCATATAATTCCAGGGTACACTCTATGATATGAGGGTTTCTTCTTGAAAAGAATAATTTCGTTAAAGGACATAGGTATTAGTATTGGTGATTTACCATAATTGCTTTCATCATCATCATGATTATCAGCCGACAGACGTCCACTGCTGGACATAGGCCTCCTCCACATCGATCGATCCTACACTACCCGCTTCCAGCTCCATCCCGCAACCTTTACCAGATCGTCGGACCACCTGGTGGGAGCCTGCCAACACTACGTCTTCCAGTACACGGTCGCCAATCGAAGACCTTGGTGCCCCATCGGCTGTCAGTATTTCGAGCGGTGCGCCCTTCCCAATGCCTCTTAAGACTATGGCGGTGACCTTAGTTCTGCGGATCTTTTCATTTCTGGTTGTATCACGCAGGGAAACCCCGAGCATAGCCCTATCCAATGCTCTCTGTGAGACTTGAAGCTTTTTCACACGGTCCACTGTAAGCGGTATAATTTCTTTATTCTAATTCTTTAAATTTTCTTGTAAACTGCCTAAATTAATTTGAGTGTTTATGGACGCCATGTCAGTTCCCACTGATTTCAATTTAAGGCGTTATGACACAGGAAGAATAATTTAATTTGTGGAATTGTGTAATTTTATGATCCAGTAGCTTTACTACCTGTAATGGCCTGCTCCGGAGAGGTCCAACGACTCCACAAATGGAGTATTATTATAATAAAAGCTGATGTTCGGTTATTTCTTTAATAATGGTTAAGTTAAACGAAATCACGTTACATAACAAAGACTCATAAATAGTTTGGAAAGTAATCATAAAGAATCTGTAATTTCTATTAAAGTTCAAAGTAATATCTTTCTCAGAAATTACTTACTTCATGATTGAGTAAATTAAATATAATTTCGTTATCATCTTCATCATTCACGCTATTGTCCTCCGCTGCTAAACAGACTTCTTCACTTGATTTTCTGTTATTTTCACCAGGTCAGTGGTCTACTTAGCAGGTGATCTTCTCACGTCGAGTTTGCCATTGCGTGGTCTTCACTCAAGGATCTTCCTGCCCCGTCCGGTCCGCGCTCCGATATATGTGATCCGGTCCTTGCTACTTCAGCTTATTAATTTTTCTAGTTTAAGTCAGCGTTCTTTGTTCTACGGAGAATTGTGGAGATTATTTCCGTGTTACAGGATTATGAACACTGCATCTTATCAGCCAGATACCGCCCTCAGCTGGGCATAGACCTCTCTCAAAGATTCCAATTGAAGGGAAATTGGGCCTTAGATTCACCATGTGGACCCAGTGTGGGTTAGTGGGTAGTCAGCGCTTTGTTTGTTGTTTAGCAGGGTGCACACGGTGTAGGTGAGGTTAACTTCGTAAGATGTTGGGCGGAACCTTGTACAAACTAAAAAAATATAAAGAATTCCTATTTCTATTAATTATAAAGAGCAATTTCAGAAATTACATGTACTGGCAAGTTACTCTTGTAAAAATATTTTTAACTTCATTCTATCAAAACAGTCCAACTTTAAGTTTGCTCCCGTTAACCTATTTGTGCAGCGACCCACACCACAGCTCCATGTATCTAGGGTCAATGGATTTTGAAGGGTCAATTAGACGATTCGAAAATACCTAGGCAAGTATGCTTGGGAAAGTAATCAGATTTATTCGAATAATTTTTCTGATATTTACTTCAATACGCATTTTTTTTAAATAAACTATATAACTGTACAGAGTTACATGAGTTTCTTTTTTGAAAGTTTGTTTCGAAAAAATGTACTTTAAGAAGCATTGCTTACCAAGTTATTGTTCTAAACATCTCTTTCTCTTCTATAATTCGGAAGTCATTATTACTATAAAATAATGTTTTTATTTAAATCTTAGTCTTAAATAAGAAATGTGCAAGGATTCTGATAAAGTCCTGCAAAACGCCGTAAGAACAGAGCGCTACTTGCTTTTAAGAAATCCCTCGAAAACAGGTACAAGTTTTTTTGAAGCTATGGCGTTCATGCATTTTATCACTCCTACTTTTTGGCTTATGGTTCAAAAATAAACCGAACCGTGTCACTTCTAAAATCATTTCCAATTATCAGGTTTTTAGGGCCAGTGAATTCCAACCTGTTCCAAATCTATTACTTCCGATTAGGAATATTGTGGACACGCAAGTTCGGGATCATTTTTAAATTTGAAAGAGCGATAAAGTCATTTAATGAAGTCTTATCTATCAGCTCTTCGTGTTACGGAATTTGATATATTATTCTTGGGTTTTTTCAAGATTTGCTACTAACCTCATATTGTTAACCTGTCACCCATAAATTATGACAGCTAGAGAATTCTAGGCGAACACATGTTACCATCTTTGACTCGTTGTCTTGGTGCAGCATCGCGGAAGAATAAAAGAAGTCGAGGAAAAGTATAAAATTTTAGGACTGTATTGAATTTTTTTATATTGGTTATAGAACTCGATGAAATAGTGTTTATTACACGATCGAAACTAAAAAAGATACCCATTAGCCGAGTTTGTCAAATCTCAGAGAAAAGTAAATCTAGATTCTAACAAACGCTTAATCTTAACCTGTCTGAAAAGGAGGCAACATAAAAATACAACACAATACGAAATGTTAAAGCTTTACCATCAATTTTTAATCGGGTCAATGTGTCCTCCCGTCGCAGCGACCTGTAAAATGTTTATTTGTCCCTTTTATACATTGTTCCCCAAAAACATTTCACGGATGTTGCGGTAAATTTTTTTTTTTTATTACAGCTCTTTGCATTCATGATTTATCACCATTTTAGTACATGCCATGTTGATTAGTATCCAAAGTTCTTCAGAAGGTGAATCAATATTTTTTTGCGTTATAGTTACCAATATACATCTATGTAGCATCATCATCGAAGGCTTCTTGAAGTTCTAGTTGGAAATTTGGCTTTCAGCTCATAATACATATAATACGTATAATAATATTTGCAGATCGCATTCTACGTCTCCGTCATCTTAAATTTGGTCTTACGCAGGTTGGACGATCTGGCTGATTTCAACAGATTCTATGGAACTCTCCAACATATATCTGACCGAGTCCGTGATTATGAAAGTGGTATAAGTCAAAAAAATTTAATAATCTAGTTTTAACGGTTATTTAATTTCAAATCCTAGTAAAATAACATAATCCGATGAGATTCAGAGTATGTCATGAAATTTAACTTGTTGTTTATTTTTCAGTTGGATAACAAAATACTGTTACTGTTTATTTTGAAAATCTTTGAAGATATTCTTTGAAAACAGATTGACAGATCTACAGAAGGCATTTTCTTATCCAAAACTTATTATTGCGATAGCTCATTATAAGCGCAACATGTATGTATACAACTTAGATCTTCATAATTTCCGCAATGAAAATTGCTAAAATGTATGCTTGGGATGAAACAATCGCCTCAAGAGGTTCACCGGAAATTACGTCCTGCATCTAAAAGCACATTCAGGACATTACTATTCAAAACCATGTCAGCTTAGTGATGCTTGGACATGACAAAATCGTAATATTAACATTCCGTCAATATATTTGAAAATTGATCAGTCATCTGTTAAGAATGCTCCACATGAGATGTTTTATAAAACTTCTTTGGATAACAATCCCCAATTTAAAGTGTTAGATCTTACTCCTAAAAGAGGGAGGCTAAGAGTATACGAAAATATTGATCTGATTCCATTATACACAACGATTCGATCAATGAACAGAAGAAAAACGCAAAGATATGGTGGATTTACTTCCTATATCCCATCAATTTTCCACGAACATTTTATTTCCGTAAATATAAAAAAATAAATTACCTGGTGTGACCAACAATGAATATGATTATAATTTTTTTTTAATAAAACTTGTTTTTTTGTTAACTAAAGTCATTTCTAAAGTAACTCCGTTAATTTCGAAAGCGGTATAAGTTATTTCAACTTATCAAAACTACATTTCCTTTCAAAAATGGCAATAAATTTCACAGTTAATAAATGTTGATTTACCGACCCTAATTAATTATTAAAACATTTCATTGTTTTACACAAAAATATTTTTCTATCCCTTAAAATGCAAACCTCTTAATATCTCGAAACAAGAAATATATCATTTATACCACTTTCAAAATCAAGGGCTCTATCTATATCTAAACCTGGGGTATTTTTTTTTTTTTTATTAACTTGTGTAACAAAATTGCTAACGGAACGCACACCCCGTACCAATACTGGGCCGGTAGTGGGGTAGTGTCGGACTCCAACCGACTAAAAAGCTTCACACGGTATTCCATCACATCCGCAAGGAACGCGCGAGGGTCGCGGGATAACGCTTTAAACAGTTCTTCCGCAACCCCCGTTCGGTGCCCGGATCGAACGGGCCCGCCTCGGGGAGGGATGTGAAGCATCCCTCCCAATTGACAAAATCCCTATCACTAACACTAAGCGGCGACGCGTCGGAATACGAGACGCGTCGCCAGATACGCCCCAGGAACCCTTTCCAAGGGGGGCGCCGGACCGACGGCCCTTGTCAGTCGCGGCGCCAGGTTCCTCTGCCTAAGGAGGCAAGCGGCGGTAAACCTGGGGTATAAGGTGACCCGCACAACAACTTACAAGACCCATGTCAACCTCACCTGCTCGTAGTGCAACCGCATTGGGCCAGCGTGATGGGAAATGGCCCAAATCTACCGTTATGAAACCTTAATAAACGAAGGTCGTAGAAAGCCGCTGGTTGCGAGCAATGCAGGGCCGATCGAGGTGGCGATCTTTGGGGGAGGCTTATGTCCAGCAGTGGACGTCTTTCGGCACGTGACGATGATATCTAAACCAAATGCTTTCTAGTTCGTAAGACAAGTTTCAGTTAATCACCGACATCATCGACCGTTACATGCTCATTACTCTCGAGGATAGAGGAACTACACACTTAGCAGCAACTATTATCTACAACTAGATTTACTTTTTAATATATATGTACATCTTTTATATATAAAACTACTGTGCGATTAATCTTTTCATAATTTTAGTCGTACATTCGTAATCTGTTACACTTTTGGGTGCCTTCGGAACGTCAAACTAAACGACCCTTGAAATTTATGGGCGTTCTAAACAAATTATGATAATGTAACCCCCTGAGGGATTACAGGAGTCATTGTACAATCGTTGCTCGTGTAGATTTGGAGTTGTGATAAAATACAATTTATGATTAGCAGAGATTTTGTTGGAAAGAGAAGAGATATTAATACGTGTTTAAAAACTGAGATTAAGAGGAGATTAATGATTGAGGAATGGTACTGGTGAATATTTAAAAAATTTACAAGATTCGCTCAAGTTACGGATAAAGTATTTGGAGGATTCATTTATTTAGTCAGTGCGTATCACTTAGTACCAGTTGTATTTCGAATTTGTGCCGATTTCGTTATAGAAGGATATGCGTGATCTTCCTCCATAAAAATAAGAATCCTTCGTAATAACCTGATAATAATGGCGAAAGTTTCTCTCTAAGTTAAAATATAACAACGCCTTAACGGCCTCGCGTACGAAATTAATCCGAAAATCGACTTTCGGATTAGTGCTGTTCTTTCGTAAAGGTTCCCCCCTTCACAATGATGCGAAATAAATAACATTTTTGTTCACATTATTCAGGGTAAAGTAGGTTTCAATGATACCTAACTCTTTGAATTACAAAATTTTGGTGGATACTCTGTCGCTCGACATCATAATCATCATAGAAAAAGCAGTCAGTCCAAATACTGGTTTCTAGAAAAAACCTAACCTAAGAGAGAAAGAGATGTAACTGGTGTGGCCAATAAATACCATTACATAAAATCTTTTCTTTCCTTCAACTTGTTATCGCCTTGCAATAGTGTGCACGGAGCCGCTCCGCTCGCTCATATTGCAGACACTACAAAAACTTGCTACCAGCCGTGTGTTCGTATGTCGTGCTATCAACAGATACAACAACACTTCCTGTGTCGGAGACCAGAAAAGATCCGGCCGGCCGCGTGCTGTTAGAACTACAAAGGCTGTTAATGCTGCTAAAGCCAGAATTCGTCGACACCCCATTAGGAAGCAAAAAATCTTATCGCACGTAATGAAGATTCCCGCTAGGACTCTGTCGCGTATTATAAAACAAGACCTGAAGCTTGGTGTTCGGTGCTTATGGTCGATACACAGGACATGCCCTAAATCAATCTTTACATTTAAAGAGAGTGGTTCGACCAAAACGCATTCTGTCCCGATACAAGCGGCAGGTGAAAGGCACAGAAGTATCCTCTTTATCGATGGAAAAATGTTCACGATTGAAGAACACTGCAATAAGCATAAGTGATAAAGTGTACGCTCACAATTGTAAACAAGCTGCTCATGTAGTGATGGTCGGAAAAGTACAACGTGGTCATCATCCTGCGTCAGTGATAATTTGGTGGGACATGTCTTATCAAGGAGTCACAAAACTACATTTTTGTGAAAAAGGAGTGAAAACTTTAGACAAAGTATATCGATACACAGTCATGGATACTTTTAAAAATGTACCGTGCACTTTCCAGCAGGACCCTGCACCTGGTCACAAGGCACGAACTACCCAAGCCCGGCTTGAAACCAACGTTCCGGACTTTATAAGAGTTGAAGACTGGTCCTCATCTTTCCCCGACTTTAACCCTTTAGACTTTAAATTATGGTCAGTTTTAGAGGACATGGCCTGCTGCTGCTTTAAACGATACGGCGACAATGAGTCTCTTAAAAAACCTTTAGAACAAACAGTGGCGGTGGTGGAAATTTCCCTTGGGGACAGCGCGTAAATCCATAGATCCGTGGCCAAACAGATTAAAGGCCTGTATAAAAGCCAAAGGTGGCCATTTCGAATAGAATATTGTTTTTATTATTTGCTGACATTAATAAATATGTAGTTATACGGTTTAATATTGCATCATTTGTAGCAGAGCTTATGGCCGGACTAGGTAGATTGATTGCTGAAGTAAGAACAGTTATATCTAGACTTCACATTAGGTACTAAAACAATTTTCCCAATTCAAGGTCCTTCTCTTTTAACTCTTATCACCTCGCGTAGATTAAAGTTCGTGTAGGTAGACGGCAGACGGTGCATCCGCCTTCCAACCATCAAGAAACCATTACGAGCAAATGAGAGAATCCTTTATAAAAAGATTCTCGCAGCAATGGATCGCACGAAATCTCATTATCTCTTACAAAACGTTTTACATGAAGCCTGAAAAGGATATTTATAAATTTAATGTAAATATCCTTATTGTTAGCGGACATCTATTCGATTAGGTCCCACTTTAACAATATTCTGTTGATTTTCATATGTGTTATTGAATTATCTGGTTTGAATGGCGCCGTAGCTAGTAACTGTTGCTGAGTGGACAAGATTTAATATGTTTTCAAGTCGAGGTCGTCAGGAGGATCCTGATTAGTTTCCCATTGTTATGCGAAAGGACGTGGCTCAAGGTCACTTATTTAAAGAAAAACCTAAATTTTTTTCTAGTGGTGGTAGGCTTCTGTCGCCGGAGACCGTGTAGGTACCACCGCAACTACTATTGCAGCCGGTAAACAGCACTGTGTTCCGGTTTGAAGAGAGTTGTAGTTAGAGAATTTACTGGGTTTGGGATAATTAACGTCTTATGTCTCATAGCGCCGCTTTGTTACGGGCGGCCGTATCACTCACCATCAGGTGAACATCCCGTTTGTCTCGTCACTTCATAGAATAACAATATAAGTAAATTTCACTGCACGATACCAAAAAAGTAATTTTTTGTTAGGAATAATATACAACAGCAATAATTTTTTTTATTTTCAATATGATTTTAGATTGATTCTAATAGAATTTTTTATTTTCGTTAGATTCAGCGAAATAATTTTTCCCTTTCAACCGTGTAGTCCCAGCGCTGGGAATTTTTATCTTGGAAGAATGGTATGTAATTATAATATAACCATCATCACACAATAGACGTCCACTGCTGGACAAAGGTTGTAAAAATCTTCACACCAATTGATCCTTTTTTTTTTTGATAAAAATATCGTTAAACGAATATTTTCCGAATAATATTCTGCATGATTATCATAATGCTACAGGGTGATGCGAAACCGAGCGGATTTTAAATTAAGCTAAATATCCGTCATACTGTAGCTGTGTAGCAATTTGTAATATGGTAATACCGTTAATGCGGGGCAGCTTCGCTATGGCAACACTTATGAATAAGTGATATTCTCATTTTAACCGGAGCAGAGAACTAGGACGATTTTGAAATTATCATTTTGTAGAATACAAACATTACTGTGTTCCGGTTTGAAGGACCATTAGCTATCACTAGCGGAAGGTCTGTGTATATTGAAGGTAGCTAGTGAAATTACTGGGGTATTGAGACAACATCTTATATATCAAGGTGACGAGCGCAATGTGGTGCAGTGTATACCATCCTAACTATCATCACGTTGTTATGCAGGCGTGTTACTTACCATCAGGTGAAGGACCTGCTTCATTAAAAAAAATTACCAAAGTATCATGAGTGCAGTATGCTGTCAGTAGTTCATAGCTTGAGATTTATTCATTAATTTCCACCAAGGATATTAATTACTAAGTTCTAAAATGAAGTCTGAAATCTGTTGCGGGTGTGAACATCCTAACTAGCGTCTCGTTGTCATGGCAACACCATCATCAAAAGCGTAAAAAAAGTTTTAAAATGAATTTAATATACGCACAGATTACCGGGTTAATTTGTTAACTGCTTTAAATCTGAAAGCCTCCATCAGTCCAAGGTCACCGAATTTTAATTAATGTCTCGTGTAACTCGACCCGAGCAACTCGGCTGAAGAAAAGGTTCCCAGGGTCCGCGCCGAGGTCAATCGTGACGCGATGTAAAAAGGGCTTAGTGACAAAAAGGCAGATTAACTTTACCCTCCAGGACAAAGAACCGACGGATATCATTTCCAGGGTAAACGGAATTACCAACCTGAACAAACGGAGCGGGCGGCGCCATGCATTTGTACCCCTAATTGTTTCTCGTGATCTCCGAATAAATCAGGAAAAAGGTTTTATATCAGCTCCTTACATATGAAGTTGTCGTTTTGTGCGAGAGGAATATAAAGTATTTTTTTTTGTAAAATATATTTAATTAATCAAAGTATGCACCGCGTTGTTATCTATGCACTTTTGTCATCTCATAGGTAGTTCATTTACTAAAACAACCGTGGGGGGGGGAGGGGCGAGGATCAATACTCTTTGAAGGCGGTTTCGACTGACGCGTCGGAGTTGAAAGTTCCTTATAAGAAGTCTAAATTCCGGAAAAAATGGTAATCTGTTGGGGCAAGGTCCAGGGAGTACGGTGGATGTCGCAGACATTCCAATTGTAGCTCATCTAACTAAGTGGTTGTTTGTTGTGCAGTGTGTGGTGGTGGTGTTGCGTTGTCGTGAAGCACCAGTGCCCTAAAGCGATTGACCAATCTCGGTTGTTTAGCAGCTAGTTCTTCCTTCATGGTCTGTAGTTGCTGACAATAGATATCTACAGTAATCGTTTGGACAGATTTTATAAAGCTTTAGTGAACGACACCGGCACTAGTCCACCAAACACTCACAAGTAACTTTTCCTGAGTCAATTTACGTTTAAAGCAGGATTTGGTTTGGTTTCCAGGGTTCAGCCATTTCGACGAGCGCTTCCGGTTATCGTACAGTATCGTCTTTTCGTCACAAGCAATGATTCGATTTAAAATCCCTTCATCATTGCGTCGGCTGAGCAAAGTAACGCAGCAGCAGCAGCCTACACATCGTTCAAGTTTTTTCACTTTCGCGATTTGCTTCAAGTTGATTAATACAATTCTGTCACTTACGCCGAAGCCTGTAGCTATCTCTGAAATGCTTTGTGATGAATCCGCTTCCACAATAGCCTTTAATTCTTCATTTTCCACTTTGGTCTCCGGCTGTCCACGGGGTTAATTTTGAAGGTCGATTTTTCCAGAAGGAAAACGTTGACACCAAAAACGTACCGTGTTTCTTTTTGCGACACCAGCGCCGTTCACATCATTAATCCTTCGAGCTGTTCCTGCAGCACTGGTTCTGGTGCCGCAGTAAAGCTGGTACTCGTAAATATACCGATATTTCATGTTTTCCATTGTGCGGTAATAAACGACGTCAATGAAAAAACTAATGAGGTAAAAACAAATGAATGACAGTTTCCAAAACTCAAATGTATCAGCTAAATGAATTTATAAATTTGAATTTGGAATTCTTAACCAAAGAGGAGATATTTCAGATAAAAGTGGTCAGTACGACAAAACTCTCATTTCATATGGAGGAACCTGATATAATCATACAATATACATAAAACCTTCTTTATGGGATCACGAGGAACATACTCCAGCATTTAATAACGTATAAATAGAAGACTGACTATATTCCCTAGTATTTAGATGAAAAATTCCAATAATAACCAGGCTCCGAGTGCATGGCGTCTCTTAGGAGACAGACAGGACTGCACCATGCTGAACGCCAACCTTCACTAGATGGAGAGGCACTTTAAGAAGAAGAAGAAGACTGACCAAAATTTACTTCATACATATAGATCTTTGAAATCTGATCAAGTAACACTACCACTCAGTGACTCACCATCTACCTGGTAACATCCTAGTCTATATAGTAGTTTGATTCTCACCCTACATATGATAGAGTTACATCATCAGCCCGACGTCCACTGCTGAACACGCCTCCCCCAAAGGTTTCCAAATCGATCGGGTAAGGGTTCGTATGGAGGGATTTGAGCCATTTCCAACCACGCTGGTAGGATGCGGGTTAATGGGAGCCAGAACCTCGTTGTTGATCAGCAGTGTGAACCACGAGCTGATGACTAGCTTGGGTCCCTTGATGATGATTGATGATTTATTTATTAGCTACATATCAAAGTTTTCTCCAACCGACCATTTAACTTAAGACACTAAAGTATTAGAAGATGACTCGATGATGATGTTCAGCCATAAAACGGAGTAATAGAATCTCTCTCTTTAACATCTATTTAGTAATACGCTCTTCCAACTTCTAGATAATTTCATAACTCTTTTTGTTTACTGTGACCTGATAAGACTGATGCATAAGTAAATGTTATCATCATACGTGTGATCTGGCCTCGATGTTGTAATACCGAATAAAGAAACGTGACGCTTGACCTTGGTTCAGATTGATAAGGTTCTCTAATAGTTACTGAATAAGAGGATATCGACTCCTCAGTTATCAGTCGTCCCTCTTGTGAAAGAGCATCCACCACATCGCTTATTTCTACTGCCAAGCAGTAGTGTGTGAGAGATTGTTTGAGTTAAAGTGTGGAAGGGCACCGGTGCGTTCTGTAAGAGATCCTGAACGTTTCTCCGAATGCACTGATGCAGAGCACCGAGGGGGTTTTAGTGACTAAGAATCTCACATAACTCTGACTTCCTCCAGAAGCAGAGCATCTTTCGAAAATCCTCTCTCCCCAAAACCTATTGAATCGAGTTCAGGAGGTCTCACTTACCATCAGTTAAATGTCTTTAATGATTATCCCATTCATGGAGTTAAGATATTATTCTGGGCAGGAAACGGAATTAAGGATAGATATAGCATTCGCGAGCTGATAGAAAATAGATTAGTTAGAAATTAATCAAATAATGGACGAGTCAATGTTACTGTACGTGAGTAAAGAATATGAAAGAATAAATATTACTATCATCATTTCAACCGACGGACGTCCGCTGTTGGTTACGGGTCTCTTATGGTATGTTCCACAAAGCGCGCTCTTGCGCTGATTGAGTACAGACGTGGAGGATTTGCGCCATTTCCTATCAAGCTGGCCCAATGCGGGCTGGTGGGAGCCAGAGCCTCGTTGTTTGATTATCAGGCTGCACCACGAGCAGGTGAAGTTGGCTTGGGTCTCGTGAGTTGTTGCGACCTTACATCCCCTATTTCGAGATGAAAACGTTAATTATTCACGGCAACAAAAGATCAATTTCCCACCATCTCCCATATCCCCTCCACCCATCCCGTTATAAGAGCTGAATCATCGGGATTCAAGTTTCCTACAAGCTGTTTTTTACCAGTTGTCCGCAATACTAATTTCATAATTAGGTTGGTCTGCCACGTATCTGTTGCGGTACCACCGCAGCGCCAGCGACAAACAGTACTGTGGTAACATTACCGTGTTCCGGTTTAAAGGGCGCTGTAGCTAATTACTGCAGAGACCCAACCTGAGATAGGTTGGGTCTCATTGGTGCTCCGATGGTTCTTACCTAGACGGTCTTTAGCCACAGGGACCTACCACCAATAAAGTGTAGAAACATTACAGTTCCGGTTTGAAGGGCGCTACAGATAGTGGAATTGTTGTGATAAATAAACTTAATATTTAACGTCTTAAGGCGACGAGCGCAATGTGGTGCTTTACATAACATCTTAACTAGTGCCACGTTATGGGCGGGTGTATCACTTAACATCAGGTGGACACCCTGCCGTAGAATTAAAACCAAATATTTACTTGATTATCGAAACACTAGTAAGGATGAACACTGCACCATGTTCGTGACCTTGGAACATAAAATATTAAGTCTTATTACCGCAGTAATTTCATTATTTAAATTGATACAGAATTAGACTTTATCACGGTGCAGTAAATATTTGTGAACTGACTTCGGTAATTTAATGCGGTTCGGCTGAGCCGGTCTTCGCCTGGCACTGAACCTATATAGCATCAGCTTCTAGTTGCCGTAATAGTTTGTTTAATAGCTCTCGATTAGCATTTAATAACTTAAGTTATAAACATGAAAGCTTTAAGCTAGACTAAGTTGCTTTTATTGCTCGTGGTGGGAAATAGCCCAAGTCTCCACGTATGAACATCTCCGAATGACTGAAGGTCGCGAGAAGCCGCTGGGTGTGGGCAGCGCTGGAGGGATCGATGTGATTTTTGTGGGAGTCCCATGTCCAGCAGTGGACGTCTATCGGCTGATGATGATGAAGATTTAATTAAAAATATATCTTGTCTCAATTACTAGTTGGATATTTTAAGATTGTATACAGTAAACAAATCTGCGAACCAACATCCGGTTTTTTTATTTAATTAAACGACGAGATGAACGGGACGTTCACCTGATGGTAAGTGATACGCCCGCTCGTAACAACGTGGCGTTAGTTACAATCGTATACAGCACCACATTACTCTCGACGTTTTGACAAAAGATGTGAAGTCTCATTAGCTCAATAGTTATACTAACTACAGCGCCCTTCCAACCGGAACACAGTAATGTTTGTATATGAGACCCATCACCATCATCCGTCGGTTGCAATAGGAGCTAACCTACACGGTCTCCAGCAATAAGACCTACCACCAGTGAATACCGCTTTTTTGTTGTCGGTTAAAAAAAAGTTCTGTATTTACTTGAGTTTTTTACACTGTATAGTATTAAACTCGTTCCCAACTTGAACCGTAACTTAACTTATGCAAGACATAACTTGAATCCTTTTATGTAACCATAAAAGGAGATTGAAGAAACTTGGATTTGGTCCATCCCAGTCGGCCGGCGCGGGGCACAGTGCCATTGCACCCCTGTCCGCCACCCCCGTCTGCGAGTTTATATAATATTTCTTAAAAACAGTTACTCATAGAAGTATTAACTACTAAGCAGTTAAATCTGCGGCAGTAATTATTACTACTCATACGAAGATAAACATTCTTCAGTTACGACTGAAGTTTGATATCTTTTATACTTTTTTTAGGTCTCTGTTGCCGGAGTATCTATTGCAGCAAACAAGCTGTACTGTGTTCCGGTTTGAAAGGCGCTGTGGCTAGTGAGACTACAAGGCTGAGACTTTATATCTTTTCTCAAGCCGATGAGCCTAGTGCGGTGCTGTATAATATCTTAACTAGGGTCCTTTGTTATAAGCACGCGTATTACTTACCATCAGGTTAAGCTCTTGGTAATTTCGTCGCCTAAATAAATATAAAAAAATAATAATTAGACTGAATATCGACTTTATGAAACTAACCCCTAAATGATATGTACCACTTTTAAGAGACATTTGGACAATACATTATTTCTAAATAAACACATTGGGGTGTGATGGCTCCTGCAAAACATTTCACGGGACCCGAGCCAGCCTCAAGTGCTCGTGGTGCAGCCTGCTGATCAACAAACAAGGCTCTGCCTACTACCAACACGCATTGGATCAACGTGGTGGGAAATGGCCCAAATCCCTCCATATGAACCTCTACAAACGTAGAGATTTTTGGCGGACGCCTATGTTGAGCAGTTGTCATCTATAGACTGATGATGATGATGGAATAAATATATTATTAGTTCCATAGAATGCTGTAAAATATAAAGAAGTTAATTTATGTACTCTTCATTGATAACAACACATTTAATTATTTCAACATCATCATCAACGGATAGACGTCCACTGCTGGACATAGGCCTCCCCCAAAGATCTTCACATTGATTGGTCCTATGCTGCGCGCATTGCCGGACACCAGAGGTCATTCTTTGTAGGGTTTTTTACGAAGGGATTTAGTTCTATTTTCATAGCTTCTATAAAACTTCATCATCAGCTGATAGATGTCTACTGCTGGACTTAGGCCTCTCCAAAAACCCTCACATCGATCGGTCCTGCGTTGTCCTACATCGCATCATCATTATAAAACTTTATATAATCTTATTATATATTGTTTTTTTTTTTGTCATAAGTCTCTCCTCGAAAGGTCTTCACAGGTCTCTTTCTTTGGTTTTTCGAAGCCATTTCTAATCTATCTTCTTCCTTTAAATCATCTCCTCCATCTCTATTTATTCCTTACGCTCTCGATTATCCATCGCCATTTTGTAACCTCAATATGCGTTTTCAAAATGGCGGTTACTATTACCGAATAATTTGTTATTCTTTTCAAATTGTTTAACCCTGTATTCTCTTAACAACTTCCTCCTCATTCATACTCTTATTGATCTAGAACCTTACTCCATATCTTTGTTAAGGTCTTTGGGCAAGAGTTCAGCGGTGGTGTCGCCCGGACTGGTCTCGCTGCGACTTCGTGCGCGGAGCCGTCGCATCACGTTCGATCTATTATCCCCGATTTGACCGAAAATATTCCGGAGCCTAATGGAATTATTTATGAGGACGATCTATATCAAATACGCGGCCAGCATTCATATGAGATACAATTATTCCCTCCATTCACCCCCACCCCAACCCCATTCTCCCTCATCCACCGAAATCCAAATGTTGTCCGTTTATCGAATGTTTTTCTGTGTCATTGAATCTTTTAAACAACTAAAAGGTTGCACGTATTTTTGCATTTGGAGTATTTAGTTATCAATTTTTTTTATTCAACCAACCAACGAGATGAACGAGACGATCACCTGATGGCAAGTGATACACCTGACCATAACGACGTGCCGCCCATTGCGCTCGTCGCCTTAGACGTACGGTGTCGAGTCTCATTACCCCAGGTAATTACATTAGTTACAGCGTCCAGCAAACCGGAACACAGCAATGTTTGCACATTACTGTTTGACAATCGAAATAGGAACTGCGGTGGTACATATTCAAACGGTCTCCGGCAACAGCGAACCAGAAAATACCTGAAGCCAGTACACATAAGCTCTTTAGATATTCAACAAAGAGATGAGAACAGCACCAGTTCATCTGGTGGTAAATGGTATACCACTATAAACCTATTTAAGATGTCTACAGAACAATTTGCATTAGTTAGCTTTCGAGCAGGTGATGTTGGCTTGGTTTCCGTTAGTTTTTGTGCGGGAACCCTTACACTCCCTCGTCGCTTACTGAATAGAAAAAATCGACCGGAAGTCGTAACTAAAGCCATATATCAAGGTGTGGAAGTGAGATGGAGCTGTAGGTTCTTCACTTTGTTCTGGTCCCGTCGGCGAAGTGAACTGAACGCCTATACAGTATCCATCGCAAACTTGCAAGCAGACAAAGCGTCGCCGCTCGCTGCCACCAGGGACCGGAAACGGCTCATGTGAATAAATTTCCACAGTGAACAGATTTCCTCCATTCGGGACGCCGTCGGGAGAGCGATTTTGTTTCCTTTTACGGATCCCTGCTAGATATCCTTTTGTGTTGTACACATTCGTTTTATCGACGCTATCGGCGAAGAATTTTTTTTTAAATTCCCACTTCCTGCGGGACGGTTGGTATCGTGTTTTATGAAACGAAATAGTGTAAGGATGTAGAGACAACTGTAAATGGCTCCCATCTGGGAGAGAATGAGATGAAAATGGTTTCTATAGAGTTTCCGTATCCTCTCTCTTCGTCTCCTCTTGGTGCATCTGTACGTAGTGCGCCTATCCCCATCTCCACACACAGACAGGCGGAACCGGATGTTGGGAAATAGATAATAGAAAAGTATTTTATACCGCAGCGAACAATTACTATTTTCACTAAAATTTTAAATAAAATTCTTCAATTTATGTCTTTCTCTCCTTCTCTATGTATCCTTCTTTCCTAATTCAATTAATAAAAGGAAATGAGATTAAACGCTCTCGCTTTCACTTCTCCTCTCTGCTTACCTACTTTCTCTATCTGTGGCTCTCTCCCTCCGTTTACAATTTCGAGAGTGTATTAATCTCATTCTTTTGTAAATTAACAAGAATTCACTTCTACTGCATATGAACTCTCTTTCTTCCACTCCTTTATTTTTTTATTTAATTAAGCGACGTGTAAGTGAAATGTCTCTTATATATATATAAGAGAATGCTACAGATCCATTGACATCAAGAGATCTCCACAACTATTAGACATAAACACTTAAAATTCGGCAGACATATTGCTCCGTCGTTTAGAGCTCAGCTGTCAATATATTTTATAAAATACCTACCCCAAAGAGAGTTACGAGGGTCGTACGGCCTGCAGAGGGGGTAGGGAACATAGTAATATATACTAGGTAGTAGTTTCGCAATCGGCATACGTAAGAGATGTCCTAATTTAGTTGCCAACTTCCGGTAAGATTTATGGTTACTTACGATTTGAATGATATCGCATAATGTACAAGCGATGAGACGAGCGAGACCTTTAAATGATGGTGGCGCAAGTTAGGACCACAAATACAACACCACCTCGTCACGTTGAAAAAAGATGTTAAATGTCGTTACCTCAGTAATTTCACCAGCTACAACGCCATTCAAACAGGAACCCATTAATGTTCACACACTACTGTTTGTCGGTAATTGTATTTAGATGATCTCCGGCAACACAGACCTACCAGTAAATAATATGTTAGTTAAGTTGGCGATTGGTGCACGTAGGAGTAACCTCCCTATCACCGGGCCAAGCTCCGTGCGCGAGCTTACATAATTCTCAAACTACCCCACTTCAACTTACGTAAGAGATCGAAATCAGTTGGATCCTTGCCAAGGTAACAAGGACGGCTGGAGGCGGACCATCGTATTTATTCATCCCCCAACCAAAAAAACCCCTACTCCTGTAAGTTTCACAATTGTATGTGTGTCTGTCTGTTTGATTTCCAAAACGCTCAAAACGAATTCAATATAATCTATGTTCATTTGTTTATGTACGTCATCATCATCATCATCGTCATCATCAGCCGATAGACGTCCACAACTGGACATTGGCCCCTTCAAAGATCTTATTGTTAGAGTTCATTGAATGGAATTGGGCCGTAACCCATCACGCTGGCCTAGTGCGAGTTGGTGGGTGGTCAGAGCCTCGTCTGTAATTCAGCAGGGAGCACCGGTGCAGATGAGGTTGACTTGAACTCCATAAGATGTTGGACGGAATACCTTACACCCCGCTCCTTTCTGCTAACTCTTTTTTTTTGTTTTCGGAGCGAAATCAAAGTTATATGAGATTCTTACTCACTAAAACCCCCTCGGTGCTCTGCATCAGTGCATTCGGAGAGGTTCCGGGATCTCTTATGGACCGCACCGGTGCCTCTCTACCCTTTGTGTTTCACGTCTCTGAGGAGGAGTCTGACTCTCCCCGGCACTATCGCTGAGCCACACGCTGTCCCAAGCAGAATCGCTTGTTAAGCGATAAGGGCCTCCACCCTCAAGGCCAGCGAAACTCCTATAGCTTTTTAATCTTCAACGACAGGCAGGACTTACCTTAGTCCTATTCTTACTAGCCCGAGACTGCAGGGCTCCTGGTGCTAACTCTACGTATACCTATACTTTTTTCTTCTTTTCTAACTTATAAATAACTTAAAAGTAATCACAAGTTAAATTGTAAACTAAGTTCGATGACTTCAGCAAAGCTTCTGGCTACACTTAAAGCAGTCGTGAAAGTTTTACTATGTTTTAAAGAGTAATAAAAATTATGGGGGTGGGGGGTAAGGATGCGGTGCGGTGGGACGGGGTTAATGACCTGCGAAGCGCCGACTCGCACGGTGCAACGACCTAAGTATTAGGTGACTGGGTAGTCTGGACGCGACACAGAGCACACAGATCTATCATGCCAACAGTAGAACCTCACCTCGTGTTATATGGAAATGAAGCATTTGATGCTCAAGCATCACCAGTCTAGAAACTTTCATATTCATCTGATGAGATGATAAATCTTTCACCAGCTCCAACAATAAGTAGCCAGTTCGGATGTTTACACTATGCCATATAGAGCTTAAAGTTTGGAGATCTAATATTAAGATGATCTCGTACAAGCCGTAGATTTTAGACCTGAAAGCTCAGCATTCGAGGAGTTGTCTCAACATCATCAGAGAATATGTAAACCCAAATAATATCACAGCTTTTTAGTAATGAAAATAGTTTTTTTTTATGTACTTAAGCCGCGAGGCGAGCCGGACGTTCACCTGATGGTAAGTAATACGCCCATAACAACGTGGCGCTAGTTAAGATGATATGCACTGCACCACATTTCACTCGTCGCCTGAGACATAAGATATAGTCTCCTTACCCCTGTAATTACACTAGCTCCAGCGCCCTTCAAACACGAATACAGTAATACTTGCGCAGTACTGTTTTGTCGGCTGCAATAGGAAGTACGGCGGTACCTACCTAGATGGTATCCGGCAACAGAGACCTACCACCACTTTGTTGCCATAAAGGCTAAAATATTTCTCTGATGGTAGCGACGCCGCTTTGGCTGCACTGTGGCAGGTATCTATTGCAGGTTTGATGCCGCGGCGAGCTCATTTCCGAGTCTACATAATGCATGTAGGCGATCGATGGCTGCACCGCCCCGCCGGCTCGCGCCCCACATTATCCAGCTGCTGATGATGCTCAGCGCGGTATGGAGCAGCAAATAGAACTTGCAATATATACTCTGTCATATTTTCAAAGTTTTAAGTGAAGCTGTTTAATATATATCTCATTACTGGTAGATTTTTTTACTATTTTTCAATTAAACCACTCGAAAAGCGGAACATTTAGTTGATGGTAAGTGATGACCCATAATGTGGTGCAATCTACACCATACTAACAGGAGTATCGATTACGAAGAAAAAACTGGCAATGCAAGGGTCCGTGCTCCGCCTTGGTACGCACAAAGAGTGTACTGGTACAATTCTGTACACTTACACCTCTTGTGGATTTACATTTGCTGGTTAGAAATAGAACTTAATCCTAACATTCCTTTAGAAAGCAGGGTGTCTTCCGAAGACTTCTTCTTCACCACAACACAATTGGTGATCTTTGATGTGTTGTATCAGAAGCTAAACAAAACAAATAATATGTTTATATACAGCTAATCGGTTATCATAAAATGTTTTACATGAATTTTAATCAAAAATTATTAAAAACAAGTGGTTTTTGTGCTGAAAATAACAATATTATTATTAAATTAATATAATCCAGTGTGGGGAAATACATTTAAACCAGATTTACTGCAAAAATAAAGCCGTATTACTAAAACTTGGATCTGTCAAAGCTCAACGGTCACTCGCTGATATTAAAAAAATATATATTAATTTATTGTTTTCTAGAAGTTATTTGGCTAGGCTCGGTGACCTTATTCACGTAAAACATGCAAACCTGCAGCATGGCCGTAGTCCATCTGAAACTGGCCCTCACAGATCTCATCATCTTCAGCCGATAGACGCCTAGAACCACTGCTAAATATAGACCACCCGCAAAGATTTCCACATTTGTAAGGGTCTATATGAGAGGATTTGGGCCATTTCCTACCACGCTAGCCCAATATCGGTTCTCGGGAGCCAGAACCTCGTTTGTTGATTAACAGGGTGCACCACGAGCAGGTGAGATTGGCTTGGCTCCTGCGAGTCGTTGTGTACGATCTTTTACATCCTCTCACAGATCTACAGTCATACAAAGACCAATATGTAGCACTTGAACATGAGCGTGACTAGAAAGAGGTCGAGATCAAAATTGTGCTTAAAAATACAATAAGTTACCGAAGGAGCGTCTCTCCAAGAATCTCTGGCAATTGTTTATACTGAATATAAAGCAACAAAGAGCACAATGCAGGATCCAAGTAATATTTTAAATAGAATATTAGAAAATGAGACAAAGATTTCCAATTTAGCCCCTCCGATAAAACCAAAATCAGACCTTCCCTATTCCACCCACACGGAAATGAAAATTTATCCAAATTCATTAATATATTCACATTGTTTTCGTAGAAGTTTAGGATCCCTGCTAAATATTAAACTACATTATTAACAAATTATTGTATTCCAGGGATTCAGTATACAGATTTAGTACAAAAACTAATTCAGAATAAAGTTAGTAATAATTCTCGAGTTGCTCTGCTGGTAGGGTAACTGCACAAACCTTACAAAGAAAGAATTAACAGAGCTTTACATCCACGGTAAATTCTAAATATAGTAGAATAGTCTTGTTTACTTTTCTCCACCTATCCAGTATGTCATACAGGAAAAATAAATATATTCGTATACTTAACAATTAGATGCAATTTTTAGTAGGCTCTATAGTAATAAATTTATATTTTTTGATATAGATAGATATTTGTAGGGTGACTAGAAATACATTTTATATCCCAAAACATGATTTAATTACCATTACTAAATTGTAAGCTTCTTTAAAGATTCAGTCATAAATTGTATGACGAAGTATCCATGTATGCAATCCTTTAGCAATATTAATGAAATTAGCTTAATAAGTCATTTAAACCTGTAAATATGACAAAAATCCTTAAATGCTGCAAAGTAGTTAAGGGCAAGTAATAAAATCAAGTTAGCATTAACTTTTGAAAATGTAACCGATAACGATATAGTAAAAACTTCTAAAAGTGTAAAAATTAAAGGAACAGAGGACTTGTGAGGGCCGTCAGTTAAAGCTGTGGTACCAGTTATTGAAAACCATGCTTCAATCCTAGCAAATATCTTCAACTGCTGTATAAGTTTCCTGATGTAATAAAAAATAGTAAAATTGTGCCAATTTTTAAATTAGGCGATACATATAATGCTAATAATTATAGGCCATTTCAATATTACTAGTATTAAGTAAAATATTTGAAAAAATCGTGCTAGGTCAAATGTTGTCACATTATACTACAAACAGGATATAGTACGGCAAGTCATTCAGATTCACAAGAAGCCGTTCTCTACTCAAGATGCAGGATGTGCCTTAATAAAATCAGCGTCAGAAGTCATAGGATCAACTGGGTGTTGTCTGTGATCTTTCTAAAGCTTTTGATTGCGTCGCGTCGTTAATTCTTACATTAAAACTGAGGAATTTGAGGTAAGGCTCTTGATCTTGTAGTGTTCTATTTATGGGGTCGGAAACAGATGGTTTGTCTAAACAGTGTGACTTCCCCAAGTGACTTGATTGTACTAGGAGTGCCTCAGGGATCCATTTTGGGTCCGATTTGGTTCTTAGTTTATATAAACGATCTCCCATATTTGGTAAATGAAATCGCAGTTATGGTTTTGTTCACCAATGATGTGTCATTAATATTTAAGGTAGATAGGAAGATAAAGACCTCGAATAAAATACTAACTCTAGTATCAAATTGGTTCTAAGCAAACAATCTTCTTCTGAATGCGAATAAAACTAAATATGTTAAGTTTGCTTTGCCAAACGTAACCCGTATTATTCCACCAATCGCACTAAATGGAGGAACACTCGACTTGATGACCTCAACATAGTTAATGACGAGAGGCTATTATAATATTACAGAATATATTGATAATAAAGATCTTTGGCAGTCGATACCTTCAACAAATTCACACCAAGGCTGCTCATGCCCCCTTGGAAAGGGTTCCTGGGGCGTATCTGGCGACGCGTCTCGTATTCCGACGCGTCGCCGCTTAGTGATAGGGATTTTGTCAGTTGGGAGGGATGCTTCACATCCGACGGTTGGAGTCCGACACTACCCCACTACCGGCCCAGTATTCGTACGGGGTGTGCGTTCCGTTAGCATTTTGTTACACACGTTAATAAAAAAAAAAAAAAAGGCTGCTCATAATTATATCAGACTGCATAAATAATCAAACAACCGATCCGCCAGGTGCTGTGTTGCCTTCTAAATAATTAACTAACTGGATCAAATCTCGTAGAAGCATGCCCTGTTGAGTATGTATCGCTGGACCGCCTCAACGGGGTCGTTGTTGAAATCAGTGTTAATTAACCGTCCGAATTTGTTTCGCCAAGTCTTCTCAGGTGAGGCGGATTGGTTCTAATGGTAGCTTAAAAGCGCGACCTTTGTTGTTTATAAAGGTCCGCCTAAACAATAACCTTATTCTTTAATAAAAACTTGAAAAAAAAAACTGACACGATATCGTCAAACAATATCTTATACACAATTAAGACCGATGGCAAATATTCGAAGCTACTCGTTTATTTAAAACAGACTATGAGGCAACCAAATACCCATTTTTAAATCGATTAATACTCATATAATTCATAATATACAATAATCTCAATGTCACGAAAATAATGGCATATTTAAATTGCTATTGGTACAAATGTTCCGTACGATTTACAAATACTTATGATACAGAAAAAAAACGCTTACATTTTACTGGTGAATTAAAACGCTTAGTATTTGATCAGGCCGCGACAATACGTCAAACGATTTCGTGTGAATAAATTACTTTCCATTGTTACAGTGTAAACACTTTGTACATCGCCGGATCAATTTTGAATTTATACTTTATACAGCAAATAGAGGAACATAAATTTAGTTTTTTTTTTCGTCGACAATAGACTAATGCTTGGCAACAAATGCTGGTGATATTAAATAAGAAAGGGGCTGCTCAGAATATTTTAACTCTATGAGTAGTAAGGTAAGCGGCTACGAAAATATCTTTATCACCATCATTTAATCCCATAATTGTAAAAAGCTGACATTATCATCATCATCAATAGCTCGCGTCAGTCATAAGCTTCTTCCAAGGAACACCATTTAGCTTGATCTTCGGCGTTACGTATAATGTTGATAGTAGAACTCAGAAATCAATTACTAGCGGGATCGATCTGATGCCACCTTCTTCCAACGATCCTCCAGCGATATTCACCTGGTCAACTGCCCATCAGAGAGATGGTCATCCAAAAATGATGATCATCGTTCAAACTTCACCATAGTTAAAAAATACCAGAGACTTTCTTGTTACGAATAGTTGTGTACTAAAGATGAAAGTAGTTTGCGATTACAAAAATATATTTTTTTTACAACCACATAAAAGTATATGTGATGTTTTTTTCTAAGTAAATATTGCAATGTATAAATTTCGCAAACAACCACCGCACGAGCCCCTAGTTAAATATTTATTTTATTATCTCTCCGCCTCCATTATCAAACAAAGAAAATTGGGCAGAGGATTCGACTTCAAGTTATTTAGTGGGTGGGCTTTCAAGTAAACGTGGAAATTGTATTATTTAAGTTAAATTCTGCAAAAAATTGTATTTAAGTGAAACCCTGAGTTGTACTAGATACGAAATTTTTAAATACATACTATCAATTCTAAATTAAAGTAATGACAAAGGAAAGACTGACTGAAGTCCGCGCCGTCCATTTTCGCCACCAAACAATATTTTGCAAATATTTCTGTGTTCACAATTAGACAGACAATGTAGCTAGTTAAACTACAAGAATAAATACTTTATTAGGATCTACAAAGTGGTGCTGTGTAAACATCTTAACATAATCGGAATATTACAAGTGTTGTTCACCAGGATACCTCTCACCTGGTCGCATTCTTTGTATATATTTGATTTCAATAAAACCTTAATTACTAGTCTTAGCATATGTAAATAAAAAATAAGAATTTTTCTGTCTTTTTGTCTCAATCTACGCTGTGGATATTTCAAGGCGAGGGTATTGAGCTAATTACATGCAAAACAAATTAGCCACTATCCTGACCTGGTAATATCTTTCAGTTCTTACTACAAGGATCAATTCGTGTGTGAAGAAATTTCAAGAGAAATGTAGAGATTTTATCATCACATGAAAAATTTGTGACAAGGAGAAAAAGCAAACTAAGCTGCTCTTAAGATTCCCATTAGTGGGACTCGGAATTTTGTCTCTCACGGAGAAAGTCAAGGCCAAAAAGATTACGTTAAAGAGAAGAGGCAAGTCTCAAGATGCGGCAGCGATCTACAGATATTTATAGGAAACTGCTAACTACTAGTAACTAAAAAAGGTGAACACAAATTTGGACTTTTTGATGGATTAAATTACTAGATCGATAACCCACTAAACTATGTCCAGCAGTGGAGGTTTATCGGCTGAATATGAATCTACCTATCATAGTTTATTTTTGTATAATCTTGAACATTCGTTGTGTTGTTGATGAATATATAAAGGAGCAAAATTGCTCAAACGTCGCAAAAATAAATTAACACATTTATAAACAGACCCAAGTGCTCTCTCCCAAGACTCTGGATGAACAAAAGAGAGAAGGAGAAGGACAGATTCTTAATTTCACGCAAAAATAAAGATTATTAATGGATGCGAATGAAACTGGCGTTTTAATTAAATTTCACAAGAATAATATTTCTATTCCATCTGCCGGTATATACAGGGTGAAAGGTAATAGGTGTGAAAGATCTGAAGAGGTTAAAGTATAGCTCGTATCCTATCTATCTATATATGGAATACCCCCATCCAAAAACAATGGTTTTGAAGTTATTAATTTTTTGAATATTTTTCAAAAAATTCCCGAATTTCTAGGAAAAAATTCAATGATTTTAATTCTTACTTATTTCTAAATAAATTTGAATATAACAATTATTGTTTAATCATTATTTTATTAAATTAAATTAATAAACATCACTTAGAGGCTAAAGCTTTTAAATTAGGTTCTTTGAAAATGGTGACAGTAAAAAAATATTTTTGGATAGGGGTATTCCATATATAGATAGATAGGATACGAGCTATACTTTGCACCCTCGACAACTTTTACACCTATTACCTTTCACCCTGTATATATATGTGTATATATATATATACATATATTGTTAATGAAAAGTAATATTGTGATGTCCATATCATTACGCGAAGACTGATTTGCTGTATCAACGACTGGACTACAAAAATTTAACAACTAACCACCAAATGTAAATGTTAGGTTAAATGTCTCTGTGCAAGAGGAATACAAGGAATGGAGTTTTGACGACGGAATTTTCATAATGGAGTTTTGATGATGAAATTTTCATCTATCCTGCTAACACCCTCACTACTAGCTATAACATCATCATCGTGTTCTAATAGAACATACACCTGAGAATATTTTTGGCAAGGATGTTTTACTTATGTCATTGGTTAATGGTATCGACTCTCTCCTTGAAGAAGAAAGCGAGTTCTAGAAGTGGGAACATTAAATTGTACATCTTCAACTACCATATTACTTAATATTTTGTATTATTGTAAAATTTTAACTTAAATTGTAACATTTATCTTTATTCTAGTTTATTATTCAAATTTGTTAACGTCTATTAAATATAAGCCGTCTTTAGATTGTTGATATTTGCGATTTGCGCGCGGTAACATGGCATTCATATCCTCAATAATCGGCACATAGTTCAATGATGTATTCATTAAGGGAAATCTTCTGGGTTCATCTTCATGTTCAGTTACAGTTTCCAAAAGCTGTTTCTTCTTCACTTTATTAACTCTAGTTCCAATTTCACCTTCAATTTTTTTTTTTAATTGTTCTGTATTATCTTCATGCAAAACTTCCGTCTCGGCTTTGTTACTTTTTTCTGTTACCACCTTAATTATAACTTTATTGCCGGTCACCGGTGGTAATCCGTTTGAGGGGAACAGTAAGTTTGTTATGTCAACTGCATTAATGTTTACTGCAGTTAATGTTAAAACCGCAACAATATTGCAGTGCATTGCGATTGCGAATTATGTATCAAATGGTGTTAGTGTGGTGAATGCGACTCGCATATTGAAGGTAAATCTGATAAGAGGCATTAAATGGCCGATTATGCGTTGATTTGAAATCCTTTGTTTCAATTAAAACATAAATAGGTTTCACATTTTTCCATTTGTATGGTTATTGCATTTAGCGATAAAGAAATTTTTATAGGTTTTTTTATTGTTTATGAAAATGGATGGAATGCCATTAGGCACTCTCTGCCAGTTAGCGCTGGATATGGCGGTAATAAATCAGCTGGAGGTTCTAGATTAATAGATTCTTAATTTTTTTTTCTAATAATTAATATGAGGGGCCGGATGAAGGTGGACGCTAAGGGTGAGAACCGCACTTGGTGAAAGTCATAGGGTTAATGATGATTATGATGGTGAAGATCAAGGCGTTGTAAAGGTCAAATTGATCTAATTATTAATGGGTAAGGTATCTGGTGAAAATATCTCCAAAGACAAAACGAAAGCTAAGAAATTGTTATTAAGCAGTCTCATGCCCGATGGTGGGTTTAAAATTCTCAGAGCGTTAATAATCGTTAAAGTAATTAGCAGACACATTCAGCGATATGGCAAGTGCTGAGATAAAGGCGTTGGCAAATCTCGCAGCTCCTTATTGGCAACGTGCCAACTGACGGGTAATTGCGCAACAACTCATAGCTAATTTAACTTTTACAGCCAGATTCAGAGGCTGTCGCAACTTTCTGCAATACTTTCGTAAGCCTCATGCCAAATCTGATAGCGTATGAGATATCGAAATTGCTTTTTTTTAACAGCAAATGGTTATCAAAAAAAAAGAAGTACCTATAGATAATAGAAACGTTCTCAGATCGTCCCGAATACCGAGCTAACTAATGACATTGAAGCCGATTGCCCTGTAACTGCCGGCTCTGCGGTCTCGAGTGGATTCCATTAATTTTTTGGAATTATCTCTAAAATTTTTATGTGCACAGGAATTCTATGAGCATAATATTTCCGCCCCGAACGGTTCAAATATGATGTCATCAGTAAGGCTCTCATACTTGCTCCGCTTGAAGTAAGGCACCAGCAATACTCGAAGTGCCTTTTTTAAATTGGCATGGTTAGCACTTGAACACGATACCACTTGAAGTAAAGTGGTGATGTGGTCTGTGGGGTTAAGGCGCACTAATCTATTCACTATTCATATATTTTGAAGACTAACGTCGTATTTGAAGAGGAACACTGATGCCGGCAAGTTGTTGCATTCTTTGCTTCTCTAATTGAGAACGAAGAGCTAAAAGGGGATGGTGGAATTATGTTATGTAAAAGCCGATTCAAAGTCGCTGTAAACTAATTATTTAAATATGAGAAGTCATTAATCAAAAAAGTAAGAGAATAGGTTGTTTAACTTAGAAATTTGTTCGGTAAATAATAAATTTACCCTGATGAGGTAACTGGGAAATACTGATTGTAACTGGTAATAGCAGTCATGATTAGATCAATTTGTAAGACGGCCGTACGCGTTATAATTGTCGAAAAGGCTCAGGGATTGAGTTTTCGGTGAATGAGATGATCATGTATGGTGGATAAAAAGCTTTGAGAATATTCTTGTGAAAGAAAGCCCGAGTATCAGTCGTGGGAACAGTTAGTGGGTTAAATGAGAAGAAAAATTAGGTGGGCTGTTAATTTTACACAAATATAGTTCGTAGCATTCGTACCTTTCTATTCATCGTCCAGCTTCATCAAGACTTATAATTATACCTATCGAGAATTCAATTTGTACCTTTACTGTACAGAGGTAGTAAAGTTTGTCTTTCTATTCTTATTGTAGAGCCGGTCCATCTTCCAACTTCTAATTAAAAGTCAACATCGGATCCGACGTCGGGAGCAATTTTATCGTTTAAAAATATCGCAAGCGCCCATTCTGACCACGGTAACTGCTCCAGAAAACTTTAATATTACTCACTCATTTTTTTTTAATATAAACTATACTTTTTTAATCAAAAACAGTAAGTAAATTTTAAAATAATTGTGTAATACATTCCCCAAAGAAACAACGTCCCCGATGGCATGTATCTCGAAACTCTTATCGACCTTTCCAAAACAACCGAGAGGCTGGGGTTGAAAAATGTACACGCAATATTACGTTGACAGGTAGAATTGTAAAAAAAAATGATATGAAATTGAAAAACTTTTCGCCTTGACATGAAATTGTTTTGGAAATAAAAGAGCAGCAAGTTCGTTATCAATTTCGCCTAGACAGTTACACGAGCGGGCGGCCATGACGGCGCAATTAATGACGAGTCGAAAACATTTAACATGAAAACATTTTACTTTGTAAAAACTGAAAAATAAATAATATTATATAATAGCTTTTGATTTCATACACTTGCTTAACCTAAATTACTTGTTATTTAAGTTATATTTTAACTTAAATAATATAGTATCCTTCATCCAAATTCTATCGTCTTAATTCAAAATGGCGGCCATTAGTGATATTGACATTGCTCCCAGTTTATTATAAAAAAATCCAATTAATACAAATAAATAGATTTTTTTTCATTTAATTCAGCGATGAGACGAGAAGGACGTTCACCTGATGGTAAGTGACACGCCTGAGCATAAAAAATGGCGCTAGTTACGATGTTACACACTACACCGCATTGCACTCGTTACCCTGAGACAAAAGATGTTGAGTTTCGGTATCACAGTAATTACACTAGCCAACTTACCACTACGACGCCATTCCAACTGCAACACAGTAATGTTAGTACAGTACTGTTTGTCGGTTGGAGTAGGAACTGAGTTAGACGGTGTCGGGCAAGTGACCTACCACCAGACTTTCAAGCAATATGCCCCGACCATTACCATGAAAGTTTAACAATCCGTTATGTCATTGACCTTAGTTCTTCTATAAACCCTGTCATATACACCACACCCAGACAAACAAACAAAATGTCCTCAGTGATCACTTACCTGAAATGCACACTGGTTTCATCAGCTTGTAAATGGGCGGCGTCTGTCACCGTCCAGTGCAGGACGAGCCCGCTCCTGTCTCCCAGCGGCCCGCTCACCACCTTCGCCGGCAGGAACCGCCCGTACTTCATACTCTTGGACAGCCTGAACCCGTTTAAAGTGGACTTCCGGAAATATATTAAAATAATAAATATTAAATAAATTTATTATGTAGAAGTATATTGTAATTAATAAAACTATTTCAAGTTATTGATACCACCACATTGGCTGGCTGTCGACCGCTGGAAACAAAGCGGGGAAGTTTGAAAGGTGATTATGGTTTAAGTGAGTTTCCAGTTTACTTACGCTTCAACTTTAATTATGTTCAACTCCCCGAACGGAAGTGTGTCTTACATAATACAAAATGGCGTCAACGTTGTTGCAAACTATATTATTTTTATAATGATACCACCAAGCTTTTATGACAGTACAACCTTCATCATTTGTAATTCATTAAATATATGGTAAAAAGAGTATTTTGTAAATAGACAACACTTGATGGTGATATGCGACGGTAAGCGTTCGCTTCTTCCTTCCTCTTGCCCTTACCCCAGTTATGTGGGATCGGCACAGTATGTACTCCTCTTCCACATCCCTCTATCAGCCGCCATATCTGAATTCACACTCTTCTTACACATGTCATCTTTCACACAATCCATTCATACATTCTTCGGTCTTCCCCTACCCTTATAACCATCCACGTTCATTCTCATGATAAGCGCTTGCTTATGGCAATGAAATACCATAAAGAAGGCAGCTACTACTATTATTCAGTCTTTTAAAAATGGAAGGGTTCTGGGTACTATGAGTCTTTACCTTCTATATCTTCAAAATATTCTAAGTTTCATACATTGAAGGCTGAAGTACAGATACTACAGCAGTACTGTTATATCGGAGGAATAATATTATGATGGTGGCTAGATACGATTGATATGAAACCACCCTACCACCACCTAGATTATACCACGAACTATCAATGAGTAGAACCTCAAACCTAGGTACTAAAGCGATAGGCTCCTACGCTAGGAACGCAGTTCCAGTTGCAGTATTCAAACAGTCTCGACTAAGGGAGATTACTACTACAAGTATATACCTAATTATAAGCACTAAAACTAATTTTTCTAGACTTTATTTATAGGTACTTAGTTTCTTTGTAGCTTTCGGTATATAAGTAAAGGAGTCGATTGATTTTTAATGTTTGTATCGCGTTACAAGGTTACCGTGTTCACATCAATACGGAGTCGCCATCAATACCATAAATCCACCATCAATACCACGTACAAAGCCCACTATCAGATTGTCAAACAGTAGTGTGATAACATTTCTGTGCTCCGGTTTAAAGGGCGCTGTAGTTAGTGTAATTACTAGGATAACGAGACAGCATCCTATATCTCAATGCGATGAGCACAATGTGGTGTAGTGTATATCATTCACAACAGCTCCACATTTCTATCCCTTACCATGAACATCTCGATAGTCTTGTCGCTTTATAGAAGAAGTCTTGAATATTTAAAGATATACCACATACCCTCTGTCTGATGATGAACAGAAAATAAATCATGGAATAAAATATCCAATTTTGGACGTACGGATCCGGTTGAAAGCGCTTTCGAAGGTTTAGAGAGTCCACAGTTATCTTTGGATGGAGTCCAATTTTAAAAGTGCATGTAACTTTTGCTTTGTCCCCATTGACGAAAAGGGGACTTCCGGCTCTGACGCAAACGCCCCGAGCGCCCCGCCACTCGATCTTCACGTTGAACGATATTAATCTTTAACACACATATATATATATAAATGTTAAAATAATAATAGTTAATATATGTTAAATTATCTATTAAATTCTTTAACATATATATATATATATATATATATATATATATATGTTAAAGAATTTAATAGATAATTTATGTATCATATATGTAATTAAAAGTTTACTTAAACTGTGTATTGTAACTTAATCTGTACGTATACCAGCTGTTCCCCGTCCGCTTCGCTGAACGTAACATCCCCGCAGCACCCTTTGGGAATGGAATTTTTTAAAAACCATTCTTACCTGACCTCTACACGACAGAAGCAATATCTCCACCAAATTTTAAGTGTTTAACTCTAATGGATTTGGAAATCTCGTGATGAGTCAAAGCATCTCCGGATATCTATATAGATATAGATAATATAACTTTGTAAATAAGTTACAAATGTACTAGTCTACTTATCAGTGTAGTATCAATACCACACCAGCAGTGGCTATTACTCCTCCTATTCCTAAAGTACCGGAAGACATGGTTTTAGCAGGCCTCCCATTATAACGTCCGATGATCTGGTGAAGGTGGCGAGGAGTAGCTGGTTGCGGGCAGCGCGGAAACGATGGATGTGGGAAATCTTTGGGGGAGTCTTGACGATGTCGATATATAGGTAGGTACCAGCACAGGCTCTTTTCTGATGTGAAGCAATTTCATGCAAATACATGTTCGGGTTTCAAGATACCGTGGGTTAGTAAATTACTAGAGTAACAGGACCAACCGTACAACTTTTTAAAGTGATGAACTCTAATTGGCGTTGTGTAAACATCTTAATTAACTCCTTGTTGTAGACAGACGTGTACTCTACGAGCAAACAAACAATCACTTCTTTATTGTAATACAAACCCATACATATCAGTTACTGTAATAATTACCTTTTTTTAGGGTGGGGGGGGGGTAAGAAATCATGCGAGATTCTTATTGGCTAAAACCCACGGTGGTCTGCATCAGTGCATTTGGAGAGGCTTCGGGATCTCTTGTAGAATTGTTTTAATTTGTATTAACACATCTCTAAGGAGAAGACTGACCCTCCTCGGCACCATCGCCGAGTCATACGCTGCACCACGCATATTTGCTTGTCGAGCGATAAGGCCCCCACCCGCTAGACCAGCGAAACTCCTAGACCCTTTTAGTGGACTTTTCTTACTAGCCTAAGACTACAGTAATGATTACCTAAGTCCTATAAACTTATGGAGTATACCTATTATTTCTGGATGTCAGACAAACTAGAATATTCTCACTGCCTTCCTATCCTCGGAGTGTTGGAAAAGTCTCACCGATCAGAACTTTATGTACTCTCTGACGTTCTTAATATATTCTAATATATCAACAACAAAATTCAGATTATGTATACACATATATATATATATATATACATAAACAACGTTCCGCATTTATATTGTTCATGCCATATTAATCTTGAAAAAGCATCCTCAATAATTCAACTTAAGCTGAAGTGGCGCCATTTGGGGACTGCTTAATGAAATGTCAGTATACGAGGAGCAGAAGGTTCCGATGTTTCGCTTAGGGACGAGAAATGTTTAAAGATGATTTATTTATATATATATATAAGTAATTTCCGTTGAGGCAGAGACTCATCGCGAGTTCTCTTAAACTGTAAGATTTAAACACTCAAGATTTGTTATAGATGCTGCTTCTGCGGTTTAAAAGTTATATAAGAATGAATTTCAGAAAATTGCTTCCCGGAAGAGAGCCGAGCTGTTACAACCAGCAAATCTGACGAGGAACAGCTAGTATATAGATATGTATGCGTCTAACGTAGCTACTTCCAATGAGGATACCTTGAAGTTTCATCAAATATTCTACTTCATACTTAACGTGAGAGCTACCCCGAAGCGTACTAACTTCAACACATACAGCAAACCTCATCATCATCGTCACGAAGAAGCATTCCAACATATTAATTTGAAATCTATACATAATATTCTAGAAGATATTGGTTGAGTCAACTTCTAAATGTAACTCCTGGCGTGATGATCACGTCATGAAATCCACGAACGAGAGTTTTCGAGGTTGGTTTTCGTTTAAAGCGACACAATAAAAATTGTTTATATTATATAGGAAATGATTAAAAATAAAAAAAATCCAATCATGAATTAATCAGTTGGAGTTGGAGTACATCAGCAGAAGGTGACCGGATAATTTAATTCTTATTAATTGGAAAATATAATTAAAACGGATCCCGAGCTCTGCGTCTAATAGAGCCTTACCGTTCTTTGAAATTTCACGCCGCCGCTTGGATTTTTATTTCCTCTGTCACCCCCAGTCAACAATTTATTGTTCCAATAGTATTTTCTCATTCATAAAACATCCCCGAATTATAATAATATAATTCAATTAAATGCTTTATTTATTTCTCTAATCAAGTTTGTTTAAAACTAGACTCAATCGTCTTACGACAAACAGAACCAGGTTATATTAAGACAGTTTTAAAGAAAGCAAGAACTAATTAATAAAAGGTTTATGGGGTGGAAGAACATATCCATTATAAAAGACAGAGTCTGATATTCCACATCCAATTGAAGAACCCATCCACGGATCGTCCAAATAGTTGTAGCATTACTGGAGTAACGAGGCTCAACATGTTATGTCTCAGGCGACGAGCGCAATGTAATGCAGTGTATAACGTTCTGATCAGAGCCACATTGTTATGCACAAGTGTATCACTTACCATCAGGTGAAAGTATTGCTAATCCCGTTTTACAAAATATTAAAAAAAAAAGTTAATATGTTAAGATCGCGCAATGTACGTTTCATCGTAACTCCATTTACGGCGCGCTTCGATACATTTCTGCACATGAAGCTTTAGTGACGGTTCCATCCGAGTTTCATGAATAAATCAAAATGTCCCAATATCGCTCCAGCTCCTAAGAAAACGAATTAGCTCTGTTGAAATTTTCGCCGACACGAGAGCGGAGGACTTTACGGATTTGGGTGTCGAGGGTTTGTGGCGAAACACGCCCCGGGCGACGCGTCGTGTGTTCCGTTTCACCCCACTCATTGGCCACCCCGCTTCATTTTCATTGTAAATTGCTTTGTGTAATCGCGCAATAAGATTGAACTCCGACTATACTCTTTACTACAAAGCTGTAGTTTTGTAAAATGACGGTGGCAGCTCTCTGTTGCCAGATACCACTACAGCCGACAGGCAGTAGTGTGCAAACATTACCGTGCCCCGTTTTTAATGCGCTGTAGCTAGTGTAATTACTGCGGTAACGAGACTAAACATATCTCAAAGCGACAAGCACAATATAGTGCAACATATATCATTCTAACTAGAGTAGCAAAGTTATAGGCAGGTGTATTACTACTTACCATCAGATCAACATCTTGCTCGTCTCATCGCTTTAATAATTAAAAAAAATTGCATAATATTGTTATTACTAATCATATTTGTATTTTAAGTGTATTATTGTTTAATAAAGCAACATGTATACGTCTCTCGACAAAGAATAACAAACTAGCTTACAGATGTAATCTGTTCTGTGACAGACATAGTCAATGTTGCCAACGCATAAAATTATTACCAAATTATGCAAATAAAAATAAAATTTAAATTACAGATATTTTTATATCTATATTTTAGATCTTTACATATATAACTTATAACAAAGATCTGTAATTTAAAAAAATTACTTACAATCTTTTTTTATTTGCATAATTTGGTAATAATTTTGTGCATTGGCAGCATTGGCTAAATCTGTCAAAATAGATCAAATTTGAAAACTTGTTTGTTATGCTTTTTTATGTGATGATGCGATAAGACTAGGGAGACGTTCACCTGACGGTAAGTGATTCGCGTGCCCATAACAATCTGGCGTTATTTAGGAAGTTATACACTGCATCACATTACGCTCGTCGCTTTGAGGCATAAGTTGTTAAATCTTACTCCAGTAAACTAGCTACCTACAAATCGGAACACAGTAATGTTTGCATAGTACTGTTTAATGACAAGGTATAAGGGAGTAACTCATGGGACTCGAGCCAACCTTACCTGCTCGTGGTGCAGCCTGCTAATCAACAAACGAGGCTCTGGCTCCCACCAACCCGCATTGGGATAGCGTGGTGAGAAATGGCTCAATTCCCCCCATATGAATCACTAAAAACGAAGGTAACGGGATGCCGCTGGATGCGAGCAGCGCAGAACCGATCGATGTGGGAGTTTTAGGGGGAGGCCTCTGTCCAGCAGCGGACGCCTATCGGCTGATGGTGTGCGTGCTGTTTGATGGCAGAAATAGTCGCTGCAATGGCACCTACCTGGACGGTCTCCGGCAACAGAGACCTGCTACCAATTTATGATGGATACCTTAGTTGTATCTATGATTACCATCACACTTATCATGATGGCAATATTTCGTATTTTCTTTACGAATTATATCCAATACACAATATTACACGTTTCATATTAATGGCCTTTTCATGTCGGTCGTATTCATCACCATGAACAGTTCAATAAATAAATTGGCAAAGTGCGACTGTATTTTGATCGGATGCTGTGCGTTGGCAGAGCGTTTGGCAGCTTGCCAACCAGCTACGAGGAACGAATGGATGAATGAAAAACATTTGTTAGCCTGTCATTGTTCCGAATCATTTTTTTCTATCGCGAACGCCCAAAGGGGCCGTACTCAACATTTTTTCTCTCTTTTGATACAGACATTTGTCTATTTTTCTCGAATGATTCATTATTTATAAACACATTAATAGTTATTAATAATATTAGATGTGTTATTAAAATATTTGCTATATCCATATAGCTCTTCATTAACTGTAAAAATAGTGTTTATATATTCGAAGCGACGAGACAAGAACGATGTTTACCTGATAGTAAATGTTACCTCCTGCCTATAACCACGTGGCAATTAGTAGGATCACCTCATCACCTTCAGATATGATATAAATCTCGTCACACATCTACAACGTCCTTAACACCGGAACATTGTAAGACGCACACCCTACTGTTTGTCGCCAGAAGCGGGAAGCTGCGGTAATACCTGGGAAAGAGAGATCTACCAGTAGTAGATCAAAAAATACTATTAAATTTTCTTTTCATCGTTTAGTGTTACCAGTAAATAAATAACTACTCAATTGAAATTATTTTAATTGATTAAATAATAGATATAAAAACCTACTAAATATCTCGTATGGATAATGGATATATAAAAATATCAAAGCGTATGTTAATATCTCTCCAAATGTGCCCACTACTGGGACCTGGAGTAATCGCGAGATCAGATTCGGAGGCATTTAAATCATAGTCTTAAATTCTGGTCTGCGCAAAGGTTACAGAGTAAAATTTCATATCTAGCAGATTCACATTTTTAATGGCCCGACCGGCTTTCATAAAACACAACAGAGGGGTCGTAAAGCTTCGAATATCGTGGGGTTGCGGCGTCCAGAATGGGCACAATGTTGCCAACCGGTGTTGCAATGTAAACATATTTAAATAACCTCCTTAAATATTAAGGTCATTTCATCCTCGGCCGAAAGACGGCCACTGGTGGATACACGCCTTAACCAAAGATTCCAACATTGATCGGATAGGGGTTCATATGGGGGGACTTTGGGCTAATTCTCACCACGCTGGTCCAATGCGCGTTGGTGGGAGCCAGAGCCTCGTCTGTTGATTAGCAGGGTACACCACGAGCGGGTGAGGTCGCCTTGGGTCCCGTGAGTAGTTGTGCAGGACCCCTTAGACCTTCAAACGGTTGTATGCTACCATTGCCATGTTCTTGTCTGAACCCCTACAAGCGACGGCACCTGATGCCTGGCGATACGACAGCCATACCATGCTAACTGGAGAACCTGGGCAGCGCAGGAGATTTTTAATGGAGGCCTGTGTCCAGCAGTGGACGTCTATCGGCTGATGAAATTTGGCGGCAGAAACAGGAGCTGCGGTGGTACCTAGATGGTCTCCAGCAACAGAGACCTAGCACCAATTCTATTAGATTAGTAAGCTTTACCATCAAAGACTAAGTTAACGTACTGATGGAAGGTCTCCGTCACCAGAGACCGTCAAGATCCTATCTGCCAACATACAGTAATGTAGAAACATTACTCTGCTCTGATTTGAAAGGCGCTGTAGTTATTAACATTACCGCGGTAACGAGACGTAACATCTTACTGAAGCAACGAGCTCAATGTGGTGATCACCATCATAACTATCGCCAGGTTATGTACAAGCGTATCATTTACTCGTTCAGTTTCTCCCTCGAACACCAATAACAATAGCTCCTCGCGAAGTATGTTACCGCATTCAGGATTCGAACTGAACACCTCAGTACCGGGGAGCGCTGCCGCAACGCAATCGCATCACGTATCGATCCGTAAACAATACTGACATAATAACCCATTTCACCTGTACCCACCACACCCACGCATGCGCGTTAACCTACGCCGGAGCTGGCGTACGCACACCACTTCCGTCACGGCAGGACCTTCTATATAGCCGTAATCTTAACACGCATTGAAGGGTCATTAAAAAGAACTTATAATTAAGCGAGTTAATTACCTACGCGCCTATTGCAGCCGACACACGAGCACTGTGCGGACATTGCCGTGATCCGGTTTGAAGTAAGTCGTAACTAATAAAATTATTGGAGTAATGAGACTGAACGTCCTGTGCAAAGGCGACGAGAGTAATACGGTGCAGTGTATAATATCCTTAACTAATGCCACCTTCATCATCAGATGAACCTCCTGTTCGTCTCCTCGCTTCAGTGAGTAAAAAAAAAGATTTTTTTTTTATGTAAGATTCTAGGCAAACGAGCAAGACGGGTCACCTGATGGTAAGTGATTCACCGCCGCCCACGTCACCAGCGACGCCAGTGCGTTGCCTATCCATCAGGTAAGAATATGCTCTTTTCTTGAATAACCCAATGTCGCAGTTGTCGGGGAAGACCGCTGGTGGTAGGTCTCTGTTTCCGGAGACGGTCTAGTCTGGTGCTATTAAAAGTAGGACCAAAGTAAACCCAGCCAATAGAATGTGACTTCCAAAAACCAAGAGGGTGTTCGAGGTCGCGGGTTTTAGCGTGATGGTCGATCAGACAAATGTTTTCTTGGATGTGTCGCAGTACAGCGAGGGTACTAAAGAGAGCGTTACTCTCCCTTGGAGTGTGTATAACCAGTGTTGGGAGATCTTCGAGCCCCCCGTAATGTACTAAATAAAACCACCGAGGGTGTTATAGTATTTAAAACCGACCCTGACTTACCCTCAGAGTCAGGGCATCTTCAGATTTCTGAACTTCCTGCTCGTCTCGTCGCTTCGTCGAATGAATAAAGAATCAGTGATATGGAACCTTTACTTAACGTATCACTCGTTTTTACCAATTCACTCATAAATAAGGGAAGTGCTGTTGTAACACGAAACTTTCCGCATAAATCACGGATTATTCAGTTATACATCCGAATCACGGGGGTTACGTGCGACGGGGTGGCAACACTTCAAGTAAAAACAACGACTGAAACGGAAACCGTGTAAAGGGGTTGATTAATTGCATCAAGTTAAAACTTTTCGCTTTGAGCAGTAAGATTTAAATAATGGTTATAATTCATAATGATATCCACTGGGGTGTAAGGGGTTCTGCACAAAAACTCACGGGATTCAAACCAACCTCACCAGCTCATAGTGCTGCCTGCTAATCAACAAACGAGGCTCTGGCTCCCATCAACCCGGATTGGGCCAGCGGGGTGGGAAATAGCCCAAATTCCCTAATTATGAACCCTTACAAACGATGGCCCCCAGTGCCAGGCAGTACCAGTGGCCATGCTGACTGTATGTGGAGATATTTAGAGACGGCCTATGTCCAGCAGTTGATGTATATCGGCTGATGATGATAATGATATCCACTGATGAGTACAAGCCTCTCATTTAAATATTAAGTACCTGTTCCCCGTCCGCTTTGCGACTTCCGGAGGTAGCATTTAATAAAATCCGTTCTTACTTGATCTATACTCTGCAAAAGGAATCATCATCATTATCAGCTAAAAGACGTCCACTGCTGGACATAGGCCTCCGCCAGTTTTGTGGCACTAAAGTCCTCGAATGGCGACCGCGTACCGGCAGACGTAGTGTTAGCAGACTCCTCAACAGGTGGTCTGACGATCTGGCGAAGGTTGGGAGAAGCAGCTGGATGCGAGCGCATGCATCGATCGATGTGGCAAAGAGAATATTCCTGCTAAATTTCAAGTGTCCAGGCCTGATGGTTACGGAGATATCGTGATGAGTCTCCACATAGGTGGAAATCTCATTCGCCAATCACGTGAAAACTAATTTGTACTTTGTTATAGATTTTACTGGTGGTAGTGTCTTCGTTGCCGGAGACCGTCTAGATACCACCGCAACGGCCATTGCAGCCTACAAACAGTAGTATGCAAACATTACTGTGTTCCGGTTTGAAGGGCTGCGTAACTAGCATAATTACTGCGGTGAGGAGACTCGGCATCTTATGTCTCAAGCGACGAGCGCAACATCATTACTAGCCAACCTTACATTGTCATGAGCGTGCGTATCACTCAACATCGAGTAAAAAGGCGATTTACACTTTATAAATATTTTCATTTGGTATTATTTACTACAGTTGCTATGGCAACGGTCGCTATAGGAAGTCATTTAGAATTGCGGTCGCTCTCAAGGAATATTTCAGACAAAATTTTAATTCTATATTACGGCCAACAAAGCGAGCGGGCAACAGTTACTTAATATCTGTGCAATTTATATATATATATGTGTGTGTGTGTGTGTGTGTGTGTGTTTGTGTGTGTGTGTTTGTGTGTGTGTGTTTGTGTGTGTGTTTGTGTGTGTGTTTGTGCGTGTGTGTTTGTGTGTGTTTGTGTGTGTGTGTGTGTGTAACTGAAGGAGTGAAAATAAAAGTGATCCGTTTTCTAAAAATCACTGGTTTGTATTTTATAACAAAAAAAGCCATAAGCACATTCGCCGTCTGGATTCCTGATGATGTCAACGCTGCGAGCCATTCGACTTTAAACAGCTTATCTGACATTGGGCGCGTGGACCCGGATCCACGGCCTGTTTACAAAAAGTGTACTACTTGTAGTGTAGTTATCCGACGGCGGAGTTTTTAATAACGTGTGTCTGGTTATTGGTTATTCTGGCGAATCTACTCGGTCGTCGAGGGCGGGCGCGGGCCCGTTCCCCGACTACCTTCGCCTGCATCGGAATCTCTGGGCGGTGAGAACCGCCCCTGATCGCGGGTGTACTTAGTGTACGCGGTGTGTGAGTACCTGAGACGCCGCGTTCTGAAGCGAGGGCGGCGTGATGCGGTGATTCGGAGCGTGTTGGTAGTGTCCAAAGTGTGTGTGGTGACGTGGGTGTTGTCGGTGGCTGTGGGTTCAAAAGTGGTGCGAGGGACCCCTGGAGATGACGAATTTAGCGCATGCTGTGGTCTGCGCTTGCTGGTCTTAGGATTCGAGGACGGCTCGTAGTCGGCCGCTTTGGCCACCAGAGGGTTCGGGTGGGTCGACGCCTTGTCGAAAAAAGATTCGGAGCACTCTCTGAAGTGTTCCGCGATGGTCGGGAGTTTGAGGTCGCTGTGGAGGTCTACATTGCGCTGGTACCATTCGGCACCGGTTGCGATGCGGGTGAAGCGGTTTTGAATAACCTGCAGGGGTTTGAGGCGTGCTTCGGAGGAGTGAGCGAAGACTACGTTGGCGTAAGACACTATGGGTCTTACGCACACCTTGTAGAGGTGAAGCTTGTGCCTGAGAGAGAGTTTGCTCTTTGTGCACAGCAGAGGGTATAGCTTGGCCAGAACTTGGGCCGCTTTGTTTCTCGCCCCGCGAATGTTGGCGATGAAGTTGAGTCTGGCGTCGAGTGTCACGCCGAGGTATTTGACCGAGTCCCTCCATGGGATGGACTGGCCAAAGAGGGAGATCTGGCTGCGTTTATGGCCTTGTAGGACCGACTTCCAGCGAAGGGTTGAGGGCTTTCGATAAGTGAAGTGGATGGCTTCACTTTTCTCCGGGTTTACGTCGATTCGCCACTTCCGGAACCACTCGCCTAGACGAGTGGTCGCCTTCTGTTAGCGACTCGTTATAATACCCGGAGCTCTGCCGGAGTGGTAGAGAGCGGTGTCATCCGCGAAAAGAGCGAGGCTGACGTAGCGGTCTTTGGGAATGTCGCCCGTGTAGAGCGAGAAGAGTAGCGGGGAGAGGCAAGAGCCTTGTGGGACGCCGGCTTGGATCGGCCGGATCGAGGAAAGAGCGTGCTCGAGACGGAAGCGGAAAGAGCGGTTCGAGAGGTAGTCTCGAATGATGGTGACGAGTAGCAGCCGGGAAGTCATCAACCGTGGCGAGGTTGATGCGAATGCCCTGCGCGATGTTTTGCACTTTCGGGCATCGTCGTCGGCATGTGTGGATGGTAGAGATTCCACCTCCGTGTCGCTGCCGCTAACTTCCGAGTCCGAGTCGGAGGAGGCGGGCAGGACGGGCTTAGAAGGCCCCGCCACGGGGGCCCTCGGTTTCGGCGCCGCACGAGTCGCGGGGGTTGGGGTCCGGGGACGCTAGGCTGTCCGTGTCGAAATTCACGGACGTTGGGGGATTGGAGGAAGAACAGTTTAAAAATTGTTCCCAGGCTTCTGGGAACTGTCTACGCGCGAAGCGCGCAAACCTCGCGAGCATGGCGTCCATTGGCATGGCCGCCATTTTGTTGTAGCCGCCCCGCCCTACGGCGGGGGGATGTGTGCCTACTTGACAAACTATCCGTCGGCTAGTGCGACAGGACCTATCTGTAATAGTACTAACGCCTCTGAGGTGAATAAAATTCGCTACTTACAGTGCCGGAACCAAGCTCCGGCAGAGTTTTCGCACGCTGGGTACACGCACTATTACACTGCACTTGCACGAGCACACGCGAGCGCTAACGGTGGCCGAACTAGCGGCGTCTTGCCACGCACTGGGCACGAGCGGGTCGGGCGGGGCGGGGTGTAGCGGTAGCGCGCACTGATAACGGCACCATGTAAGACGTCCGATCGGTACGGCGGGCAGAACCCGAATGATATTCGCCATCGCTACACGTATTACTCTTCAACTTCCCGGTATATATCTATCTCGCTCACACTAATGCATACTGTCTCGTTCTAACGTTTCGTTCCAAGTGTCCATCGCACACGCATCCTTCGTGTACGTGTTAATTAGCTATAAAAACATTAAAACCGTATATCAATATATGAACAGCGTACTAACAAACAAACAAACAAACATTTCAAACGTTACTTCCAATCGAATTAATTTATCGCTCTGATGTTTATTTTGATACATTCGATATTGTGTATCAATCTTGAATAGTGCTGAACATGGTTCCCCAATTCCAATCAAATTATATTCATTTTGCTATTTGGTTTTTATTTTATTTGGCGACAAGACGACGGAAACGTTCACCTGATGGCAAGTGATTCGCCTGCCCATAACAACGTGGCGCTAGTTAGGATGGTGTACACCGAACTACATTGCGCTCGTCGCCTTAAGATATAAGATGTTCTTTCACTACCTCAGTAATATCTCTAGCTACAGCGCCCTTCAAACCGGAAGACAGTAACATTACTGGCCGACTGGCGCTGCTGCGGCACATTCATTGCTTTGTTTAGGGAGGGATATCTTCGAAAGATACTCTGCTTCTGGGAGAAGTCAGGGTTATGCGAGATTCTTACTACAACCCTTCAATAGTAAAAGAGAACATTATGAAAGCGCGGGCAAAAGGGACGAATGTAAGGTTATTTTGGGTGGAGGCGCACGTGGGGATGGAGGGAAATGAAAGGGCGGACCAACTGGCCAACGAAGCGGCCCTGAAGAGTAAAAGAAGACTGGCGTACGAGGATTGCCCCGTTTCATTCGTCAAGCGTCAGCTTAGGCTTAAGACGCTTGACGAATGGAACAGGAGGTATGTGGAAGGTACTACGGCTTCAACAACGAGGATTTTCTTCCCAGACGTCGCGTCAGCATACCGGACCCTTCGCCGATTGGAGCTCGACATGGTCTTGGTCCAGATGTTCACTGGGCACGGGGGATTCTCCGAGTACCTTCACAGGTTCAAGCTCAAGGAGAGTCCCGCGTGCCTCTGTGACCCAGCGGTGGACCAGACCGTGGTGCACATCATCGCTTCCTGTCCCTTATTTGGAAGGAAAAGGGAGGAATGCCAACAAGAGATGGGAATGCAGATAAGGAGTGGAGTCATTGCCTCTCTGATGAGTGATGACGAAAGTCGCAAAGTGTTTCTGGTATACTGTAGGAGAGTTGTGGAGAAAGTGGTAAAAATGAATAAAATGTAAATTATGTATATGTAAATGTCAATGTAAATTTAGGTAATGTAAAACGTTAATGTTAATGTAAATAAATAAATAGAAATAAGGAAATGTAATCGGTAGGAAGTAAATGTAATGCAAATAAATATATATAAGAAGAACGACAACAACCACAGAACAGGAAGAAACATGCGACAGGGGATGATTCTTTTCAGTGCCCCCCCTCTCTTCCAGAAGCGCACACCAGGAGTCTCCATATCTGGAGAGAGGACGAATGACAGAAAGAAATGGTATTTAGAATGATAGAGAAGAAAGTATGGAAGATAAGTAGAGAATAAAAGATGGAAGAATGAATGACGAGAATGAGGAAAAAGAGATACAGCATAAATGATAGTAAATGATTGATTGGATAAATAAAGGCCCTGACCCAAAACACGTAGAAGGAACGCTTTAAAAAAATAAATAAAAAAAAAACCCTTCAATAGACTGCATCAGTGCATTTCGACAGGCCCCGGGATCCGGTGCTCCTCTATAGTTTGTGCTACACGTCTTTGAGGAGTAACCTAACCCTTCTGAGCACCATCGCTGAGCCATACGCTGTCCCACTCAGGTTTGCTTTTTGAGTGATGAGGGTCCCTACCTCAAGGCCCGCGAAACTCATAAACCCTTTTAGTCCACCTTCGGCAGGGCTTACCTTAGTCCTATTCTTAGCGGCTGGTGCGGCGGTACCTATCAAAACGGTATCTGGCAACGGAGACTTACCACTAGTTTAAATCAATTCTGTAATATATTGCCGTGTAAATATCCTAACTGGAGCCACATTTAGTCAACTAAGAATATATTGTTCGTCCTGTTTGTTTGCCTTTGTACTAAACAAATTATATTTGAACCGATGGTTGGTACCACTGCAGCTCCCAAGGTTGATCCTTGTGGGTGAAATACCTGATAAAGTGCATTTGGTAGACAGCGGAAGAAATAGTTTAAAGACAAAGGAGTGGATAGGATTTAAATACCATCAGTTAAAAAGGATAGCGAAGGATCGAATTGATTTTCTCAATTTGATCGCCAAACTTCAGAGGGCATCTAATGATGGAATGCAGCCGCTGTTGTTGCCGACAAACAACAGTGTGCAAACATTACTGTGTTTCGGTTTAAAGGGTGTTGGAACTAGAAACATTACCAAGTTAACAAATGTCTCAGCCGATGCCCTCAAAGCGTATATCATCCTGGATTGCGACAGGTTTTTTTTTATTATTAACGTGTGTAACAAAATGCTAACGGAACGCACACCCCGTATCAATACTGGGCCGGTAGCGGGGTAGTGTCGGACTCCAAAAAGCTTCACACGGTATTCCATCACTTCCGCATAGAATGCACCAGGGTCACGGGATAACGCAAAACAGTTCTTCCGCAACCCCCGTTAGGTGCCCGGATCGAACGGGCCCGCCTCGGGGAGGGATGTCAAGCATCCCTCCCAACTGACAAAATCGCTATCACTATGCGGCGACGTGTCGGAATACGATACGCGCCGCCAGATACGCCCCAGAAACCCTTTCTAAGGGGAGCACCGGAGCGACGGCCCTTGTCGGTCGCGGCGCCTGGTTCCTCTGCCTAAGGAGGCAAGCGGCGGTCGTGCGCTCGGCTCCGCCCGTTGGCGACAAGCTGTCTGCTTACTACGACCGCCTCCTGCTCCCTCGGCGAGATTGCGCCAGGTTGTTATGGACAGGCGAGTCAGTACCTAGGTGACCGTCTCACTAGTCTGGTCGTTTTATTAACATAAAAAAAACAAGTTATAACAGTGTTACCATAACGTTAATTTACCACGTACCGTCTCACTAGTCTGGTCGTTTTATTAATATAAAAAAAACAAGTTATAACAGTGTTAACATGATGTTAAATTACCAGGTACCATCTCACTAGCCTCATTGTTTTGTTGACCATAAAAAAAGCACAAGTTATAACAGTGTTAACATAACGTTAATTTACCAGGTACCGTCTCACTAGTTTGGTCGTTTTATTAACATAAAAAAAACAAGTTATAACAGTGTTAACATAACGTTAATTTACCAGGTACCGTCTCACTAGTCTGGTCGTTTTATTAACAAAAAAAACAAGTTATAACAGTGTTAACACGAGGTTAAATTACCAGATACCGTCTCACTAGTCTAGTCGTTTTATTTAACATAAAAAAAATATATTTATAACAGTGTTAATATAATATTATTTTACAAGGCGATCGTCTCACTAGTCTCGTCGTTTTGTTGAACTTGGAATAAAAAAGGTATAACAATGTTAATATAATGTTATTTGATCAGTACGATTTCAATATCTAGATATAGTAATGTTAATATAACGTTATTTTCATTTCGTTTTTGTAGCCATTTTCTCTATTACTTTCCTTAGCAGGACCTGCTGTCATCGACTTGAATTATGTCTGTTTACGATTTTCATTGTAATCAGGATATGTTTTGCAGCCGGAAGCGATATTACTGCTTGTTTAATTTGCTGTAATGTAAGTAACAAATCTCCTTTATCCTGTTTTTTTTTTTCATTCGACGGAGCGACTTTCTAACTAGCGCGACGTTGTTATGAGCAAGCGTATAACTTACCATCAGGTGAATATCTTGCTCGTCTCGTTGCTTGATCATATAAGATGTCAAGTCTCATTACTTCAGTAATTTCACTAGCTACAACTTGTTTCAAACCGGATGACAGCAATGTCTGCACAGTACTGCTTGTCCACTGCAATAGGCACTGCGGCGGTACCAAGACGATCTCTCGTAACGGTGACCTGCCACGAATAGTCGACGTCGGTATATTTGAACACGAAAAGGTATATTAATAAAAACCGGAAGTTGCTCTAGAAACAGAACATTGTTCTGAACCGAAATCGTTACACGGATTGAAATAGAACCGGATCGATTGAATTCTGGTGGTTTCGGGTCATATCTAATCAGACCTATTGCACCACGCCGGTGCAGCGTCAATGCCGTAAATCTTTTTTTTTCAATTCTACGAAGCGTCAAGACAAGCGGAAAGTTCACCTGACAAGTGATACGTTGCTATGGTAACTGCGCCGAGCCCACAACACCACATTAAGAACGTCGCCGAGATATATGTTAAGTCTCGTTACCCAAGTAATTATACTAGCTCTCACTAAGTCTGTGCTGGTAGTGATCCTCTGTACTGGTGATAGGCCTCTATTGCCAGAGACATTCTAGGTGGGTACCGTCGCAGCGCCTATATCTGCCAACAAACTGTACTGTGCAAATATTACTGTGTTCCGGTTTAAAGGACGCTGTAGTTAGTGAAATTACTGGGGGTAGCGAGACTCAACATCCTACGTCTCAGGCGATGTGGTGTAGAGTATACCATTCTAACAAGCGCTACGTTGTTATGAGCAGACGTGTCACTTAACATCAGGTGAACGTCGCTTAATAAAAAAAATAACTACAGCGCCCTTCAAACCGTAACACTACAGTATTCGCTGCTGCTCGTCAGCTACAGTTCCTGCGGTGGTAACTATCTAGTTATTCTCCAGCAGAGATCTACCACTAGTGACTCTTAATATTGTAGTCTCAGCTCAATTAATAGGACAGTGGTACTCAACCTTTTCTCACTCCGTAACTCCTAACCCCCTCTCCATCGTAGAAGATTGAGGCTCTCATCTTCTATTAAGTGATATTATAGATCTTACTTGGCAATGAGAGCTCATACACGAAGTGAAGGAGACAGGAAAAAGGAATACGAGTCATCAGGTAATAGACGTCCACTGCTGGACATAGACCTCCATTAAATGATCTCCACATCGATCCGTACTGTGCTGCCTGCATCCAGCAGCAGCACAGTACGGATCGAAGGCACAGACCTGTCGATCCTTTGGGTGCGCGTTGATTGTGAGGATCACATTCGCGTCTACGCGTGCCTTTACAGGTCTCATAGCGGAAATTCGGAAATTGACCGGCTCTTCGAGCACCTGCAGGTGTCCACCGACAGAATACTTGAGCAGATTCCTACCGCAGAAATTGTGGTTTTAGGCGACTTTAATGCCCACCACTCCGATTGGCTTGAGTCAGCACGTACTGACCATGCGGGAAGGTCTGCTCACGATTTTACCATTGCCAATGGTCTGACACAGACATGGTACCTTCTCCCACACGTGTGCCGGATGTGGAAGACCACTCGCCTTCCTTATTGGACCTTCTGCTGACCTCTCGCCCCGAACCCATTCGGGTGTGGGTCGACGCTCCTCTCGGGTCATCGGACCATTGCCTAGTTCGGAGCGTGGTGCCTCTCACCGTCTCATCGCAACCACTTCCATCTGGTAGACGACGTGTTTGGCACTACAGGTCAGCGGACTGGGACGGGATGCGCTCTTTCTTTGCATCCTACCCATGGGGGCAGATTTGCTTCAAGTCAGAGGATCCTAGCACCTGCGCTGATTCGGTTGCCGATGTCGTGCTGCAGGGCATGGAACTGTTTGTTCCAAGCTCAGCGGTGCCCGTCGGTGGCAGGTCTCGGCCCTGGTTTGGCGGGTCCTGCCGTGACGCACATCGTCGCAAGCGGGAATGCTACCAAGCTTGGGCTAGGGCAAAGGCCGCTAAGGATGTAAACTGTGACTCACTCAAAAAGAAATACAACTCTGCTTCCAGGTTCTTTAAGAGGCAAATTGCATTGGCGAAATCGAATTACGTTGGGAGAATTGGCGAGAGACTGGCACACCTGCCATCTGGCTCTCGTGCGTTCTGGTCTCTCGCCAAGGCTGTCCAGGGTAATTTCTGTCGGTCGACGCTTCCACCTTTGCGCGGGGAGGATGGTTCATTGGCCTATTCCGCAAGGGAGAAAGCCGATCTTCTTGGCTCTATCTTTGCGGAAAACTCGACTCTTGACGACAGGGGTAACACTCCTCCTAACATCCCGAGGTGTGAAACCACAATGGCGGACGTCCGCTTCACACAGTGTGCTGTGCGGAAAGCACTATTCTCTCTGGATGTCAACAAGTCGAGTGGGCCCGATGGAGTATCTCCTATTGTGCTGAAGGTGTGTGCTCCAGAGCTGGCACCGGTTTTAACGCGCTTATTCAGACACTCTTATGTCCTCGGCGTTGTCCCACATTCATGGAAGACGGCTCTAGTACACCCGATTCCTAAAAAAGGCGACCGCTCAGATCCGTCCAACTATAGGCCTATCGCTATTACCTCCTTACTCTCCAAAATTATGGAATCCATAATCAACCGCCAGCTCATGGGCTACCTGGAAGAGCACCAGCTGATCAGCGACCACCAATATGGCTTTCGCAAAGGCCGATCAGCTGGTGATCTTCTGGCTTTACTAACTCACCGTTGGGCGCAGGCGGTTGAGAGTAAGGGTGAGGCACTGGGCGTTAGTTTGGACATAGCGAAAGCCTTCGATCGGGTTTGGCATAAAGCATTACTATCGAAGCTTCCTTCCTATGGGCTTCCTGAGAGACTTTGTAGGTGGATCGGCAGTTTCCTTGCGGAACGGAGAGTTAAAGTCGTCGTTGACGGCTCATGCTCGAACCCCCGGACCGTAAATGCTGGTGTTCCCCAAGGCTGCGTGTTATCCCCGACATTGTTTATTCTGCATATCAATGATTTGTTGCATACCAGTGGCATCCATTGCTATGCGGATGACAGTACCGTGGATGCACTGTATTTCGGCCGCAGCAATATCTCTCGGGATCACGTCGACGAGTGTCGGAACAAACTTGTGTCTGAAATCGAATCATCCCTTGTGAAGATTTCCGATTGGGGGGGACTAAATCTAGTCCAGTTTAACCCTTCTAAGACTCAAGTTTGCGCGTTCACCGCTAAAAAAGCCCCCTTTGTCGCATCGCCACTCTTCGGAAACACTCACCTTTGTGCCAAGCCGAACATTGGCATTCTGGGCGTCGATATTTCGAGTGTTGTCCAGTTTGGCGGTCATTTGGAGAGCAAGGCTAAAATGGCCTCCAAAAAACTCGGAGTACTCAACAGGGCCAAACAGTACTTCAAGCCGGCTCACCGCCTTAAACTGTATAAGGCACAGGTGCGGCCTCACATGGAGTATTGTTGCCACCTTTGGGCCGGGGCTCCGGGTTATCAGCTATCTCCATTTGACTGAATCCAACATAGGGCATCTCGGATTGTCGACGATCCTAAACTTGCCGATCGGCTAGATCCTTTGGCACTGCGTAGGGATCTATCTTCCCTATGCATACTATACAGAATTTATAATGGGGGAGTGTTCCGAGGAGTTGTTCAATTTAATAGAAGCCGCCGATTTTCGCAACCGACCATCTCGCCGGCACTACCATCCGCACCATCTGGATGGTTGGCGTTCCACTACAATGCGTTTTAAAAACAGTTTTCTGCCACGCACAGTAAATATCTGGAACTCGTTGCCATCAGCGGTCTTCCCCGACAACTGCGATATTGGGTTATTCAAGAAAAGAGCATATTCTTACCTGAAGGGTAGGCAACGCACTGGCGTCGCTAGTGACGTGGGCGGCGGTGAATCACTTACCATCAGGTGACCCGTCTTGCTCGTTTGCCTTATCTATGCTAAAAAAAATAAAAAAAAGGTTGACTTAAGTCCCGTGATTTGTTGAAGGGCTCCATCACGCTCCTTAAAAGGACCTTACCCCTCCTTAGCAGCGAGAACAGAAACCTTCCTCAGCTATTTAATACAAGAAATAAAGTAGTAATGACGCCTGCGTGGTAAAGTGCTCGATCTTACCGTGTCTCGGTAATTTATGACCGTGTCACAATAAGATATATCCGTCAGCGGCGACGTCCGGGCAATCGGTCAGAGCGGCCTCGAAGACATGCCGCGAACCGCTCCGGGTATCCTTAATATCCGGTGACAAATGAGATACGGGAGTGACGGGTATGAGGCACGACGACAGGCACAATGTATCCGTTATTAATACTCGTATATAGGATGTAAATATTTTACGTTCACGACAAAAATATACTAGTACTACTAGTATACAGTATATAGTATATAGTATATACAGGGTGAAAGGTAACAGGTGTAAAAGATGTGTAGGGTCTAAAGTACAGCTGGTATCCTGTCTGTCTGTTTATGGAACATACCATACAGAAACAATGATTCTGGAGTTATTCATTTTTAAATAATATTCAAATAATTTCCGATTTTCTAGCAAAAATTTCGATGATTTTATTTCTTACTCATTTTTACACAAATTTTAATATAATAATGATTATTTAATGTTAGCCATTCTTAATAACGTCCGTTCGTCACCAATATTGTGCAAAGTGATATCGTACAAGTCGCCTTTAAGATGAAACGCTTCCTATATTCCCACAAGTACAGGAAACTCGAGCAGCGCATGCGCACTCTCGTCCGACCAATAACGTAATGCGCGTGGACGCCCGCGCCGGCTGCCTTTATACTATTGACTTACTGATTATTTACCACTACCCACATTAGTTGTTGAATGTCACATTATCCAAACACCGTCAATTTGTTCTGAAAGGAAACTCGACGTAATCCATTTTTGATCCAATTAGCTTCACAGATGGCGCGGTTGCCGACATTAATCATTGTTTTATTAAATTAAATTAATAATCATCACTTAGGCACTAAAACTTTTAAATTAGGTTCTTTGAATGCCTCACACTTACATTATTATTTAATCTCAAAACAATATTTAATTTATAAAACATACGCATTAAGCACACAAATAAGTACCTGACGTCAATACCTATCCGACACGGTATAAGAAAGTGCAGTTTTTAAAGTTTTGTAAAAAAAAACACTTGTAGTAAAACTAAGTAACTTTCCCTCGCAGTAAACTTTTCCTCTCAGTAGACTTTCCCTCACAGTAGATTTTCCCTCACAGTAGATTTTCCCTCACAGTAGATTTTCCCTCACAGTAGACTTTCTCTCACTTTCTTTTGAGCCGTGTGTTCAATGAGGGGACACCTCGCGGGCCGCGGGGTTGCTCCGCCTCGGACAATCCCTCGCCGAGGGAAAGTAGTGTCTAACCACTGTCTTACGCCGAGACGAAAACGGGGGGACAGCCGTCATGCTGGAACAACTTTTCTCTTCTGGTTTCCAATGGTATATCCTCCAGATAATTAAAAAGAATATTTTGAAGAAAATCTGCGTATGCATCCCCATTTAAATTGTTGGGCAAGACGATTGGACCTCTCGAGTAAGAGTTATACCCAGCAATATGTTTACGGAGAATCTTCTCTAATCACGTGGGGATTTTCATCTCGCAGAGCCCAATAACGACTATTGTGAATATTTGTTGTGCCGTATCTGTCAAACTTGGATTCATCAGTCCACATTATTTTGGTGAAAAATAATTAATAATTCTAATAATTAAAAAAAGTAATAACTGCAGAAGCATTGTTTTTGTATGGGGGTATTATGGAATATATGTATGGACATAGATAGATAGGGCACGAGCTATATTTTACACCCTCCACATCTTTTACACCTGTTACCTTTCACCCTGTATATACTAGTATACATACCAGTTCTATTATATATATTCTAGTATTAGTGGTAGGTCTCCGTTGCCGGGGAACGTCTAAGTACCACCGCAGCGCCTATTGCAGCCGACGAACAATACTATGCTAACATTACTGTGATCCGGTTGGAGGGGCGTTGTAGCTGGTGTAATTACTGCAGTAATAAGACTCAACATAAGTTTTAGGCAACGAGCGCAATGCGCTGCTTTGTATAAGACTCCATTTAGGGCTACATTGTTATGAGCAGGCGCATCACTTGCGATCAGGTGAACGTCCTTCTCGTCGCGACGTTTAATTAGAGGACAAATGAACAAGTTAAATATATTCTTTCTATCCTAAGATACCAAGATATTTATATCAGCTTCTCTGTTCCAGTCCGCCTGCTGTTCACCGACGTCTCCCTGCGGGATTACGTCCTCTACACAATCGTGGACAACTTCATCCGCGGCAACTTCACACCGACCGACTACGCCGAGAGACCCTGCAGGGATGAGGAACCGCCGTACTTCATCCCCAAGCACCCGACAGCGGAACGATCGAAGCATCACAAGGCTAAGCGTCCCGAGTTCGAAATCAGTGATAGAACTATGGAAGACTTTTACAGGACAGGAAAGAGTGATAGTGATGCTGATGGTTACTACTTCAGGCCGAAGTATCGCGGTTACCGCGACGCGAGGTCCGTTTTGAACGGGTTCAGGCTGTCCAAGAGTATGAAGTACGGGCGGTTCCTGCCGGCGAAGGTGGTGAGCGGGCCGCTGGGAGACAGGAGCGGGCTTGTCCTGCACTGGACGGTGACAGACACCGCCCATTTACAAGCTGATGAAACCAGTGTGCTTTTCAGGTAAGTGATCACTGAGGACATTTTGTTTGTTTGTCTGGTGTGGTGTATATGACAGGGTTTATAGAAGAACTAAGGTCAATGACGTTGAGGATTGCTGGACTTAAGTGGTAATGGAAAGGGCATATTGCTCGAAAGTCTGGTGGTAGGGCACACGGTACTGTCCTGACATTACCGTGTTGCAGTACGAAAGCCGTCGTAGTGGTAATTGTCTAGTTTAATTACTGGGGTAACGAGACTGAAGATCTCTTGTCTCCGGGCAACGAGTGCGACGATGTCAAGTGTATAATATCTTTACCAGCGCCACGTTATGGGCAGGTGTATCACTTACCATCAGAATATCTTGCTCTGGATATAGGCCTCCCCCAAATATTCCCACATCGGTCGGGTAGGGATTTATATGGAGGGATTTGGGCTGTTACCCACCATGCTGGCCCAATGCGGGTTGGTGGGAGTTACAGCCTCGATTGGTCATTAACAGGGTGCACCACGAGCAGGTGGAACAGGAGCGGAACCCTTACACAGCACTGTAATCACTTATTACAATAGCGCGCAATCAAATCTGGCGACATGGTGAATAGCTTAATTAGAAGGCTTTGAAGGTCGTCTCCAGCATCCATCTCTTGAATGCAAATGAACCGTTTTGTTTTAAACGATGCCAATAGATCTTACTCTGAATGTAGTTTAATGTTAGACCTTGTTATAGATATATAGGAAATTATGCGATGATACCAGGGAGATGTTCACCTGATGGTGGTTAGGATGATGTACACTGCACCGTACTCTGCCCGACGCTTTTTCATCTCCAGCTACAATGGATCCATTTTTCTTATCAGGGGAGGATACGGATAGGATTATTTAAAGACACGTTGCTCCAGAGAGGAAGACAAGGTTGGATATTGCCCTACCTCTTCGGTGGACATCTTTAGAGTGTGGTAGGTGTTCGGGGTTCTTGCGGAACGTATTGGTGCTTCCTGGTTCCGGAACGACTAAGCTCGTCCCAGAGAGGGCCGTAACCCTCTTCGGCCCCTTGGCTAACGAAGAGACCACCTCGTATTTGTCGTCGCTTAATGGGCAATGAGAGCTCACACCTTTAATGCCCAAGGCCCCGAAAACCCTTTCGGCATTCTTCTTCGACAGGGAGGGCTCATCTAAGTCGTACTCCTAATAGTCCAAGACTGAAAGACAAACGGTGGTGGTATCTACCTGTACCGTCTCCAGCAACAAAATTGCCAACTAGTAAAATATATGATGACCACCAAAACAAAGACGGTCTCGTCTTTTTGGTAGCTTCATCATTATCAGTCGATAGACGTCCACAACTGGACATAGACCTACCCTAAAGATTACCACGTTTGTAGGGTTTCGTATATTAGGATTTGACCCTCTTCCACCACGCTAGCCCAATACGCGTTAGTGGGAGCCAGAACCTCGTTTGTTGATCAGCAGGCTGCACCACGAGCAGGTGAGGTTGACTTGGGTCCCATGAGTTGTAGTCCGAGAGCCCTTTCACCACTTTCGTAGCATTACTGGAGTATCATTAAGACTACGACTTTCTCCGAGACTTGGTGGTAACGCCGGCGTCGGAGTACAACGTTGGAGATTCCGCAGCTTCAAACAGCACTGAAGCTGACCACGGGCACAATTTTAACAAGTATATATCCAAACACCACCCTGTATACGAATAAAGCAGTTGATAGATATTGATCGATAACAAAATGGCCGCCGTAATTAATTGCTTCACGGAGGCCGTATTTACTCTCGCCCGTGTAAACTCCACCTCGTCCACCTCGCGGAGACTTGTTACAACAACGTTCAGAGTTAACGGAAATATAAGTTTCCCACCAGCGTTAACCTTTTCATAACTTCGTACAAGTAACGAAATGAATAATGCGCTTTGAGCTCCGTGAATAAGGTTTCGTTTGCGGGGGTGAACTCTTTCATATTTCCCCCCACAAAGCCTTTGCGCCATTTTGTATTACTCCGACGTTCACTTTCACAATATCCTATTGTATGTTACTTCCACTATATATCTACCCCAGTGATACAAGGTTAACATATAATCGAACAGTTAATACCATTATTAATGTGTATTGAAGGATATTGTAGCTATTGTCGGCTTAACCGCTCCCCTAAAGGATAATAACCAATTTTTCCAAGACACCCTCATTGTCAGTCCCAAATAGTTGAATAGATTTAGATCTAGATTTTTGTATAGTTTTAAGGATACCCTATATATATAGTGCTGTGCGTACAGTGCTAGAATTGTTGTCTGGAGCGGATGATCAGCTACCACCGACCTAACCAGCGCATCTCTTACGGCTGTGACGGTGTGATGACGATCTTTCACACTGACTCTTGGAAAGAATAGAAGCAGTGGTTCCCCTTGCCTTCTGCCTTACTCCAAGATCAGTGATGCCCCTTCGGTAGGTTCCTATACTATATAGTATCTATGTTCTATACATATATATGTAAAAGATTCTATAATCGGAGAACAGGACTTATAGATATGATTAAATATAATATAATAAACTATACCTTCGTTGTTAAACTCTTGTATAAGTTCTGTTCATCAGCCGAGGATCTTCTCCAAGTCACCTCGTCTATTTCCAGAATTTACATTCAGATATTACAAAGAAGATTATTGCACTATTATAAACGACGGTGAAGAAGCTTCAAGTTGCACAGAGAGCAATGGAAAGGGCCTACCAATTCGTATTGGGCCAACGTGGTGGTAAATGGCCCAAATTCCCCTCATATCAACCCCTACAAACAAAAGCATCTGGTGGTCGACAAGTCGTGGGAAGCCGCTGGATAAGGGCAGTGTCGGACCAATTGATGCGAGGATCTTTGGGAAAGGACTATGACCAGCAATGGACGTGTGTCAGCCTACGATGATGATGATATGATCGAAGTTTTCCTGCGTGATAGAATCAGAAATGAGGAGATCCGCAGGAGATCTAAAGTCACCGAGACAGTCCAAAAGACTGTTAATCCCAAGTGGCAATGGACAGGGCACATCGCTCGAAGGACATGATAGCATAGTCCTCGAATGGCCAGCACACTAGGTGGTTCAACGATCTGGTGCAACCAGGCCAATGATGATATTGATATATGACCCTACTTTTCACCTTCACTCCCACCAGTAAATTCTCTCGTATTCCTACGAAGAGTTACTCCATCTATCCATTATCTCTATAAATTATTTATCATAAATATTACCTTCGGTATATTAAAGCAAAAATATCTGCAAATAATATCGTAAGGGATGCTGTAAAAAGTTGTTACGCAAACATCGCTGATCTGGTAAATTCATGGAAGGTGCTCTCGGTTGCGTGAACATCCGTATGAGCACATTCCACAGCCATCACGTAAAATACAGATTACTTCCTGGACATCCGTAGAGTTATGTCTGGACATTGGAGATTAGTTATATATGTGGTATGTAGGGGGTGTAAGGGGTCTACCACAACAACTCACGGGACCCAAGCCAATCTCACCTGCTCTTGATACACCCTGCTAATCAACGAGGCTTTGGCTCCCGTCAACCAGCATTGGGCCAGCGTGGTAGGAAATGGCTCAGATCCCCCTACATACAACAACCCCTAGCGCCTAGCGGTACCACAGGCCATGCTGATTGTATCTTTGGGAAGCATATGTCCAGTAGTGGACATCTATTGTCTGATGATGATGATACATCCGTGGTTCTATCAAATCATAAAGGGTATATATAATATTATCTGAGGATCCAAACCAAAAAATTGGGATCCATATATAGGAACCATCCAGAGATTCATTGACTCATCATGACATCTCCAAAGCTACTAGACGTAAACCCTTAAACTTTGGTAGAAACATTGCTTCCGCACATAGAGGTCAGCTAATAACGGATTTCTCAGAATCCCTACCCCGAAGGCAGTTGCGAGAGTGTTACGGCCAGGAAAGCTGACGGAGACCAGCTCGTTAATATATGTACTATTATGTTTTTTTTTATTAATTTAATAGTAACATCTCTAGAAGACACTGAACTGAACCAGTGTATCTTCTCTTCTTAAATATACTAACTAGCGTCAATTTTGTGTGCTGGTGTATCATTTACTATTCAAGGATGGAGAGGTTATAAGCAATGATACTAAACCAACTTTCGTAAAGGAACCTTCGTGTGTTTCGATAAGGGAATATCAACTAGTGGTAGGTTTGATGCTGGAGACTGTCTAGATATCACCGCAGCGCCTATTGCAGCCGACAAACAGTACTGTGTTCCGGTTTGAAAGGCGCTGTAGCTAGTGTAAATACGACGTAATATCTTACGGTTCAGGCGACGAGAGCGATGTGCCAAGTTATGGGTAAACATATCAAAGTCTCTTAGTTCTTCTCATCTTAGTTAATTAAAAAAAAAAATAATGGTTGCAGTAAAGAGAGAGAGTGTCATAAAACTTACCTTCACGTGTGTCACAAAATTGTCACAAACATTACACCACTTGCCACCCCGTCTCCATCTCCATCTCCATAACAGAACAGCCCCGAACCGCTCCGACACACAAAATGCCCGTTAAGTTAGATTGCAAACGTTAAAAAGTTTATCGCGCCGTAATCCGGCTCGCGCGGCGTTAACGGCGAAATATCGACTTAGCTCAACTTACCGTCAAATTTTATTACACGTTATATTATAGGTTACTTAACACTGAACACGTTTTACCATCACAACCATGTAAAGTGTTTAAACTTATGTTATAATGACAAAATATAGTATAGCAGTGAACTGCTCCGACTTCGCGCTGGTGAAAAAGATTCCTTCTCTAACATTGATCGTTAGTACTGGTGGTAAGTTAATTAGCACCACAGTTTTTTAGGCAAGCGTATCACTTATCATTAGGTGAACGTCCTGCTCATCTCGTCGACACATCCACCTAACGAAGTGATCCGCCTGCTCACAACGTGGCGCTGGTTAGGATGTTGTTTGGCCAAACTACTCTTCAAATTGGAACACGGTAATGTTTGCACACTACTGCAATAGAAGCAGCAGTAGTACCTAACTAGATGGTCTCCGGCAACAGAGACTTTTTTTTAATATCGCGGGGAAATCTTAAAAGATACTGTGCTTCTGGCGAGTAGACAAGGTCTTGTGGGTCTTCTACCCACTAAAACTCCCTCGGTGGTGTCCGTCAGTGTGTTAGAACGGGCTCCGGGATCTCTTTTGAAACGCACCGCCCCCCCCCTTCCCCCACCCCACCTGCACTCTGACCAAAACATCCCACGAAAGGGCAAAGCCATCATCGGCACCTACGCTATGCTATGCCAAATACAAGACCACCGTCCATTTGCCGTCCTCCTAAGGCTCGCTAATCGAGCTTCGAGGGCCCCAACCTTCAGGGCTCACCAACTCGAAAACCCTTTTAGTCGCCTTGTATAACGCAGGGAATACCTTAGTCTTAAACGGCCTAGACTACAGGGCTGGGCTACACAGAGACCTACCACCAGTATATATAATATTACGTTTCATACAACAATGTATTGCTGAAGGTAGAAAAGTAATTTATTAACATAATACTACAACAAAGGCCCTAAATTGTAATACGTTACAAGACGGAACCTCTGACCCTCGGGGACATGTACTACGAAACCACCGCGACGTCTGAACCAGCCGATTCACTGGAGACATATCTTCAATACATTGCAATCATACAAATGAATAAGGGACCTTTCTTCGTTACATACCTAGATATTAATTTGGACCTCAGTTACACAATATAGCATCATCTGCGCTGGCCCTTAACTTCAGACTGTATCCGTCTGTCATCACGAAGGTGGTTACGAAGATAATTTTGAAGTATTTGTTTACCAATGAGATTTGTGAGTAACTTATCAAACAGCTTCAGTAACAGGCGAGCGACAATTAAAGTCTAGGTCTTCATGTTACATTGATGTATACTGAACTGCACTTAACTGGTAACACCGCAGCGCCTATTGCAGTGGATGAACATTACTGCGTTCCAGTATGAAGAGCGGTATAGCTAGTAAAATTACTAGGGAAACGAGATCTAACATCTTACGTCTCAAGGCGACGAGCATAATGCGGTGTAGTGTATAACATCCTAACACGTTATGGGCAGTATCACTTAACATCAGGTGAAAAAAAGAACGAAGATTATATCTTTAATACTACTCCGGCACAACGACCCGAAGCGAGTCTTGGCTTCCGACACAAGAGGGCGCCAGCGCTGTCTGTCTCGCACAGCCTCTTGCCAATCCACTGCTTGAAGCTCGCTCAGGTCGTGCTGTACAAGATCCTTCCAGATATCTGGACCGGCCGACAGGTTGACGGCCAATTCCGAGGAACGTTTTGACTGTACAATCATCTCCCATTCCTAGCAAGTTGCTCATCCAGAGAAGTCTGCGGGTTCTGGCTTTCCCTATGATGTTCAGTTCATGATTTCCCCCTCGGCAACTAGGAGCTGTTCTTCTTTAAGCGTTCTCGTATCTTTAACATTTAAGATCAAATCTCGTATGCTCTAAAACAATACAAAGTAATGTAATTCTATTAGATCGCTATAATAACGTTATACGACACGGTTAGGAAGTGTTTCGTGCGAAAGCTAACGCGGCGACCAACGTAAATCGGGCGGATTACATTACGTCACACACGTTCCCGCCACAAAAGCGGGAAACTCAATTTCCAGAGGATATAAGCAATCCTCCTTCGAACAAATACGCAGAACGTACGAGAAATTATCCAAGAGAGTCGTTTAGAAACCCCCTTCTTTCTCATTATACGTCTATTCACAACACTTGGGGGTGTTAGGGGTCCTGCAGAACAACTTACGGGACATAAGCAAACCTCTCATCCTCGTGGTGCACCTTGCTAATCAACAAAGGAATAGGTAACGTGGTGGGAAATAACCCAAATCTCTCCCTATTTTATCCCTACCCGATCTAGGTGGGAAGTCTTTGAGTGAGGGCTACGTCGAGCAGTGGAGGTCTGTCGGATAATGATCACGATAGAATACTCATGCGTTTCTGGTGGTAGGTCTGTCGGATACAGTCTATGTAGGTACCACCGCAGCGCCTGTTGCAGCCGACATACAATACTGTGCAAGAATTACTATGTTCCGGTTTAAAAGGCGCTGTAGCTAATGTAATTACCGCAGTAACAAGAACCAACATTTTACGTGTAAGGCGACGAACGTAATATCACTTACTATCAGGTGATCGTCCCCATTGGTCTCGACGGCTAATTGAATATAAAAATTACTAAATAATAACTTAGTATTTAACTTATTTTAAACATTACAATAATTTGTAACTTAATTGTAATTAACGCAGTTGTATTACTATTACATTTATTTTACTTTTTATTGTTTAAAAAAAAAACAATTTTTTTAATACGATTAAGAGACGAGACGAGCGGGATGTTCACCTGATGGTAAGTGTTACGCCTACCCATAACAACGTGACCCTAGATGGGATGATATATACACCACGTTGTCTTTACCCGAGACATATGATGTGGAGTCTCGTAACCTCAATTGTACTAGGTACAGGGCCCTTTAAACCGGAATACAGCAATATTTGCACAGTATTGATTATCGGGTTCAATAAGCTCTGCGGTTGTGTTCAGACGGTCTCCGGCAACAGAGACTTGACACCAATAAGTGTTTTCCCGCGTTTGTTATCATCTTTGGGTTTCTGTAAGGAAATAGTAACAAAAGGAAAGTACGTATTACTTTACAACCCATTTCCGTCCCCACTGTTGGGGCACAGGACTACCTACAATACGAAGGCGATAGGCCACAGTCACCGCGCGGGCCCAATGCGGATTGGTGACCTCACACACACCTTAGAATAAATTCCAATTCATGTGCAGGTTTTCTCGTGATGTTTTTCTTCACCATTTGTATTTCGCTGTTATTACTTAAGTTCACAAATGTACATAACTTAAGTATTAAAGTCATCGGTACATGCCGATCGAACCCGCGACCCTCGGACTGAAGGCCGCACGCTCTAACCCTTACGCCAGCGAGCTACTAAGTACATATTGACATATAAATATATAATTACTTACTCCTCTGGCGCAGCGACCCAAAATGTCTTGGTCTCCGACAAGAGAGCGCCAGCGTCTATCTCATATCCGGCTAAGCTCCATGGGCTCGTTGGCCAAAGTAGGGTGTGGTCCTCCAGCAATATAGGGGTCGTGCGGCGGGCTGACAATCCCCGCCCGTGGAAAAAAACTCGTGTTACGAAACCGACAATATAAATATATACTATTTATATATTATCATCATCATCAGTAGTTCCCCCTTTTCCTTTATATATAGGTGGGTGGTTTCCTTTATATATTTACATACAAATTGTATATATCCATCACGTCGACAACCCTAGTGTAAATTAGTGTAGGGTTTCCCCCAAAGTCATTGGTTGAACACGAATGAGGGAGCGCAATCCCGTTTCCGGCGGTAAGATCATTGAAATCGCAGCGGAATTAATTAACTACCCGCTACGGACTGCGAGGGTTTCGAAATTCAAAAGTTCGTTTGGAAGCTTGAAAATACTCCGGTAATTACCTTTAAACCCACCACCGTTATAAAACAATTTTTTTTATCATTATTTCCACATGGCGAAATATAAATTTATGTATATATAAGGGGTGTGTAAGGTTCCCCGCACTCACGGGACCAAGCCAACATCACCTGCTCGTGGTGAACCCTGCTAATCAACAAACGAGGCTCCCACTCCCACCAACCCATATTGGGCCAGCGTGGTGAGAAACGGCCCAAATCCCTTCATATCAACCTTTCCAAACAACCCCCTTAACAGATTCCCGCCTTGTCATGGTGGAGGGGTTTAGTAGCCGTGGCTGGGTCGCCCACAGTAAAGCGAAAAGGACCCTGCCCGGCCGGCCCGACGCAGCCGCTCCAGGTTAGAGCACTCGGATCCGCCGCAGGGAGTTGAGGGAGTTTCCTCTCTTGGCTCCCATGGCCTCTGGGTGACGGGTTCATGGGAAACCGTTGGCCGCACGACTGCGAGAGGCCGAGGAGGGTGCACGCTGCGTGTCATTTCCACCTTCATACGGGCACGTCGGTCCCGACGTGCCCGTATGAAGGTGGAAAGAGAGGGTTCTTCCGTCCCACCCGAGGTGGGGCTGTGTATGTGGCCAGCGCCGGCGGGGTCGCGGACGGTGCGAAAGCGTTCCCGTAAGCCCGTCATGAGGCGACGAAGAAGAACATCATAGAGGTTTTAGTCGGTGCAAGTCCGACATAACCTGTTCTTGCCCCCACGAGGACGGGTATGCGCAGGCACTTAAAACCCTTACAAACAACGGACCCTAATACCCGGCTGTACCAGAGGTCACGATGACTGTGACGTCAAGGGAGGCCTGTGTCTCGTGAATCACGGATGATATCAGCGCTGCTAGCCATGCGACTCTTAGATCTGACACTGGGCTCGTGGACCCGGAGCCACGGCCTGTATACAAAAATGTGTACTACTTGGAGTGTAGTTATCCGACGGCGGGATTTCACAATGAGTGTCTGGTTGTTGGTTTTGCTGGTGAATCTACTCGGTCGTCGAGGGCTGACGTGGACTCGTTCCTCGACTACCTGGGCCTGTATCGGAATCTCTGGGCGGTGAGAACCGCCCCTGATCGCGGGTGTAGTTAGTGTACGTAGTGTGTGTGTAGCTGTGGCGCCGCGTTCTGAAGCGAGGGAGGCGTGATGTCGAAGTTCGGAGCGTGTGGGTAGTGTCCGAAGAGTGTGGTGACGTGGGTGTTGTCGGTGACTGTGGGTGTGCTATTGGCCGCTGCGCACGCGCTCTATATAGTCTAGTGAAGTAGTGTTGGTAGTTGGAGGAAAGGTTGCAACAGATGTTGTCTCCCGAACGTTGCATCTATTCCTGTTCACACGGGTGTACATGCAACTCCTTATCAGCATTTAGCGCGAGGTAACAAGACACCAAGACCGCTGCAGACACCGGTCCCCACGGGATGGCGAGCGAATAAGCAGTGGAAGATCCAACATCGAGTTAATTGCTTTTTTTGCGACCTCCGGCTGGAGCTCACGTAATTGGCGCAATCGAAGATTCTCAAGTAGAGTCAGTATACTTCAAGGAGTTCCTGACAAGACAGGATCCGAACTTACGGGTGCACCAGACCAGTAAGCGAATCCAGGCTTCGATTCGGCAAGAAAAGGCTGTGTCAAGTGTTAAGTTTCATCCGCGAGAAAAAAGGAATATTAGCTTAGATAGTTTTAGACATTCTAGAATTAGTGTGATAGAGGAAAGTAGAGGTTTAGGTAATACAGTGACGCAACCAATCGATGGAGACGTAATTAATGAAGCTGTTAGGCTCGTACCAGAGTTCGACGGAAACTCATACATCCTCGCGCGATATTAGCTTGTGCGATCAATTACTTTTAAAATATATCAGGAATGATCGCTATCACGAATTAGTAAACCTTTCTCTTATAAATAAGATAACTGGCTCCGCAGCCAGGCTCAAATTCGAAAGGAATACCGGAAACGTGGTCGGGAACAACGAACGCTCTCGTAAACAATTTCGCAGATCATACACAGAGACTTGTCCTTACAGACACAGTTCTAGTGCACCACAAGGGTATGGAAGAGGCACTTGAATTGATACAAGAAGAAATAAATACTCTTTATCTTTAACAGCGTAATGAAGGCGGACATATTCAGAAAGAATGGTTACAAGCATCTCCTAACAACAACCTACCCTTAAATAATTTCACACCAAAACCTTCAGTCTATGACATACCAGGACCATCACCACCGTACGTTACTAACACCCTCCAAAATTCAACTATCCATTCATCCTATCCTTCAGCCATCTCCTATACCATTGTTTTCAGCACCAGCATGTAGACCTAATTTAACGCAGTAGTATCCACCACGTACTCAACAAATGATGCGTTCACCACCAAATTACAACCCACAGAGTAATGTCTTCAGAATTCCTAATAAACCACAACACCCGTAAGGTCTTAATTTTAATATTAATTCGCGGGCTACTGCCTGTTTGTATAGAAACCTTCACCATTGGCAGGACACGACTGGAGACAACACGGAAACCCTCCACCGACTAATTATTTTAAAACACGAGAGGTTAATGTTAAGGACACCGGATACGATTACGATTACTGTTCCGACTTTTACTATGAACATCACTATCCTGACTATAATCAAGACATTATAACCGTACAGGAAGTAGATCAAAATCTTACATCATCATCAATCATTCATTAGTCCTGAAGCCGTAAGCAAATGATTTAATCGCATCCCTCTTAACTATGATCCTTTCGAATTTACTAACATTCAGGTAACTAGTAAAGTGACTACTCTATTACCATCCCTTGTCTTTTAGAATTACTAGACGGACTACTAGGCTTTGACTTACTTGCCGTTTGGGTTTCTAATATTGACCTTCGTAACAAATTACTTATTACCGGTAATGCGCATATTACTATCGAATTTTACGACTCTTGGAATGCAAACCCCTATGAGGAAATTATACCCTCTAAGTCATCAAAATTAGTAAGGTTACTGGTTAGTACACTAGACGATGACGTAATAGTCCACAGACAAATCGTTTCCGATTGTCTGATATCAGATTGCTTAACTCAAGTTAAAAATAATCGAGGTTGGGTTGAAATTACTAAAAACTCTTCCAACCAGTAGAAGCTGAAATATTTAATATCACTAGCGAACGTGATAAAGTTTTACCAGATCAAAAAAAAGTGGTTTTTTTTATGTAAGATACTAGGTAAACGAGCAAGACGGGTCACCTGATGGTAAGTGATTCACCGCCGCCCACGTCACTAGCGACGCCAGTGCGTTGCCTACCCTTCAGGTAAGAATATGCTCTTTTCTTGAATAACCCAATGTCGCAGTTGTCGGGGAAGACCGCTGATGGCAACGAGTTCCAGATATTTACTGTGCGTGGCAGAAAACTGTTTTTAAAACGCATTGTAGTGGAACGCCAACCATCCAGCTGGTGCGGATGGTAGTGCCGGCGAGACGGTCGGTTGCGAAAATCAGCGGCTTCTATTAAATTGAACAACTCCTCGGAACACTCCCCATTGTAGATTCTGTATAGTATGCATAGGGAAGATAGATCCCTACGCAGTGCCAAAGGATCTAGCCGATCGGCAAGTTCAGGATCGTCGACAATTCGACATGCCCTACGTTGGATTCGGTCAAATGGAGATAGCTGATAACCCGGAGCCCCGGCCCAAAGGTGGCAACAATACTCCATGTATGGTATGGTTTTGTTTCGACTCTGTACCAATCACTTAAATCCTGAGGAGTTAGCCAATTTAGAAAGCCTATGTGCAAATTACTCAGACGTATTTTATCTGAAAGGAGAACCTTTGACTTTTACCAACAAAATAAAACATCAAAATAGGACTCATGACGTAATTCCTGTACACACTAAAAGCTAACCCTTATGTCCATCGACAAGAGGTAAGAGATCAAATTGATAAGATGGTCGAGCAGAACTTCGACCTTCTGCTTCTGCTTGTAGTTCACCGATTTGGATAGTACCAAAAAAGGCAGACGCATCCGGTAAAGTAAAATGGCGTCTTGATGTAGCACTATGAGATTCTCAGGATGCCCGTGGCTCTAAAACATATTCCCTCGATATTTCAAAGAGTTATGGATAATGTATTGAAAGGCTTACAAAATGAGATAAGTCTTGTGTATCTGGATGAAATTATAGTCTTCAGCACATCATTACAAGAGTATATAATAAATCTAGAAAAAGTTTTCAGAAGATCACGTGAATCCAATTTCAAAGTTCAAATGGACAAATCGGAGCTCTTAAAGTTAGAAACCGAATTTCTAGGCCATATAACTTAGACGGTGTCAAACGCAACCCTCAAAAAATTATCGCGATTGAAAAATACCCTCTGCCAAAAACTGGTACGGAAATGAAACGTTTTCTTGGACTACTTGGATATTATAGGAAATTCGTACCAGATTTCGCACGTATAACTAAACCATTCACGAAGTGTTTAAAAAAGGACTCTAAGATAGATGTTGAGCGTCTTTAATAAATGATCCCATTTTTCTAAAGATTTCGTACTGACAACAGATGCTTCTAATGTAGCCATAGATGCTGTAGTATCACAGGGCTCTGCTGGTTCAGACAAACCCATTGCTCACGCCTTGCGAACACTCAATACTAGCGAAATTAATTATAGTCCAATAGAAAAGGAGCTTTCAGCGATCCTATGGGCGACGAAATATTTTGGACCTTATTTGGCCGAAAATTTAAAATAGTCACGGATCCCAAACCTTTAGAGTGGATGATGAGTTCAGAGCCTAAGTCACATCCCACCAGATGGCGTCTTAAATTAAGCGAATATGACTAGTGTAGTGTATAAACAGAGCAAATGTAACATTGATGCTGACGTCTTGTCACCCATTGTAATTAATAATGTTGAACTTAAACCCACAACATCAAGGCGTGGTATACTTCATGGAGACATCGCTGTTCACCATATCTAATTCAAAAGACCGTTTAAAAGGACAAGCTCTGGAGATAATGGATGTACCCAGAGATGAAGCTGCCAAACCGCAACAAATTGCATCATTTAAACTGAACTCCATTAAACTAGAACATCTTCATGAGATTTCCCAGCAGCAACTAGCAACCATAGTACGGTGCAGCTGTATCTCATTCTCATATTCATCTTAGCAAAGGATTATCTGCTGTACAGTAAAGACACTTACACCTAAGTAGTAGATAATAATAACAAGTAATAACTTACTAAGGTGCTAAAATTACTGTGTTCCGGTTCGAAGGGCACTGTGGCTAGTGTAATTACTGGGGTAAGGAGACTTCATATCTTATGTCTGAAGGCGACGAGCGCGATGTGGTTCTAATACCATTCTAACTAGCGCCACTTGTTATGGTCGGGCGCGTCACTCATAATCCAGTGAATAGTCCCGCTCGTCTCGTACCTTCGATAAATAAAAAAACAGTATATTTCGAAGTTAGGATTGCCAATAGAGCTTAAGAGAAACGAGATACATGTTACGGAGTAGGTGTGGAGTGATCAGGTCAGAGTAGTCGTAAATGATATTTTATTAAGGGTTACGAGAGCGAATAAAGGGTTGGGAAGCGCTGTACCAGTACAATGTATCTTTGTTAAACAACCTTTGCAGAGCAGCGCGGGGTCTGCAAGGATGCGGCTTTAAGGATTGAAATGTTTCACCGAAACAATGTCTGAAGGTATCCCTGGAGCGGAGAACTCCTGAAATACTTGTGTCTGTTTAACGCATATTATAATAGTTGCTGTACCGCAGAGATTGCAGTTTTTTAAAAAAACATATATATATATATATATATTTGTTTAAGAAAAAATCTAAATTCTTGCTATAGTGAAAAAAAGGATATTTCGTTCATAATCCTTATGTGTATATGGCTCTCTGGGGTCCCGCACAACAACTCACGGGACCCAAGGCAAACTCACCTGCTCGTGGTGCAGCCTGCTGATCAACAAACGAGACTGGCTCCCACCTGGATTGGGCCAACGTGGTGGGAAATTACCCAAATTATCCCATATTAATCTCCAACTGATCGATGTGGCGACCTTTGGGGAGGTCTATGTCCGGCAGTGAACGTCTATTGGGTCACGATGATGATGAAACTGATTTTCTATAAAGTAATCATTATTAAAAAGATTATATGAAAGAAGAATAATTATATAAAGAATAATAACTAGTAAAGTTTCTAACAAGGAGGGTTGCTGCGACTTGTTTTTTTCTTCCACGAAGAGACGAGTCGAACAGGACGTTCACCTGATGGTGAGTGACACGCCTGCTCTTGGTATACGAAGAACATAACATATTGATCCTAGTTACCCCAGTAAATACACTAGATACAGCGCCCTTCAAACCGTAACACAGTAATGTCTGTACATCATTATTTGGCAATAGATGACCCTGCTGCGATCTTACCTTGACGGTCACCAGCAACAGGGACCTACCACCAGTAAAACAAAGAATGTAGAAACTTTTGGAGTTTCTAGTAAGTCCTTGGCTAGGGTTGCTCCAGACACCAACCTTAGCACTGGCCACGATCCTCAGACATGAGGGAACGACCCAAGAGAATGAGTAAGTTCTTGAGTTGTGAAGGAAATAAATAAACTACTGGCATATCAAGTTACTATTCAATATACTCGCTTAATTGTGAAAGTGTGAACGAGGCACAGCCGGGCGAGGTCTGAAGGCAGCATGCTCCCCAAGGTCGAGCACGTCATCCATCACTCCGCCACGTGCGCGAGGGATTTAATGAAGCCAATATAACTTGTTGGTTTATTAAAAGTCCGATCGATTCATCAACATTATCTTCCTCCATCAAGAAAGATGAGTTGCTTAGATTCTGATCGACCGCTTACTAAACTTCCCACTGTTGGGAGTCGGAGCCTCGTCTAAGAGATTTAAAAGTTAAGGCCACGTTTCTATTAAAATGGCCATGGGTTGGTGAATATCATACGACTAGAACATGTCGGTTTCCTCTCGATGCTCTTCCTACCCGGAATCTTCTCTTAACATCACCGCTTTCATCATAATCATCATCAGCTAATACACGTTCACATTACACGAGCAGACGAGGTTCGCTTGGGTATCGTGAGTTGTGCGGAATTCCTTACACCCTTGACTGGAGATCAGCTTATCCTGAAATGCTCTTAAGGGCGTGTCAACCGGCTACCTTCACACCGCCTGTTCTAGACACGTCTCAGGCCATTCGCAATGCTGATGCCTAAGATTGTCTTTATCAGGTCAGACCATTGGATAGGAGATGAGCTCGTGATCTCTATTTTGTAATTAATAAGTTTGTACAGAACCACGTTGGAACTTTATCGCAGCGCTTTATCATTCAGAATACGTGTGTAGCTTTTGCGACGCTTTCAGGATATCTAAAGAAAACACCTTCCGATATTCTGAAAGCCTTGGGGTAAAGCGTACTCACCCCTTGTATTCACAATGTAACAATACAAATATTTTATACGACAACACTGAATTTCCGATTGCGTAAACATCGATACACGAATCTTTGCTCCTCTCAAGATGCTGCGTGACGAAGTGTGAAAATTGACTAACGAAATGTGACTGAAGGATTTTATACATCAACCGCAAAGTTATATCTAAAGAGACCAAACACAGTCATGATGATGATGATGATGATGAAAACGAGGCAATTGTTTAAACCAAATTTAAGAAACTTATCCACTCACAAATATTCTCTATGTTTATTTCACTATTTTTCTTGTTTCAGGTTACGATATAGGAAAACGTCGAGTGCCACCGTATATCAAGTGTTCTTTACAAAAAACTTAAGACTAGGTGAGTGTTACAGTATTATCATTCCATTAATTAAAATTATTATATGAGAGCATCATCATCACCGGATATACGACAAATATATAAAGATCTCCACTCAAGACAATCCTGCGCTAATCGCATCTAATGATATCCATTAACCTTCACCAGCTCGTCAGTCTAGCTTTTATAGGGTCTTCGAACATTACGTTTATGTACGCGGCTTCACTGGCCTTCAGCTCTTCAACATCGGTGATGTTAGTTCTAAGGATCTCCTCATTTCTGGTACGATCGCTCAAATATCGTCCTAGCACGGTTTAGAAAAACTGATTGTGCTCGGCAATACCGGAGACAAGAGATCATCAGTTGTTCACAAAGCAGTTGGAGCGATCACGTTGAACACTTGTCATCCTCTACAGTTTACGTGGTGGTGGTAAATACGCTGGGCAAGAAACGTTGCAGACATATCGTCGCTCCAGACGTCAACCCTTGTGCTGACCACTGTACTGTCATGAGAGAGAATTGTATACTAACACATTAATACATAATCTATCTATGTATCTATATATATATTTTCAACAGCCAATTTTGGTCCCCACTGTTGGGGCACAGGCCTACTTTCAATATGAGGGCGATGGGCCATAGTCACCACGCGGGCCCAATGCGGGTTGGTGGGAGCCAGAGCCTCGATTGTTGATTAACAGGCTGCACCACGAGCAGGTGATGTTGACGTGGGTACCGTGAGTCGTTTTGCAGGACCCCGTACTCCCTTATACATATATATATATATATATATATAAAAGAGATTTCCAGCTATATAGAGACTCGTTATAATATCTTTAGGACCATAACGCTTAAAGACTATAAATTTGGTAGGAATATTACTTTTTCCGAAAAAAGGTCAGCTAAGAACGGATTCTACGAAATGTTACCCCCTAAAGGGGCACCCCCGCAGCGCGTTACGACCAGCAAAGCGGGCGGAAAACAAATAGGTTTTTATATATAAACAAAGAGTTAGAAAAAAAGAGTTAATTAAATTACACAACAAATACGAAACAAAGACGTGTTACGTAGACACGTGCTACGGCGTACGAAGTTACCTGCTACGGCGCTACGGGCTTCGCATTCGTAGCACGTATCTACGACTACATACAATTTCTCCATTGCCGAACTCGCTCCAACTCTACTGACAATAGAATATTATATTATAGCTTTAACATATTACTAGTTATGATTTAACATACGAGTATATAAGATAAACCTCAGTTGTTTTACAATTAAAAAAAATATGTCTATATAAATAAGTATATTAATGTCCTTTTATTATATATAAGCTTCGAGAAGATTTTTTGTTTATATTTATTGTTATTATTAATTTTAATATATATCAGCGGTACTGTTTTGGTTGAATTCTGTAAAAGCACTAATTGTTAATACAAAAAGATAAGATCTCGAATAAGTTGACCAACCTTCAGCAATGAAGAAGCAATTTAAGAAGGAGAAATAAATATGTAGGTAATAGTTAAAATTACGAGTAATAACCTAACCTAGACTAGGTACAGCACCGGCTAGAACAATTCGCGCAAAGCTCTAATTTCCGCCGTACAATGAAACAAAAAGGTTTTAATGTTTAGACTTAGTCGTCGCAATTTTCCCAACAATGCGCCGCGCGTAATATGCAAATTGCAATCCGTGCTACACACCCGCTATTAGACTAAATTAAATTATATATCAACAACAGTATCATTATACTATGAAATACAGTAATAATAAAAAAAAACATATAACTAAATAATTCTAACCTACAACAAACGACCAACATACAAGATATGAAGAGATCAGTATTGTTTATTCAGCTTATGCTTATATATTTAATATAATTTTATTAAGAAAATTATTCTTAAACTATCCACCTATACATCTATTAATATAATCAGTAACATATTTATATATTTATTAATTAGTTCTTGTTGTTATTTAAAAGTATGGAGAATAGAAGAAATAACAAATCCGTAATATATTTATATGCAAAAACAACTTAAATTACAACTAGGCAAACCATTTAGCGCAATTATCGACATATAAAATGTATAATATTATATATATATCATCATACACTATATAATAAGTTTTGACCGTAAACCTGAAGGGGTGATATCGTAATTTCATCCGGTTATAATCCAATACAACTACCCTCTTGCCTCCACTATAGAAACGTATCAAATGTACTTAGTAGTACCATATATATATATATATATATATATATATATATATATATAAATACGTAAAGGATATTAAAGAAGAAACACAATAGTGTTAATAACTGATTCGTATTATCACAATGGTGGGGATGAGAAATATCCGGTGCTCGAATAATTTTCGTTGTTCTTCTTTGAGTCGGGACTTCCGTCGAGGTACATTTATCTAATAAAATATTTACGATTCGTTATCCTTGAAAAGGCTCCGTCATAATTTTACAAGAGATAAAGGACTTGGGGATATTATAATATTATAAGTAGACGGAAACATGGAGACGATAACAGTATGTTACTAGAACGGAAGCTCTTAAGAACAAAGGAAGTCTGGGCAGCGCAGTCCCAGCATAGGGAATATTAAGAGGACTGTTACATTATATATAACTAGTCTGGCCATAAATACTGTTACATAAAAACTGTTCTTTTTTTTTCTCTTTTTAATTATTTTGAATTTGGATCACGTATATCATTTTAAAAGCTTTTTCCGATTTTGCACCATTTCACATATATTTTAGTGTTCATTATCAAATTATAATATGTAATGGGATGTTTAAGAGGATAGTATTGCAGTGATCGCGTTGCACAAAGTGTGCACGGAGCCGCTGCGCTCGCTCATATTGCGGACACTACAAAAGCTTGCTATCAGCCATGTGTTCGTATGTTGTACTGTCAACAGATACAACAACACTTCCTGTGTCGGAGACCAGAAAAGATCGGGGCGGCCGCGTGCTGTTAGAACTACAAAGGCTGTTAATGCTGGTAAAGCCAGAATTCGTCGACACCCCATTAGGAAGCGACTCCAAAAATATTATCGCACGTAATGAAGATGATATGTATGTGTACATTTTAATAACATCACATTACTTCTTTAAAAAAAATGCATTTTCATTTGTAACCGAACTTATGTCCGGACTAGGTATATGTATATAGATTCTTCTTTAATAATTATTCTATAGCTACAACAATTTTTTTTGTTTGAATTCGTCGAATGAGGGGTGTAAGGCTACCTGCTAATCAACAAAGGAAGCTTTGGCTCTCATCAACCGCCATTGAGCCAGCGTGCTGGAAACTGACCCAAATCTCCCCATATGAACCCCTACAGACGATAATCCCTAGTGTAGTAGATAGAGAGATAGTAGTAAGATCGATGTGGAGGTTTTTGGGAGACACTTATGACCAGTGGACGAATATCGGCTGATGATGATGATTATCTTTGAAACCGCTAATCTCATTTCGAACGCTGATTTCTGTATGCTGTTTTATGTTTTTTATCTTTATGTATTAAACTACCCTCTACCCTCATCCATCGGTTTCTGACGATTTTCACCGGCTCAAAGTCAGCATGACTTCCGGTGCCTACCGCCGGGCACTAAGCACCGTCGTTTATAAGGCTTCATATAGGGGGATTTGGGCCATTTACCACCACGCTGACCCAATGCTCGTTTGTTGATCATCAGGGTGCACCAGAAGCGGGTACCGTGAGTAGTCGTACGGGACCCCATACGCCCCTTGGTAAACTAAGTTAAGACATATTAGCTTGTAGCTTCTCTTTATGATTACTTATTGTGTGTGCTTTAATTTTATGCAAATACATCATCATCAGAGCTGTAAGAGTCGAAATGACTTCCAAGCGGTCGACATCATCAGAGAGATATACGTACCCATTGTGTATCTTTCGAGTAACAAAGAGGTGGTGTTCTTTTTTACAGTAGCTTCTAAACATCGAGGGTGCAACTTGAGCTGTTCTCTTCGCTTTAAGTGTTCCGCGGCGAGCTTACTGCCGGTCAAGTTACCGCGCCGGATCGATATTCTCGCGTTTTTATTATTTTCTTTCCGTACAACTTCCCATCGTCTATATTCTGTATATGCTTAACAGCTGGAGACTATTCTGGAACAGTAACCTTCCTGAACCGTTAACTGTAGTTATAATTTAATGAAGGAATCGTACGACTGATTGGAGAGGAGATCTTTAGATGGAGGGTTATATCCAGTAGTGGGCGTTTGATCATGAATGATAATCATCATGAGAGCATTATCATCAGCTGATGACAATCATCATCATCATTATCAGCCGATAGACGTCCACTGCTGGACATAGGTATCCCCCAAAGATGTCCACATCGATCGGACCCGCGTTGTTTGCATCTAGTGGATTCCCGCGATTTTCACCAGATCATCGGTCCACCTTATGGGATCCAGTGCTACTTCTACTGGTACGCAGATGCCACTCGAGAATCTGATGATAATGCTTTGTCTTTAATGTTTATGACAAAGCAAATAGAGAAGTATAAAAAGAAATTAAACGTTCTAGATAGGCCCAACCGAAGTGACTTCAAGAGTGTCTGAATTTTCATCAGTTCAACCAATTTCAATTTCCACTCAAATTAATGTTCACAGCAGAATATAAGCCTTCCCAATTGCCTTCCGAATCGTGAGCTGTTCTCTCTTATTCTTCTTTCACGCACACGTCCAAGATATAGTAGCGGCGGTGATACATTATCTCGTCTCCCACACTACACATTAACGAGATAAGTTAAATGATGAGCAGCAGTCTTGTATAATTGCGGTAATTTAAAATTGTCGTAAAGTACTCGTTATTTCTGATAATAAATTGCTCAATTTATATCAGAGCCAGTGAAGTGAAGCCAGTGGAGTACCAGGGAAGGTAGCGAGGGAGAGTTCCCTTTAATAAGTAAAGTTAATTATGGTACGTATGAGATAAAGCTTTGTATCTGCCTCAGTGGAAGTCTCTAGTTATATTTCAGAGCCTTCAAAATAATAGAAGCTTCTAGGATCATCATCCGCCTGTAGACGTATACTGCTGGACATAAGCCTCCCCCAGAGATCTGATCTATCGGTCCTGCGCTGCCCGCAACTTTAAGAAGATACCACTATTTAATAAAAGTACAACTTCAGGGAACTGAAATTACAGCTGCCAATAAAATTAAAGTACTAAGACCGACCTTGGACTATCTAGATAAAATTATATATAAACTTGGACCAGATAAGATTAATTTTGAAAATTGAGCTCAGCTTCACACAACAATCTTCTTTTAAACAAGATATTACACAAGATGTTTTAGACCCTGTGGAAACATTTTAAAAGAGCAGTTCATGACAGAATAATTTAATGGTTTTAGCCAATTATAACAGGGATCCCTTTTCTAGTGGTTCCTCCTCTCGAATCCTGGTTCTCGAAGACAAGATCCTTGGAAAACGAGCATCCGGACAATGAAGTGTAGTATTATGATATACAATGGACACGTTTTAATTACTATACTTTATTAAGAATGGCGGAGAATCGAAAAAGCTTTCTCTCATTGATTTCATAATTTCAATCTGAAGATGGCACTATATGATGATGAGCTACCACCTTCTCATTGCTTCACATACACGGCAGCAAGTCCGATCTACCCTACCCTACCCTACCCTCAGCCTTATTGTCAATATACATCATGTAGAACTCAAGCTTTTTTATTCGATGAAGCAATATGTTAAGCTAAACATTCACTTGATGGTTAAGTATACCTCTGCCGATAACATAGCGGTAAATAAGACGCACACCACATTATGCTCGTCGCTCTAAGACACGAGTCTCATTACCGCAGTAATTTCACTAGCTACAACGCTCTTCAAACCGGAACTAAGTAATATTTGCACAGTATTGTTTTACGGTTGGAATAGTAATACCTAGACGGTCTCCGGCAACAGAGACCTAGTGTTTAGCTCGTTGTCGACAAAATAGGGTGAGGGTGAACTTAAAATAAATCATAATATATAAGAGATACGTTTAGTAATTACTGTGTATATATATATATATTTGTGAGACATCTCGCATTCATCGTCTCATTCCACGTTCGGTTTACGCCATGAGCACCAATAAACAAGCTCCCTCTGAATAATTCATACGCGAAATGAAATGGATCAATTTCTACATCCGTTTCGTTTTTGTTCTGGAAATCAAAACGTGTTCAACCTTTTTCGCTTAATCTATTCTAACTGAAGCTTGATAAGGATTCTGGTAATATTTATAGATCCTGAAGATTTTGATTAAACTGCATAATTACACGAATCTAATAGGAAACGCTGTCTCTCTAGGCTCAGTCTTACATATTTGTGAATTACTTTGGGTTGCCATCTGGAGTAGACAATCTACTGCACGCTTTCCAAGATAGTGAAAAGAGAAGTCATTTAAATAAAAAATGCATAGACAATCATCATTATCATCGGCTGGTAGACATCCGCTACATCCTAATTAAATACTAGTAGAAGATTCCTCAAAACATCTCCACACTGAATGCTCATGTCCTGTATACATCCAGAAGCTTACATCACATCGTCTGTCTATCTATTGGAGGACATACAAATTTTTAATAGGCTATATATTATTATATTTAACTCATAGATTAACTTAATTTATAACCTAAGTGACCAATGGAGAAGGCAGACCAATGATGCAGAGTATGTATGCTGGTGACGTCGGGTCGGTCGCTGGACATTAATTATGGAGGCTTTGTTCAACAGTGGACAATAGTGGACTAAAATGATGATTTAACTTGTTAATGTTGCTATTCAATACTGAAATAAGATTCTCAATAATTTTCTGAAGCTCACAATCTTTTTGTTTGAGCTTCCGTTGAAACTCAAAAGACATTCCCGCTTCGAGTGTACTGGTCTTTAGCATCGGGACTTCGAGACGGGAGATTCCAATTTGCGCCGCAGCCAACGACGTCTTAACTTGTTCTTGACACCGAGACGCTCAAGTTTAAGCATCGCTGCTTATAATCACGGCGCTTTTGACTTAATTTCTATTGTGCTCTTGCCCTTTACGCAAATTGTATTTTATAACGCACACGCTGCTGACGAAAATGATCTAAGTAGAACTTTAAGTCAGTTATAGCTAAATAAGTTAATAACATTTAAATGATTGTTTTATCAAAATTATTCTTTCTCCCTCCCTCTCTCTCTGTCTTTAATATAAATATAAATAAAGTAAACGCACACGGGCTGTACAAACAAAATGGCGTAAGAGAGAGTTAGTTATGAGAAGCGCTGGTAACGTTAAGAGAGCAGTTTAATATTATTATTACTACAAGAATAAATAAATGTAAAAGAAGGTAATACATATAAATAGAATTTGAGACAGAATTTGCCTAAAGACTGATAAATCGCAGACTGTTCGCCGTGAAAACAAAGCGTTATTATTATGATCGGACATTTCTCTTACAACGGCTGCGTATTTGTCGGCGTCGCTTCAAATGCCGCGCACCGGTCGCGAGTGTTCGCGTAATGGCGTACATTTCTTAAAAGCTCTCTTACTTATATTGAAAAAAAGTTTTATCCACCTTAAGAAGTTGTCTTTACCGATGTGCTTTAAATTCAACATTTTTTTTTTAAGTTTTTTGTTTAATATCATTCACCATATCCCTGGAAGTCACTATCGGAACATCCGTTTCATTGTCGACTGTATCTTGTAAGCTGTTCATTCTTTGCGACGGATGAAACATCATCATCTCCGTCGGCCTGGAGCAATACATTGGTAGATCTTCACCTATACTTGACCGGCTTCTGCGACAGATAAAAGAGTTCTATAGTTCCATTTCTTCAATAAAAATAATCGACTGAACGTAACCGGTTCGAAGCGATTTCAATTTGCCAAGATCTCACCGTTGTGCCCGGAAACGGATACTCGAGCCGCTGAAGTGTTCAATCCAATAATCTTGATGAGTTCCCACTTAGACACCAAGCAAATATTGAACAAAGTATTCATTATTCTATTGAAGTGATGGTAGAAGCAGCTTCCATCATTCTTGAATACAAGGAATTCATTCACTGGTACGAACTTCATGTATATGCAATCAGCAATTATGAACTCCTACAGATGAAGGTCGTATGAAGCAGCTGGAAGTGAGCAGTGCAGGACCAATGGACGTGGAGATCTTTGGGGGAGGCTTATGTCCAGCAGTGGACCCTCTCTCAGCTGATGATGCTGATGGTATAACTATACCGTATAAATATACTATATAACTGTTTTCCCTATTGTTTGTAGTTTAACTGTCATACAGTTTATCCTTTAATTTCAAGGAGATTTCGTTCATCTTGTCCTTTTCATCAGATCAAAATCCTTAATGAGATACACTCTTGATTTAATCACGTGTGAAGAGTTGCTGAAACGCTCGAAGTGGAAATGGTGTGAAACTTCTTCAAGTTTTAATGAAGCCACATCAGAATAACATTTGAAGCATTACTCGTGTTGTATTAATTCATTCATATATATATATATATATATATACATAATTTACTTAACACTCTCACTTAATATTAAGTGTGATTAAGTAACGATGAGTAACACCGCAACGGTGTGACGTCACCAATTTGCCAATATGAAAGGACCAATGATACTCATGATACAAGTTTGTTCCAGATTGTGCAGTGCGGCTGCGTGCCTTAAGGTCGGGCCGAGTCTACTCCAGCTACCTGCCACGAGCGCACGGTTGCAGGCTGCTGGTACCCCCACCGTCGCCCAAGAATGCGCTCCTGATAGAACTCCACAAGCTAAACGTCCCTTGCGCCACCGGCTACCTCCGCTTCTCGCCCACATCGCCCCCTCTTTGTGGTAAATTGGAACAGATAGCTTTCTCAAGCCGGAGATTTCTCTACCTCTCATCGCAGAGGGAGCCCGGTATAGAGCTTCACGGTCGACCCGCGTTCGCCGCAATGTACCGCCTGGTGGACTACTGCCACGATGTCCTACTGACGGCGAGGAACGGCTCGTTCGAGGTGGAACCGACCAGCAAGCTCTCCTGCTCCTACAGAATACACCTGCCCTACGGCAACAGAGTGGCGCTGCGTCTACAGATGGGTACCGGGCCAGTGAAGAGAAACAACGACCAATCGAATATCATTCACGAAGACGCCCAGGCGGTTTGCAAGGGCATGGAACTGAGCCTCGAAGATGGAGAATCTCAATGGAATCATTGCTCGCAGCCCGGTGACCCTTTGCGCAGTGTTCAGATAATCTCCGAAAGAAACTCTGTCCGCCTAAACATTAGTGTTCTCGGAAAGAAGAACACGCTGGCGATGTGGTTGAAGGTGTGGTGGATGGATAAGCCGATCGAGGAGACCATCGGCCACTGCGATTTCGGCTGGGTGTTATCCGGCGACTTCTGCATAACGGCTGTAAGAGAAGCAAAGAGACCGTGGCGCCAAGCGGAGATGGAATGCGCCAGGCTGGGGGGACATTTGGCTAGTATCCTCAATGAGCGTCAGCAGCAGATCATGGACCAACTGCTTTTAAACGCGTAAGATTTAACTTGTATTATTTAGTAATTAAACTGTAGTAAGTTAGTAGTAGTTAACACATTACCTCTCTTTTTAATGATGATATATTTATATCATGAAATAGTGATGGAGCTGATGAAGAATGAGAGGTGCTTGATTATATAAATTAAAGATTAATCATCTCCAAGTTTATGTAATATTTAATATTAGAAGAGTTTAATTTATCTATCAAAGTAATGTTTTCCTACTTCGGTGTCTTAGTTTAGTTCCCCTCGATCTTGGAGAGTACGTTTGCGGAGAAACTTTCATTACTTAGATGATTGTTAGTCGACTGTTTGCGTTGACCGTTACGGTGAAACTTTACTGTATTTTTTTTTTTTGCTCAAAAGTGGAATCTCGTGTAGATAACTTCCATAAAGACAAATTGGGTCAAGAACGGCAAACAGAGGTTCTCTCGTGTTTGTCATAGCGAGAGCCTTAGAAACAACTATGCTCCTTCCTACAACGAGCTTTAGTATGGCAGTAAAGCAGAAGGGTTCCGTAGGAGATCCAAGTACCTTTGACAAGAACTGAAGACTTCTATCAAGAGACTTTTATATCATATCATCAGCCGATTGACATACACTACTAAACATAGCATTCGCCCCAGATTCCAACCGCGATCGGATAGGGTGGGGTATGGGGGAATTTGGACCATTTCCCACCACACTGACACAATGCGGGTTGGTGGTAGCCAGAGCCTCGTTTGTTGATTAGCAGGGTTCATCACGAGCAGGTGAGGATGGCTTGGTTATAGATACTATGTCTAATCTTTCTTCTAACGAACTGACATGTCTAAGCATATCTTCATATTAACTCATTGTTTGTTTTGTCTTATATAGAAAAGCAGTTTACTCTTTTTAATTACCGGTAACAATACAGGCCTGGTGCTGGCGTTGATGACGTGTACTGGATAGGAGCGACGGACGCGGTGCACGAGGGAGAGTTCAGATGGTCGGACGGGCTGCCCTTTACATACGCACGTGAGTACTATAATATTCTCCCTCTCTCTCTCTCTTTCTACTTATTATCTCATGTAGTAGTACGATCAGATTTCTTTATCTTTCTTCTCAAATCATACATCTTTACTGAACCACGAAGGTCACGAAATACTGCTAGAAGTTTGAAACAGACACTAAGAGTGTCTTACCAACAAAAACCCTATTGACTATTTTCCACCACGCTGTTTTCTTACTGAACTAAACGAGGGAACGTGCAGGGTTGATTAGGAAATAGGTGAAGAAGAACATAATACAAATAAAGAAGAACATAATACAAATACTCTTTAAGTATTTGTTAAGCTTTTCCAAATAAGACGAAATCTTCCTTTTTACAATTCTCTTATATGTGGAAGAGGGTTTCATAAAATGTTGTGGACATGAATGAGGAAGAGAATCTGTGATAAAAAATAATAAATTCCGCGTTAACAGGAAGTGGAACTTCTCACCAACCCGCATTGGGCCAGCGTGGAGGGAAATGGCCCAAATCTCCTCCATATGAATCCCTACAAACAACGGCCTGCTCGGCAGGGCGCTTGATGGGATCGATGTGGGGATCTTTGGGGGAGGCCTGTGTTCAACAGTGGATATGTATCTGATGATGATGATAAGGAAGAGGAAGAAGAATCCTCTTCGAGCCTGATATACATCGAGGCATAAAAATATGCTACTTGTAAGGATATTTATACAGCAGTATTGCACTCACCTTAAACAATAACATCAAATCACGTTCACCAGCTATAATAGTCTTCATGGAACATGGTTAACATTTTTATACTATACTGATTGAAGATCTAATGGCGCTGGAACTGGTGAAATTACTGAAGTAATATACCTTACCGTTAAGTGTGAAAACGAAGATAATAATATGGTGAAGTGTAGATCATTCTAACTAGCGCTGCATTATTATGAGGGGGTGCAGGAACTGATAAAGAAAGGAATAGAAATTATCGTATTTGAAACCTCCTACTCAAATCGTATTCCTCATATCTGAAGGTCGTGACTACCTCCACCCGTCACTCTTGTCTTCATGATGTGCCATCTCGTCCTATCTCCGGCTACTCGTAGAGCATTTGAAACTTACTCCATATTAATAAAGCTAGTACTGAAATAAATAAAAGATCTTCTAAAAAATAGAACTTGAGGGTGAAGTAGAGAAGAGAAGGAACTTCTCTTCTTAGGAAGAGAAGGAAAAATATATATTTAGACATCTAATAGTATTTATTACGGAGACCTAAATAAGCGACCTTAAAAACAATTCGATGCGACCATTTGAAAGATCCAACTAATTACCACCAGACGAATCGGCTTTACTGGATCCGAGCTGGACCGGCCCAACTGTAATACGGATTAGCATTAACTTAGGCCCTTACTTAACGTACTTTGATTCATTTTCGTTTGTAACTGCTAAGGGTATGTAAATGCGGGGGCTGTTTAAGGAAATATAATAAATCGCTCGCCGCTGACGCCGCTCGGTCTAGACATCTGGACCTATTCGGAAACGGTGATAACTTAATAAAGGCTTTATAGGTATCTACAATATTCTAACAAGTTATATAATAAGTTTATTAAAAAAGTTATATATATACATATATTAATCTGCAAAGCGACAAGATGAGCATGACTGAGTATCACCGCAGCTGCTGTATCTGCCATCAAAAAGCAGCGCACTGCCATTTACTGTGCAAGCAAAGGCACAGTAGCTAGTCAAATTACTGAGGTAACGAGGCTTACTGTCTTATGTCTCAAGGAGATGAGAGTTATGTCGTGCAGTGTATATCATCCTAACTTGCTAGTTACACCACCTACCTATGATGCTTCACATGAAAGTCTCGCTTATCTCGACGCTTTGCACAATAAAAGTTTACATTCTTTCTGTGACAAAAGATATTGAGTATCGTTACCACGGTAATTTTACGAAATATAACATATAATATACCTTTAAACCGGTACAGTGCACATGTTTCTTATGTCAGGCGATATCTACAATGTGATGCTGTGTAGCGCCGCGGTTTTATATACAGGCGTATCATTTACCATTAATAGAATAAAAAAAAACAGTCTAGCAACACACACATCACCAAGTCACACTTGGCCGCCATTGGTTTAAACTTGGCGGATGAGTGGGAAGGCCTCAGGTCTTGAGGAATAGTAATTGGCTGCTTACAGCATGCGAAAGATTCACACATAATTAATTAATCAATTAAATGATTAGGATCATGATTGTCGGTACACCATGCACTGATTAAATACCAGTCACACATCAAGGTTGGTTTTTGAAGTACGTCCAAAACCGTGTATCACTTGAGAACTTAATTAATATCAAGTAAAGTTAAGTAGGAATTGGTTGGTGTGGTCGAGATTGATGCTGGTATCCTCCGCAGCTCCAACCTGCCACGCTGATTAAACTAAAATATATTTTACTTCAAAGGATGCTTTATATAATAAAGTAGTACAAAACATAACTTACGAAGAGATCTGTACCTAATTAAGTTATTAAGTTAATACGATATATATTCTGAATTAAATTAATTCATAGTTTCGCTTTGTCTATATATATATATATATATAAGAGATGGAGAGACTCATCACCATATCTCAGGAACCTTAAGGTTTAGAGTTGAAATTTGATAGGACTGTCCCTTTTGCCTAGTCAGCTGAAAACGGAGTTTGTAAAATGTTACCCCCAAAGGGATTTACGGGGCTGTTACGACCAGCAGAGCAGTCGGTCACCTTCTCTTTTGTTTTTTTTCTTGGTCAACATCCCCCTGAAGCAGGGTTATGTGAGATTCTTACTCACTAAAACTCCCTCAGTAGCCTGCATGAGTGCATTCGGAGAGGCTCCAGGATGTCTTATGGATCGCACTGGTGCTCGTCTATGCTTTATGTTAGCACGTGTCTCAGAAGGGCTAAACCCTCTTAGACACCATCGCTAAGCCATAAGCTGTCCCTCACAGGTTCACTAATTCATCCTTAATGCCAGTGAAGCTCCTAGACTCTTTTAGTCGCCTTCTACGATAGACAGGGCTTACTTTACTCCTATTGTTATTAACCTCAGACTACAGGACTGGGGTGGGAATCACCTAAGCTGTATTAACATGCTTTGCTGTTGAAATCATGTTATGTTGGAACTAAAAGAACTAATGAAAAAAACACTTATTTATGGTTACTATGTAACTAATAGTAAACTATATATGTTAATATAAAAATACGTTTTTTTTTAATTACAAATATACGAGAAATTAATTAAATATGAACGTATTATTTTCCATATGAATATGTAAAAGAATCGCTTCGAAAGACTCATTTGAAACATTTCCGTTATACTTCAAAGTTCTTCGTAGTGTAGTGAAATTACTAGAGGAGTGTCTTCTTTTTTGTTTTCGGGGAGGAAGAGGAGGGAGAAATCTTCGAAAAGATATTCTGTCTTCTGTGGAGAATATGTAGAGATTTTAACCCGCTAAAACCGCATCGGTGGTCAACTTCAACGTTTGGAGTAGTTAAAGATCTCTAACGATATGCTGGGATAGTCCCTGGGTCCTTATCAGCCACGTGAGTACTACCTCAGTGGTCGGAGATCACGTCCAACCATTGTTCTCCTCAAGGTCTTACGTAGTGCCTATATCAATGCGACCGGTACAATGACGTGTAAACATCTTGCCTAATAACTTCCTCATCATCATTTGATTGAACATCCACTAATGGACATAAGCCTTTCATAATGTGTTCCACAAAGCCCAGTCTTGTCCAGTTGGAATCCGGTTCCTTCCCCCTTTTATGTTTGACAAAACCAATCACTGACCTGATGATAATTAAGAAGGAAGATGCTTCTAGGTAATGAATTGTTTCGGCAGCGGTAATTAAATACAATATGAAATGCTTCTTCTGAACACGTCAAAACTTGTTCGGGGGAAGTTCAACAAGTTGTGAGCCGCAGCCGAGCCGCAGCCGAGCCGCAGGCGAACCGCAGGCGAACCGCAAGTTAGACGCCAAGCACCCCTAGTGTTGGCTTTATTATATCTCTATCGATAATGTATTTTAGTATTACATTTATGGATATATTTATGATGAACAGCTCCTCAAAATCTAGACCTAGAATAGTCACAGCTTCACATCTGCATCCGTCTGTCTGTATAACTAACTGAGATATTGTAACACTACTTTTTTTTCAAGGAATTATTTCGGACTTTAATCGGAGGAACCCTGGCGTCTCTCAAAACTACGAGAACCTTTACTAACGTGTTGAGACCAGCTAATATTTGGTCATATTTTTAGGTTATAGAACCTGATGAAGCAATCAAAAATTCAAAAAGTTTCAATCTATAGATCGATATCGATTATTTGATCTATCGATCCATACTCAACATGCCTAGTTTTAAGTTATGAATTATAACTTAATATGTGGCAAAGTAGTACGTAGTGTTGGGAAGTCGCCCACAAGGTGGATCGATGATCTGGTGAGAAACGCGAGACCGATCGATGTGGAGATCTTTGGAGGAGGCCTATGTCCAGCAGTGGACATCTGTCAGACTGATGATAATGACGATGATTCCACAAAGTTAATTCGAAGTGATCTTACCTAAAAGTAAATAAGATACGATTATAACATTTTGTTATTTGACGATATCGGGAAGTTCAACTGATGGTAAGTAATACTGTCAGTGGTAACCAGTCGATAGTAAAGATCTTCGCCATAAGACGTCGATACTTCAGTAATTTCACCAGCTACAACCCTAGACACAGTAATGTTTATAAACTAGTATTTGGCGGCAGAAATATAAGCTGCGGTGATACCTAGATGGTCACCGGCAACAGAGACCTACCACCAGTAATCACTAATTCGGCTTCTTACCAATTACTTGAAAACCTTCAGAGAACTTCCTTCCCAAGGGTTGGCAGCACTGCTACGGGTTTACAGGTGTTGCCGCCGTTCATTAGCGACGGTAATCACTTACAATTACGTGAAGCGCTCACGCCATCTCCTCATTATGAGGCAACGTTACATACAATTTACTACGTACATGATAATAAGGATCATATTATAATACTAGCTGTTCCCCGTCGGCTTTACTGGTTCCACACCCCCGCGACTCCATTTAGGGGAGAATTTTTGTTAAATCCATTCTTAGCTCACCTCTGAGCGGCAGAAGCAATATCTCTACCAGATTCTGAGTGTTCACATCTAATAGTGTTTGAGATCTCGTAATGAGTGGTGGCAAGCTACCGGAGACGGTATTGGAAGATACCATCACAGCTCCTATTGCAGCCGATAAACAGCACTGTGCAAACGTTACTGTGTTCCGGATTAAAGGGCGCTGTAACTAGTGTAATTACTTGGTCAACGAGACTGAATACCTTATATTTCAAACGACGAACGCAATACGGTGGAGTGTATACCACCCTAACTAGCACCGCGTTGGTATCAGCAGACGTAACACTTACTTTCAGGTGAACGTCGCGCTCGTCTCGTCGTTTAATTGTATAAAAAAAAACCAATACATTCCTTTCATTTGTATTTCCAACTAATTTACCAAAGTGAACGCTACTTTTAATGAAAATTGGAAACGTTTTCGCTTGGAATTTACGTCTTAATTAAATTAACGGTCCAATTTCAATTACTTTTAACTCGCCCCTAGCACCCTCCCCATCCCCACCACCTGTCTAATTTGATTAATCGATAACTTAGGGTATATATAACAGAGCTTATAAGTAAACAAGACGACTAAAGAGTCCTCTGCTAACGAGTTAACAGAGGATAAGTTATGCAAAGGATGACTGGATGAGAATAAGGAAGATGCATAGAATTTGTACCATCTGAAACCCCTCTCAGTTGCTATCCTCGGTGTGTTGCTTGGGCCCTGGAATCTACGGAACACACCGGTGCTTCCTTGCGTCCAAGTTCATCTCGGAAAGGACTGCAATCCTCGCCATCTCTTTCGCTATGTTACTACGAACACAAGATCACCTCGTCTTCTAATCTGGGTTCCTTCAACAGACAAAAAATATTACCTCCTCCTTCATAAATCCTTAGTAGTCTGTTACTAGATGGTAGAGGACATGAAGTCCTATAACACCTCGGAAGGCCGCCAACCTCTGAGGAAAGATCAGGCTTTATCCTTATTAAGTAAACATGTAATAAATACACCCGCTTGTAATATAAGACTTCTTCTTAAAGTGCGTGTCCAATTAGTGAAGGTTGGCGATCAGCGTGGTGCAGTCCTAGTCGTGATATAAGAATACCTGGTCCAAATTTGTAGTCTTCCGGTTAAAAAGGAAATTCTGTTTAAAAGATAAATCGCAGGTTTAAAGCTATCGCCATTGATCTATTATTAAGAGAGATATATACAAAGAGATTTTTGGACATTCATAAGTCCTAGATAAAGGTTATCACAGCATACCTCGTTGCCAAGTATCGTTGAAATGCTGGCAAACAGGAAGTACTGGAAGCGGGAGGTTTTCATCAGATTGCAGCCAAAATCTGTAAAGACATAGAAACTATTTTAATATACTATAGATATCTATGAAATGGTGTTTGTCTATGGAAGATATACTCCAACATTTTTCCATCACAAATCCAAGCTTGATAACATTAGATACCATATACTTACATAGACTCATCACAAACATGTCCGTTTCAGATAATATATCTCTCTTCACATTCCCACTGTTGGGACTTGGGAAATTGCCACACAAAGAAATAATAATACATCCACCGCGTTAGCTCCACGATAGAAGTTAACGTTGATGTCGGTTTCTTTACAATATTTTCTCCCTCCGGAAGTTAAATACCAATGTGAACTTTCCTTACGCCATCACATCCCCACCATCCCTCCCTTTTTGCATCAATTATAAATAAAAACTAGCCGAGCTTTACTATTTATCATAATGACGGATACACAGCTTCCAAAAGTTTAGTTAAATAATAAATGAAACTTCACTGACATTAATTAAAATAACGACGCGGGGGTTGAAATCAAATTCTAGAAGTGGCTCATCGGGGAGTGGGCCGGAGGGTAATTTCGATGAACATGGTACCCGTACAGCTCCGAACGGAAATATTTTGTCTGTTGTTTACGAGACAACAACTCACCAGACCCAAGCCAGCCTCACCTGCTCGTGGTGCAGCCTGCTAATCAACAAACGGGACTGGCTACCACCAACCCGCATTGGGCCAGCGTGGTGGGAAATGGTCCAAATCACCCCCATATGTACTCAACAATGGCTGCATGTGGCATCGGAATCGAACCTGGAACCTCAACGTTAGGACCACTAGTTACCCTTTGCTCCACCGAGACAGTTTCTAATGAATGCTTGACTATGCAGATTGGTTTCCTGGCTGGCGGAGGCACAGCAGCCAGCCGAACGACGACGGCACTTCCGGCCAGGACTGCGTGGAAGCACGCCGGGAGTTTCCGCCGCGACCCTCGCCCCCTGAACCAACCTTCATGTGGAACGACAGGGGATGCCACGAGCACAACTACTACGTCTGCGAGCGACCGTCCATTGACGGTGAGTGGTTTATACATCTCTACCGGAAACCGTCTAGGTACCACCGCTCCTTCTATTTCTACCATCGAATAGTAGAGTGTAAATACTGCTGTATTCCGGTTTGAAGGCCGTTGCAGATAGTGCAATTACTAAAGTAATGATATTAAAATCTAAACAGTTATAGCGACGCCATTATCTATACCTACAAGATATACGATCAGTTAAATGTTTTTGCTTTTCCGTATAAAGTCAATGACCTGTTTGATGTCCTAAAAAAACAAAGTGACACAAACGACACGTAAGTATAAAGAGTTTAACAGCTCCGGTAAAGTTTTACGAGCTTGCTCGAAACTGGAGCAGCTCGTCCTCTAAACGAGCTGTTAGTCCGGCTCGAGTGGTTTGTTAGACGCGCTCGTAAAATGTTTAACGATCGCTCGGCTGTACGCCGCTCGGACTCTCGCGTGGCGTGTTGCGCGCCGACCCATCCGCGGATGGGGGTAGCTGATGACGTATAGCTCGTCCTTCAGCTCCCAGGTCTTTTGCTGGATCACCATCATCAGTCGATAGAACTCCACTGCTGGACATAGGCCTCTGCAAAAGATGACAGTCGAGGTAAAACTGTAGCTCTTATTGCATCCGACAAACACCAGGGTGCAAATATTACAATATTCCAGTTTGAAGGGCGCTGTAGCTCGTGTCATTACTGGAATATAAGACTACACATCCTGTCTCAAAGCAACGAGCTCAGTGTGTTACAGTGTATACCATCACAAGTAGCACAAAAATTGTTCCGGTTTGAAGGGCGCTGTAGCTAATATAATTACTGGAGTATAGAGACTAACCATTTTGACTCAAAACAACGAGCACAATGCAGTATAGTGTATATCATCATAGCTAGCGCTAAAATTGTTCCGGTTTGGAGGGCGCTGTAGCTAGTATTGTCGCTTCGTAGAATTGAAAAAAAAAGTCGATAATAAACATATCATTACGACGCAGTGTACAGATCCTTGGCAAACTGCACCATCGCGCTGCCTTACGTCCAGTAAACAATGATTACTTGGCAACGCTGCTTGGCACGCGACACATAACTGAGTACATTAAAGACTCCGTTACCCACAACGTTAGCCTAGATCTGGTCTAGAACTATTGGCAACGAACGTTAGGTCATTTAGCGTTGTGTCCAGCCTTCTACATATATAAGACAGACTAAAGCGTCTACACTGCAACTGCTTCGTCCTGTCGCATTCTTAACCCATTAACCGGGGAATTCCCTTTTTAATCTCGCGAGATATAACGGGCGCGCGCTGTTCCACTAGGACGTGTCAGTACGTCACGCCCGGAGAGCGTACGGAACTACACGCCCCACTCGTTCCAGGGCGCAACCTTTATTTCAATTACGTATTTATACGTCCTTGTTTTGACTTTACGTGGGGAAATGCCTTCGTATACCTGCCCTCGTGGAAGTAAAACAGGTTATGTCGGACTTGCACCGACTAAAACCCCCACGATTTTCCACCATCGTCGCCTTACGGCAAGGCCATGGGAACGCTTTCGCACTCCTCCTCGACTCCGCCAGCGCCGACTGCACCATGTAGCCCCACTATTGGGGGCGAGAACCTCCGTTTCTACCTTTGTAAGGGTTCACCGGAACGTACAGTGTGCCCTCCTCTTATAGTCATCTGGACAACGGATCTCCCCGAATTCATCACCAAGAGACCATGGGAGCCAAGAGAGAAAACTCTCCCGATTTCCTGCAACGGATCCGGTCTTGGGTTCCACCGGCAACCGCTATACGGCCGCGGAGGATAGGGAGGGTGGCTGATGCAACATCGACACTTCTCTTTCCCCGCGGCACCGCCACCGCGACATCAGCGGTGAGGCACCGCTTAGTCGCGGAGGATAGGGAGACCAGCGAATCGCAATACCGGCACTCCTCTCCCTCCGCGACTCCACCTCGGCTGCAAAGGGCAGTGCAAACCTGCCCCCGCAGCCCACTGACATACATCCAAGATAAGGTCATGGAGCTCACCTCGGGCCGGTCGGATAGGTTCTTTTTAGCTTCACCGCGGGTGACCAAGCCAAGGCTACTGAGCCTCACCGCCACGACAAAGCGCGTAATCCGGAATGAAGGACTCTGTAGCTAATGAAATTATTGGGGTATACAGACTTGTAAAAGCCATGAGCATAACGCGATGCTGTGTATATATTATCCCAGCTGTCACCAAATTTTTCCTATTCGAAGGGTGCTGTAGCTAACGAAATTACTACGTAACGAGACTTCACATCTTATGTCTCAAGGCGACTAGAACTAAACGGTGCAGTGTATATCATTCTAACCGGTCGTGTTATGAGTAGGCGTATTGTTTACCATCAGGTGAACGGCTCACGTCGCCTACCATCTGAATAATGTAACGGATATATACCGCTAGTGAAATAAATTCAAAGAAGTGACGAGACGAGCGGGACGTTCACCTGGTGTTAAGTGATACGCCCGTCGGTAACAACTTGTTATATTGAGAAATAAAATCATGAATTTCGTACCAAAATAATTTTACCAGCTACAGCGCCCTTCAAACCGGAACAATTTTAATGCTAGCTAGGACTATACATACACGACACCACATTGTGCTCTTCACCTTGAGACATAGGATGTTGTCTCGTTACAGTAGTAATTACACTAGCTACAGCGCCTTTCAAACCGGATCACAGTAAGGTTTTTCCCAGCAACAGAGAACCTACCATCAGTACATTATAATACTTTAAAGGAAACGAAAATCCTTTCGTACAAAGTACTGCGAAATTTAAACCGAGCCACACTTAAGGTAGTAGGGGGGTGGTTTGAAGTGAGTGCTTAGTATGTAAGTTAACGGGTTGTTACCAAGCTAAGAGTCTCATCTTGTAGTCAGCACGCGCCGGCGAGCGTTGGACGCTTAATGCTGTGACCTCACGAACACCGCCGCTGCGGTGCCGAGTGCTGCGCGGGAGGACCCCGACCCCGACCCCCGGCGACCGTCGCTTCGAATCGCTGAACACATCCACTATCCAATTCCAGTTTAAACTTAATATATATAACCGGCGTTCAGGAAGGAGGATACCTATGAATTTAACAGTACCTTAATAACGGCTTAACCAATTTTTCATAAACATTATGATGATAATATCATTGAAATAGTACTGTACAAACATTACTGTGTTTCGGTTTGAAAGGCGCTGTAGCTAGTGAAACTACTGTGGTATAAAGACTTCATATCATGTATCAAGGCAACAAACAAAATTCAGTGCTGTGTATATCCTAGCTAGCACTAAAATTGTTCCGGTTTGAAGGGAGCTGTCGCTTGCTAATAGGGGTATAGTATAGAGGGGGTAATTCACGGGACCAAAACCGACCGCACCTGCTCGTGGTGCAGCCTGCGAACCAACAAACGGAGCTCTGGCTGCCACCAACCCGCCATTGGGCCAGCGTGGTGGGTAATCGCCCTATATGCGACCCTGCTCCCTGTGTCCAACGGTACCGGAGGTACTTACGTTAGCTAAGCGCCAGAACCAGGGCAGAGCGAGACCGGCGATGTGCTGCAGTGGACATCTATCGGCTGATGATGACGATGATGTAGCTAATAAAATTCTTGAGGTAACGAGATTTAATATCTCAAGGTGAGGAGTAGTTCACCACCAGGTTGAAACGGTTGCTTGTGGGGTCGCTTTGTGAAATAAAAAAAAACAACACAATTTTTTTTTAATTATTATTAATAGGGTCAATAAGTGTAGATGATATTCGTACTACCATGTACTAAAAATTGTTTTTGCTGGTGGTAGACCTCTTGAAGGGCGGTGTAGCTAATAATTATATTTATGTTACGAGAATGTTGCTGTATAAACAACCTAATAAAGAGCTAAGTTTTAAATCAAGTAAAGGTGGTGGTAGATAGAGTTGAGAGAAGTAATTTAGGTTTCAAGTTCACGAAGTAACATCTACAGAGTGCCGTAAGTGAGCTGAGCAACATTTTAACATTACAACCCCAATGCGGCCGCTTCGCCGGTATCCTCAATAAAACCGTTTAATGGTTCGTACAATGTCGACCCATCACGCGGCCGTAAACAGCAATTACCCTCACCCTCGCCCTCGCCCCATCCTCTTGGCCCACAGAAACTATTTCCCGATGTCACTCTGAACAAAGAGCATAACAATATTTTCTATTATAATAGAAGTAAAGTCTCACAAGGAAAAAGCGGTTAACGGGATCTTCGAGCTGGTAGGTTTTGAGTGTCAAGTATTAAGAGAACTCTTAATCACCAGCGACTATCTTCAGTACTAATAGGTCTTTCTATATAACTCTATCTTCTTTCTAAAAGAACAGGTATTTCTCATTTACCGAAGAACATTTTAACTTCTTTTGTAAAACTAAGCGACGAGACGACCGAGACGTTCACTTGATATTAAGTGATACTTCCATCCAAAATAACGTAGCGCTAGTTAGGGTAGAATATGCTGCATCACATTGCGATCGTCGCCTAAGACATAAGGTGCCGAGTCTTATTACTGCAGTAATTACACAAATGCTTCCACAGTACTGTTTGTCGGCTGCAATAGGCGCTAGGGTGGTACCTACCTGGACCGTCATTATCAGCCTTTATTTATCCCCTGCTGGACATAGGCCTTACCCAATGTCTTCCGCCGAACGCGATCCTTAGCTTCTCAGACACTTACCACCAGTAAAAACTCTTTTTCAAACAGAAGGAAAGAGACAGTAGATTTACATTCTCAGTCAACAAAACACAGTGGAGATAAACATCCGGTTCAAAGCGAAATAACTGTTGTCAAAGCATCCGTTATTCCAAATCAGCATGTCTAAATTCCTCAATGATTGCATTGCGAGCTATGCATGAGATGTAAAAGTATGCTAGGCCCGCTTTCAAAGACAATTGAACCGGAGCGCGTCCGCCTCCGCGCGTGTCCGCCATTTTGTATTCGCACGGTGAATACAAAATGGCGCTTCGGGAAGTGTTACAATACGATGAATTCTTTAAACCGTCGCCACGTAAACCGCTTCTGTGTTTACGTTTTAAAACGTAGACAAACATATGCAGGTTTACTTTTTGCCAGTAAATTTTATTGTTTACAATTTTTTTAAACAATTATGCGACTTAACGAAGAACTTTTTCTCTACTGGTGGCAGGTCTCTATTGCCGGAGACCGTCTAGGTAAGCACCACCGCAGCGCCTATTGCAGGCGGCAAACAGTACCGTCCAAATATTATTGTGTTCCGGTTTGAACTGCGTTGTACCTACTGTAATTAATATGTACTCATTAATGTAATTATTAATGGCGTAACGAGCTCCAACATTTTATCTCCGAGGCGACGAGCACAATGTAGTGCAGTTCATATCGTCCTACCTAGCACCACATTGATATGGACAGGCGTATCATTTACCATCAGGTGAGTGTCTCGCACGTCTCGTCGCTTAATTAAATAAGAATATAGAACTGGTAGAAAATTACATAAACTTATCAACAATAATAATGGATCCTTAAGCTAGACCGTTTACGTCGGGCTCTAAGGATAGAGGACCTTCATCGCCCTCTAAATGACTCTATGGAGAATGATAACTAGACACGGTCTCCGGCTGGTCTAATGAATTAAAGAATTAGGAAACAGTAATCATCTAGGCCCTTCAAACACAGTAAAGTTCTTCGTATTTCAGTTTAGATGATTTCCGGAAAAAAAAACTTAATGTTAAAGTACCCTCCCACAAGGTGGATCAACGATCTGATGAAAATCGATGGAGCCCACTGGATGCAAGCAACGCGAGACCGGTCGATGTGGAGATCTTTGGGAGAGGCCTATGTCCAACAGTGGACGTCTATCGGCTGATGATGATAATAAAATACATCTAGAGAGTAACTTCATAATTGTTTATACTACGCAAAATGTAGATAGACGATAGATTACTTAGTAGCTGATACAACTTGTCCTTCATCCGCTGGAGGTAACATGCGTGATCATTATCATCTTCATCATCATCAGCCAACAGGCTTCCACTGCTGATCATAGGCCTCCGCCATAGCGCTCCATATCGATCTGTTCTGCGCTGCCCGCATCCAGCGGCTTCACAGTCAGCATGTCCTCCTGTACCGCCGAACACCAAAAACTGTCGTTTATAGAGGTTACTATGGGGGGTTTCATATAACTATAACATAGTAAGTTTTGTACCCAACTGTTACTTCAGGGTTGCTTAAACAAATCTATTTTGTTTTAGATCCATACACCGCTTCGAATATCCAGTGCAATGAGACGATAGTGCTGACGCACAGCCACCCCCACGCGATCGTCTCCAGCCCCGGCTTCCCGCGCCCTTACCCCGACGACGTGGATTGCATCAGCGAGGTCCGAGCTCCGCCGGCGCACACCCTCCGCCTGCACTTCGAGGAGTTACTCACAGAGCATGAGCCTCAGTAAGCCTAACAATAACATCATGATTTTATAAGACCTCAATCAATGCATTACATATACATGTTTATAGGGATGGTTTAATGATAAAATTTATTTGGTCTTTCCTTCACAGGAAGTTCAATTAGCGGAAGTTTTGAATCGTTTAGCGTGTAGTTTCATTGCTTTAACAGAATAAGCTATCATTATTTTAAAGTATTTCTGGTCTAGACTGTCTCTGTTGCCTGAGACCGTCAACCGCAGCCTCTATATTCCGATAAACTGAAGTTTTAACACTACTGTGTTCCGGCTTAAAGGTCGTTGTAGCTAGTGACATTACTAACATAACTATACCTAACTTAAGTCACAAGTCATTACACTGTAGTACTGTATATCATCACTAGCGACACGTTATGGGTAGGCGTATTATTTACCATGAAGGTCTCGTACGTCCCGTCGCTTCATGGAATTATAAAAAAGTCAACAGTAATTTTATGATAAAGCCTTATAAGAATATCTGGTGCTGATTACTTATAAATACTTAAATGCTCATAACTTAGGGCTTATCCGCTGGGCTTCACACTTGCCTGTAAGACTATTAAATTTTGTAAGACTTCATTCTATTGCCTATGTCCAGCTGTGGACGTCTATTGGCTGACGATGATGATGATGAAGACTTCATTGGAGGCGATTTCGTGGATAGTATCAATTTAACTCAAGTTTTTTTCCTAACTTAATCGTCGCTTCATAGATAAAAACATAACACACTATACGTATGGTAGAGGCCCAAGTTTGATCTTCATTGAACTAGACCAGCTTCCGGTGAAAGAAATTATCCTTAGGAAACCATATTCTAAGAATATATATTTACTGGTGGCAGTTCTCTATTGTTGGAGACCTACGCATTGCAGCCGACAAACAGGAGTGTGCAAACATAACTGTGTTCCGGTTTGAAGGGCGCTTTAGTTAGTGACATTGCTAAAGTAACGAGACTGAACATATTGTCTCATGACGAATACGGTATCGTAAGGACATGGCTCCAGGTAAGATGACATACACTGCACGATCTGCTCCTGGCCTTGAGACGTAAGATATCAAGTCTCATTACCTCAGTAATTTCACTTGCTACAGCGTCCTTCACACCGGAACACACTACTGTTTGTCGACTGCAATAGGACCTGCAGTGGTACCTAGCTAGAACTGCAACAAAAGAGAACTGGCACCATTACATGTATATTCTTAGAATATGGTACCTAGACGATATCCAGCAAAAGAGACTAAGGACCTATTATCTTGTCCCAGTGGAGAAGTGTGGGATCCCAGTTGTGGGAACGTTAAAAAAGTCGTTTATTTATTTATTCTGCCTTCCTTCTCCAGCAAACGACAATCATTTTTCACTAAAAACAGAAAAGAGGTTTTAATTCGTCGCATGATTTTCTTTGATATCATCATCATCAGCCGATACACTTCCACTGCTGGACATAGACCTTCCCAAAGATGCCCACATCGATCGGTCCTGCGGTGCCCGGATCCAGCGAATTTACCCGATCTGCCGTTGTTTGTAGGTAGTTCGAGCACCAGGGGCCGTTGTTTGTAGGTAGTTCATATGGGGAAATTTGGGCCACATCCCACCACTTTGGCCCAATGCGAGTTGGTGATAGTTATTTTCGTAAAAAAGAGTTTATTTATTTATCTCGAAATTCAGATTTCGTAATTCATTGAATATTTTTTTTTATTTCAATTAAACAACGAGACTAGCGGGACGTTCACCTGATGGTATATGTGGTATATATGGTGATACGCTCCTCTAATACAATGTGGTTAGGATGGTATTTCACAGCCCCACAGCGCTCGTCGCCTTGAAACATAAGATGTTAAGACTCGTTACCCCAGTAATTATACAAGCTAGAGCGTCCTTCAAACCGGAGCACAGTGATGTCGGCCGGCTGCAATAGACGCTGCGGTAGTACTTAGACAGTCCCCAGCAATAGAGACCAGTAGTTTCCTTTCGTATTTATTTATTGTTTGTGTTTTTTTATAAAGCATTATAATAATAGTATTAGTAAAACCTCGAGATGGGGAGGTAAAGCCTTTGTTATAAATTGCACCTCGTCAATCGACCGGAAACAGCTTACCTTTCGCTCGTCGGAAGGAACCCTTCAGCAGCCGTGACTGCTGAATTTATCGCTTGCAAATTCCCCTTACGTCGCTTACTCTTGCAATATAAAGGTTATTCAGGTTAAAATAACAATTTATCCTATCACAATAACATTTTTTCATTTCTAAATATTTTTTTTATTTAGACACTACCCCATATTTTTTAGACAACCCTAATTTAAAATGAAATTTAAATAATAATAGACACAGAAGAATCGGTCCATATGAAATTTGACTTTAACTTTGTCTTTGAAGGGGAAGGCTCAGTCCCAATAGTGGGAATATTAAGTGGACTATAACATATTATATTTATTTAAAGCCTTCGTTATTATCATTACAACCGATGGATGTCCACTGCTGGACATAAGTCTCTTGTAATATCCACAAAGCACGATCTTGTTTTCTTTCTGTTCTTTTTATGGTCTCTTACCACCATGTGGTAGGTCTGCCAACGCTGCGCTTTCTGGTGCTGGGTCGCCATTCCAGCACTCTAGTACTGCAACATCCATCGGTTCTAGAAGCTGTGTGCCTCGCCCGTTAGATATTGCTATTTATTTATATATTTAAGTTTAGATGTGAAGGTGGTCTTTAGCCATTGGCATTATCTTCCAGTCTACCTATCTATTTATTTATCTATTTCATGAAAAAAATAATAACACTAATCACTGACACTGACTGAGGAGTATAAGGAGTCCCGTACAATATATATATAATAACTCACGGGACCCAAGCCAACCTCACCAGCTCGTGGTGCAGCCTGCTAATCAATAGACGAGGCTCCGGCTCCCGCCAATTCGCATTGGACATTGTGAGGAGAAATGGCTCAAGTTACCCCATATGAACCCCTACACACGACAGCCCCTAGCGGCCATTGGTACCAGAGACCACGTTGACTGTATGTGGATATCTTTGAGGAAGCCTATGTTCAGCAGTGGACGTCAATCGGCTGATGATGATGATGATGATATTAAATCACTGACAGCTTCCGATTTATGTAGCAACATAACTTAATCTAATAATCGGTTTACAGTATATAAGCATAAAGTGCTTTAAGTATAATGGTTGTTTTTTAATAGCTATAAAGCGGCGATAAGCTTCCTTCCGCTTGTTATTCTTTCATCGGATCCACAATCGGGATTATGACGTCACAGCATCACAGCATTTATAATACAGAGCGCTGATGGTGTACAGTACAGCATTGTTACAAAAGGAATCTATCGAGAGTACTTATATCTGGTAATTATATATAAGTATGTGAATATCTTGTGTACTTGTTACAAGATATATAGTATTATTTGGTAACAGAAATAGGCGACTTATTATTATAGTACACGTGCGGAACGTTCACCTGATGGTATACAATATACATGCTGATAAATGTGGCGCTAGTCAGGATCATGTACACATCGCCATATTAATGTTAGATCTTGTTACCCCGACGTTTTTCTTATTTTAATCGAGAAAGAGATGAAGTGAGTGGGACGTTGGTGACGGTAAGTTATACGCCCATACCTAGGTCACACTAGTTAGGACGACACACACTGCATCACAAAATTTGTTACATACAGGGTCCTTCGAACGGGAACAAAATGTTAGCACACTGCTGTTTACTTGCAGAAATAATCGGTGTTATGAATACCTGTATTTAGGTTACCTATAACATTGAGCTATATTTATGATGTACACTAGGTGACTGGACATCACCCGAGCCGCTGTTCCTTTAGTTTGTATGCTGGCTTTGTTTGACGTCGTGTAACGTCCAGCTAGTGTTGGCATCTTTGTTCTAATTGTATACTACATACAGGCCATATTCAACCTTATCGTTAATAGGCTAAGGATTAAAATCCTTTGGCTAATAATTTCTATTACAAGGCCCGGCTTTACAAACCTTCATATATGATGCTTATGTTATACAAGCGCATAGATTGATTTTGACTCTTGTTAGTGTAAATTCGAATCCAGTATTTATTGTACACTACATTACTCGTTAATTTCATCATCAGCCGATAGACGTCCACAGCTGGACATAGGTCTCCCCAGAAATCTACACATACAGTCGTCATGGCCTCCGGTACTGCGGCACTACAGGCCGTCGTATGTAGGGACTCATATGGAGGTATTTAGGCGATTTCCCACCACGCTGACCCAATACAGGTTGGGGGGAATTTACTTATCTATCTATGATATGATTGATACCATTGACAGGATACCTTCACATTTAAAAATACATAATGAATAGATATTTAAAGCAAAACATAGCAAGTGGCTTAGCTCAGAGATTTCCTACAGTACTGGTGAATTTCTTGATACTTGAAGTGTTTCTTTTTCTATAACGTGTTGCAAGATTTGCATGTCCTTTATTGGACTAAACATGAGATTTTATTATGTAAAAAACAACTATTTTACCATGTTTAAAGAAAATAAATAAATTGAAAAGTATCACATTATGTAACACGTCTACAAAAAGCATACACGGGAGCTAGTATTAACTTGGTATATATACTAGGTGATCCACGCCCGCCTTGCTGACTATGACAACCTGGAAGCCCGTTTGAGCAAGGAATTTTACTAAATCCATTGTCAGCTGACGTCTAAACGGCAGATGCAATATTTCCAACCAATTTTGAGTGTTTACGGCTAATAGTGTGAAGATCACGTGATGAGTCTGAGGATATCTGTTATACATATAGGTTATAATTAATATTTTCAAACAAAATCGGATTATACGTTGGAAGTAAACACATAATAGAAGCTGAAGCAAAAATCTTCGCAACAGCTAGATGATCGGTCAATCGCTCTCTCTCTCTCTCTCTCTCTCTCTCTCTCTCTCTCTCTCTCTCTCTCTTTACTCGTTTCTACTGTAAGAGAATAATATGAAACGCGCTTCTAAAAAAATGTTATTGAAATATTTCTTTAAGCGTCTATCTCTATCCTGTACTTTGCTACTTTAATTAATGAAACAAGTTCCATCAAGACTTCTGTCTCTGTTTATCTCCTCGACAGTCTATTCATCTCATTCTCTTACCAAGCATAGTGTATAAGAATATTCTATCTGATATATCAATAAACATCTTCCATTTAAAAATACATTGTATTACCATAAATTACAAATTTTCAAGGATAATTATAGATTTATGTAATTTCTATAATTGCCCTTTAACACGTAAATAGGTGTGAAGTACTAAACTAGGATTCATATATAAAGACCTATGTCCAGCAGTGGACATCCATAAGTTTAGATAATGATGATAATACTCTCGGGCCGCTCCCCCGGCAGCCTGCGCCCGTCCCGGGACGAACGGTTATAAATCTAGCCCCACTTCCTCCCGACGCCGGAACTGCAACAGATATCGCATCCGATACGCATCCGATGCGGTAAACAATATCCGGCTGCGGCGATACATCCGGCACATCTCTACAGCTGTTAACCTTACTATTCCTCAACACTGTTAACAGAATGACCTAAGGTTAATTTCAATCTACATCAATAATTTATATCTTATTATTAACAACTACTTTAACCACTTCCGTATCCGTTTTTGTAGTAAATATTAGAATGAGATAATTAATAATTTAATTAATTATAATAAACCTAATTATAAACAAATAAAATCAACGCAAAATTTAAGATTATAGTATGTTGTTAGCTTCTCTCAAAGATTTCAAACTTCAAAAGAAGAAATCGCTTTGCTTTCATACAACAGCTTTCTTCGACCTTCAACAGTTCAAGTGTTCGGTAAGTGGTTACCACTAAAAGACCTTACCATCTTAATTGCTATCAGCTATCTTACCACTAGGTTAAACATAATAATCTTATATTAGCTGTTCTCCATCCGCTTTAATGTCCGTAGAACCATAGCAACTCCCACTGAGGAAGGAATTTTATAAGCTTCATTCTTAGCTGACCTCTAAAGAGTAGAAGCAATATCTCCACTAAATTTTGAATGTTTCCGTATACGTAATAAAATGTTCTGTATATTTATTACTTAGTATCGTGTATAGTTCCAATTACATCCGTCCAGAACATTAACGAAGAAACAAACACGCGTATCAGATATCAGAAGCACTTACGTCCTGTTACGGATACGAGATACGTCAGCCATTAGACGAGGGCGGGTGCGCTCCGGTAAAACAACCCCACACGTGGAGGTCTCGTTCCACAGGCAATTACCTATAGCCCCCACTCCGCTGCAACATTCCGACTATAAACAGTCTCTAGTAGAAATCGCAGAAAACCATTTTTTATTATCCTAAAGTATATTCTTCAAAACTTGTTACTACTGTGTACAAAGTTTAATTTCATATCACTTCCGTTATACTTGTCATATTTTAAAAAACTCTTTGTTAATATCTATATGAATAATGTAAACCATAGGTAAGTTAACATATCTGTTGTTAAGTAACGTTATATCATTACTTTGGATTGTGTAATTAATATCTTTATAAATTATATATACTTTGTTTATATCAACCAGATAGATGCACACCAGCTGTTCCCCGCCCGCTTTGCTGGACGTAATTAGAATTCTAATTAACACTTAAAATATTTCTGAAATATTCCTATCATCACCCAGGTCTTTATTAACACCCCGCATCCCCTTTTGGTGGTGAAACTATAAAAAATCCATTCTTAGCTCACCTATACCCGGCAAAAGGAATATCCCTACCAAAATTAAAAGCCCTCAAGCTTTATGGTTTCAGATATATCATAACGAATCTCAGATGGAAATATTATATATATATAATATATATCTATATATATATATATTTATATAAAAATAAAATTATGTTTTAGTCCATAATAGTTTTATTATTTTATGTAGTTACTACAAATGAAATTACAGTATAGCCTGTCTAAATTTATGAATAGCGATGTCGCTGACAAATGTTGCAGGAAACTTCTAGATTTATTGTGTTGGCTTCAAGGGATAGCGCCAAGTCAGCGTCGGTTCCCCCGCTTAATACTGTCTCCTCAGCATCCCTGCCAAGACGTACGTCTGCCAAGATACGACCCCGTCTTGGTTTATATTAGATATTACAAACTAAGTCATACTCGTGGCTTTGCTTGTATGTCACTTAGGCAATATGTCTCATGAAGGATAAAAAACATTATTTATTTATAACCGGAAGTGTAGATTATAGTTCTTTTGTACAAAACTTGTGTTAAGTCTCTGTTCTCAGGGCCGTCAGCAGCACCTATTTTAACGCCAAAGAGTCATGTGTAAACTTTACTGTATTCCATTTTAAAGTGCGCTGTGGCAAGCGAAATTACTGGAGTAATGGAACTTAACGCCTTATCTATCTAAGCGACGATCTCAATGTGGTGTAGTGTATATAATCTTAACCGCTACATTGTTACGGACAGTATACTTACCAACAAGTGAACATCCTGCTCATTATTCCCCGATTCACCTTTCACAAGTTTTATTTTCCTGTTTAGCCTAGTATTTGGACTAGTACATGTCTATACAAATAAATAAGAGTGTAAGTGGTCCCGCACAACAACTCACGGGACCCAAGCCAACCTCACCTCCTCCTGGTGCAGCCTGATAATCAACAAACGAGGCTGTGGCAACCACCAACCTGCATTAGGCCATCGTGGTGGGTAATCCAAATCACTCCATTTAAACCCCAACAAACATGGAGATCTTTGGAAGAGGCCTACGTCCAGCAGTGAATGTTTATCGGCTGATGATGATGATGATAAATAAATAACATTATAGTGCATATTAAACATATACACCACCGCTTATCAGCATAAATTTGATACGGTACGTTTAACTTAAGTGAAACCTTTCCATTACTGAATATGGGTTGAACTTGATGAGTGCATTGATGATATACAACCGAAAGAAGATAGTGATTATATAGAAACCTTACTCATGATATACTAGACGAGATCTATTATTAAAAATAAATAAGCTTAGTACATTTTGTAATATTAAACTAAACTTTCGGTATGCCCACAGTTGTAGCTACGACTTCCTGGATATATACGAGTCGGTGTCCGACAACGGGACGGAGCGCGCCGGCGAGGACTGGCTGCTGTCCGACCAACACCACTTCTACACCAACGAGAACGAGGTATAATGTATAATAAGTACGGCCACGGTAGTTCTGATGATAAATTACACCCTTGTCTATAACATGATGTTGTTTACTACGTATATATAGCAACAGATTATGTTCAACGCCGTTAAATGTGAAATTGTCTCGTTACCTTAGTAAATTTCTTAGCAACAACTCCATCCGCAGTGGAAATACACTGAACTCTGCCTGAACATCAAAGTAGACTCTAATTAATTAAAACACTTTATTAACTAACATTAATAATCGGAAAGTTTGAAGTAAAACTACTTATTATTAAAAATTATTTAATAACTAATATTGACAACCGATCTATTAACTAAAACTATTTATTAACTAATATTGACAACTTATTTATTATCTAACATTTGCAATGTTTTTGTTGACTAAAACTATTTATTAGCTAATATTTGCAACCTGCAGCGAAGATTTTTATCTCAGAATCGAAAAATATAACTATAATTATATTTAAGCATGTACCTGTGTGTCTGAATATATTTTTTAAGTTTTCTTTGATTTTCTAGTTTTCATTTTGCAGATCTTTAAAGAAGTAAAAAAAATTATGCCCACGGCTGGATTGCATTGGATATAATCTGTAGTAAATAGATTAATAAATATATTCTAGTTATAATTCATAGCCGTCTATAAAAATAAATTGCAAACTCGATTGTCGTTTCGTAATTGGATCCATTGATCCGATCCAAACGTGATTAGGTTTTCTTCGAAAAAGCAGCAATCCTAATCCATGTTCTCCGGCAGGTAACTGATTGAGCTCAAGCTTAAGCTCTAATTATAATTCATGGAATGGAAATTGTTATTTAATAACTTAGAGAAGGCTTTGATTTAAGTAATGACTGAGAATATTAAATTTTACATATTGAGCAATACTCCATATAGCTTAGAAACGAAACTTGCTCGGTGTAGAGAGGTGCCGCTGGTTGATGATGATGAACGAAATTAGGCCTCGATGCTATTCGTCCACAGATAAAGTTAATTACGCGGAGCAGTTTCAAATGGAAGCGGAAGTCGATTAGTTCGATGTTAACAACATTACTCATCAACGGGGCCGATCCAATGAAACGAGATAACATTCAGTTGAAAATCTGATTTGCTTGTTTCGATAACGAGCGGACGCTAAGGGGATTATTGGGCTGATTTACTTAAGTATTCTATACGTCCCACCGCTGGGCCTGGATTCTATAAATAATCAACATTATTTTGCAATTTCTACATTGAATAACTTATTCAAAATAATGTAATAACGTAATACATTGAGTGTATATAAACTGAAATCAATGAGCGCAATCATGTGTTTTATTAAATATAAGAGATATGTCCAGCAGTGGGCATTCATCAGTTCATGATTATGATAACTTAAAATTTAAATTAATAGATTCCTATTAAAAATAATTATAAAAAAAATATTTTTAAGAGTACTTATATTACTTAGGAATAGAAGTTAACTGTACTGTGTGTAGAGGTATTAAGACGAATTCCGGCTAAATATATATTTGTTACTAATTGTTAGTAAAATAAGAGTAACTTAAGTGTAGTAAGAGAAACATTATTAGGTCATACTAGTAATTAAATATTAGGCCTCACAATTGTATAACCTTCATATAATCTTCATTTATAATATAAAATGAACACTACGAAGTATTTTAGTGATGTCTATGTCTGCAACAATGGCGGCGTTACTCTATGATTTTTAACCACTTTCCCAAAAAGGGGTTCGTTATAATTTTATTTATACTTTTTACTTGTTCTCAGGATTACATATGTCAAACTATGCCGATTTTAATCAAGTTTAATTTCTTGATTAAAGTCTATTAATGAACAACGTCTTTAAATATAACTTAAACGAGACCGGTCTTCATCATTAGCCTATAGATGTCCACTGTTGGACCTAGGCCTACTCCAAGGATCTCCACATCGATCGGTCCTGCGCTGCCCGCATTCAGCGGTTTCCCGCGACCTTCAGTCGTTTGCAGGGATTCACATTGAGAGGATTTGGGCTATTTCCTACCACGCTGACCCAATGCGGGTTGATGGGAGTCAGAGCCTTGTTTATTGATTAGCAGCGTGCACCACGAACTAGTGAGATTGGCCTGGGTCCCGTAAGTTGTTGTGCGGGACCCCTTACAGAGATCAGTCTAATGTATGTATGTGTGCTAAATAATACCTAACGAAGATATTACATCATCGACAGCCGACGGACGTCCGCCGCTGGACATAGATCCTCTAAGACCTCCACTGCAAACGGTTCTGCTCTGCTCGCAACTATCACCAGATCAGTCTACCATGTAGAGGCCTCTCAGCACTAAAGACTGTTAAATTGAAGTATAATCTTTTATTTTACTTATAAAGTAATTCTGGAAGGTCGTCCGCAAGGTGATTAATGATCTGGTGATGATCGTGATGATCTTCGTGATGAGACTGACAGTGAACAGCTGTCAGTTGATGATGGTAATGTGTATTTTAATGTACGTAATTTTGATTGGAATTGTCAACATGAAGATAATATCGCAGGTATGGGAGGATCTGGAGACGCAACTGCCGGAGTCGGACTCGGTGAGCGCCGGTTGGAGCCGCGACACCCCATCCGCGCACGCGCGGCGGCTGTGCGGCGACTGGAGCGGCAAGCTGAAGCTGCTGCGGTACATGTCCCGCGGCAGCGTGTTGCGGCTTCGATTCCGGACCGACCACTCCGGCCACTACGCCGGGTACCGCGCCAAGATAACAGTAGCCGACTGTGAGTATGACCACTAAGATACCAGCCAAGCAGTTCCACATGATTTTAAGTTGAGTCTGATAATGATGAAACTCTCTTCTCCAGGATACTCTATTAAGGCAGCAGATTTATAATATGGACTTTTGATATGGTTTTACTGGTGGTAGGTCTCGGTTGCCGGAGACAGTCTAGATACTACAGCATCTCCTAGTTCCGCCGCCAAAGAGCAATATTCTAACAATACTATATTCCGGTTTGATCGGCGTTATATATAGCTAATGAAATTACCGAGCTAACGAGCCAACATCTGTCTCGTTACTTCGGTAATTCTGTCCGTATCTCATCGCTTCGTCGAGTAAAAAAAATGTAGGTTCTGTTTTGATATATCGATACGTCGCTGACTGAAATTGAACCGGATACCAATATGTTACATGACCATTGGTCAACCACTGCACTGTAGTAGTGACAATACTAATAAGAAACTAGAGATTTTTTTTCAACAAAGTTATGTAAACATTAGAAGCTTACTTATACTTATACTTATACTGTACTGGTGGCAGGTCTGTTAGGTACCACCACAGCTCCTATCGCAGCCAACAATCAGTAGCGTGCACACTGTTCCAGATTGAAGGCAGTTGTAGCTAATGAAATTACTGTGGTAACAAGACTTAACATTCTATGTCTCAAAGCGACGAGCGCAATGTGCTGCAGTGTATAACATTCTAACTAGCCCCACATTGTTATGGCCGAATGTGTCACTTACCATCACGTGAACATCTTGCTAGTTTCATCGCTTAATAGAATAAAAAAAATGTAGCAGGAGTTACGTACCGGATATTCAACCAGTAGTGAATGTGTGCCTACGATAATAACCCAGGGTATTTACACAACATAGTTCTAATGTCATCTTGTTGAGAAGTGTTCCTTGGTTTGCGACGTAGCATGTTATCTAGTTACCCTAATAATTTCACTAGCTACAGCGTCTTTCAAACCAGAACACAGTAATATTTACACAATATTCTTTTACTTACGGAGACTTACTTACTCTTACTGAAGTGATACACACGACAAACAATATCTTCATTGTCAAATATAACTTGTTGCTTTACTTAGAACAGCATTTTATAGTTCCGCGTGTAACTTTGTAACACAGTTGCACTGTGTATTCGGTCGCGGTCGGAGTGGACTTCGGACTTCCCCACGTCCTCAGCTCTTGTTCGCCACAATGTTCCATACGTTGGACTCGTTCGTGTTCCACTTTCGGAACACGAGGAGGCGGAACAATTGGACGGAGTTGCGATTGGATAAGTTCCACGTTAAACAATACACGAGTTTGCACAATGGAGTATACGTTCACACAGCGGGACTTTTCTTTGCTTAGGCTGTATATTATACAAGAATACTATTCTATATTTATTATACACAAATATAGACTGTTGTGGTATATTATTTATATTCTCTTTGTTAAGTTAAACATATAAAAACAACGATATAACTTAATTAACAAAAAGACGGAGAACAACAACTTTCCCTTCACAATCGACATTTTGAGTTAACGACTAATAATACAGATAATATAATTATAAATCTTATTATAACATATGACTCCACTTCTGACATTAAATAGTAGGGTGTAAACATTACCATGCTATTTGTAGGGGATGAGGAATTCATATGGGAGGATTGGGGCCGTCTCCGGTGCTGGCCCAATGCGGGTTGGTGGAAGTCATAGCCTTGTTTGTTGAACGGTCTATGACTCATTCCACGCCGAATGCTCATGCTCCCGAGTCGATACGTTCACTAATTTTCACGTGATTGGCGAACCAACAAAAGCTATTTTAATTATATTTATTTTTATGAAAAGAAAATTGTTCCAGTTAGGAAATGAGTAACGGGGAGGAAAACAATAACTTTTTGTTCACAAATTTAACAGACGTTCGCGAAATTATTGAACCATATATTTAATCTGTACACAAAATAATATAATTAATTAGCAAAATTAGTAATGACGTGTGGCATCCACTAATCCTTCGGGCTAACTGGTGACTAACTACTCATGCAAGTTCATTTGGTCATCGGCGCCGCCCATTTCATCCGGTACAGGCGTCAACACTCTCGTACACAGAGTGCAGGTGGAAAACCTCATATAATATATATGTGTGTGTGTGTGTGTAATGTAAGGCTTCTTGCACAACAACTAATGAGACCCAAGCCAACATAGAGGACGCTTTGGCTTCCAGCAACCCGCATTGGGCCAGCGTGGTGAGAGATGGCCCAAGTCCAACATATGACCCGCTACAAACGATGCACTCTGGTGCCCGGATATACTAGTAACGCAGGACCGATTGATGTGGGGGTTTTTGGCGAAGGACGCTGTGGACGTCTATCGGCTGATGATGATGATGACTTGTGTATATATATAAATATAATGTGAATACAATCGTTCTGTTTCGTAACAGCTGAGAGCTACGTTAATGTGGCAACACAGAAGTGCGCAATGCCAGGCGGAAGGTACTGCGGTGAAGGCTTCCTGTGCGTAGAGTGCATTTGAATTCCGCTCGTGTCGGGAACGTTAAGTGAACGGCTTGAATGTACGGAATGAACTGACGAGGCCGCGCGAACGATTCCGTATCCCTTTGAGCATTTTGCGGAGGCTTCGCCGCATCGTTGCGTAACGCCTTTCCTATTCTCCCTTCTTAACCGTACCTTTGTTACTGTACCATCTCTAAATTTGCAGTAAATCTTTACTGGTGGTAAATCTCTGTTGCCGGATACCGTCTAGGCACCGCTGCAGCGCCTATTGCAGCCGACAAATAGTACAATACAAACATTACTATTATCCGGCTTGAAGTGTGTTGTAGCTACTTATGTCTTAGACGACGAACGCAATGTAGTGCTTTGTGCATGAGCAGGCGTATCACTTACCTTCAGGTGAACATCCCGCGTGTTTCGACACTTAATTGAATAAAAAAAATATTGTTCTGTTTGAGCACACTTTCACTGATTAGTGGCCAGCTTCTATTTCCGCACCCAAACAGTAGTATGCAAACATTACTGTGTTTCGGTTTGAAAAGCGCTATAACTTGTAAAATTACTGAGGTAACGAGACTAAACTTACGCCTCAAAACTACAAGCACGACGTGGTATACTGTACATCATCGTAACTGTTGTTAATAAAATCACTTTTTTTAATTTTATATAAAATTAATGTCAAGTATTCTATTATAACAGTAATACGTGAGAGCATAATTTGTAAGTAAATAGTATGCATTATACACCTTTAAAAGTACCAGGTTCGATTCCTTCCGAGCTTGAACTTCCAGTAAAGGAAAACATCAGAAAGAAATTGATATACTCCAAGATAACTTACGAGGATATGTGACATTAATCAATCCGCTCTCGGCCAACTTGGTGGATGAATTGCTTCGACTCTTTCCAGGTCCTAGTCTCAGTACTGTGAATACTAAATGGGATGTTTATACCACTTTTTTTTTATTCCGTTATAGATATGAAAATTATCTGGATTATGAGAAATTCTTTGAATATCCTCGGCAGGCGATATCGGCGGCTAAACTGTGCGTGAAAGTATATCGCGACGGCCCCACGCCTCGCCGGAAGTCAATCCCCTTTCCCCAGTAATGCTTTCCAGATATTTCATGGGCACTTTACTTACCGATTGATTTTTCTATCCGGGGACAATTGAGTGCGTCGAATATTCCAATACATAGCTTATTTACAGCTAATTTCATCAAAAGATGAAAAAAAATAGAAGTTACTTTAATGGTGAAAGTCTCTGTTGGCGGAAACAGTCTAGGTAGGTACCACCGCAGCGCCTATTGCAACGGACAAACAGTGCTATCCGAACATTACTGTCGTCCGGTTTCGAGGACGCTGTAGCTAGTGTAATTACTGAGGTAACGAGTTTCAGTATTTTATGTCTCAAGGCAAGGAGTACAAGGTGGTACTGTATGTACAATTCTAACTAGCGCCACGTTGTTACGGGCAAGCGTATCACTCACCATCAGATGAATAAAAAAAAATATTACTATGGTAACGGGACATGTTAGGTTTCAGAATTCACAATTCGATATTGCATAAACATCTTCAGAAGGTTCAGTTTTTAAACTATACCACACCTTCCTTTAAGGGATAGAGGTCAGACCGATGGAATGAACGGACCTCAATAAAAGAGAATTAGAGTGCCCTAGTTATAATGCGGACCGGATGTGTTGTGAAGGAATAAAATGTGAACCAAATGGGTCGACAGTAGATCTACTGCCCCACATCACATCAAGCGGATGTCCTACTAATATACGAGCTCATAAAAGTAATAGAAATTTCATATACAATGTTTACACTACTACATTTTATTTATTCTCGTGTGCATCATACATACATATAACATCAGCCAATAGAAGTCCAATGTTGGACATAGTCTCCACAACAATCCCCACATTGATTAGGTGGGGATTCATATGCGAGGATTTGGACCATTTCCCACCGCGGCGGCCCAGTCTGGATTGGTGGGAGCCAGAGCCTCGTTTGCTGATTAGCAGGCTGCACCACGAGCAGGTGAGGTTGGCTTGAATCCCGTGAGTTATTGTACGGGAACCCTTATTCTCGTTAATCATCCTAATTGCCTTTATAATAATTAATTAATATTTAATACGTAATTAACTGTTGGCGCATATTCTAAAACAATTAATAAGTATATACATTGCGACGTTGAATGAAACATTTCCGGAAGACGTCTTAGTGTACGTGTTCCTGTTTTTATGCGGCACCATTACACGACTACGCCGGCATGTTCCGCTCGGCTGCCAGCCAAAATGGAACACTGCGGGTCGGAACACCGTCCGCCGGAAGTCGGGACGCGCGCGGACATCTAACGAGCTTTTTCCAGTTAGCTCTCCATTCCTTGTATTTCTACGTCTTATAAATTTTATGTATTTATACCGCAAGGGGTGTAAGGGGTTCCGCACAACAACTCACGAGACCCATGCCAACTTCAACAGCTCGTGGTGTACCCTGCTAATCAACAAAGAGGCTCTGTCTCCCGCCAACCCGCATTGGACCAGCGTGGTGGGAAATGGCCCAAATCTACCCATATAAACTTTTACAAATGACCGCCCTTGTTGTCTAGCGGTACCGGAACCCATATTGACTATGACTTTGGCAAGGCACCAGAGTCAAGGCAGCGCGGGACCAGCAATGGATGTCTTTCGTCTGATGATGATGATACATATATGTATATTTACAGAGATTTCCACCTGTATAGAGAGACATCGCGAGATCTCCGAAACTATTAGACGTAAACACTCAAAATTAGGTAGATATTACTTCTGCCGTTTAGAGGTCAACTGAGAATGGATTTTATAAGACTACTTCCCCAAAGAGAGTTGCGAGTGTTACGACCAACAAAGAAGGAGAGGAAAAGACAGATAAAACGTAACAGTAAAGAAAAATAAACGAATATGAGATCATAGACTGTTGAAGAGAAACTTTGTTTTGGTTATTTTGTAAGAGAACGAGATGTGCACCTATATCTCATTCTCTTACAAAATGACCACAGGAAAGAATGAAATCGTGAGATGAAAAATAAAATTATGTACTGAATTCAATGTTTCTCTATTTTGTTTATGTTATTTATTGTTCAAGAGGCAACAAGACGAGCGGTACGTTCACCTGATGGTAAGCGATACGGCGGCGGATTACAACGTGGCGCTAGTTAGGATGGTATACACAGCACCACATTGCACCCGTCGCCATGAGACATAAGATGTTAAGTCCCAGTAAATTAAGCTACAACTCCCTTCAAACCGGAACGCAATAATGTTTGCACAGTACTGTTTGTCGCCTGCAATAGGAGTGGTACCTACCTAGACCGTCTGCAACAACAAAGACCTACCACCAGTATATGTAATGTGAAAAAATATATTCTAAGATATCTTACGAATCGACGAATCTAGATTAAAAGGTAATTGTTTTTTCTTTTAATAATCTCTCGCCCTGGTGCGAGCAGGGTTGAATTTTTAATGAAGGCAGCACAACGCCGTCGGTACATTTTGATGACAACACTTAATTAAATAAAGTTTGCGCAACGCATTCAAAATTAATCACGTATAGTACTTAATGTACTGATTAAAATTTTAATCATAAACCCACCGACAAATGGTGCTCGCACCTCACGGGACCCAAGCCAACCTCACCTGCTCGTGGTGCAGCCTGCTAAAACGAGGCTCTGGTTCCTTCAAACCCGCATTGGGCGAGCGTGATGGAAATGGTCCAAATCCCTCCATATGATCCCCTACAAACGACTGGAAGTCGAAAACCCGCTGGATGCGAATAGCGCAGGTTTCCTCGCTGCTCCATTGGTTCATTAATAGGCCTGGACATTATATGGGATTCCTCATGGGCGACCTAAGGCACAGTCGTTATGCGTGATTAATATTCCCCGTATCCGCTACTTAAGCCTGTGTCAAGAGGGTTGGAGGAGGACACGATCTCTTCTCCTCCGACTCCTGGGTCTCTGGCTACGGATAACGAGGTTAGACGAACTTTTCCTCACCCGCTCCGCAGCCTCCTTCTGCGTCGTAACTTTTTCACAAAAGGCAACACAGGCGTTCCATACCCCACTCTTCGTTTTTTATCATTGCCTTCGCAAAAGAGTCGTACGTAACCTAACCTAACCTAACCCATCCTTCCTTTAAACAAAACACAATAAATTAAATCCATAAACTAACAATATATATGTATAAAGCCATAAACTAAAAAAAGATGTTAATCTTTTATATTACAATGAAGATTATAATTGTGTTAATAAAGTAATAATCGAAATAGACTCTTTTCTATCAGATATTATTTCCGGTCGGTTACGCGTTTCCGGTCTTAATACAATTACTATTCCAGGACGGGTCGTTGGAGACCCATTCGAAAAGGATCAGAATTTAATTTCAACGCGCTAACGTTTATACAGAAGGTAATCGAAGAATATTAGATAGAGAGGGGATATCATTTCCGGCTAGGTATACCTTTTTTTTTGTTTAACGTGGGGGAAATGCCTACGCATAGCTGTTCTCGCGGGAGCAAGGATAGATGAACCAAAAAACCCCCACGATATACCTCCTCGTCGCTTTAAGGCGGGGTCACGGGAAGGTTTTCGTACACATCCGCGACTCCGCTAGCGCTGGCCGCATTACGCAGCTTCACCACGAGAAGAGGGAAGAACCCTCCCTTTCTACCTCTGTGGGGGCACGTCGGAACACACAGCGCGCCCCCTCCTCGGCCTCATGCAGTCGCGCGGGCAACGGATTCCCATGAACCCGTCCCCTAGAGGCCACAGGAGCCAAGAAAGAAAACTCTTCCTGGATCCCTGTGACGGTTCCGATGTTGGGCCCACCGCCACCTGTTGTTAGTCGCAGAGGGTACTCCCTCCGCGACTCCACCTCGGCTGCAGAGGATAGTATAAAACCGCCCTGCAGCCTGGCCGTAAAGGGCAGCATGAAGCTACCCATGCAGCTCCCGGCCGGTCCGGTGTGCTCCAATTATCCAACTGATACTCTAACACGGAGCGGTCGCCTCGGGGCACCTTTCACCGCGGACCGGCCGGGTGGGTTCCTCTTCGCTTCACCGTGTGTCTGTGCTACGGTTACTAAGCCCCACCGTCACGACAAGGCGAAAACCCGTTGGGGGTTGGTAAGATCATGGTTACAGACAGAAGCATCAGGTACCATCAAGTGCACCTCCAGGTCGGCCCGTCATTGATTTTGAAATTTATGTTTCGTTATGTATTAACGTGTGCCGTTTTCCAACAGCTCAGACTTGTATGGATGCCAAGCAGGTGCTTTTTAACGGGCACTGCTACCTCTTCTCCGGTTACCCGAGGGCATCGTGGATCACTGCCAAACAGGTGAGTTTGCTTACCTAACATAATTATCATATTTGCCGTCGAGACGCAACAACTAAAGCGAAATTCCTGGTTCGAATACAGAGGTTCATATTATCGATTGGTATACCTTTGTTTATATCTATCTTCTTATTATTAACTTGCTGCAGATTATTCTGGGAGAACATACCTTTCTCTGTATCATAGTCACTTAAATCCACGTGAAAAATAGATCAACTGTTATTACATTTTATATAAAAAAAAACATAAAAGAGAACAGCTTTATACGTATTGGCATATCAAAAAGGTCTTTTCTTTCGAACAGGTTGTGTTTTTTCAACATTCTAGAGAAAAATCTGAAGATTTATCTTAAAATCTAACAAAAGAAATTCTGTTAATGCTGCTAAATCAATGTTGAAATCCATAAATGACTTTCTCGAGATAAAATGCAACGAAATAAAACTTACCGCAACAAAGTTTTAGCAGCGTTAACTGGAGACAGCGCAGAGTTGAGAAGATGGCGAGAGATGATGGCGGGTACTTTGCGTAATGAATACACTTCGCTAACGAGGCAGGGGCTCCTCGCAACCAAACTTTGGCTTAGGTCTTAACTTATTTCACTTGAAATCTCTACCAACTTGCGACGGATTCGTCATTGATATAGTTATTGCAAACTTTTGAAAGTTTCTATAGATCTCACAATTTTCAAGGTTTCGCTCTGCTTTCAATGTGATTTTTATAAAGGTCGGCTAATTTTCATTTGCATTTCAGTATAATGAATGATATGACCATTTAGATGTATAACAGCATATAGATCATCGTCATCATCAGCCGATAGACGTCCACTGCTGGACATAGGCCTCCCCCAAAGTTCTCCACATCGATCAGTACCGCGTTGCTCGCATCCAGTGGGTTCCCGCGATTCTCATCAAATCGTCGGTTAGGTAGACGTAGTATTGAGACGCCTTCCACAAGGTGGACCGTTGTTCTGGTGAACATATAGATACTAATAATATATTTAGTGAGTCGTATTTCAGTAAATTTACCTAATTATAACAAATAATATACATAAATCAAACTTTATGCACTCCTCTGTATCAACTTTATCTGGGTCAAATTTCACACTGCGATGTATGGCCGCGAAAGTTTATCATTTCCATATGAATATATAGATATATGGTTGTGTAGTTGTAGTTAATAGTTGAGTCTGTAGTTTGACTACAAAAGTCACACGATAGACGCGACCGCCTTGACCTCATTCGATGAGTTGAATCAAAGCTAATTCCACCATTGTACAATTCACGATAAGGTAAGATGCCACGGATCACATCAAAGGGAGGCCTAAAAACCTTAATCCCGCCGGTGGCAGGGGTAAGCCTTGTCCCTGACAACTGTCTAAGAGTTCATTTTCAAACGCGACATGGTTTTATCTTCATCCCTAAACTACATCGTTAAGTTCTTTTCTCTTGTAACATGCAGTAAAAATGATTATAAATACAAACTGTAAAGCACTAGCTTGAGTGAACTGAGAGTCAAGGTTAAAAAAGATATTGTTTGCGTAAAATCAAATTTCTTAACGATATCGGATAAAGGTAACAGTACCACTGCCTGTCCTGCGAGATCTATTTTTTGTTTCTGTATGAAATTTGATAATAATAACACTAAAACAAAAATTCGTAAACATCATCAGAACTAAAAGTTATCACGATGAATCGATATCTCAAATAATGTAACTTGAACCAAAGTTTAGCCATTTGTAAAGGTTTTTTATTTAATGGTGAAAAAAAATTATGCTAGTATAAGTTTCCCATTCCCCTCTTCCAGGTGTGCGAGGGTCTCAACATGCATCTCTCCTCAGTGCACTCGGCAGATGAGGAACGGTTCATTGTTTCCGGCATCAGGCAGAGCGGCGACTACAGCGCCGGCTCGGTTTACTGGCTCGGGGCGAGGATCGGGAGCGGGAAGAACTTCAGCTGGGTGGATGGTACCGTCTTCCATTACCAAGCGTGGCCACCATACAATGATACAGAGGAAATTGATGACGCATGTTTGGGAGTTCAGGTATTTACTTACCTCCTTATACCCATTGGCTAAACTAGGCGCGATGTCGCTGACACTTCGAGATTTCGAGTGATCTTTTAATAAATTATATTTTTTAATTATCAATATGGTATATAACTTACACTTAATATCACATAGGTTATGTTGAAAGAAACCCAATAGGGCAGTGTTCTCGCTCAGAGTATCCTGGCTTGGAACACAATAATACTGTTACAGATTTGAAATGTGTGGATGGTAGTTAAAGTCCAAAAAATCCTTCCACTATCGAAACTCCATGAGGTGTAGCTACAGAATCGGAAAAAGGCCATCCAGTGCTTCTGACCCTGATGCAGTTGCATATAGATAGTTTCTTACGTTTCCACGCTAAAATTTTGATCTTTTCTTTTCAAAACGAAACTATAAAAAAGATAGAAAAGATTGCAGATCGCAATATGTATGTATCGAAACGATCTATTCCATTTAAACAAAGCAACAATATAAATATTGAGGTTTAGCATTCCATCCAACTCCAATATCGCCAAATAAGAATAATCAACAAGCAATCTATACTTACAATCTTACTAATACAGCATCGTCGAAGTGTAAACACTCTACCCTCTCGGACAAACTGTCGGGGGAGAGATAGACCCTTCCAAATTCGTTAGCGACATTGTTTCTATAAACTGTCACGAGAAAATTAGATCCGATAAATTTTGTGAAACAATATCTACGCTTAATTAATAATTTCATTGTACTTCACTTTCTTCAATAATTAACCCACATTTCTTAGCAATGGCAGCAATCCAAGAAGTTAGAACATCGTGGGGGTTTTAGTCGGTGCAAGTCCGACTTTACCTGTCCTTGCCCCCCTCGAGGATGGATATGCGCAGGCATTTCCCCCACGTTAAACAAAAAAAAACTCAACCTTATTAGTCTTGCCTAGTTAGACTTCGGAGTCACATGTTGTGGAGTTTTGATGGTGGTAGGTTTTCTTGGAACTCGATAGCTACAAGTATCATATTGTATATTTGAAACCACAAAAACATCGCCGTCAACATATGACTTGCCAGGCGGTAGAAATGAAACCTTGTATTCCGGTTAATTTCTAAGATAATGAGATGGATACATTGTGGAGGCGATAAACGTAGAGAGATAGAGATAGATGAAACATTTTTATATTGATTGAAGTAGGAAAGAACAAAAGAGAAAGAAATTGAGACACTTAAAGTAACATTGAATTATGATAGATTTTCGAATCAATCTCAAAATATTTATTCTATATATTTTCCTAACATCCGGGCGCTGGAGATCGCAATAAGAGGAGATGAAGGATACGGAAACAATATAGAAACGCGATTCATGTCATTCTTTCACGGCCTTAGCATTATAAATACATTTATAATCGTTACACTTTTTCGTTTCATAAACTCTAATTCACACCACCCCAAAAGAAATTTCACTTAAAAATAACAAAAAAACCTTTCATAGTAATTTATAAAAGTCAAAAAGTTGATTAAACTTAATCGACGGAGCTTATCCCGGAAGCTTTCGGCCGCAGCTAATCCCGGATGTGTTTATACTAAGAATCTAATCGGATCGAATTTTCTAGATTGCCGTACTTACCAGCGCTGGATTAATTATTGGATCAAAAGGATTGAGACTAAGCGAATTTAACTTTCCAATAGAATTTTTAAGGTAGCCGAAGACTTAATTGATTTTTTTTTATTTAATCTTCTTAACCTTAAACTTGCGCGACAGTGGAAGACGTCGCCAACGCCATCACAACCGAGCGGACTGTACTGGAGCCTGCACAAGTGCACCATCACCGGGGGCTACGTTTGCAAGAGGCGGCTCAACCCTGACCACATCATGAGGAATAGGACTATCGAAGGAAACTCTGGTATATTATTACGTACTATATTCTGAACCCGAATCCCCAATAAAATAATAATAACTCATATGAATATCAACCCCATACATACGACAGCCCCTAGTGCCCAGAGGTACCAGAGGCCTTGCTGGCTGTATGTGGAGATCTTTGGGGAGGCCTATGTCCAGCAATGGACGTCTATCGGCTGATGATGATGATGAATATATAGCTACAACCCACCTAATTTCTAATTTTTGACCCCAAACTTAAAATAAATATGTAAGTTTGTTATTGTGGTGTGTCTGAAATATCAAAGATATCAAATACCTGAACCGATTTCCATTCTTGAAGAATGAGAAGATTAAAAACTCCATTTTAGTTTCGTTATTAAGTAATTAAGTAATTAAGAGCTAGAATGAGTTTTGTAGAGACTAAAAGACCTAATGGTTAACTGCCTCCGAAGCGAAGTTCTTCTATTTATTTATTCGACGAAGCGACGGTAAGAATAGATTTTCAATCTCGTTACCTCAGTAATTTTACACAGAAGTGGGAGCTGCTGTGGTAACTATCTAGACGACCTTTGATAACAGAAACCTACTAGTAATAAATTCGCAGTGGTTAAGCGCTTGTTCCAGAAGATCCTGGTTAATTCAGAAGCCACATACTTTAGAATTGGTTGACGGTATGTTTTCTTTCTACTATCATAGTTCTATACATCTATCACTAAAACAGCTGTTAACATCTGAGAACCAGTGTCTACATGTTACAGGTGAATTGACGAGCCCCAACCACCCAGGATTGTACGACAACGATCTGGACTACTGGGTCCAAATCACCGGACCGCCAGACACCCGTCTCGTCTTCGTATTCCACACCATCGACCTTGAGTACCAGAACGATTGTCTCTACGACTTTGTCGAGGTCCGTATAGCTTGACAGTAATACTATTGACCTCATTGAAAGTCTTTCTTCGAGATATATCTATTTATTCCGCCAGCATGATGATATCCAGAGATTAATGGACCCATCAATGAGATCTTTGAAAGTATTAGACGTAAATATTTAAATTTCGGTAGACATATTGCTTGAGCCGTTTTTTTTTCATCATCCCTCTGCGTATAGTGGGTTAGGTGCTTTACATTTCTTTTCATTTACCATCAGTACTTTCTTACTCTATTTTTGACTCACACTCATCTCTCATTCTTTCTACTCCTGCATGCTTTGCTTTACCTTTTAATTTCTTATCTATATCATTCTACATCCCAGTTTCTTCTACCATTCCTCTCCCTCAAGTGAAGATCTTCCCTTTGTGCATGACTTCCAGCTGTTAAAGACCTAAAAGTAATGAAAATTTTTTCATGCATATTTTCATCTGACTTGTTTTTTCTTTCTTTACTATACTATTTGTCTTTATTTGTTTCCGCCGTTTAGAGGTCCGCTAAGAATGGATTTTACAAAATTTCAACCCCCAAAGAATGTTGCGGGGGTGTTCCACTAGCAAAGCAGGCGGGGAATACTAGATATAGTAGCATATAACATACTATTACATTAGTAATATAATCATATCATCTCTCGTGTGTAGTTAAAGGATGGTTTTGGTGCAAAGTCTTCGCGTTACTGCGGCTCCGTGGGGGAGACCAGATGGGTTGCGACCAGTAACGAAGCTGTCCTACACTTCCACACCGATTACAAGTAAATTGCAATATTGGTATAGCACTTACTTCATTATCATCATCATCATCATCATAAGCCGATAGACGTCTACTACTGGACATATGACTTCTGTAAAGATCTCCACATCGATCGGTCTTACCCTGCTCGCATACAGAGGCTTCCTGCGACTTTCATTTATAGAGATTCAAATGGGGGGATCTAGACCATTTCCCATCACGCTAGTTCAATGTGAGTTGATAGGAGCCAGAGCCTCGTTTGTTGATTGGCAGGGTACACCAGTAGCAGATGAGAGATGAGAGGCTTGGGTCCCGTGAGTTTTCGTGCGGAACGCTTTAAACCCTAAAAGCTAAAGCTTTTTTTTTAATGGCAAAGTAAACATGAAAATTTTTCTTTTATTCTACAAAGCACCGTGACAAGCACGACGTTCACCTGATGGTAATACACCTTTCCATAACAACGTGACGCTTTAGGTTGATGTACACAGCACCACATTATGCTCGTCGCCTTTACATATAAGATTTTAAGTCTCGTTACCGTAGTAATTTCATTAGCTACAGCGTTCTTCAATGTTTGCACAGTACTGTTTGTCGGCTGCAATCTTAGAGATAATATCTTATAGAATTAACTACTACTTCTCAGCACTCAAGGTTCTGGATTCTCGCTGTCATGGCGAGCTGTGGAGTTGGCCGGATGTCCGTCCCAGACGTTCACCTCCAAGCAGGGCGCCTTGCGCAGTCCGAACTACCCGCACTTCCTGCTGCCGGGCCTAGATTGCACGATCGACATACTGGCTCCTCCAGGTTAGATATATACTGGTAAATCTTTGCACTTGTCTACCGTTTCCTTTTTTTTACATTTCATTCTATAATTGGATTACGTAAATGCCATTTTCTGAATCATAAATAGATGAAAATAAAAGTGTAAAGAAAGAAATTCAAAATTCATTTATTATATTTGAAGGCACGGGTAGAGTCGAGATCTTTTAGATAGTACTTTCACTGTCACAAAGCATGGGGAGACGAGCGAGGAGGAATAATACAACTACACAATTTTTAATTACACTGTATTAATTAGCCATAATCATACACGTGTTAATTATCTTTCTTAAGAGCACTTCGTTGTGTTAAGATGATCAATGATCTAATGATCTCTTCCGTGCGTATATATGAGTGTATCTAAGAAATTATATCATAGGCTCGTTCGCCAGAACACGCTAGTCTGCATAACCTAAAAAAACATTTCAGTAAAGCGTCTAAAATTTACAGATTTAATTTGCTTAATTATAAAGCCATTGATTAACATAATACATAAACATTTTACAGGCTTTTTATAGAGAAATCGCGCTTTTTGTCGCTACCAGTCAGTAATATACAATGGTTAATGTACTGGTTTAAATAGCAGCGCAATTAGTGAACATTCTATTGACACTTATCTCATTATTTTCCTATGATAACGATACAAAGGACCTAAGTTGAATAATAAACATAATTGTATAGATATTACAAGGATTTAGCTGAAGCTCTAATTCATTGCTAATTTTGTGATCAAATCTTTTTATGTTTTCAACAAAGAAAAATATATAAACTTTCAACTTAAGTATTGATTTCACCAAACAATAATTCAAGCCAATCTGCTATATAGTTAGTAAATATAGTTATTAACAATTGAGTGTCAATAATCATGTCATGTCTTATAATAAGCAAAATGTATATTGTAAATATACTAACAAACGCCACATTGTCATATTTTCGCTTAATTTAAAAACAAATCACATTATTTCTCTTAGTTTATAACACATTAAATCTATAAATCTTCATATCTTAATGTAATATAGAAGAAACCGAATTGTTTCTAAGAAAACAGCCATCTTCTTTTATTTTTTGTGCAAGCAAAAGTCTTATGTCCATACAGCCAAGTCTTTGTTCATTATTTTTTTCTCTCACTGGTTTATAACATCACATAATAAAAACCCAGTGAATTCTTTTTTTTTTTAATTCAAGGAAAACGAGTGTTTCTCAACATCAGCTTATTCGATTTCGGATATGGAATGTTCGAGAACGGTGTTCCGATCAATGTTACGGAAGCTGTCCCGGAGGATACGTTTTTCGAGGTCCAAATTGACGCCGACAGCGTACCGATCAGGCCCTTCGTCAATTCGAAGATCTTAACGAATGGACTGTTTGTCTCTCAAGCGGAATTCATGAGACTAAGGCTAAGGACTGGAGAGAATGTCACCGGTGCCGGTTTCCTGGCGTACTTCAAGACTGGTTCGTAGTTATTATTTTATTATTAATACATAACTAGAAGTGTCTGCCTGCGTTACTGGTGGTAGGGTCATCGTTGCCGTGAACGGTCTTGGTAGATATAACTAAACCGTCTATTTCTACTGCTAAGGACTCATGTGCGAACATTGACTGGAAGTACAATTAATTTACCATAAAGTGGAACACCAGGATAGCCTTCCTTCTATGTTAGTAAACCCTGGTAATTTTTTTTTATTTATTTCAGTAAGTTTTCTAAACATAAGTCACGTGGTGGAGGTACGGGACGTCCGCTCCGGTCGGCTGTCGGCACCCAACTGGCCCGGTTTACCCCCACTCCGAGCTAAAATCACGACCAGGATCATTGCTCCACACGGTAACACATTATCAGTTGCCTTCGCCAAAACCCGTCTGGTCGCACCGCCTTCGTCAACGTGGCCTTGTGGAGAGGGTAGAGGATGGATTGAGGTGATTATTTCTTTATTTTTAATGACAAATTATTTTAACAATAAAATTTTATTGTTAATATAATTTGTTTTTTGTGTGTTTTTGTGTTAATTTTATTACTTACCATCAGCTCTTTAGAATATCTTGTCTAATATCTTTCTCTTGTTCGAGACCGAATCCCAAATCTACATAAACGGAATTGAATGATGATAGATTTTTCCAAATCCGCCTCTCTAGCGACTACGTTTTTTTGTAAATCTACCCCCATAGCAACATTGCTGTGCTTTTTTCCCTAAATGACATTTAAAACTATTAAAACCAACTATTACAAATAAATAGAATATCTGGTTGAACAGGTTAAGGACAGTTACACGGATAACAACGGCACCGAATGGACCCTGTGCGAGGTCGAACGGAGCAGGAGAAAGGTGGAGAACACGGCTCCGCTGGTCATCAACTCATACCTTAACTCCCTGGCTGTGACACAACATGCCGGCGAGCTGGGTGTCAGCATCGACGTTGCGCTGATGGTGAAAAAAGGTTTATAGCCTCTTTTCCACTTTGTTATTTCATTCTATGACCTTACAACGTAAAATTTTATATTTATTTGTATACATTGTTTTCTCGTTTGGGCGGTTTAACTTAATATAATACGACTTTTGTCCGCACAGATCCAGAGTACCACAACAAGTTGCTACTAATACCCGACGAAACTAACTTGGAGTCATGTTATCCGAATCCGTGTCTCAACGGCGGCCGGTGTGCCATGGACGACTCGAAAACCTTTTGCCAATGCGCCGGATATTACACAGGTGAGATGTTCTCATTAAGTAAACGAGAAATTGGGACTGAAAAAATCCTATCACTATCCAAACTCCACAATATCGGAAGCGATCCAGGGATTTATGGTACAAGGCAACCGGTTATCAACTCTGACTCGAAGGCAGTTAGACAAAGTTGTCTACAGTCTAATAAAGTAAGCAGCTGAAATGTGCTGAAACCTCTTGTTTGATAAACCTTAGAACATATCACAAGATTTTCCTGAATAAGCATAAACCTTGATGATACCTCATCATCATCATCAGCCGAAAGATGTCCACTGCTGTCCATCGGCCATGTGGTGGGAATCTATGGGGTTATAGATTCCATCATCGATCAAGTAGGGATTCTTATGAACGCTGGCCCTATGCGGGTTGGCGGGAGCCAGAGCCTCGTTTATTGATTGGCAGGGTGTACCACGAGCAGGTGAAATTGGCTTGGATCCCGTGAGTTTTTATACAGGAACCCTTACACGCCTGTGATGGCGGTGATGCTTCAAAAAGAGAAATCATATGTCAGTAGGAAACTTCATAAATGTTGCTACATCAGAATAATGAAACTCTTAACCCATAAAAAACGCTTTTATACATTTGGATGAAATTCATTGAATAATATTTTCTGGGGGTCTCTTCCGACGGACATCGTCCAGATAAGTACCACCGCAGCTCCCATTGTAGCCGATGAACAATAATATACAAACATTTCTGTGTTCCGGTTTCAAAGTCGCTGTAGCTAGCGTAACTACAGTGGTAACGACACAACATTTTATATCAATACCATGAGTAAAATTTCGTGCAGTGTATATCATCCTAATTAATGCCACGTTGTTATGGGTAAGCGTATTGCTTACCATCAAGTGAACGTCCCGCTCGCCTCGTCGCTACCGAGAATTAAAAAAAAATCAAGAACATTCTTGTCATAGATAAACAGATGAAGTATTATACACAACCTCTAATCCCTTCTTTTTGCATACTTGGTTAAATGAATTATTTACGCTTGCAAACTTAAGGTATATTCTGCTTGCTGACCGCGTGCGAGCGATCGCCGTGCGTGTTCGGGAACTGCTCACTGGCGGGCAGCGGCAGTGGTGGCGCGGGCGGCGCGGGGGAGGTGTTCGTATGCGCATGCGCGCGTGGCTGGCGCGGGCGGCGCTGCGCCGAGCGCGTGCGTCCGTGCGCCTCGCGTCCATGCAACAACAGGGGCGCGTGCGTCGAGCGCGACGGCGGCTTTCTCTGCCAGTGCAACCCCTCGTGGAAGGGAAAGCGGTGGGGAAAAGTTTTATTCTTCTTATTCTTCACTAATCCGTTAATCCATTCATTCTCCCTAGTATAATACTCGCGGTAGGTCTCTGTTGCGGGAATCTGTCTAGGTTAGTACCGCGACAGCGTCTGTTTCTGCCGCCAAACAACAGTGTGCAAACATTACTGTATTGCGGTTTGAAGGGCGCTATAGCTAGTCAAATTACTGTACTAGCGATATTTAAGATCTAATATTGCAAGGCGACCATCTAAACATACTAACTAACGCCACGTTGTTATGGCCAGGTATATCATTTTCCATCAGCTGAACGTCCCGAATCTCGCCGCTTCTTGAAATAAAAAAAAGTCATATATATTTATAACAAGCAATGATATATGAAATAAATAAATAAATATTTCAGATGCGAAATACCGAATCCTACGCCAAATATCGTAGGCCTCGGTACGAGAATGCTTCAGGAGCCGTTTTGGCTCGGACTGATCGCAGTCTTCGTAGTCCTCGGCATCATAGGACTGGTGTGGTGCGCGAAGAGGCACTTCCCCGAGAAAATCGAGAAGCTACTGGCGGAGGAAGCCGACAGATGCGCGAGACGTAAGTACACCGCACGCATGACCACGTTCGCCGGAGGACAAATCTTTAGGCGCCTCTAACCGAAACTTTCACGATTACTGGTAACGTTCGATCAAAAACCTATCCACGGACACACGTACTACAACCGCTTCTCTATATAAAACCAGCTTCTCTATGTAATTAATAACAAATGAATTTGCATACACGTGTTTCACTGTAAAGCCTTATTTCATTTTCGGCTGTACTCATGCATTTTGTGAACAAAGCACCATAACCGGGATGGTAAGGATGATAAGGACACGCGTTGCGTATTGTTTACCTTCACCGTCTCCCATATTGATGTTAATAACACTTACGAATTGAGAAACTTCTATACTCTCTTACTTTACAATAACTTTTACTTTATCTGTGCAAAATATTCGTTTCTGTAATTCGTAAGGTGCACTTTTTTATTATAAAATAACAAAAAAATAATCGATATTTAAATTACGGCTTCACTTAATACAGTTTAAGTCATTACTTATAAAAATTGATTCAAAAGTAAAGTTTTATTATAATAAAAAAAAATATTTAGAATGGCAACATTTTAGGAAAAAACATTGTTTATTACCAGTTTTTATTTGACAGGTCTGGAAACATTTCCTTACAAGTTTTTACTATTTCACTCTTGCCATAATTATAATTTTAAAAATATAAACATTGTAAACATTTCTAGTTTTATAATCTATTTACAATCAAGTCTCAATTTTTTTTTCTAAAGTTATCTATTAACTAAATTCCCAAATAATAATATACCAAGTGTTTAATGTTAGGAAGATATGAATATTTTTAAAACTCTCATTAGAAATTCCACCAATATAATTATACCGATTAATAATATTACCAGAAGTAAAAATATTTCTTTTTTTTAACTGATTTCCGCCACCTTAGTCACTAGACATCAATTTATTCACCAAAAAATTACCAAAAATATTTTGCAAACGCTTTTTCATAATTTTTGTAAATATTAAATTTATTACGCGGGTAAACGTATGCAGGGATGTTATTTGTTTATTAACTGTTTTTTATAAATAAGCTGCTAAGGCAAACGTAATGCCCGAAAGTTATTTACTTGCGCTCAGTGCGGTTTGGAGACAATTGAAGGATATACATTTTGTAATAAATAAAAAGCTTTCTTTGATTGATGGCATTGGTTTTTGAATGATGCCGGGGCGTTGTGTTTAGTGCGTGGCAAGGTTGGCTATGTGCTCGGCGACTTGGCAATGGTGTGTGTGTGTAGCCGCACGGCTAGCGGCACGCGGCGGCCGGCAGCGGTACGCCGCGGTGCCGCAGGCGGAGAGCTAGCGGGCGCGCGGCGGCCGGCCCGGCGGTGTGCCAGGCGGTGTGCCAGGCGGTGTGCCAGGCGGTGGGCCAGGCGGTGGGCCCGGCGGTGTGCCAGGCGGTGGGGCGTTTGTGACGCGCCGTTTGTCCACAGCGACGGTGGCGCGCGTGGAGCCGGCGCCGCACCGCACGCTGCTAACGCGGCTGGGTATACGCAAGCCGTCCGTGCCGGGGCTCGCGACGCACCCGCGAGCCGCCCGCACCTTTAGTTTGGACGATCTTTTAAAGCCGCCGCACGGACGTAAGGAGTGGAGCGCCGGGACGTCGGGACGCCGGCACCGCGCACTCCGCACTCCGCACTGCGACACCGTTCACACATCCACTCCATTATTATCATGATCAGTTCGGTTCCACCGTTCCGTTACCCGCATTAAAACTCCTAAAACAACCAAACATAATTATTCCATAAACCAACAAAATTATTTCCCGTTGATTTGTCCTGACCATTTAATTTATTTTCCCTATTTTCGCACCGATTACTATCATCATCTGTTCGCGAACATTGAATCAAATACTTGCGGAGCGCGCGGCGGGCCGGAGCATTGGTATCTAGATGTACCCTTGCCACCTGAATGACTTGATGTTGAATGCCAACCATAAATATGTTGTTGCGAACTCGCCGCCCCTTGAGGGCTTTCGATGTGTGCACCTCTGACTTTGCACTGACACTTAAGCATTTCTTACGTAGTCGCTCCTTCCTTCGTTAGCACCTTTGTAGATCGTCCAAATACTCTCTCCAGAGATTACATTGTCAATTATTAGTTTACTTCATCAAACTAACCTGACACTGGACTATACTATTCTTTACTATAAACTTGACAATATAACTTCTGGATACTTAGTGATGTGTATGTGCTTAGCATGCTTTTATGCTCTGTTCCGCTTTCATGAGAAAATTCTTACAAAATTATTAGAAATCGTTGCTATAAAATAAACCTCTCTCAGATTTGTAGATGCATCGAAAAATCTCTTCCTGTTTTTCTGGCAAGTCTAGTCTAGCTACTAAAGTGTAGAACTAGACATCAATAATTTGTAGATAATAAATTTTAAACAATCTTTACATTTGTTTGACGAATTTATAGATACGAATAACTAACACTCAACACGAAACACACAGACTGATTGGCAAACGTGTATAACTTATATTTTTATACGTAAAGGCACTACTAAAGAATTGGCTTCCATTAGATGCACCAAACCCCCTGATGAGATCGGAGGCATGATAATGATTTCATTAATTTATAAACCGTTGTCAAAGTTTCGTTTAATAATGTTTTCAATATTGTGTAGATGTCATGAACATTCGATGTTGTATCAAACGCTTTTGTAGTTCATGAAATTTCAGTTGCGGTTTTCACATATTTTTGTTTCTAATCAGGTACGCCCTCACCACGTAAGAAACGCAACAACTCGACTCCTACGAGGAAAAATGCAGCAGAAAAAAAACAAATATTGCAACAGCTAATTAGTCCAGCGTCAGCCAACGATCATTCGAAGAAGATAACGATGGGTGAGCTTATACAGATGTCGGAGAAACGCACTCTGAGTACGGTCGAAAGTGCTCCGGCCTTTGTTGAATACGGTGTTGACAACAAAGATACATCATTTGCCAGCGAAGGATCTACTCCATCTACTTCACCGTCAATGAGACATATCTCGGATCCTAAACTAGAAAAGAAAGTTACTTTCGCCAGATTGTTGAATAAAGTTTCAGCTGAGATGAGTTCTAGTTCCGACGTAGATATGGTTAATACAATAGCTATTCCCATGGCGGTAATAGCTGATAGAACTGTGAAAGCGAAAGCATCAAGTACCCCACCATCACCCGGTGTCGAAGTAAGATCACCGCACAGTACGTCAAGCAATCAAGGAAGTGACTCCATGTCCAGTCTTGATTTGACGTTAGCTCACGCCGCTTTGAAAAAGTGTTCAAGGTTAGTACGAATATTTTTTTATATATATTTATAATAGTAGATGTTATATTAAAAAAAATCTGGATGTTACACGTTGTAGAACCCCAAAAATATCAAGCGCCGACTCGATACTAGCAATGTTTCGAAACTTCTCATCGTCGACTGCCGTTATATCCAGGGCATCGTCCGGTGGTATATCTGCATCCAGCACACCAACAGCTTCATCACCACAAGATGACACGGTGGACGATGACATATCGATAGCTTCTTCTCACATACCGTCACTAGCACCCGACTCTCCGGTCGCTAGACCACACAATACTATTGAAATTCAGGTAATATGGTATAAAATTTTTATAATCAATAAACGTTGTTATTATTTACTGAATAAACAAGATTTTTTATTAATTTTTTTTTATCTTTCATGCTTTTTTTTATAATATTTTACGGAAATGTGATAAACTGTTTCAGGTTCTTGATCCACTAAGTGCTCATAAATCATCGCCATCCGGAAGCAATCTACTACATCCACCTTCTATTCTTCTCGAAGTTCCAAGCAGTATTAATAAATGCCTCTCCCCAATTCGAGAACTGCCCACGCCTTTACCAACTCCTCTCCCTACCCCACTAGCAACACCGTTACCATCTCCGCGTATGCCAAGATGCAAAATTGATTCAGATATCAAAAGTGAATCAACTTGTCTTTCGCCAAGTGAAGATGAATTAGAAGAAATCAAACCGGAAAAAACGGAAAGACCTACCTCGAGTTTAAGACTGAAGGTGATTTATTAAAAATATTATATTTTCAATATGACGATATTGTACGAGAAGTTTTCTCATCATTGTTATAATACCTCTTTTCAGCTACGCCAACCGGTTCTTAGCGTAGACACGCCAACACCGTCCACAAACGTGACCGATTCACCCAGTCCCAGTTTTACACACAGTCAAGACTCGGAACGCGAAATGTCGTCTCCTTCTCCCGCACCACCAACGTTAAGAGTTCCCATCCTTACCGTAGAGCGGCCATCGCCAGGTTCACCTCCTCCAAGACGAACGCCTCCTCATTTAGAATTCCAGCCACCTCCATTAATAACTGTTACTTACAACGCAAGCGAAGAATCGGACGAACCACTATCACCAAGACCACCACCACCATCGGCAAACATGTGTTACTTAAGCCCATTTTCTATGTCAGCTCGAGGTGAACGAGCGCCTTCCGAATCTAATTTATCTTCATCCGGATATAGTTCTATGGCAAGCCCTGGTCCCTCCAGGTGTGGTTCTAGCAATCCTCTCTGTCCCTCTGAAATGGAAGACCCGGGCTCTGGTGGAGGCCCGTCCTGTTTTCAACCTAGAAGGCGACCCTTGATGAAAACAAACTCGAGCCCTGCGAGTTCAAGTAACGATACAAACGAAAGGCGACGAGGAAGATCCGACTCGGAAACTTTGTCCGATGATCCATTGCTGGAGTCGAACGATGAAGGTATTGGAACCGATGAGAGGGTTGATGATGTACCCTCCAGCGCTAAAGAGATGGAGAACTTAGCCATTCTAAAAGAAACATTAGAAATACCACAAATTTGTTCTCCGAGTGGTGTTACGAAGTGTTCTATAGTTAAATGCATAAGCGTAGAAAGAGGGTTAGATGAGAGAGTCAGTTTAAAACCACCAATGTTGTTCTCTGATGGCAGTCGTCCACTGAGCCCTGTAAGTTCACGGAGCGAAAGCCCTCTGAGCGACAAAACGGGACTGGGCAGGTTTTCACCCCAATTTTATGGCCGCCAACTACCGTTCACGGATTCAGATGGATTATACGATTTCCCCAGTTCAGAATGCGTAAAGGGCGGTGTTTGCAAAGTTGGCAATAGTGCGCACAGAAAAGCGAGCAGAAGAAAAGACCGGCGCACCACGAGGACCGTGTCGCACGAAGTTTCAGTAGCTACGAAGTCAACACTACCTCACATGCCGCACTCGATGCACAATTTGCTAGAGGTATGAGTAATTTAATAATATAATTTTTTTATGTCTCAAATATGACAAAAATTCAGCATCATCATAACTTCGCCTATTGTTGAACATAGGACCTCTACCATGGATTTCCAGGGTAACAGTCACTTAGTAGTCATTATCATAAACCTTAAATAATATTACAATGGCTTTCATAAGAAATTTCGCAGTTTTGTAGCAAATATTTGAACAAACATTTGTCCCGAACAATACCGGATCCACAGATCTCGGTATCGTTAGTGAAACAATACTTTTTAAGGTTCCATGTTGCAATCGCGGTCGTAAGGTCGGCAGACGTCGTTCGCGCTCGCAGGCGCCGGCCTTAGCATCCTCCTCATCATCGGAAGACTCCGTCTCCAACGCGTCCGTAGCGTCCGTTGCGTCCGCGCGGGAGTTGCGTCTGCCGCCCGATCTGGAAATGCAGGTACCTAATCAATTCACCTAATATTTAAAGATTTTTGTATTTACATAATTTAAGACGGTCACGAAAGGTGGGGAAAAGGAAAAAGTCATGGTTGACGAATATCAGGGAATACTCTGGCATATCTGCGGCCACAGAATTGTTCCGCCGAACCAGAGGCGGAAAGGATTGTACCACGCTGATCGCCAACCTTCACTAGTTGGAGAGACACTTTAAGAAGAATGTCTATTTCTCGTGGTGTGTTAATAACATTTCTTTTTCCAACAAAACTAAAAAAAAACTTTGAGTCTAATCACATTATAATTATGTTTTTTAACATCTACTATTGAGAGGTTCAAAGTGATACTTCCATTTCCACACACACATCTATATGTACATAAACACGGACTCCCTATCTTAGTATATAGTTGAATCACAATAAATATTGAAGCACATATATGTATTTCTTATGATAAAGATGGCACATAATAAAGAAATGTTGGAACTCCCGCATGAGACACCGATCTTATACAATAATTACTCACAAACAACTCTTCACAACCTCCTACATATAAATTATACTTTTATATTTATTAAAAGTTTATATCACTTGAAAAGGATTGTGAACGGTTGTGTAAAATTACGTCAAAGTTGCACTTTACGATTTTTGTGTAAATATTTAGTTTTTTTTCTGTTATCTTTCGGCTACGTTTGGTATGTTTCCAGCCGTCTGATCTCCGCCCAAGGAAACCCCTACGGAGACAAAAGTGCCGTAGTTCGGAGGTGAATGTTTGGTACATTTGGTACATAGAAGTGTCAACTATCACATCATGCACGTCTTCTGTACTTTATATTGAAACATTATACTTCTAGGCTTGTGCTTTGAACAGTATCAAATGTGTTCCGGTTAGTTGTAGCTGGAATTTAATATGCTAGTTAAAATTTTCGCTTCGCAAACTACGCGCATTAATTCCTAAAGAAGTTAAGTTGTTTATAAATAAAAATATTTAAACAATAGATGTTTTAAATATTCATACGATTGATATAACTTTTTTCCTATAATGACAGCAGTCACCGTTGGATAAACCATTGCGTACTGGTAAATAAACATAAATCTTTTAAATTACATTGAAAAAGAAATATTGCTACAAGTAATTGTTTCTATTTTTAGTAATAATTTATATTACTACTCTAAGTAATTTATCGAAAACATTTTAAAGTTTTATATAACCAACCGATGTAAAAACGCGTCAAAATTTGAGCGCCAAAAGTACTTTTTTTTCTATTCGTCCCTTTCTTCGGAACAGGCTAAGGATCCGAGACCATGCTGCCTCGTCTTGGATATGCTAAATATACTACCTATGACAGTATTTTTTATTAGTGCGATTTATAAAAAAGCAATAGCATAGAGATACATACATCCATATTGTTAATCATCGTTTCTTGCATGATGTATGTTTATTAATCGTTTTATAATATCTTTACGACAAGAATGTATTAAATATTGTAAAAAAACAGATTGTAGTTATTTCTTGTGTACTGTACTATTGTGGTCTTTGAGGTATAGATGTTTTAATACCGAGTATTATATTTAAATAAAAAGCAGTTATTTCTATTGATAATCGATGTTGAAATGCATGCGGTTCGCGCCATTGTCATTTTTATAAAAACTTCGTGAACGTTTATAACTATTCGTTACAGGACACATCTTCAAAAATATCATCAAGTTTGGATTTGACGGAAGATTCACGGAGACCGGTTAAAGTCAACAAGTTGAGAACGATAAGCAATCAAATAAGGTTTGTACTCGACATGTTCGCCACGTGTACACATACGTAGATATACGAGTATAATACGAAAGAAGTTTTTAACTCAAGACAAAACATATTTGTTCTAGATTTCTCCGAAGAATAGAGCGGAGCTTGAAAATGAAGGAAAGTTATCCCGCGCTGTCGGACGACGAAGGTGACGAATCGTCGAGTGTCACCTCACCTCTTCTACAGGGACGTAAAGAACTAAATCACATGGGTGGGCATGCGATATCAGCCCCTCTGTTGGGAGCGGCAAGACCTAAAATTGTGAGACAAAGGCGATACGATAAGTCCTTGTTAAGTGAGGACACGAGGACGTTAAACGCGGCGGCGGGCAACGATGTGTCCGATTGAATTTTATAAGCACAGTGACATCGGAGTCCATTTAATTTCCTTTATAATTTTGACACATCCTTCGTATTGTTAAAGATGTTGTTATAAAATATTGTCAAACCGTTTTTTAATCCTACATAGTTAGGCCTCTGAGGAAGACATGACGTTACATTTAGCTTGACAAACGAGTATCACGGCACCAGCGTTCTCACAACTGTTATATTAACATTTATGTATACAAAATTCTAACCTAATTGTGATAAACTTTAACATAAGTAATGCAATTAAGTAGCAATGTTATCGATTTTCGGTAGGTATGTAGATAACTGTGAGTGAATCTTAATTTTTCTTGATTTACATTTTAATGTTTAGATCGCACCTTTTAAAGAGGCTTTCGGATTTGTAAATAGTCTTATAGCAATAATGTAATTTACTAAAAGTTGATCGCGTTATATGTAGTGCAGCAAGTAGACATAATTAGGACGATAACAATTTTATAATTATTTGTTTTTTATCATCCTTTTCATGCATAGAAATAGTAGAAGAGAGATAAGAGGATCTAAATTTGTTTCTAGATATTTTATTTATATTAATTTGTTTATTTCTATTCTAACACTTGACAGCTTTTTTAATGCAAGTTGCGAAGCTTGCTGTTTACGATATATACATTGTTACTGTTGTGTGGTAAAGGCAATGACTACAGGTACAACGATTACTTCGCTAATGATGTACACGTCCGGTCGGGCGTCGTAAGGACCTGCTTCGTTCCGCTGATGTAACAACTTAAACTATAACTGTGAAAGTGTTTTTTGTAAATATATTTAAAAAGTATTGCTCAAATTAAATATTTTGTGAATTTTGTCTTTTTCGTGCACTTTTTGCTATTTTGTAAATACATAAGAATAATAAAATAAAACGCAGTTTGTTGTTTGTACATATACTGGAATACGAGAGAAAATATCCTTTATTCCTATGTGATAAGTGTCGTTTGTAAATCTATAGTTGTAAGTTTAAATATAAAATGAAAGGCCCAAAAAAAAACTGTATACCATATGCACAATTACTATGTACGTTATACAAAGTGTTGGGAAGTGAGCACACTACATTTTAAGTGATAACCCGTTTAGGTTCACTAGTAATAACCTTAATTGTATATGTTAATCGACGCACCAATAGAGTAGGAGTTTGCAACGTTACTTAGATATTAAACAAAAAAACTATTCGATAACGGAAATCTTATAACAAATGCAAGTTTTCAGAACCTATTAGTTTATTTTTCATTATCGCTTCCGTTTTATATTATCATTTCTCGTTTTGATACCAAAATATTATATTCTTCGGTGAGTACATTATTTCAACGATAGCAATATCTTTTTATATCTAGCATCGTCAATTATTTTGTAATTCTAACTTCCAAAAACCTTTACTTTCTTTTAATTTTCATGAGTTTATTTGAAAAATAATAATAATAATAATAAAAACAGTAACGATAGTTACAGTCTCAGCAATAATGTAATGTGATTCGACTGTACAAAGACTGACATCTGTTTACTTAAGAACCAAAACTTAGTCATTTCTGTGTTATATTCGCTGTGTGTCGTATCTATGTAACTGTGTGTTATATATAAATAACATATATATATATATATAATTAACTGCCTTAAAAACACACAATTGTTTTTTCCGCCGTACACTTGAATATCCGAATTTGTTAGGTATCATAAGCGGCTAAGATTCCTTTCTTCGTGTCACCGGATCACATCCTCAGCGAACACCACATCCACTAGATTCTTTAGTCTCCCTCATGCTTGATACCCTTCATCTGTGTAATAAATGTATCTTATAATTACGGTAACAACGGCCTGTTCATTGAGACTGATTTTCTAAACTTAACTGTTAAATAGCTTGGTTTCATTTCCTCGAAAGTGTTGTGCGAATGAAATCATTACTATTCAATATTATCTTCATTCAATTCCAACACTGATGAAGCTACTTTAGCTTACTTCGAGCTGCATCTGTAAATTGTAAGAAAGTATTTTCATTCTAACCAAAAAGTATATATGTTTTACCAACCGATGAAATTTATTAAATTAGTAACGTAAAAGCACTTAATTATCATAAGCAATATATTATTATACCTTATTACAATTTAAATTATAGTAATAACTAATGTAAGCGGTGTGAATAATGAAAAGGGGCGGGTTATGGTTGTGCATGGAAACGAATGGCTTGAATATATTCTTAAGTTACGACATTTATTTGTGAAAGTATGCCCTCTGATTAAGTTTTAAATTAAACTAAACATAGGCAGTTTTAAGTATTTTTTTATTAATTTTACCATTTCATGCGCCTTATTTGTTATAAAATAATAAAGATCAAAGTTCTTTTTATTTATACGTATAATTTTCAATAACTTTCCGTTTCATCCGAGTATTATTTGACGATTTAACAAATAAATGGAAAGCATTTAGAGGCTGTTCATATCACCTAGAGTGATGTATCATCACCATATTATATGGAGTAATTCAATTGATAATTAAATGGACAGTCTATAAAATTTACGTAGGACCATGGAGATAGTTTGTAAGTACTTAAGTCACTTACTTGCAAGTGTACAAGCACTAGGCATAGGCTGGAGGGAAAAATGTCACTTTGATGTATAATCGAGTTTACTCTGATGTTAATCTCCTAATTATTATAACTTAATTTTTCATTGAATTCTCGTAAAAATGCTTAAAGTAAATATATAAAAATAATATCAATGTAATATGACATTCAAGTTAATGGTCACATATAAAAAAATATTAAAAAAAAATTAAAATAGCACGATTCGCTAATATTTTTTCACAAGACTATTTGTTATAAAGAGTTATATATAAAACGTAGCATATAATTATTTTGAGCTTTTTTTACGGTGACGGAAACCACTTATTAGTGATTGTCTTCATGGCAGTCTGACCGCTTGCCTTGTGACAATGAGGTCTCTGGTTCAAGGTCCACGTGTTGTTGGTGGCAGGGTTCCGAAGACTCCTCTCTAATTACCATTCTCATATTGTAAATCGTCCGAACAGCATCACTCCTCGACGACATTGTCACAGCCTTATCAAATTGAGATATGTAAGCCAATAATAAATATGGTTTTTCCTTTCGTTTATAATTTCGCCTTTTTATTGGATTATTATATAATTTAACAAAATGTTAACAATTAAGTTATAATCATTGATATGTAAATAAAGTTTACACTTTACCTATCCATCGACATCATTACTGATCCTGTTCACTGAGAAAGTAAATATTAAATAAAAAAAATTTGCTTGTTAAACACTGGTCTCTTTCATTTTATCCCATGTTTTGTATACTTTGACACCAATTTAAACGTCTCGGCATGGGTTGGGTGCGAGTTCGTACCCCACTAAGCATGATCTCGGTAAAAATACAGCGGAATAAATCCTATATGTTCACATACCAACAATGCAACTTGCCAACACATACTTGACTAATCCGGTGGCCCCGACTCTGTGGGAAAACGCCTCGAGTCCCAGCAGAAGGGCGTTATGTAAGATTTCTATATATGTAATTTATAGAAATCTTTAATAAAAAAAAAAATATTTATTAACTAAGCGACGATACTAGCGAGATTATATACGTAGCAGCACGTGCTCGTCGCCTTGAGACACAAGATGTTAAGTCTCGTTACCCGAGTAATTTCACTAGCTACAACGCTCTTCATACCGGAACACATTAATGTTTGCACAGTACTGTTTATCGACTGTGATCGGCGCTGCGTTTGTATGTTTTTTTTACGTGGAGGAAATGCCTTCGCATACCTGCCAGCGGTGCGGCACCTCTTAATCGCCGAGGGTACGGACAGCGGCGAATCACAAAGCCGAAGCTCCTCTCCCTCCACGATTCCACATAGGCTGCGAAGGGCAATACAAACCTGCCTTCGCAGCCCACCGGCACATATCCGAGGTGAGCTCACTTAGGACTAGCCACGGAGTAGCCACTTCGGACCGAGTAGGTTCCTCTTAGCTTCATCATGGATGACCAAGGCACGGCTACTGAGCCCCACCGCCACAATGCGGCAACCTGTTCGGGTGGCCGTGATACGTACCAGTAATAATGACAACAAAATAAATGATTTTCGTTATATATTTATTAATAATCAATAAGTTACACATTCTAAAGCTTCCAAAATCCTAAAAATCACAGTGTATTTTATTCTTTATTTTCTCATATTTACATAGGCGATGACATATTTACAAATTTTCACATCAACAGTGCGATCACGCTTAGCCAAAATTCACACGTTATTGCTTTTATACAGATTGTAATGAAATTAACACATTAAATATATATATATATACATATAATATATATATATACGTAATATATATACATATATATTTAAGTACAGCAATAGCTATTGCGGATAATCAATAGTTTACAAAACTTGTAATAGAAATTAACACATTTTTTTTAGATTTCCTCAACCTTAAAACAGTTGCGTTACAAATATTTTTTCATTAATCGATTTAATTTTCTTATTAACAATAATCCGTACCATTTGGGACAACCCTATTAAAATATACATATGTCGAATTAGCAACCCCTTTTCACGTTGTCAGTTGCGTCATAATAATAAACGAATTTCAATTGCTGCCATTTTATAGATGTTAATCAAATATTTCATTGCGTTGTTTATAATTTTATAATAACCATACAGGTTAAAAATTTATTGAAAATCAATATTGAGTAATAGTAATGTAAATATGTTATTGGAGATCCGCAGAACCAGACTCACCGACACGGCCTTACGAGTTGCGAGGCTGAAGTGGCGATGGCGGGAGCACATAGCTCGTAGAACCGATGGACGTCGGGTCTTGCTTAAATGGCTACCTCTCCCTAGAAGACATCAAAAGAATCGCTGGGAGCCACTGAATTCAAACAGCGCAAGACTGTGTTTTGCGGAACACATTACAAGAGACCTATGTCCAGCAGTGGACGTCCATCGGTTGAAACAATGATGATGCTGAACAGTACTGCCCGATTTACATTACCAACAGAGCAATTTCTTATTGTTAATTAGATTACAATATTGATCAGTAACCGCTAAATAGTAGTCTATGCCAAACATTTTGTCTATGGACGACACCACTGAACGTACACCAAAACACTACTTATATTATCTGTTTTCAATAAATAAAAAAAAGATATAAAAGTCCTAAAGATACAATCGAGGTACATTGGAGAAATTATCGGAGATTAAAACTTGACAGTGGCAACACTACACTTCATTGCCTTATAAAAATTAAAAATATAATATGAACTAAAAATAATGCCTCTTATTTACGCAATTTTTTTTAAATGTTATTAGAAATTTCGACTAGCTATTTGAACACTGTATATTTGTACCACAGACAATAAAAAAATAAAATAGAATAATACATAATAGTTCCAATACGATATAAAAGAGAAACTCGTGAACTTTATTTGCATGCCATGTAACTATAGATACCAGTTTATTTATTTTAGATAAACAAAAATAACAGAGGCGAGTAGTGTACTCACTCAATTGCAAGTGATATTATTTATAAGTTAAAGTTTATGATGAAATTGAATGAAAATTTACTACACAGCAATCTAGAAAAATATAAAGGGAGAAGAATTAAATCATCATCAGCCGATAGATGTCCACTGTTGGACATAGTTCTTCACTAAAGATCTCCACATAGATTCAACATGGCCTCCGGTACCGCTGGTCCCTAGAGACTATCGTATGTAGAGGTTCATACGGCGGGGATTAGGGCTGTTTACCACCACGCTGGCACAATGCGGATTGGTAGGAGCCAGAGCCTCGTTTATTGATCAGCAGGCTGCACCACGAGCAGGTGAGGTTGGCTTAGGTCCCGTGAGTTGTCGTGCGGGAGCTCTTACACCCCGGAAGAAATAGAGGAAATCAATGAAAAGGGTTCAAAGTTATTAACAGCTGAATGGTGTAAGAGGGTACCCCCCAACAAGATGTCAATTCACGGGACCCAAGCCAGCCTCACCTGCTCGTGGTGCAGCCTGCTGAACAACCAACGAGGCTCTGGCTTTCACTAACTCGCAATGAACCAGCGTGATGGGAAATGGCCATAATCCCACCATATAAACCCCTACAAACGACAGCCCATACTGACCAATCGATGTGAAGATCTTTAGGGCAGGCCTACATCCAGTAGTGGACATCTATCGGCTGATGCTGAATAGCTAAACTGATTCGTTACCTGTGTAAGATATATGAAAAATATATCATATTTTTAATCTGTACCACAAATAATAGTAACGTTTGTCCCACTTAATGACATCACATCTGGGGAAACTGGAATCTCTCATGGAGATAATTATTACAATTTAACCACCAAGCTAATCAAATTTAGATTAGTGGATCAGTCACATGACTGTACAGTTTCATCAAAATATAAAGATATGGATGCTGGCGGTACATACAATAAACAGCCACCTTAACGTTTCCACATCATCAACAAGCATAGGTTTGTTCACCTGATAGTAAGTGACACGCCGGCCCGTAACGACGTGACGCTAGTAATAATGGTTTCCACAGCACCACATTGCGCTCGTCGCCTCGAGACATAAAATGTTAAGTCTCGTTACCCCAGTAATTACACTAGCTACAGCACCCTTCAAACCAGAACACAGTAACGTTTGGTACCTACCTAGGCGGTCTCCAACAAAAGACCTAACACTAGTAGAGTGAAGGCCAATCGACTAGGTTATGTATTGGTTAATAGATATCATATCTCTACAAAAGTCATTGTTCTTGGAACATGCTAGTGTCCTCACGATGTTCTTCTTCACCGGAACCTCCAGCACGATGTGAATAGAACCCTCGCCTCTTTGAGATTTTTTGGATTTCATCACCTAACAATTCTTCCTAAACTAATGTAATATCCATAACTCTTGATATGATGGAATTATTGCTAATTGAAATTAAGACTTCATATATCACCAGCGATGGGAAAGATGAACACTGCCACATTGCTCTTTATTAACAGCCAGGTTTAAAGATTACCAGAATCGCAAAAACTAGGCTTCCTGATTCTATGTGGAGTCTGGATCAAAAATTAGCCGCATCCATTTTCACCTTAAACAGACTATCATTTGACTTTACTATCGGCCTTATAAAAAGGCTGAAAGTCACGCGAAGGGCAATGGAAAGAGCCATGCTCGGAGTTACTCAGCGCGATCGAATCAAAAATGTGGAGACTCGCAGAACTAAGGTCACCGACATAACCCTAAAGATTGCTAGACTTAAGTGTCAGTGGGTAGTGCATATTGCTTGAAGGACCGAAGGCCGATGGGGCAGTAAAGTCCTCTAGTGACGCCCGTGTACTGGTAGACGTGGTGTTGGGAGGTCACCCACAAGGTGGATTGACGATCTGGTGAGAATCGCCGGAACCCTATTGATGTGGAAATTTTTTGCGGAGACCTGTGTCCATCAGTGGACATCAGTTTATCGGACTGATGATGATGATTTGACCGTAGTCAGTGAAGATAAATACCCGGAGCCATTGTTCTATAAATACACATCAAAATATTTAATAAACCAAACATTGCCGGAGCAAGTTGCTATCACAGTTCAAACTGGTCCAAGATGAGGAATCGAACTGAATTTGTATTACGTACCGAATCAAGTACCAAATAATTGACATTACGAACTTGTCCAGGCACAACCCACATACATTCCCAAACATGTACTCCATGCACTTAAATTACACGACTCTTGTGTACTTCGGACTATTGTACTCATGCGCAGATTACCGACCAAACACACAACTAATTATACCGCCGACATATCCCTCAGGTATAAAAGCCTCCCTCAAAAAAAAGTTTAAAAAAAAACTAATACGAGAAGCTGCATTCGATTATAAAATATATACACTACAGTGTATTAACTACACTTGTTATATACAACGAAGCGAATAACGATCCACATATGTATACGATCGTAAGCGACACGACTGCCGTTACATTGATGCGCTTGTCAGGTTGCATAAGCATAAATAACTTTACTATCTACAACACCCATGTAACTGGAACGTAGTAGTGTATGCACACTACCTATGTAAACCGACCCACCAGTAGTTTGCCGATTGAAATATATAGGTTATAAAAGAGCGGGCCAGGACGCGAGCCCTGCGGGCACCCTAGAACATGCCGTCGTGTATACCGATCGGCACGAGGACCGCCAGAAATATAGCGAAATTGCGCAGCACGAGCCTCCAGTCGTCGGGCACCGCGTACGGCAGGATGGTGGCGGTCAGCTCGTGCACCTCGTGCGCAGCGAATACGAAAACGTACGAGGTGACGATCAAATTGAGCACCGGCGCGCCGGGCACCAGCACAAGCACGCCGTGAGTGTCCGCCGCGAGCCATATGTGCGACTGACTAGCGAACAGCTCCAGTGTTATGCCGCCGAACCAAGCGAACAGGTTCGAGTGCTTGGTCCTCATCGAGCCGGACACGTTGCGCAGCACAACGTAGCTTACCACCGGCAGGAACGCCACGTAGCTGTGGATTTCGTCGCAGTCGGAGGCGTTGCTGCACAGCAGCGTGAACGCGACGTAGCTGCCGAGGCCGGCCAGCGCGAGCAGCGCCGCGGAGAGCGACACGCCGGCGGTGAACAGGTTGCCGTGGTTGTTGTCGTCCAGCAGGTTGTACCGCTGGGCGAGCAGGTACGCCGTGGCGAAAATTATTCCATACGCCATTGAATACCTGTTATAACATTTTATATAAATATATTGAACATATATAGCTTTTATAATATATACAACCCCTTTATCATTACACAATCAACCCTTTGAGTTTTGAAGTCACCGTCCTTTTGATGGGCTGTTCAGACAACCAAAACACTGATTTTCAAGTTGATGAATAGCAAAGGATCCTAAATAGTGATAAGTTTTTTTTTTCAATAATTACGAACGCAAACATAATACGAAACACACCGATCTTGCTTCCAGCGCAGCCACCATTGGTGTATGTCGTCATCGGAGTTCACGAAAAGCGCCTTCCATGGCCTGGTGACGAATATCTTTTGAAAGAACACTTCGCTCATGTAAAGCACCGTGACGATGGTAAGCAGACCGATGATCTTCAGCGCTATGTACAGATACTGGTACGGCTTGGTCTCCACCGTGTGCGTAGATGATTGCGCGACGTGCGGAGGCAGGGCGAAGATCACAAACATCTGGATGTATTTTAAAAATAAAACTTATATGGACACTATCAGATCAATTAGAATTAAAATATCATCAATGCTGTTATCTTACCAGTGTATACCAGAAGGACACTAGTGGTATGAAACTATAAAACTGGTATGGTCTGTTCATCGTGAGGCAAAGCACCACAGTGAGGAAGTTCAGACGGAAGATGACTCTGAAGTATCTAACAAGGCCAGTGTCACCAGTCTTCCATGTGTAATAAAAGTGGCCATATCCAGTCAGGAAAAGGTATGCGGATACCAGAGCTCGAACCAGCATATAGATTGGTAGCACCTTACTGGCCCCAGTCACTTGGTAGACAAGGATCACCAGCTGCATCCAGCCTTTCCATTCATCTGTTTGGTTTCTATGCAAAACTCTGAAACATTAGGACGTCTCCAAAATGTATGATGCAGTAATTCTTCGACAGCATCTTTTTTCGTCTCGCAAATAGTATTATTCAAACATTGTGGCATTTCACTATCTGTTGGTACTTCTATATGACTTCATACATCTCCAATAAGTGGTCACATAAATTATGGTAGTGCACCAGCATGCTATCCGAGGAGACAGGTTTCTGCATTGATGTGGAAACCTGACTATTTTTAAAGTTACTAACTAAAGCTACCGACCAATCAATGTGGAGATTTTTAGGTGAGCCCATGTCCAGCAGTGGATGTCTATCGGCTGATGATGATGAACAAAAACTAAAGAGGCAAGATAGAAAGAAGGTACACTATTTGCATATTTGCTAGTAGCCTTCTTTATAACCTTCTTTCTGTACTTAATAATTATATTTAAATTACTAATATATTCAAATAATTTTTTTCTTTAAAAAACTGTAAAACCTAATTATGTGAACTTACCTGCTAGATCTAGAATCATCAGTAAAGAACAGCCCCAAAGCAAATATATATCCAACAGGCAGCCAGAAACTCCACTCCGAGTAGTATTTGTTCTCTTTCATGAAGAAGTTGGTCCTGTCGCAGACGTAGAAGTAGCACATGATCATGCCCAATTTCGCCAGAGCCACGACGGGCGAGGCAGGCGGTTTAGGGCCCGGCTGGCTCACGAGAGTATAGCCCTCGATCTGCTGCCGCAATGTCTGCGACCAGCGCCATGCCAACTTCATTCCGGCTACGACTGCGCTAGAAGGAATAATCTTATGTCATGTTTGATTGTTATAGAGTAATTTTTAACTGATGGTTACAATTGTGGGTGATGTAAGTTTTTAATGGATTAACACTAGGTGTCAATTGGATTTTTTTTTGTTCTCTCCAGTGATAAGAATAGCAAATCCAATAAACGTTAACCAATGTGCCGCTAGTTGTAGTGATAGGCTGGAACAGCAATGACCAATATGGTGGTACTTTTCACTTTAACTGGTTTGACATTGGACATAACCTTGCCATAACCACATATTTATTTAATAGCATAGTATATGGTTAAGTTACACAGAGTGAACTTAATGGTGACAGCCTTCTCTGTCAATGCACCCCATGGGACAATAGATACTGTAAACATTAATAAAATAGAACATACTTTGACGTAAATAATTTAAAGTTATAATTAACACATAATAAATAAATACCAAATATAAGTCGAAGGAAATATATATCATCATCATCAGTCGATAGACGTCCACAGCTGGACATCTGCCTCCCCCAAAGATATTCACATGGATCGATCCAGCGTTGCTCGCCTCCTGTGGCTTCTCGGCGATTCTCATCAGATCGTCGTCGTTGTAAATATATATGTATACAACTTACTATAGGCCTTATAAAAAGGCTGAAAGTCACCTGAAGAGCAGAGGAGAGAGCCATGCTCGGAGTTTCTATGAGCGATCGAATCAGAAATGTGGAGATCCGCCAAAGAACTAAAGTCACCGACATAGCCTAAAAGTCGTTAAAATAGTCCTTGCTAGACTTAAGTGGCAGTGGGCAGGGCACATTTCGCGAAGGTCCAACGGCCGATGGGGCAGTGAGGTCTTCGAGTGACGCCCGCGTACTGGTGGTACACGGAGTGCTGGGACGCCTCCCACAAGGTAGGCCGATGATCTGATAAATATCGGGGGACCCTATAGATGTGGAGATCTTCAAGGGAAACCTATGTCTAACAGTGGACGTCTGTCGGCTGATGATGATGACGATGATGCCATTATTCATTACATTAGTTTCAATGTATGAGAGGATTTGTTAAATGTTTGGTGGAGAGGGAAGGCGAGCGTGTTGGAGTCGGGGCTGATGTTACTGTATACAATCTGTTTGTAAATTTAATAAATAGTTTACAAATATTTTGAGTCGAGGGAGTTTACAACACCATGGACTCTACAAAAACAACTACCATAGATGACTATCATTTTAAATCACAATCACGAAGTGCGCGACATCTCACCACAGCAAGAACAGTGCGAAGGTGAGCATCTGGAGTTGGGTGTAGGGCTCCGGCTGTGCGCAGCACGAGCCGTCGTTAAAGTTCATGTGGTCATTGCAGAACATGTTCAGCAGGATCTGCGCACAGTGGCGCAGCGCAGTCCGGCTGAGCGCCTCGCCACCAGCGCTCCCCGCGGCCACCAGCCGCGCCGCGCCCCACACACGAACCGCACTGTGCCGCAGGATCTATCAATGAACAATGTTATACAGGAACCACACTGCTATTTGGTTTATCAATGAAGCGATGAGACACTTGAAATGTACAATGTACTCAATTACTATGATATACACTGCGACACGTTGTGCTCGTGACCTTGAGATGTAAGATGTTAAGAGTAACCCCAGTAATTTCTCTACTACAACACCCTTCAAACCGGAACACAGTAGCGGCACACAGCGGCAGAAATAGGAGCTGCGGTGCTACTTACATAAACAATCTCATACCAACATTGGCTTATTCAGACCATTGGATCAAACTATTGACCAATAAACTACTTCAAATATTTTTTTTATTAGAGAGGCCTCCAGTAAAACTCAACTTTTAAGTGATCATACTAATTGACTATCAGGACAGTAGACTATATGGAATAACCTATGAAGTATAGTGAATGATGCCCACGCCTCATAACAATATGGCGCTAGTTAGAATGATATAACATTATCATTATTACCCCTTCAATGACTAACTACTTACCTCCATAGCTGCACTGTTGTACTCGTCGATGTCGTGATTACTTATTTTCACGTCGTCTTTGATCTGGGAGCTGTCGACTGATTCCAGAAGTTTCCACAACACTTGAGTATTGCGCGCAACAAGCGAATCAATTGGCTGAACCAACTGCGTGAGATTTCTCTTGTACTCCTCTAGTATATTATCCGTCATGTTGCGGTTCCTCACCAGTTGGAGACCCGAGCTCGCCACTATCACTGATGGAGGTCTTTCAGAATGTTGCCTGGAAAATAAGATACTCAATTAAATGTGGTTGTATCTCTCAATATGTCAGGTATAAATAGCTATTGAATTAATATCTTCAAGATCACATAATCCTCCTTGTGACATAAATGAAATCTAAAAGGAAACAGCTCAAGGATGCCATCAGAGTTCCTGCTACCATATAACGCATGGATAGTATAGCAATTATGTCCAAAATTGGGACGCCAATCTTCAGTGGTGGAGATTGATTTGCAAAGGTAATGTATTAAAGATCCAAATAAAATCTTACATACCAAGCCCTGAACTGATCAACCATGGTTTTAGAAACATCATTGCTCCATATAAAAGTGACGGACAATTTCAACTTGCTATCAATGTAGGTGTAGTTTGGCATGTGGTGGTCTATGGTTGAATATGATGAGTCTATATCCAACCTTGTTTTGAGTACACCTAGAAATATATGGTGAAGTTGAAATATTACCACTTAACATTAATTATGATCATTAAAAAATTTATTAAAAAAATTCTCTGCATTTTTGTAATTTGGCATTGGAATTATTATTTATACTTTGTGCATAAAAAAGGGTAAGCTTTACTGAATCTTAACAAAAATTGGAGCCTTTTTTGTGTACATTCAGGATACATTGACATCTTAAATCATTGAGATAGATGATGTGCACCATATTCTGCATTTAGATTCCAATAGTTACATAAGGCTCCTTTTTATTATACTCAAACATATACAGTATATTATTTGCATTCAATGCCTCATGAAAAATATTTTTTTATATACAAGACACACTTCACATTATTACATTTTACTTACCAATAAAATACTGGTATAGCTGCTCAAGTCGTGAGTCACCGATAAATGCGAAGCTATTGTATTTGCCCCAAAAGGCCAAATAACGGAGACAACGTCTTGCATCACTATAAAATCAAAATGGATGAGGTGTCATAAAAATTGATGCCTTTATTTCAGTGACCCTAATTGATATAAAAAACTATTAAATTTGATTCCTTAGCACAAACATCATGCAAATACATCTACAATTTTATTATAAAGCTATTATTTTGATACTGCAGACACTTAAATTTTTATTGTTTTTATAGATAAAAATAAATAACATTGCAAACATTTGATGGATTTAAAGATTTTAAAATGTTAATTGTATAGTTTTATTGACAAATTTACACAGAAACATTCATATTAAGTACCTCTAGGAACCTTAGATTTTTACTTAAAAGCAGCACACAATAGCAGATTGAACCCATAATTTTAATTTCTGACTTAGCACTAAAGATAGGGTATACAACATATGGTAGGGGGAAATGAAATAACTTTGCATGGGTTCCAATTTATAAATAGAAATACAGCTTTCTGCTATAAATGCCATACAAGGCAAGTATGTGTAAATTCAGTCATATTTGATTAACTAAATTGAACCAATTTTGTAACCTTTTAATACAACCTTTAGGAATAGGACACAATAAAAAATAGGCCATGTGACAGTACATTACATGAATTCAACTTTGAACGCTATTTACACTAACAAAGAATCTAATGAACATAATTTAATCTATACTAGTGTGTTCATTCATGTAACCCAGAAAATATAGAGAAATTGTACTTGCGTTTTTGAATATTTATGCAGCATACACCCATATGGCTGCCACTCATGATCACCTTTGTATCGTCCAGAGGTTAGCAACCAGGTACATGAATCAGGACCTTTAATAAAAATAAATTTATTTAATACAGAACTTTTTTATACATGGCTATAAACAGATATAAAATTCTAAATATTAACTACTGGTACTTGAAAGAATGCAGCATAAATAGAATGTTGCTACCACCCTTAAATTGTTGATTATTATAATAATAGATACCTTAGTTGTAAGAGTTGAAGTTGGAACACAATAATGTTTGCATGCTTCTATCTGTAGCCTGCAAAGACCTACCACCAGTACAATAATTTTATTTTACACCAGTTAAATATCAAAAAGTACTATAAATATTTCTGGTATTGAATAATAAACAAATTAAAATAAAAGAATCATGAAAAAACATAATATGATATTTACCGTAACGTAGATGTAATATACCATGATAACCGATGAAACCTAAGACTAGTACAAAAGCAACTAACTTTGCATTTTTAACATTTAATTGTTCAATAAACCACTCCGCCGAAGTTTTCTTCGGATAAGACACCATAGCGGAAGATAGTTGGAAATATTTTTTAGGTATGAACAAAATCGTCTGCAGGCAACAACAGTACAATATTAAGTAATTAAATCTTCATAGCGATTAATATTTGCTAAATATTTTAAATAACCCCTAAATAAGATCGGCTTGTATCATATTAAAACAAAAACTACTTTTTATTGACAACAATGGTGCTGCCAGAAAAAAATACCATTTCACTCGAGCTGCTATTACGTTTTTATTTTTTACCAAGTATACCTATAAAAACGTGTTTTTAAATTTTTATTTATATTATTTAGACAATATTCTACTCTTTACAGATTTATAAGAATTACCTATGCTACCTTAACCAAACAATACACACGTACTATTTATTTATTGTTTTATGTGTTATTTCAGAGCACTCGTTGTGCAAAAAATATTTTTAATGTAATAATTTATATTTTCAATAACGTTGTAACGTCAGAAAGTAAAAAGGGCCTATCCAATGTTGCTATAAAATGGCCTATTAAACAAATGCTAGATATTTTTTTTATAATTGTAACATTTACCAAACGTCTCAATTGGGATAATGGCGGCTATGTCCCCGTCTGAGGTGTGTAAAATATTTAATATATTACATTTCATATCAGTTTTTTATACATTTCTATTAAGTCGATTATAAATGTCAGCTATTATGTAGTGTTATAACTTGAAGTATTATGTATTGTATTTATTATTTCTTCATATCAAACTGTTTTGACAGATCTCGTACATTTCTTGTCAGAAAAACTATTGTTGTTCTATCGAAATACGTTTCGTGTCGAGCGGAATTGATTGCGATATAGTTTTTTATTGCATTAAATATCAGTGCCATTGTTTACTTTTCTAGAGGAGACTACAGAAAGAATTAATGTCTCTTATGAAAGAGCCTCCCCCAGGAGTAACGGTAGACGGAGACCAAGCTAGTCAAAATTTAACATTGTAAGTTTTCTTAGTATATATTTTTTTACCTATCTTAAAATTAAACAAATTAAAAGCCTTATTCGGTTATATAGTAAATTAGTTTTCTGTTCTTTTATTAAAATATAATTTGACCTGCCATCAAAAGTTAAAGAAAAGTTTTTATTCTGTTTGGATGCATCGTTAAACAGTTATAATTCTTATATTCTAGTGAAATATTCATATAATTATGTCATAAGCTAAATTCTGGACAATTTTTCTACTATTGTCAGCCACATTTTCATAAAATTTTACAACAGCCATTGTAATTATAACTTCTAAACAACAAAAATTAGACAAGAAAAAGTGCTGTTGCTTCCATTAATTTCTTTGTAATAAAACTTTTAACTAACTACTTTCTGAACTCCAAAGAGAAATTAAATCATATGTTCTTTTACTTGTTAGGTGGACAGTTCACATGGAAGGAGTTCCTGGCACATTGTATGAGGGTGAAAAGTTTGTACTACAGTTTAAATTCACAAACAAATACCCATTTGATTCACCAGAGGTAAGTTAAATTAACAGTATAATCATAATACAAAATGTATGTTTTAAAATTCAATTGGTTACATGAATATAATTAGTAATTAATATAAATACATTATCATTTAGAGAGAACATTGTTCAGCAGTGGATGACAATAGGTTGAAATGATAATATTAGATTATAATTTTTTTCTATTGAATATAATCCTCCTCTAAGTATTTTTGCAAATTCATTAATTACTAAAAAGAACAGTCCTAAAGTCGAATAATATATACTATTAAAAGCCTGGTTGTCAAGAGAATTGACTGCTGTTCTAGTTACAATAAAATCTTCTAATTATTATTAATGTTTAATTGTTATGAAAATTGAATTTAACTATGATAATTGCATCCATGGTATCAATGTATATGGACTATTTGAATTTTGTGGCAACTTCACTCCATTGGCTGGCACTGTTATGCAAGAATCCAATAAGCTATCGGTATCAAACTGAAACACTTAAGCTTCATATGAATAAGCTATAATATTCCTATTTACTAGGTTTCTGTATAATAAGAAAGGTTAGATATGCTCTGTTAGTGTTGATTAAAAAAATTTACTTGCATGAATAAATGGTGTTGTTTAATGAGTAATATTTTTTGGATGTCACAGAGAACATAACAGCTCTTATGGATATGTGATAGTTATCTATCTTGTCATGATCAGTGTGGTTGATAAACATCCCTGACACCCTCCACTTGAGACAAGGCTGTTAATTATTACTGTGAGAACATCACAAAGCCTGTACATGTGATATCTTGTTATGTGTGTATACAAGTTATATCCTTAATTAATTCTTAAGGACACTTAATAAAGTTTAAAATATTCCTTACAGTACCTTTACCCTTGCAGTATATAAAATAATTTTATTCCACTTATTATCATATTTGAACAATAATGATTAGATTAAAATACAGGGTCAGGAAATTGTTTTTATTTATAGAGCATTCTGCCTAGATAACTTCATGAACCATATGGACATAAAGAGCCTTTATAGTTTACAAAATATATAAGTATCAAAAGTTTTTTTGTGAGTAAATGAATCAGTATAATAAAGATTAATTTAAAATAGTTTAAATATTACAGCAAATTATGAACTGAATCACAGTAATGTTTTTATAACTTTGTACCTATAAAGTAAACCCGTCCATTGGTTATACTCAAAACGGATCTTGCATGTAAATATTTTCACAGCATTATGTTAATTTTTACACATTTTTTTTAAATATAGCCAAAACTTGTTATAAATGACATACTATTGAAGTAGAAGTTAATATCTTTTGGATTTTGAATTATTCAGTTATGAACTGATCATCAATATCATATTTTATTTTTTGATGGGGAAAATCTTCCAAAATTACATTGCTTGCAAGAATAATCTAGCATTGTTTTTTACATAAAACCATTGCAATGGTGTCCTTCAGATTATTCAAAGAGGCTGCTGGATCTCCTAGAGAATGCACTGGTACCCATTTATACTTTTATCACTTCTCAAAGAAAGACCAAAACTTCATCATTATTGGCTTCATCTTTGTACTACGGCAAGGATGGAATCATACCGTGTTGTTGCTGTCTTGTGCAGACTTCTTATAAAGTGATAAGAGCCCCTCACTCTCAAGGCCTGTCGTAACTCATACACCTATTTAATGACCTTCTATGACACTGAAGGCATACCTTAGTCCTATTCTTGACAGCATAAGACTACAGAGCTGTTGATTAACATCCAAAGGCACCGGTTGCATAGATCAAAGATTTGAGTTTTGAGAATGAAAACAATACCTGTATGTTTCGTTCACAACCTTCCACTGATGATAGGTCTCTGTTGCTGGAGATTTTCTTGGTACCTACCACTAGGGTAATGAGACTCAACATCTTGCGACTGAGACGACAGGCCCAATCTGATGCAGTATATATCATCTTAACTAAAGCCACGTTGTTATGGGCGAGGATAACACTTTCCATCGCGTTAACGTACCGTTCGTGTCGTCGACTAAATAAATAAAAAATATCAAATATAGTTCTCTATAGATAAGATGGTGCATGCAGGTCGTTCACCTGATGGTAGATAATATGCGTAACAATTATAGAGGTGAATTAGGATGATTACTCAGTTACGTTGTCTCATCACCGGCCGCGTAAAGAATGCTAAGTGCTGCTATCTCGTATGATGGACGCAGCATCAATTAACAGCGCTATAAATAGCACCGGAGCGGTCACCGATTCGCTGCGCCGCATTGATTGCTCCGCGCCGATACGTCTTAAACCTTTCCACTGCATTGCTTTTGCTGCTAGGATAATACAGCATGCTGATAAAGGAAAACGTATCATCGCTCTACTCCTTAACAACGGATTTTTCCTTAACATAATGAACGACAAGCGAGGTCGCACTGACGCGGGCGTTAGGATGTCTGCAGAGCGCAATATTACTGTCGTCTTCCTCTTTACCGTGTTTTGCTGCTTCAACGAAACAGTAGTTGGAGACGTCATCTATTCGTCGATAATAAAGGAAAATGTATCATCGCTCTACTCTTTAACAACGATTTTTTTTTTACAAACTTACTGACGTAATTCATATATATCTCAAATGCTTAAATATTTCTGTGTATTGATAGTATGTTTTTGTGTGTGTGTGTATATTCCCAGATTTCACAAATTGTAATAAATGAATACCTACAACCTAAGTTTTTTTGAAATTATGAGACGAGGAAGACGATCACTTGATGGTAAGTGAAAAGCTAGCCCATACCAACTGACGCTGACACCACGGCGCGTCTTTCGCTACTGTGCAAACATAACTGTGCTCTCATTCTTGGTGAGCCTTAACATCCTGTCTCAAGGCTGGTCAACTTCTTGCTTGTCTGTGTCTCTTTTCGAATAAATATGAAGTGGGACAGGGTAACAATGTTCAATAATTGCAGGTAACATTCGTCGGAAACAACATCCCGGTGCACCCGCACGTGTACTCAAACGGTCACATCTGCCTGTCCATCCTGACTGACGACTGGTCGCCGGCGCTCTCCGTCCAGTCCGTCTGTCTCTCCATCGTCTCCATGCTTAGTAGCTGTAAAGAAAAGGTCAGTGATACACTTTCATTATTTTTCACAGGACACCACAACTGATTGACTATATATTATAAAGCATGCATGGCGTCCACTCCTTAATATTGATTTCACAAAGTGCATCTTTCTTACTAGCCGTAGACGTAGACGGAAATATGAGTTGCTCCATACACATCCAAACATTACTGTGATTCGGTTTGAAGGGCCTTAATGCTACTAAGGTTAAGAGACTTAATATATCTTATAGTGACGAGCACAATGATGCTAGGTATATTATCATAACTAGCGCTGCGTTGTTATAGGCAAAGGTATCACTTACTATTAGGTAAACGTATCCCACCAACCTGCATTGGGCCGGTGTGGTAGAAAGTGGCCCAAGTGCTCATTTGATCCCCTGCAGACGATAACCCCCGGTGCCCAGCGATACGAGCAGGGCAAGACCGATCAATATGGGGATCTTTGGGAAAGGCCTATGTCCAGCTGTGGACGTCTATCGGCTGATGATGATGAAACGTCTCGTTCATATCTTTGATTAGTTAAACAAAGAAATTAGTAACCTACAAAGACTGTCCTTTTCCCTGGTTGGTTAAATCTTCAAAGTCTTGTTTTGAACGAGACCGATATTATTGGTAGTGCTTCATCCAAACTTCACGTTTATTTTAAGGGTTAACAGGGTAGTTCAGAAATAGGAGAAAATCTACAGTCTTTCAATTGGCTCGAATGACTAGAACAAAAATATTTCCCTATTATCACATTCCATCTGCATCACGGCGGATGAGGAAATAATCTAGGAGCACGTGCGGCCCGCATAGTAATAGCGAACGTTGTGTCATTACAACAAATGGTCGGAGAACATCACACTTTGTGTTACTACACCAGATATTCTCCCGAGTAACAACCCTGATACAGTATGCCGGTGAATGGTATTTGTCTGCAAAATCAATCTTCACTCATACATATGACATGGATTATCAGTTATTTCGTCATCATCATAATCATCAGCTGATAGACGTGTCCAAAGTATTTATATACTAGTAAATCCAGCACCGGTTTCTCCGACCGGTTTCCAGATCTGGTAGCATTGAATCTAATCGACCTGTAACAAAATGTTGACGCCATACAGCTTAAAAGCTAATAACTGGTGGCAGGTCTTTGATGTTGGAGACCGTATAGGTACCACCGCAGCTCCAATTTCTGCGGTGAAACAGTAGTGTGCACACATAACGGTGTTCCAGATTGAAGGGTGTTGTAGCTGATGAAATTGGTGGGATAACTAGGCTCAACATCATAAGTGTCAAGGCGACCAGCGTAATGTGGTACAGTGTACACCATCCTAACTTACGCCACGTTGTTATAAGCGGGAGTAACTCTTACCATCTGGTGGACGTCCCGCTCGTCGCGTTGCTTAATAGAATAAAAAAAATTGCAGGAGTTACGTATCGGATATTCATCCAGTAGTGAATGTGTGTCTACAATAATAACCCAGGGTGAGATATTGCAAGGGTTCCCGCACAACAGCTCACGGGACCCAAGTCAATCTCGCCTGTTCGTGGTGAAACCTGCTGATCAACAAACGAGGCTCTGGCTAACCACCAACTCGCATTGGGCTAATGTGGTGGGAAGTGGCCCAAATCCACCCATAAGAATCCCTACAAACGACGGCCCCTGGCGCCGGTGGCACAGGACCGATCGATGTGGGAATCTTTGGCGGAGGCCTATGTCCAGTCGTGAACCATCTTTCGGCTGATGGTGGAGATATTTTCACATTGTTCTATTCTCGTCGTCTTAATATGGCTTATTGGCTTGAGACGATGAAAAAAAAAATTAATTATTTTTTTCAACCCTTTGATATGTCTGTTTCAGAAACGACCGCCCGATAATTCGTTTTACGTGAAAACCTGCAACAAAAATCCTAAGAAAACGAAATGGTGGTACCACGGTACGTAATCAATCTCATTTTAATATTTACGTAAGCTCCAATGGCGTAATGTACGAGTCGGTGTCGTGTGACCCATGGGTTACAGAGTTTACTTTAAATGAAACCCACTAGTTCTGTAGTATCATCAACATCACCTTAGTCTACAAAGTCCAATGCTGGACATAGGTCTCTCCCCCAAGAATCCTACATCCATCGGGTAGGGATTCATGCGGGAAGACTAGGACTATTTCCCACCACGCTGGCTCTGTGCGGGTTGGGTTGGTGGGAGCCAGAGCCTCGTTCGTTGATTAACAGGATGCATCGCGAGCAGGTGAGGTTCTGTAATATAGATCATGGCAACAATATCTCTGACACCAAATCTTTCTGTAATACTCACACTTGGCTACGTTACAGCAGCATCAGTTACCAACTCCTGATCCTATGGTTTAAGGTACTATCTTGGTTCCTTTGATCACTGCCTTCCGCCATTAAATAATGTTCCTGGACCTTCTAAGTCAAAGCGAAAATTTTATTCAGAACTAGTTTTATCCGGTGTTGAGGAGTCTTTGTGTAAGAAAGTGCGATCTACGAAATGAACTGAATCCTCACCCAGCTACACCTATGCATATATCAAGAAGGACTGTAACTTCAACACCCTGGGCTTGCTCAGTGTCAATGTGGGCTCACACCTTCAGAGCCCACGAACCCGTAGACCCTTCTACCCAGACAGGGATTACGATATTTTTTTTTATGAAGTTTGCGCCACTAGTTTCTTTGGCAACTCTAGCAGCTTCATCGGACTCAAGGCTTACGGATTTGATATCTGCGACCTAAGCTTAAGTTAGTCCTATTCTTAATAGTCCTAGACTTTAGGTCATACCTTTAAAGAACCTAGAAAAAATGACTGACTCAACTCATTTGTGAGTTCTCTACGTGATACTTGGACATTGTAAGTTGCCATCATACGCTTACATCATTCCCTCTCTGATAGTAATCTAATCTCTTCACACTAGCGGTATCGTCGCTAGCGTGCTGCGCGCGCGCAATCTAATCTCGACGTAATCTCGTATCGATAACTTTACTACCTTTATCTTACTACACCACTTTCAGTGCGTGTAATACTTGACTATACTAAATTCTCAACGACGTGTCATATATTTATATATATGTAAGAAAAAACCCCCAAAAGACGCTATGTCTAGTAGTAGACGTCTATCGGTGGATGATGATGATGATGAAGAACAATCCTAGATTTGTTCTTATTAGAAATAAAATAGTTTTTTATTTAGGTAATAACTACTAGGTAATTAAAAGTGAAACACACTAACTGCTTCTGTCGTGCAGAGGATTTTACCTCTGGTTAGATTCCGGGCCCACGTGTAAGTTTATGCCGGTACTTTTTGACGGCGCTCATTTCAGCCGATAGACAGTAGTGGGCAAACATTACTGTGTTCCGGATTAAAGGGCGCTCTAGATAGTATAATTATTAGGGTATCGAGACACCAACATCTTATGTCTCAGGCGACGAGCGAAGTGAGGTTCAGTATATACAAGTCTACCTTTTTCTTTTTTCTTTTTGTTTCGGGTGGAGTTCGGAGTTGTGGGGGGAAGTCAAGGTTATGTAAGATTCTTATTAACTAAAGCCCCTCTGTGGTCTACGAAAACCCATTCGGAGAAGCTCCGGGATCTCTTATATAACGCACCCGTGCCCCCTCGGCACCATCGCTGAGCCATACGCTGTCCCACGCAGGTTCGCTTGCTGAGCGATAAGGGCCCCCATCCTCAAGACCCGCGAAACTCCTAGACCCTTTTAGTCTGTTTCTACGACAGGCAAGGCTTACTATACAACTGCACCTAGCGCCACGTTAAAGGCCAGAACTATTACTTACCATCAGGTGAATGACGCGTTCCTCGAAAAACAAGGTTTGGGTATAGTTAGACCGTAACACATATCATCATCACCAGCCGATAGACGTCTACTGTTAGTTATAGGCCTGTTCCGAATATCTCCACATCGATCGGTCTCGCGTTGCTTGCTTCCAGTTGGTTCCCACGGTTCTCACCAGATTGTAGGTCCGCCTTGTGGGAAGCCTGCCAACCCTACGTATACAGCTACGCGGACGCCACTCGAGGACTTTACTGCCCACACACATACCATACCATACCCACAATTCCATACTACTTACTCCTAACACTAATATATTGTAGCAATATTTAATTGTATACCCAAGAGACAGGCTCCACCTAACTTAGGATCCGCCGGAAATTTTCATAGTTTTTTTTTATTTAACCCCTTAATTGCCGAGGAAAACTTACTAGATGCGCTCCCCTACCCCTCTTCTTTGAAATAAAAAAATCCCTTTCAAACATTGTCAAGGTCGCCTTATGGCATTTCAAGGCCATGAGAGTTTTCTTTATAGCGGCGCAATGGAGAGCGTTGTACTTCGGAATGGCGTATGTGTACACCGGCGGCAGTTAAGGGGTTAATATATATATATTTTTTTTTTTTGATAAAAAATAAACAACTTGTATTTCAGACGACTCCGTTTAACAGCACACCGCGCTGCGCCGCCGTTTCAGGCACGGACGTTAAAAATCTCAATAATGTGATAAGTGTTATGTCGATGCGAAATGTTAACGTATAATGTTGTATATACGCGAGTGGGGGCGTGTCCCCGGGTTAGTGGCGGCACGCTGCCTCACACCACCGCCTCCACCACCGCCACCGCCACCGCAACTACAACCACGACCACGACCACGATCAGCCCAGAGCCCGCGCGCGCGGCCGCTTTACCCTCACGCTAACGATGATTTGAAGAAAAAAAATCATCTAGTTGCTACGTAAACAGGGATACGGTACATCCGGCGGACGCCTTGAGATCCGGTCGCAGACGGAGCGATCGGTGCAGTGTACACGCTCCAGGCTCACGCTGGTCCGCAAGTGGACGCGAATGTGGAGTTATAAATGTTGCGCCATAATAGAAGTGAACCTGGGAAAAATATATAGAAAACAAATGGGAACTGTCTCTCACATGGCCGATGTTTATATGAAAAATTAAAAGAAAAACTCAAAAATATTCTAATCATTTTATTCATTTATTTAATTTATTCACATAACCATTTTACACAAATTTTGTTATTATAATAATTGATCAACCGCCGAGATCATTTATATAACTTTTTTCTTTAATTTCAATGAAAAAAAAAATACGAAATTACTGAATTAAATAAACAAATAAATATCACTTTCATGCCTTACAATACTATTGCTTTTTTTTTACTAAAATAAATAATATTTATTCAAGATGAAAAATAAAATCATTGCTTTCACTGCTGTTACGGCTCTCACTTTCTCTCTCTCTCTATCGTTCCTCAAACTGAAGACTCCTGGACTCATAGTTTACAACTGCACATTTTGGTGATTTTTTTTTACTCTTATTGCCTAGTTGATTCCAGTTTCTTTTGGGTGATAAAATGCTTCTTTGTTCCGACTATAATTTAAATAAAAGCGGAATACATTCATAACTCCACACGACGCTAAACTTTGCTTTTAATATTTATAATCGTTTAAATTGTATTTTTATCAACTTTAGGATTTTATTTTGAAATTACAATTAAAAGCTTCCGAATTTTCGCATTAACAATCCATTAAGAGCTGATTATTAAAATGTTTCGTACATGCATTACCGTCCATAGTTGCGAACTTTTAAGCACACGTTAATTTTAAAACTGATGTTCTTTAGGATAATCTGTACAGTCATTTGTCAAAAGGATTTTTTTAAAAAAAAAATGCTTAAAATTAACGAGCTATTAATACTTGGCATGCGGGTACATTTCGCTATTAACTCGTGCAACGGGTGGAACCTTTTTTATTTCACAATTTAATACATACTCATAAAAAAAAACTAAATATTTCATAAATCTCGAAATCTATGACTGGTTATTTTACTCGAGCCTCGCTCCAGTGAAAGACTGCGAACGTACGTTGCCCACCCCCACATGCCAAGTGTCGAGGGCGAATTGGCGGGAATATTTTCACCTGTCACAACATCTTGTCCATGGTTGAGAATTGAGATTGCCCGCAGTAGAAATTCAGTTTTTCGATTCGCACAAACTGTACGAACGATTGTTTTATATTATTAATAAAAATCGTAGATTTTTCATTGCTACACAATAGCAGCTCTGCCTTGGACGGGGATGATATTTGTCTGTGCTAAATTATAATACATTACATTGTAAGTAGCGTAATAGGTATATGAAACGAAACGGTACTGCTTATGTTATGCTTTACGAATAAATTAACAGTCAATTTATTAATTTGTATATGTATATATGTAATATTACCTTTTTCTAGATTTACTCTTTGTCGACTTATAATTTGTAGATTTTATTTTAGACATCGATTAACACACATCGATTGTTCGTTTCGATTAAATAATTTTTTAAAATACATTTTATTATCCCACTTTTTTATGTGTACGACGTATTATTTGCACCAAATTGATAAATTAATATTATTATTTACACGGACTGTGCTGTAATTTAAGTCTTCACTGTCGCTTAAAACCTTGTTTCGTGACGGGACTACGACAGCTGTATCACTAAGATCATTTTATATTTAGATGACACACGCCTACTCTCGCTGTACTCTTATATTAATAAAATAAAAAAAAATACAACTCACTATTGCACTAGTGTGTGTATAAAAGACAATTGCGGTAACAAAAGACTTATCAAAAATGACAATTGAAATTGGCCATAGACTAAAAACAATCGCGTTTGTTTTTTTCCTGTTGTGTGTTTAAATGTCGATGGTTTGTGTATACCGGGAATGAAACGACGATTGAGTTTATTAGTTTGTCACAAAACCATCTAGTAATTTTTCTTTCAAATTTCATTCCATAAAAATCCTTAATTTTTTTAAAGATCCATATAGATCTATTATAATCTTTAAAATATTTTTCCATTGTTTTATCTGTGACATTTGTTTTATTCTCATGTATACATTCGATAGTAGTACACTACGCAAAGAAATATTAATGGAAAATATATTGATACATCTACTGTTGATGTTAATTACAAATGTGTACACTTCATTAATTTAAAACGGATATAATGTGTCATGTGCCATCGCATATGTCAACATCTTCACGGAGTGTACTACGAGATTTAAACATGATCTAAAGCAAATATTTAAAAGACAGTACCATTGTATCGAATAATTACTACGAAGCAATACTAGATTTATATTTTGTTTACCTATAAGACATTCAATGTCGGTTATGAAAAATTTAAAATTAAATGCGATTTGTTTTATGAGACATATTAAATAATGACATTAAACAGTTGAAACTCCTATAGAGTGACGGAGGCGTGATGACGGCTGACCTGGACTTTTTAACACATTCCGACGAAATTTCACTATCAATTCCAGTAATGGTATGAGCACGCGACTCCGGTCGCCGTCACTTCGCGAGTGACCGATTGTAATGCGTGTTGTTCTAAAACGTTCCCCGCTTTATTTATTGAAATTAAACGATTAAACATGATTTATATTGTTCATTTGTTTCATTACCTAAATCCGAAACGTCAGTTCCTGCCGACGCGCCGCTTGCCGGAGGTGCATTGTTCGATGCCGGAACCACAAGAACTAGAGTTTGGTTGGTAGACGGACTGTATCGCTGTTGCCCATCAGACATCAGTATTTGTACTAGCACACTAACCGCCTTGACTTTGTTCTTTAACACTGAAAGTGAGATCAAGTGATTACATATATAAAGAAACAGGTAACGATTAACCGAGGTTAAAAAAACATTGTATATATATGCTTGTGTGCTGTTCTCGCAGACATTCTGAATTAAAGCGGTCTTGCCTAGACCAACTTGTATCCTATCCTCAACTGTGGGCAGTGGCTGATAAACGGTAGTCTTAGACCATAACAGTCATATTCCAATTTCTAAGCAGATGGCTGAGCGAGTACTTGGACGTTACATGAAAAATTTGACATCGTTACCACCAAGTAACAGCATACAGCGACTAGTAAATTTATAATATAAAAAAAAAGGTTAGATGAGTGGACAAGTAAACGACGCTCTATTTTTGCAACGAACGGCGTAAGTCATAGAGTAAATATGAAGCTGAAAGGATAAAGAAACGCAACAAACAGATCTCATAATTTATTTACAAACACTAATGTAACATATTTACAGGTTATAAATAATGTAAATAGCCGATTATGGAAAAAGGGTAAAGTGAAAAATATCTTTTAATTGTCTATAATTTAAGTAAACAGATAAAAAACAAAAAGTTAATAAACAAACTTTATATTTAATTCATTTCTATTTTGCACAATTTAGTAATTAATATATACATCATTGATCATAGATTTTTTTTCTTTTCTGTATATACAATAAAACAATGTTTAATCTCATACCACATAAGCAATCTTTATGAAAATATAAGTAAATATAGATATATCGCAAGATTTAATGCTTAGGTAAACTCATTTAATAAATAGATTAATAAAGCAGTCTTTTTGATATCTACTTTTCTGATGTATTTATAACTATTATTAATAGTGGTTAACTTTGCAAAAATAATTAGTTTATTAAATGGTTAACACTAAACCTTAATCTCAAACTTGTAACAATGCCGTCATAGAAAGTACTCTGGCTTGCATATATTGAAAGCCTAAACAAAGTTATGCTTTTATAGCAGACAATATGATTGCAGTTGGTAACCATGCACAATGGAGAAATCCCACCAATCATACTCCACTTGTAGCTCCAGTATCACACCAGCGATTTCTGTTATAAGGTAAACCCTTAACGACTGTGCCGCGGAGGCGTGAACAGGAACATTAAATCAATTACCAGTTTAAACAGAATAATGAAAAATTTTAAAAATACAGCAGCACAGCAGCAGTTCTAAATAAATAAATACGCAAATATGACATCATGTGTTAATATGTTTAATAGTCACTTCATTTACAAAGCTTATGTACATATGGTATTTACAAAAAACATGAGTACCAATATTTGCACAGATAATTATGGTGTACATTGTATAATTCGCACACAGTATGTGTTGCCAATAGGAACAGATTTTTTTCTTCTATGGAACCATAACACAAGATGGATGTTAATCTAATGGTCAATAACAAGTCTATTTATAATAA